>VDFB02058242.1:34901586-34955230 GCA_007258455.2 Sequoia sempervirens
CGGATCCATCTTGTCGGAGCCAACCGCGTGATTATGGCGTTTAACCAAAACCCTCATTTATATCCCGGCTGGAAATACTCTTGGCTTTAGAGTGTTACCGGTTGAGTCGTCCCTTGGGTGAGTACTTTTTCCCCAAGGCAGGCCCTCTAAGATAAACAAAAGTGAGCAAAGACACAATCCGTAACTCGATCGATCTTTGATGGCACAAAGAAAGAGAATGTACGCGAAAATGCCCCTACTCACACTCGCACAAGATGTTCAATTTTTAAGCCCAAATCGAAGTGTTTCAAAGCAATAAAATGTATTTTGAATGTTTCTCTTGCACCCTAGATCGCACGAAGCGCAAGGGGAGAGGATACGCACTCAAAAGACAACATCACACAATTTCAAGCACTTGTTCATTTTATAGCCTTCAAAGCAATTATGAATTCGTTTTAAGCACTAAAAAGAAGTGTGAGTTTTGCTTGTCCAATTTTTAATCCAATAAACCAAATCTAGTAAGTTGTGATCCTAAAGTTCATTTTAGCCTTTGCAAGAAATGAAAAAAGGTTCTTTTTAAGCCCAATTGAAAACTAGTGTCCTAAGAAGGAGAAGGATGACAAATTCTTTGAAGAAGTGTTAATCAAACACTTAAGTGTTAAAAAACACTTTGATTAGATAAAATATCATCTCCATGCTCCTCTTTCTTTTGATTTCGATTTCCAACCTACAAAAGTGATCAAAATGTTAGATGAGATCAAAAGAAACAAAAGGATATAGGGGTTAGACAAACCATTTACTTTAAATGCAAATTTGAAAAATTTAACTAATTTATAGTTAAGAAACACCTACACCATTGGATAGCTTGTAAAATTCTACCCTATTTTAAAAAAAAAAGCATCAAAAAAGACCTACGTATGACCAAGATATGGTCATTTTAAAATTGACTCTAAAAACACTAAAATAGTGATCATATGCGGATTAATGAATAGTGCTGTCAAAAAATAGCGAAATTTCATAAAAAAACGTGTTAGATTTGAGGTATATGCCCTCCTTCTAGCGCCAATATGTGAACCATTTGAATCTAGACCTTGCACAAACACAATAAACATGCAAACAATTAGATCAAACACAAGATTAGAAACCAATGATTCCTCAAGAAATCCATTTGAAATTTGCAAAAGATAAGAAATGAAAATGAAGAACACAAATGAAACAATTAAATCCTATCTAATGCAAGCAAACTCTTGATCTCTTGAGGGAGTTGGTGCAAATAGGTGTGTGGAGATTTTCCCTTTCCCAACTCCTTGAATGCAAATGTTGATTGAAGATGATTGATCCACTTGATGAAGACTTTGAATGTATGCTCCAAGCTAAAATCTGCAAAAAACCTAGCTATGATTCAATGAGATGAATGAGAATTGCTAAGTATTTTAGCATGGTAACTTTGCTTGAGATGTGGATGATGAAATAAGGATATAAACTCTTTATTTATAGATTGATAAGTTGAAGAGATGTCCAAATTTGATCAATGTGGGACAAAGATTCAACCAATGATATGATGCCACTTGTCAACATGTGAGAGGATGAAGGTTGAGCAAGTTTTGATCCATGTGCAAGTTTGAAATTTGAATTTGATGAGATGACATGTTTAGGGGGATGAAAAATGAGTTAAATGCCAAGTGGGAGACATGTAAGAGACAATGTAAGAGCTTTAAATGCTTTGTTGGATGGACAAGTCCTTTTGGGGGGAGATTTCAAATTTGAGGAATATTCCCACTTAGATGCCTTTTTTGAATAAAAATAGGGAATTATTAAATCAAATAAATGATTTAATTGTGCAAGTTGCAAAATCTAAAGGATTTGAGTGATTAGGATTAAATTAATCAGGATTTGATTAATTTAAGAGGATATTAGCTGATTTGACAATTTGATTTAGATTTTTGGATTAATTTAAATCAAAAAGAGAGGAATATGATAAGAGGCTAATTAAATAAAGATTTTGATTTATTTAATTAAAAGGGATGGTGTTAGATTAAATCAAATAAGGTTTTAATTTATTTAATTTAACAGATAGACTTTAGAGATTTAATCAAATAAATTGATTATTTAATTAAATAGGGATAATTAGATCAAATTAATTGATCTAATTAACAAGGGAAAGTGACTTAATTAGCCAAAATAATTTATTTAATTAAGAGACGAATATTGATGAATTTAATCAGATAAGGGAATTTCATTAAACAGTTAGACCGAGGGATGATTTAGGAAGAAACAATGTTAGTAGATCAGAGTTAGATGCGCAATGTCAACTTGTACATTTTGCGTGTCTACACTTACAATAGAGTGAGTTATAAACTCAAATTAGTGGATTACCCATATAAGATAGGCAAGAGCGTACAAAGGACAATACTTCGAGAATAAACTTAATTCAAAAAAGGGTATTATTGGTAATTAATAAGGACAATCTTGCCTTATTATGTTAGATAAATAGGGGTTATATATACCATATAAGGCTAATCTTTCCAGAATACATCCCATAGGGGCGACCCCTCTGACTAGGAGGCATCAATGAATAAGTTATATGTATAAATGTATAAATATAGGTGTGAGCATTTTACATAAGTATTATCCATGGAAAGATAAGTATTATCTCTCCAGAATGCATCCCAAGGCCAAAAATTAACAAACCAACTGAACTGGCTAAAGAGGAGAGCCAACTGCACTGAAAACCACAGGACCACTGCTAGAAATAGAATTTACTAAAAATAGTAAATTCCAGAAGATGCTCGGATTGCACTGCAAGTCATATCACTGCGAAGCTCTCTAATAACCCAGAAAGAATCTGCAAGTCAATCTCCAAATTTTGAGCAACAACAACCTCCAAAACGGGAAACCCTAATTTTACCCTCTGAGTAGCCTACGGGTCTCCGGAATAGGCCAACGGTCAACTAAATTCATCATGCTTGAGAAGGGGACATTACAGTCCACCCTCCCCAAGATTGCTTTCCCTCAAGCAATCGCAAGTCTAGATGCTACAAAATCTCCTCATTCTCCCAAGTTGCATCCTCGAAAGGCAAGTTCTTCCACTTCACCAAGTATTCTCTGATTGTTCTTCTTCTCAAAGAACACTCTTTGAAATCAATAATCTCCTCTGGAATCAAAATCAACTACCCTTCTTCGTCCAAAGGTGGTAACTGTGAAGAAGCAACAACATTATGTCCAAGTGTCGTCTTGAGGCGAGACACGTGGAAGACATTGTATATTATCATTAGCTAATCTAATATACAATAAGTATTATTGTATATTAGATTAGCTATTGATTTCTTCAATAATCACATAACCAATCTGCCAATAATACTAATTAGTCATCTTAATTGCAGATGACTAATATGGCTCCATATTTTTGGAGGTATTTAGTAGTCTATAGCTACATAAGTTGATATGTAAAAAACAAGCTAACATCTCCAAGCTGGTAATGCATCCAGAAGTTATGTAGATGAGCTACTACAAAGTGGGCTCATAAACCACCTTTGGACGAAGAAGGGTAGTTGATTTTGATTCCATAGGTTAGATTAGCATAATTACCAATCTGCCAATATGCTAACAATAGGTTAGATTATGTCGCATCTATTAGATTATAGGCATGTATGAGAAAGTATGTCGCTGATTTCTTCAATAACCAGGTTAGATTAGCATAATTACCAATCTGCCAATAATCTAACTAGGTACATTAATAATCTTTCCATAGTTTAGATTAGTAGTCTATAGCTACATAAGTTGATTTGCATTTTTTATCAATTTCTAGGAGGCATTAATTAATAATATAAGCAAGTATATTATTAATGTACCTGGTTAGATTATGAAACTAAGCCAAAGCTAGGAGGTATGCATTCCTCGAAGCAACTCACTCACCATTCCGGTAGCATAACAATGTAGTAGACAAGAGATGATCCAAATGAAGACCCAACCTCTCCTTATATAGCTTTTGATAAGAACTTCTAGAAGCCTCCAGAAAGTGCACCCACATTAATTGAATTTCAAATCCACATTTCCACTTGTATTTGTATTTTATTTAATCTTCAATTATCTCCTTCCTTGGGCCAAATTCTTCCGTTAGGGTTAGCTCTAAAACTTAAAGATGCGGAATACAACTCTAACCAAGGATGTACACCAGGATCCCGAGTTGGGCAAGGTGTGAGCATATGGTCAGAGGATCTTCATGTACTGTTGAACTGAGTAACTCTAATCAAGAATTTGTCCAAGGTGGACGAACATATGGTCAGAGGGTCCCTACAAATTACAATGTTGAAAGTAAACTTGATGCCAAGGATGTGCTTTCCAACCCAGAGTAGGAATGGAGCTACCATATGGCAGAGATACTAAGAACTACAATGCAATTCAAAACATAAGATAGGCGGCAAGCCAACCTCTTCCACTTATTCAACGGGTATTACAATGAAGCATAAGAAGAAGTAAGATTGCTGACAGTACTACTGTTCAACTACAATAAATTAGAGAGTGCCTGCCAATAACATAGAATAAGAAGTCTAACAATGTTGCAATATAGTTTCATGTCTCCTCAGTGATCACAATGACTTTCAACCTGAACCCAACTCAAATGACAGACTTTATGCAAGCTGATATGACAGAGCATGGACTGAAAATGCATAACCAGCAACACAGAACCCTACTAAATTACTCATAAGTCACTCAATTCTCAACCAAAAGACCTCAAATCAGATGCAATAGCTTCCTATGATGATGGAGATCATGTTACATTCAAGAAACCTCTCATAAATTGAAGTATTATTTTAGCACACATCCCAATGCAACTCTAAAGAGGGGTGGCTTGCAAAGAGGGGCAATTTGCTTCTTAAAAATCAAGACCTTCACAAAAAAATCTGCAATTAAGCCCAAAGGGGTGCCTTAGCATGAGAAACATATTTATGCAATACCCAGAACGATAATATTTTTATTTTGAAGTTTATGAATGAAACTACAAATCAGCCATGATAATCAGCAACTCCAAAAATTGATATAAAATGCAAGAAACTGAACTACAAAGGCAAACAAATGCAACAATGCAAACCTCACTACAAAATCCTCTCAACAACAAGCTAACATTTCCACTAGTTGCTATCTTTCAAGCAAGAAGTCGAGCCAAGGCTAGGAGGCATACATTCCTCGAAGCAATCCCAGTACCATTTCAGCAGCATAACATTACTGAAGACATAAGATACTCAAATGAAGAGAAGAGGTCTCCATATATAGGCTCAACAAGGAATCTCTAGAAACTTCTAGAAAGTGCGCCCTAATTCAAATTTGTATTTGACTTCATTTCCCTCCAAGTATAGGCGTCCCTTTTTCAAAGCTAATTTGAATTTATTTTTAAATCATCTCCTCAAAAAAGTTGGCATCCCTTTTTAAGCATGATTTTAGACCTTGGAAAAATATTAAATTACCTCCAATGAGACGTCCACCTATGAAGACCACCTTTTAAGAACAACTTGAAGTGATGAAGCTAGGCCAAGGGGTCAACATTAAAATATAACATTATTTAAATTAATTGAACTTATCTCTCCAAAATGCATCCCAAGGCCAAAAATGATCAAACCAACTGAACTGGCTGAAGAAGAGAGCCAACTGCACTGAGAACCATAGGACCACTGCCAGAAATAGAATTTACTAAAAATAGTAAATTCCAGAAGATGCTCGGATTGCACTGCAAGTCATACCACTACGAAGCTCTCTGAAAACCCAGAAAGAATCCACAATTCAATCTCCAAATTTTGAACAACAACCTCCAAAATGGGAAACCCTAATTTTACCCTCCGAGTAGCCTATGGGTCTCCGGAATAGGCCAACAGTCAACTGAATTGATCATGCTCAAGAAGGAGACATTACAGTCCACCCTTCCCAAGATTGCTTGCCCTCAAGCAATTGCAAGTCAGGATGCTGCAAAATCTCTTCATTCTCCCAAGTTGCATCCTCCAAAGGAAAATTCTTCCACTTCACTAAGTATTCTCTGATTGTTCTTCTTCTCAAAGAATGCTCTCTGGAATCAATAATCTCTTCTGGGATCAAAATCAATTGTCCTTCTTCGTCCAAAGGTGGTAACTATGATGAAGCAACAACATTATGCCCAAGTGCCTTCTTGAGGCGAGACACGTGGAAGACATTGTGTACTCGGCTATTCGATGGTAGCTCCAATTCATAACCTACTGCTCCAACCTTTCTGATAAATTTGAATGGCCCATAGAAACGAGGTTTGAGCTTCTCAGCTCCACTCTTCTTGAGAGTAGACTATTTGTAAGGATGTAGTCAAAGATAAACCATATCTCCAACCTCAAAAGAGCGCTCAACATGCCGCTGATCAGCGTACATCTTCTGCTGATTCTGTGCAATCTGAAGGTTGTTCTTCAAGGACTTCAAGATAAAGTGACTATGCTATAACAAATCCTTGGCTTGAGGGGCTTTGCTATCACAAAATACCAAATCAGCAAAGCTAGGAGCCACATCACCATAGAGAGCCATGAATGGAGACATTCTTATTGACATGTGAAAGGATGAATTGTAGCAATACTCTCGTAGGTGAAGCCATTTCACCCATGCCCTTTGCTGTTCTGAAACATAGTTTCTAAGATAGCATTCCAACCACTTGTTCACTATCTCAATTTTTCAATTATTCTGAGGGTGATAACTAGTGCTTGGAGTTAGCACCGTACCACTCATCCTGAAGACTTCTTGCCAAAAAGTGCTTAGGAACTTGTTGTCCCTATCACTCACAATGTTTTTAGGCAACCCATGCAATCTAAACACCTCATGGAAAAAAAATTTTGCAACTTGAGCTGCTGAAAATGAGCTAGTGATGGCAAAGAAGTGAGCAAACTTTGTTAATTTGTCCACCACAACATAGATACAATCTTTGCCTTGGACCTTTGGCAACCTAGTGATGAAGTCCATTGATATGCTTTCCCATTTTTGGTTGGGAATGGGAAGAGGTTGCAATAGACCAGCTGGTAGAGAATGCTCATTTTTGTTCATCTGACAAGTAGGACACTCCTAGATGTAGCGTTGGACTTCCCCTTTCAGCCCCTTCCAAGAAAACCTTTCTCGAATCTGCCTATATGTCTTGAAAAAACCTTGATGACCAGCAAGTGGAATGTCATGGAATGTTATCAAAATCTTCTTTTTGAGCTTAGAATCAGCCACCAAAAAGATCCTTCCCTTGTAGTGTATCAAACCTTCAACCACCTTGTACCTTTCATCATGAAAAGTACCTTCAATGACGCTGATTGCAAACTAATTTTTGGCATAATCAACAAGCAATATCTCCTTCCAATCAGCAGTAAGCTCACACAATGAGCTCAAATGAGGTCTCCTAGATAGAGCATCTACCATAACATTGTTTTTTCCCTTTGACATATTCAATGTCAAAATCGTAAGCTTGAAGCTTACTCACCCACTTTTGTTGTCTTTTGTTCAAATCCTTATGATATATGAAGTGCTTGAGACTATTGTGATCAGTCTTGACCACAAACTTTCTCCCCACCAAATACTATCTGAACTTAGCTAATGCATGCATGATTGCAACCATTTCCTTGTCATATATGGAGTAGGTTCTTTCAAAACCTCTTAACTTTCTACTTTCAAACACAATGGGATGCTTTTCTTGCATCAAAACAGCCCCAACACCTTCTTTGGATGCATCACACTATAGCTCGAAAGGCTTGGAAAAATCTGGTATGGCCAAAACTGGACAAAATATGGTATGACCAACAGAAAGCCCCCTTTTTTCATGAGGTCAGTAAGAGGTGCAACATTTTGCGAGTAGACTTTCACAAATCTTCTGTAAAAACCACAAAGACCCAAGAACCCTTTCAAATGAGTCAAGTTCTCTGGAGGTGGCCAATCAACTATCACCTTGATCTTTTCAGGGTCAACCTTCACTCCATCAGCACTGATTATGTGACCAAGGTAGAGTAGCTCCTTCATTCCAAATTCACATTTGGATTCTTTGGCAAACAAACTTTTTGATTCTAGGATGCTAAGCACTTCTTCCAAGTGCTTGAAATGTTCTTCCCATGTCTTGCTGAAGATAAGTATATCATCAAAAAAGATCAATACAAACTTCCTTAACTGCTTCTGAAAGACTCTGTTCATACAAGACTGGAAGGTAGTAGGAGCATTAGTCAACCCAAATGGCATGACTAAAAACTCGAAGTGACCATAGTGGCATCTGAATGTCGTCTTCTCAACATCAGACCCTCTCATCTGAATTTGGTAGTAGCCCGTCGTCAAATCAATCTTTGAAAAGAACTTAGCTCCATGTAGCTCATCAATGAGCTCATCTATCCTCGGAATGGGGTATTGATTTTTTATTGTGCTTTGGTTCAAAGCATGAGAATCCACACACATGTGAATGGTACCATCCTTCTTCTTCACTAGAACAACTACTGAAGCGAAGGGACTCTTGCTTGGATGAATGAAGCCCATCTCTAAGAGTTCCTTTATGTTTTTCTCAATCGCATCCTTCTGCTTCTTAGGGTACTGATATGGTGTTGTGATGACTGGCTTAGCCCCTTCCTTGAGCTCTATGACATGCTCTGATCCAAATTCAGGAGGTGGCCCAAAAGGTAAATCAGCAAACACCTTGCTCTTCTTGGTGAGTATAGACTGAATATCAGGAGGATAGTCCCTCTTTGTTTCAACCGGACTAGCTGGAAGAATCATACATTTTGCAGCCCACTCAACTTGATCATGCCGAATCAGCCTTGCTATTCTCTTGAATGACACAATCCGAGGACCACCATTGGACATTCCTCTTAGCTCCACCTTCTTTCCATCAGATTGAACCTTGAGCTCCATGGTTTGTAGGTTTAGAGAGATTTCTCCAAGAGAACACAACCATTGAATGCCTAGGACGACATCTGTATCTCCAATATTAACTACATAGAAGTCATCTTTGACTTCATAGTTGCCCAATTGCAAAGACATGTTTGAAATCTTCTTGGTGCAAGAAATGTGAAACCCATCCGCAACCATAACCTTGAAGCCTTGAAATTTTTTTTTTTGGAGCCCTTTCTTTGTCACCATACCTTCATCCATGAAGTTATGCGTTGCTCCTGTGTCAATCAAGGCAACTATTTGCTGCCCCTTAATCATCCCTCGAACTTTGAAAGATTCATTTTTGTGAAAGCTTGAAAGTTGGGAAAAAGCACTCCCACCTCCTTTTTCATCTTCAGACTCTTATGGGGCTCTTTCCACTTCACTGTCATCAAAATCAAACTACTGGTCTGAAAAATCAGAATTACTTTCTTCAGCTGAATAGTTTTCAATTTGGTGAATTTTGACTCCTTTTGGGAAAATATGATCTTGGGACCATTTTTCTCTACACCTGAAACATAACCCCTTTCTTCTAAGTTCATTAAGTGTCTCTGGATCCAACCTTGTGACATGAGTTTTATGCTATTTGAACTCCTTATGATGAGGTGTTTTTCCTCTATCCTTTTTGTGGAATGAAGGTTTGGATTGAAATTTTGCTTTAGGAGCAGCCCACTCCATATTTCTTGCTTTCTTGATTGCCTCCTGTAAAGAGGGTGGATCAAAAGCTTTAATCCAACCCTTGAGTGGCTCCATAAGCCCCTCACTAAATAGGATCACCAACCACCTCTCAGTGATTCCCGTGACCATTACTGAAAGCCTCTAAAACTCAGCTATGTAGGCGTCAAGTGTTCCATACTGTCTAAGTTGGGCCAACTCCCTGAAATGTATTTCAGGGTCCTCAAATCTCTCTAGGAGTCTATTGGTAAACTCATCATAGGCCGTGATAGACCGATGACCTAAGGTGACTAGGCCATGGTACCACCACTCGTGCGCTACCCCATCTAGGTGTAACATAGTGAACTTAATTGCCTCCTCCTCTGCCATAGGTCTAAGAGCTAGATAGTTATCTAACTTCTGTATCCAAGCTCTAGCCGAATTGCTGTCACTCCCATCAAAATGTGGAAGCGTAACCTTGTTGATGGTCTGGTGCAAGTCCCTCTATATTGTTATTCCCCTATGATCATGATGTCTTCCTTGCCCTTTATTCTTCCTTTTATGGTCCACAAAGTCGTTGTAGGACATTTCTTGCTTGATTTCATCAGGAAGGGAGTCATACTCAGCACGGTTGAGTCTCAACTGTTCCACAAATGATGCATTTTCTTCAGGATCAGGTTGTGGGTTTACTGGTGCCAAAAAAGTGGTTTTAAATGGCCTGGAAGAGATGTAGGTGTTATTTCAAGTATGTTGGTTAACATGTCCACTATGCTAACTGGAAGCACTATGTTCACCCGTATGCCCTGGGTTGTTCTGTGGAGTTGGGTTCTGACCCATTTTCCCCATCATGAAAGACATCATATCCAACATGGCGTCCATCTTCCTCTCAAACCTTTTTCCTGGACTTGGTGTTCTTTCTCTCCCTTTTCCATTGTCATCTCTGTTGCTAGTAAACCTCTCATTACCACCCGATGTCCTCTCAGCATCTCCCATTACTGTCCCCTGAGAAGAATCCCAATGTGCTCTTAATACCTCTGATGTTGTCTCACCTTCTGGAACCTGATATGGCTGCCATTGATTTGCAACCTTCTTGTCTTCCCTTGCTAAGTATCTTTTTTCTCTGTCACTCATAGAAAGTCTTTTTCACAGGATGGCAGGATGTGTGGCTCTGCTACCACTAAAATATTCTGAACCAATTTTTTCTATTTTTTGAATGCAATTACAAACAACATGCACCCGTTAAGGTTAGCTTGAAAACCCGAATGATGCGGAATTAACCCTAACCAAGAATGTACACCAGGATCCTGAGTTGGGCAAGGTTTGAGCATATGGTCAGAGGATCTTTATGCATTGCAAAACTAAGTAACTCTAACCAAGAATGTGTCCAAGGTGGACGAACATATGGTCAAAGGATCCCTACCAACTACAATTGCTGAAAGTAAACTCGACGCCAATGATGTGCTTTCCAACCCAGAGTGGGAGTGGAGCTACCATATGGCGGAGATTCTAAGAACTACAATGCAATTCAAAACTTAAGATAGGCCGCAAGCCAGCCTCTTCCACTTATTCAGTGGGTATTACAAAAGCATGAAGAGATACATTAAGAAATGCTGACAGTACTACTGTTCAGCTTACAAAGTAATAGAGAGTGCCTGCAAAGAACGAGGATTAGAAGCTCTCCAATGCTGCAATAATGAATATGACCTCCACAAGGCTTAATAAGACTTTCTATCACCAACCCTTCACCAAAATGCAATTCACCCAAATCTGATATGACAGACCAACAACTTGAAATGCAAAACCAGCATCCTAGTAACTCACTAAAATGCTTATATCTCACTCAAAACTCACTCTATTGATGTGAAATTAGATGCAAGACACCCTAATTAAGATGGAGACCAAGTTGGGACATCAAAACCTCACCAATAAACACTTAATTTTTTTTTGCACAAATCCCAAGAAGGCACAAATGGTATGACCCTCTAAGAAGGGCAATTTCTCTTTATAAAATTCAATCCTTTATCAAAAAATTTGAAACTTGCCAAGAGGAGTCACCCCTATCAAGGAAACACAATGGTTCAATACCCATAATGAGAATAATTTTATTTTCTAATATATGATTTCAGAGTTGGCTTCGAGGAATGCATTCCTCCTAGTTCTTGCAACCTTGGTTGCGTGCTTGAAAGATAGTACCTAGCTGAGTTTCAGAGTCTGCTTCTCATTCTGAGAGTACAGATTGAGCTTCACAGTTGGAGATTTTGATGTTTATTTTCAGTTTACAGTTGCTATTTTTTGTAGTGCTAAGTCATTGTATGAATTTTCTATGGTTCTGGGTATTTGCTACATCTCTTCTACTATCTAGGGCGCCCCTATTTGCAAGTTTTCATAATTTTTAGTGGAGTCTTGGATTTTATATTGTAGGTCGCCCTTCCTAGAGGCTGTCTTGCCTAGAAAATGTTTAAAAAATTCATTAAGGAGTTGTTGCAGTTGTTTCTTAGTCAAAACTTGGTTTCCATCTACCTAGGAGTTCATTGCATTTGGTCTCATGTCATTTGGAGTAGTTTTAAGGGAGGTATGAGAATTTTAGTGGTTTTGGGAGTTGTTGGTTTGCATTTTCAGTTTGTTGGTTTTGCATTTTCAGTTTGTTGGTTTAGTATATCAGATGGTTGGAAGGCTATCTTAGAAACTATGTTTCGGAGCAGCAAAGGGCATGGGTGAAATGGCTTCACCTAGGAGAGTATTGCTACAATTCATCCTTTCACATGTCAATAAGGATGTCTCCATTCATGGCTCTCTATGGTTATGAGGCTCCTAGCTTTGCTGATTTGGTGTTTGGTGATAGCAAAGCCCCTCAAGCCAAGGATTTGTTGCAGCATAGTCAAGATATCTTGAATTCCTTGAAGAACAACCTTTAGATTGCACAGAATCAGCAGAAGATGTACAACGATCAGTGGCACGTTGAGCGCTCTTTTGAGGTTGGAGATATGGTTTATCTTCGACTTCAGCCTTACAGACAGTCTACTCTCAAGAAGAGTGGAGCTGAGAAGCTCAAACCTCGCTTCTATGGACCATTCAAAGTTATCAGAAAGGTTGGAGCAGTAGCTTATGAATTGGAGCTACCATCGAATAACAGAGTACACAATGTCTTCCACGTGTCTCGCCTCAAGACGAAACTTGGACATAATGTTGTTGCTTCTTCATAGTTACCACCTTTGGACGAAGAAGGGCAGTTGATTTTGATTCCAAAGGAGATTATTGATTTCAGAGAGCGTTCTTTTAGAAGAAGAACAATCAGAGAATACTTGGTGAAGTGGAAGAACTTGCCTTTCGAGGATGCAACTTGGGAGAATGAGGAGATTTTGTAGCATCAAGACTTGCGCTCACTTGAGGGAAAACAATCTTGGGGAGGGTGGATTGTAATTTCCCCTTCTCAAGCGTGATGAATTCAGTTGACCGTTGGCCTATTCCGGAGACCCGTAGGCTACTCAGAGGGTAAAATTAGGGTTTCCCATTTTGGAGGTTGTTGTTGCTCGAAATTTGGAGATTGACTTGCAGATTCTTTCTGGGTTTTCAAAGAGCTTCGCAGTGATATGACTTGCAGTGCAATCCGAGCATCTTCTAGAATTTACTATTTTTAGTAAATTCTATTTCTGGTAGTGGTCCTATGGTTTTCAGTGCAGTTGGCTCTCTTCTTCAGCCAATTCAGTTGGTTTGTTCATTTTTGGCCTTGGGATGCATTCTAGAGAGATAAGTTCAATTAATTTAAATAATGTTATATTTTAATGTTATATTTTGATGTTGACCCCTTGGCCTAGCTTCATCACTTCAAGTTGTTCTAAAAAGGTGGTCTTCATGGGTGGACACCTCATTGAGGTAATTTTATATTTTATAAGGTAAAAAATGAAGCTTGTGTTTGGGACGCCAACTTGAGGAGAAGATGAAATTCTAATTAATTAAAAGGTCAAAATAATTCTTGCAAGCTTAGGGACGCCATCTCTTGGAGGCAAATAAGTTTATTTCAAGTTTGAAAGTTAGGGCGCCTCTTCTGGAAGCTTTTGGAGATTCCATGTTGTGCCTTTATAAGGAGACCCCTTCTCTTCATTTCATCATCTTATGACTTCAGTAATGTTATGTTGTCGAAATGGTGTTGGAATTGCTTCGAGGAATGTATGCCTCCTAGCCTTGGCTCGACTTCTTGCTTGAAAGATAGCAACTAGTGGAGATGTTAGCTTGTTGATGAGTGGATTTTTGTAGTGAGGTTTGCTTTGTAGCATTAGTTTTCTTTGTAGTTCAGTTCCTTGCATTTTATATCAAATTCTGGAGTTGTTGATTCAGTGTAGCTGAAAGTTGTTTTTGCTCATATATCAGAAAATAAAATTATTCTCATTCTGGGTATTGAACCATTGTGTTTCCTTGATAGGGGCGACCCCTCTTGGCAAGTTTTAGATTTTTTGATAAAGGATTGAATTTTATAAAGAGAAATTGCCCTTCTTAGAGACACGTACCATTTGTGCCTTCTTGGGATTTGTGCAAAAAAAGAGTTAAGTGTTTATTGGTGAGGTTTTGATGTCCCAACTTGGTCGCCATCTTAATTAGGGTGTATTGCATTTGATTTCACATCAATAGAGTGAGTTTTGAGTGAGATATGTGCATTTTAGTGCGTTATTAGGGTGCTGGTTTTGCATTTCAAGTTGCTGGTCTGTGATATCAGATTTGGGTGAATTGAATTTTGGTGAAGGGTTGGTGATAGAAAGTCTTATTAAGCCTTGTGGAGGTCATATTCACTATTGCAGCATTGGAGAGCTTCTAATCCTCGTTCTTTGCAGGCACTCTCTATTACTTTGTAAGCTAAATAGTAGTACAGTTAGCATTTCTTAATGTATCTCTTCATGCTTTTGTAATACCCATTGAATAAGTGGAAGAGATTGGCTTGCGGCCTATCTTAAGTTTTGAATTGCATTGTAGTTCTTAGAATCTCCGCCATATGGTAGCTCCACTCCCACTCTAGGTTGGCACATCCTTGGCGTCGAGTTTACTTTTAGCAATTGTAGTTGGTAGGGATCCTCTGACCATATGTTTGTCCACCTTGGACACATTCTTGGTTAGAGTTACTTAGTTCTGCAATGCATAAAGATCCTCAGACCATATGCTCACACCTTGCCCAACTCGGGATCTTGGTGTAGATTCTTGGTTAGGGTTAATTCCACATCATTCGGGTTTTCAAGCTAACCTTAACAGGTGCATGTTGTTTGTAATTGCATTCAAAAAATTGAAAAAATTGGTTCAAAATATTTCAGTGGTATCAAAGTCACACATCCTCCCATCCTGTGAAAAAGACTTTATATGAGTGATAGAGAAAAAAGATATTTATTGAGGGAAGACAAGAAAGTTGCAAGTCAGTGGTAGCCATATCAGGTTCCAGAAGGTCAGACAACATCTAAGGTATTAAGAGCACATTGGGATTCTTCTCAGGGAACAGTAATGGGAGATGCTGAGAGGACATCGGGTGGTAATGAGAGGTTTACTAGCAACAAAGATGAAAGTGGAAAGGGGAGAGAAAGAACACCAAGTCCGGGAAAAATGTTTGAGAGGAAGATGGACGCCATGTTGGATATGATGTCCTTCATGATGAGGAAAATGGGTCAAAACCCAATTCCACAGAACAGCTCAGGGCATATGTGAGAACATAGTGCTTCCAGTCAGCATAGTGGACATGTTAACCAACATACTTCAAATAGCATCTACATCTCTTCCAGGCCATTTAAACCCACTTTCTTGGCACCAGTGAACCCTCAACCTGATCCTAAAGAAAATGCATCATTTGTGGAATAGTTGAGATTCAACCATGCTGAGTATGATTCCCTTCCTGATGAAATCAAGCAATACATTTCTTACAATGACTTTCTGGACCATAAAAGGAAGAATAAAGGGCAAGGAAGACATCATGATCATAGGGGAACAATAGTACAGAGGTACTTACACCAAGCCATCAACAAGGTTACGCTTCCACATTTTGATGGGAGTGATAGTAGCTCAGCTCGAGCTTGGATACATAAGTTAGATAACTATCTAGCCCTCAGACCTATGGCAGAAGAGGAGGAAATCAAGTTTGCTATGCTTCACTTGGATGGGGTAGCACATGAATGGTGGTACCATGGCCTAGTCACCTTGGGTCATCGGTCTATCACTACCTATGATGAGTTCACCAATAGACTCATAGAGAGATTTGAGAAAAAGGATCCAGAAGTACATTTTAGGGAGTTGGCACATCTTAGACAATATGGCACAGTTGATGCCTACATAGCTGAGTTTCAGAGACTTTCAGTAATGGTCACATGAATCACTGAGAGGCGGTTGGTGATCCTATTCAGTGAAGGGCTTATGGAACCCCTCAAGGGTTGGATTAAAGCTTTTGATCCACCCTCCTTACAGGAGGCAATGAAGAAAGCAAGAAATATGGAGTGGGCTACTCCTAAAGCAAAATTTCAATCCAAACCTTCATTCCACAAAAAGGATAGAGGAAAAAGACCTCACCACAAGGAGTTCAAACAACATAAAAATCATGTCACAAGGTTGGATCCTGAGACACTTAACGAACTAAGAAGAAAGGGGTTATGTTTCAGGTGTAGAGAAAAATGGTCTCAAGATCATATTTGCCTAAAAGGAGTCAAAATTCATCAAATTGAATATTATTCAGTTGAAGAAAGTAATTCTGATTTTTCAGACCAGTAGTTTTATTTTGATGACAGTGAAGTGGAAAGAGCTTCAGAAGAGTCTGAAGATGAAAAAGGAAGTGGGGGTACTCTGGCTCAACTTTCGAGCTTTCACAAAAATGAATCCTTCAAATTTTGAGGGATGATTAAGGGGCAGTGAATAGTTGTTTTGATTGACATTGGAGCAACGCATAACTTCATTGATGAAGTTGTGGTGGCAAAGAAGGGGCTTCAAATAGAAGAATTTCAAGGCTTCAAGGTTATGGTTGCTGATGGGTTTCACATTTCTTGCACCAAGAAGATTTCAAACATGTCTACGCAATTGGGTATGAAGTCAAGGATGACTTCTATGTAGTCAACATTGGAGATACGGATGTCGTCCTAGGCATTCAATGGTTGTGTTCGCTTGGAGAGATCTCTCTAAATCTGTAAACCATGGAGCTCAAGTTTCAATCTGATGGAAAGAAGGTGGTGCTAAGAGGAATGTCCAATGGTGGTCCTCGGATTGTGTCATTCAAGAGAATGGGAAGGCTGATTCGACATGATCAAGTTGAGTGGGCTATGAAATGTATGATTCTTCTAGCTAGTCCGGTTGAAACAAAGAGGGACTATCCTCCTGATATTCAGTCTATACTCACCAAGAAGAGCAAGGTGTTTGCTGATTTACCGCCTAGGCCACCTCCTGAACGGGGTTTAGAGCATGTCATAGAGCTCAAGGAAGGGGCTAAGCTAGTCATCACAACACCATATTGGTACACTAAGAAGCAGAAGGATGAGATAGAGAAAAACATAAAGTAACTCTTAGAGATGGGCTTCATTCATCCAAGCAAGAGTCCCTTTGCTTCAGCAGTTGTTCTTGTGAAGAAGAAGGATGGTACCATCAGCATGTGTGTGGATTATCGTGCTTTGAATCAAAGCACAATAAAAAATTGATACCCCATTCTGAGGATAGATGAGCTCATTGATGAGCTACATGGAGCTAAGTTCTTTTCAAAGATTGATTTAAGGTCAGGCTACTACCAAATTCAGATGAGAGGGTCTGATGTTGAGAAGACAGCATTTAGATGCCACTATGGTCACTTCGAGTTTTTAGTCATGCCATTTGGGTTGACTAATGCTCCTGCTACCTTCCAGTCTTGTATGAACAGAGTCTTTTAGAAGCAGTTAAGGAAGTTTGTATTGATCTTTTTTGATGATATCCTTATCTTCAACAAGACATGGGAAGAACATCTCAAGCACTTGGAGGAAGTGCTTAGCATCCTTGAATCAGAAAGTTTGTTTGCGAAAGAATCCAAATGTGAATTTGGAATGAAGGAGCTGCTCTACCTTGGTCACATAATAAGTGCTGATGGAGTGAAGGTTGACCCTGAAAAGATCAAGGCGATAGTTGATTGGCCACCTCCAAAAAACTTGACTCATTTGAAGGGGTTCCTGGGTCTTTGTGGTTTTTATAGAAGATTTGTGAAAGGCTACTCACAAAATGTTGCTCCTCTTACTGACCTCACGAAAAAGGGGGATTTCTGTTGGTCAAAAAAGGCTCAAATTACTTTTGATAAGTTCAAGAAGATCATGAGCTCTTGTCCGGTTTTGGCCATACCATATTTTTCCAAGCCTTTCGAGCTACAATGTGATGCATCCAGAGAAGGTGTTGGGGCTATTTTGATGCAAGACAAGCATCCCATTGTGTTTGAAAGTAGAAAGTTAAGGGGTGTTGAAAGAACCTACTCAATCTATGACAAGGAAATGCTTGCAATCATGCATGCATTAGCCAAGTTCAGACAATATTTGGTGGGGAGCAAGTTTGTGGTCAAGACTTATCACAATAGTCTCAAGCACTTCATGCATTAGAAAGATTTGAATGAAAGACAACAAAAGTGGGTGAGTAAGCTTCAAGCTTACGATTTTGACATTGAATATGTCAAGGGGAAAAACAACATTGTGGCGGATGCTCTATCTAGGAGACCTCATTTGAGCTCATTGTGTGAACTTATTGTTGATTGGAAGGAGATGTTGCATGTTGATTATGCCAAAAATCAGTTTGCAATCAGCGTCATTGAAGGTACTTTTCATGATGAAAGGTACAAGGTGGTTGAAGGTTTGATACACTACAAGGGAAGGATCTTTTTGGTGGCTGATTCTAAGCTCAAAAAGAATATTTTGATGACATTTCATGACATTCCACTTCCTGGTCATCAGGGCTTTTTCAAGACATATAGGCAGATTCGGAAAAAAATTCTTGGAAGGGGCTGAAAGGGGAAGTTCAACGCTACATCCAGGAGTGTCCCACTTGTTAGATGAACAAATATGAGCATTCTCTACTAGCTGGTCTGCTGCAACCTCTTCCCATTCCCAACCAAAAATGGCAAAGCATATCAATGGACTTCATCACTGGGTTGCCAAAGGTCCAAGGCAAAGATTGTATCTATGTTGTAGTGGACAGATTAAAAAATTTTGCTCACTTCTTTGCCATCACTAGCTCTTTTTCAGCAGCTCAAGTTGCAAATTTGTTTTTCCATGAGGTGTTTAGATTGCATGGATTGCCAAAAAACATTGTGAGTGATAGGGACAACAAGTTCCTAAGAACTTTTTGGCAAGAAGTCTTCAGGATGAGTGGTATGGTGCTTACTCCAAGCACTAGTTATCACCCTCAAACGGATGGTCAAACAGAAATTGTGAACAAATGGTTGGAAGGCTATCTTAGAAACTATGTTTCAAAGCAACAAAGGGCATGGGTGAAATGGCTTCACCTAGGAGAGTATTGCTACAATTCATCCTTTCACATGTAAATAAGGATGTCTCCATTCATGGCTCTCTATGGTTATGAGGCTCCTAGCTTTGCTGATTTGGTGTTTGGTGATAGCAAAGCCCCTCAAGCCAAGGATTTGTTGCAGCATAGTCAAGATATCTTGAAGCCCTTGAAGAAAAACCTTCAGATTGCACAGAATTAGCAGAAGATGTACACTAATCAGTGGCGTGTTGAGCGCTCTTTTGAGGTTGGAGATATGGTTTATCTTTGACTTCAGCCTTATAGAAAATCTACTCTCAAGAAGAGTGGAGCTGAGAAGCTCAAACCTCGCTTCTATGGGCCATTCAAAGTTATCAAAAAGGTTGGAGCAGTAGCTTATGAATAGGAGCTAGCATCGAATAGTAGAGTACACAATGTCTTCCACGTGTCTCACCTTAAGACGACACTTGGACATAATGTTGTTGCTTCTTCACAGTTACCACCTTTGGACGAAGAAGGGCAGTTGATTTTGATTCCAGAGGAGATTATTGATTTCAGAGAGCGTTCTTTTAGAAGAAGAACAATCAGAGAATACTTGGTGAAGTGGAAGAACTTGCCTTTCGAGGATACAACTTGGGAGAATGAGGAGATTTTGCAGCATCCATACTTGCACTTGCTTGAGGGCAAGCAATCTTGGGGAGGGCGGACTATAATGTCCCCTTCTCAAGCATGATGAATTCAGTTGACCGTTGGCCTATTCCGGAGACTTGTAGGCTACTCGGAGGGTAAAATTAGGGTTTCCTATTTTGGAGGTTGTTGTTGCTCAAAATTTGGAGATTGACTTGCGGACTCTTTATGGGTTTTCAGAGAGCTTCGCAGTGATATGACTTGCAGTGCAATCCGAGCATCTTCTAGAATTTACTATTTTTAGTAAATTCTATTTCTGGCAGTGGTCCTATGGTTTTCAGTGCAGTTGGCTCTCTTCTTCAGCCAATTCAGTTGGTTTGTTCATTTTTGGCCTTGGGATGCATTCTAGAGAGATAAGTTCAATTAATTTAAATAATGTTATATTTTAATGTTATATTTTGATGTTGACCCCTTGGCCTAGCTTCATCACTTCAAGTTGTTCTAAAAAGGTGGTCTTCATGGGTGGACACCTCATTGAGGTAATTTTATATTTTATAAGGTAAAAAATGAAGCTTGTGTTTGGGACGCCAACTTGAGGAGAAGATGAAATTCTAATTAATTAAAAGGTCAAAATAATTCTTGCAAGCTTAGGGACGCCATCTCTTGGAGGGAAATAAGTTTATTTCAAATTTGAAAGTTAGGGCGCCTCTTCTGGAAGCTTTTGGAGATTCCATGTTGTGCCTTTATAAGGAGACCCCTTCTCTTCATTTCATCATCTTATGACTTCAGTAATGTTATGTTACCGAAATGGTGTTGGAATTGCTTCGAGGAATGTATGCCTCCTAGCCTTGGCTCAACTTCTTGCTTGAAAGATAGCAACTAGTGGAGATGTTAGCTTGTTGATGAGTGGATTTTTGTAGTGAGGTTTTCTTTGTAGCATTTTTTTGCTTTGTAGTTCAGTTCCTTGCATTTTATATCAAATTATGGAGTTGTTGATTTAGTGTAGCTGAAAGTTGTTTTTGCTCATATATCAGAAAATAAAATTATTCTCATTCTGGGTATTGAACCATTGTGTTTCCTTGATAGGGGCGACCCCTCTTGGCAAGTTTCGGATTTTTTGATAAAGGGTTGAATTTTATAAAGAGAAATGGCCCTTCTTAGAGGGTCGTACCATTTGTGCCTTCTTGGGATTTGTGCAAAAAAAGAGTTAAGTATTTATTGGTGAGGTTTTGATGTCCCAACTTGGTCGCCATCTTAATTAGGGTGTCTTGTATCTGATTTCGCATCAATAGAGTTAGTTTTGAGTGAGATATGTGCATTTTAGTGAGTTATTAGGGTGCTGGTTTTGCATTTCAAGTTGCTGGTCTGTCATATCAGATTTGGGTGAATTGCATTTTGGTGAAGGATTGGTGATAGAAAGTCTTATTAAGCCTTGTGGAGGTCATGTTCACTATTGCAGTATTGGAGAGCTTCTAATCCTCATTCTTTGCAGGCACTCTCTATTACTTTGTAGGTTGAATAGTAGTACTGTCAGCATTTCTTAATGTATCTCTTCATGCTTTTGTAATACCCACTGAATAAGTGGAAGAGGCTGGCTTGCAGCCTATCTTAGGTTTTGAATTGCATTGTAGTTCTTAGAATCTCCGCCATATGGTAGCTCCACTCCCACTTTGGGTTGGAAAGCACATCCTTTGCGTCGAGTTTACTTTCAGTAATTGTAGTTGGTAGGGATCCTCTGACCATATGTTCATCTACCTTGGACACATTCTTGGTTAGAGTTACTCAGTTCTGCAATGCATGAAGATCCTCTGACCATATGCTCACACCTTGCCCTATTGGGGATCCTGGTGTACATTCTTGGTTAGGGTTAATTCAGCATCGTTTGGGTTTTCAAGCTAACCTTAACGGGTGCATGTTGTTTGTAATTGCATTCAAAAAATTGAAAAAATTGGTTCAGAATATTTTAGTAAATATGGTTTTATCTTGATTTTCATGACCAATCTTAATTTGGTTATAACCACTGAAACCATCAAGAAATGAGAAATATTTCTTCCCTGCCAAAGAATCAAGAACTTGGTCAATAAATGGCAAAGGGAAGCGATCCTTTCTTATGGCAGTATTTAGTTCCATGTAGTCAACATAGAATCTCTATTTACCACCCTTTTTGGGAACTATAACCAATGGTGAAACCCATTCATTGTCTGATATAAGGTATATGAATCCTGCATTCAAAATATTTTGCAGTTCGACTTTCACAATCTCTTTAAGAGTTGGATTCATGTGTCTTTGTGGCTGCCTTATAGGTCTATGGCCATCAATGATGTAAATTTTGTGTATGCATAAGTCAGGATCAATGCATTTTATATCACTATAATCCCATGAAAAAGTTGTTGCATGTGCCTGCAACACAACATGTAGGGATTTCTGTTGCTCATCAATCAATGCATTATTAACATTCATCATCTTTCCAGGCTTGATCTCTAATTGCTTAGACATTTCTTGTACAAAAGATAGATCAAGGCTAGGTATTATTGGCAAACATTTTTGGGGTAACAAGGTATGGATTATTTAGGATACCTCTTGTGAGGAACTGGTAGGTATTATGCTTTCCAAGGGATCTTGCAAACAAGATAGACAACCTTGTTGTTGTGGGTGTCTACCACAGTCATTTTGTATGATATGAGCTATCGGCTTGTCCTCATCATCTAGGTGTGGCCAAATGGTCTACTCAAGGTCTTGATGTGGTTGAGCTGGTGGATAAAGTACTAAAATCTTGGTTATAGTTCCATTGGATATGATCATTTTTCCTGACCTACAGCCTATGAATGCATCGACTGTGGCTAACCAAGGTCAACCTAGAGTCAATTGATTACCGACAAGATTAACTTTGGGTTGAAGTACTATAAAGTCAACAAGATAATCCCAAGAATCTAATGCAATGACCAGGTCCTCAATAACTCCTTCAAGGTTAACTGTAGACCTATCATCTAATTGTAAAACTGTCTGAGTAGGCCTAAGATTGGCTAATTGTAGTAGTTGCATGGTTTGTTTGGTCATCACATTAATTGCAGCACCCAGGTCTATCAAAGTATTCTTAATAAGAGTCCCATTGATTTTAATATCCACTACTGGACTACCAGGATCTGTATATGTAGACACTGAAAAATATCCTAAATGATATCATGCACTCAAATCAGGTATACTAACATCATTTCCTCTCAAACCCATCCTTTTTTCGCTTAATTGATTAAATTAGCCTAACTATTTAATTAATTACATCATTTGCATCTATTAACCTAATTAATTTAATCAGGTTAATTCAACCCCCTTTCACGCTAACATTTCATCTCATTAAATTAAATAAATCAAACTATATAATTTAAATCCTTAAATCTTCATATTTAATTAAAAAACCCTAAGTTATTTAATTAAATATCATTTCACCTTTCCCCATTCATTAAATCATCTAATTTAATGAATATCACTTTAAATTCTTCTAAATCCCCCAATTGTATGATTAAACCTTGTTTAATTAATAATTATTTAACTAATCTAATTCCTCCCACTTGCAAAGGAATATTCCAAAAGAATATTCCTCCTAAGTTGCATAATTTTAATTTAGTTCTAATTAACTAGATATCCTTTTTCCTCACCCATGAGAATATTCCAAAGAATATTCTCTCTCCTCCATTCATTTGAAAAAGGGAACAAACTTACTTAGCTTCATATGCAAGTTAACTCCAAACTTCTTACGCAAGTTAACTTTTGACCTCTTGTACATGTCAAAAGTGTGTTGTTTGAGGGAATGTAAACCCTTGATTAAATCTCATCTTGCATTCTCACACGTTGATGAGAATCCATGATCCATGCCTCCAATCTCCTCCATCCTTGACCATTGATTAGCTTTTTTTATCTCAACCCTTCTTTTCTCATTTGATTTCCTATAAATAGTTCACTATTTGGAGACAAATGGATCCATCATCCATCTTTCAATTGCAAACTTATGCTGTTGAAATCACTCACACTCACACTCATACTTTGCTCACATTTAACATATGTCAATTCATTTTTAGTTGCATAATAGTTTTAAGCTTCCATTAATGGCTTCCATGCATCCATTTTAGCTTGTTTATAAATTAGGGTTTGAATTTTTTAGCTTAGAATCCACTTAGATTAGCTTAGATTTTGCATATTTAGATCATTTTTAGCATAAAATTATGTTAATTTAGCTTGCATCATGTTCAATTTAGCATAAATCATGTTTTCATCCACATATCACAACGGTTTCATCGATTCTCTTCAATAGAATCGATTGGAACAAGCTCACTGATAACGAGATTGGGAAAGGTTCATTGTTCCACATCAACACGACACCAATTTCAAAATGGGATAAGTTTCAAATGGGTTAGAGTAGACATTTAAATGCTTTCATAGTCTAGAATGCTTCATTTCAATATATATTTAGTTTATCTTTTATTTGAATGATTTTTTTAAAGATTGAGTATTAGTAGCTACGTTATGCTTCGATTCTTCATGAATCAAGTGTAATCGACCCATACTAGTATCCTCAGTTGACAACAACTATATTTCCCAACATTATATCAGCAAGGTTACCCAAAACATGGACTATTTGTGGGTCCTTTCTTTTCCTTCTTGGATTTTTAAGGCAAATATCCCTAATAGTCTTAGTATAGATGGGAATATCTTTGATATCTTGGATTAAGGGAATTTTAATGCTGACATCTTTTAACTGGCTTAGAAGGTCAATTTCAACCGATGTCTATTGTTGTTGGATAGCCAAACGTTCAGGGAATGGAGGCTTCATGTGTGATGTAGTCTGGAGCCCTTGATTGGACTCAGATTCCAGAGGTGGGTTATCTGAGGCTTCCTTTGTAGGTTCTTCACCGTCTAATTCTATAATTTTGGGAGATGAAGGGCCTGCAAGTTGTTTTCCTGATCTGAGATGAAGGTCATTCACCTCTACCCCATAAGTAGGGTATTGGACAATTTCGTTAGTATAAGCCTGTTAGACAGGCTTAGTGTTAGGGTTAGGTGTAGGTTGGGCAGGTATTTGTGATGGTCTAGGTGGTTGAGATTGAGGATTTGATGGAGGCATTAGAGCTTGTTGCTGAGGTGGAGGAGGTAGCATAGGCTGCTGGTAATTCATATTTTGTTGTTGCCATTGCTGGCCTTTTTGCCACTGAGGCTGCCATTGATTCTGCTGGGTTGGCCATTGTGGATTGTAGTTGGAACCCTGAAAGTTTTGTTGTGGCCATGGGTTGGGCTGTTGGTTCCAATCTGGTTGGGCTTGTGGCCATTGTTGAGGACTTTGCCACTGGTTTTGATTTGTTTTCCAGGGTTGAGTGTTCCAAGCAAAAAGTTTTGATTGCTCAAAGGGAAAGATGGATTAAAACTAAGAGGGTCTGGTGGCATACCTTGTCTTTGCTTCCATGGCATCCTTTGTGCTATGTAGAATATTTTTCCATCATCTCCTTCAATTGACTAGAAATCTAGTTTCTCAATCTTTTCTTGTTGGATAATGGCCACTCGTTTGCACTTGTAATTGGCTTTCCTCTGCCTACAGTTAGGGAAATACTCAATGAGCATGCCTTTTGCTTCCTCCTGCTTCTTCTTGATGTGGAGGGTGTTCAACTGTGTTGCTGGATGACTGCTAATATCCTCCTTCATGTTTGACAATAAATTACTGATTTCAACCTTGGAAACCCGGTTAGATGATTTACTTGTGATGGATGACCTCTCCCCTCTTGGATTCCTGGAAAGGGTCCTTGAATAGTTCCTACAAAATTTACAAATATCTTCAAATGGTCTTGTAGAAATGTCTCCTCCCCCAATAAGGTTGAGGGAATCTATACATTAATCTCCCTTAAAAATACCAATTTAAGGGATTCCTTTGACAATTTATGTTGTCGGTTTTTCTTCAAAGCAAACTGAAATCTTTCTATATAATCTTCTAATGGCTCATCCTCTTTTTGAGACATTGAAAACAATGTCATCTCTCCTTCGGTCTAATCCTCTACAATAACCCTTGTACTTTTCTAAGAACTTTGTCTTCATGGTGTCCTAGTTTGGGACAACATCCTTGCCAAGCCCCATAAACCATCTGAGGGAAACATCCTTAAGAGTGGCTGGGAAGAGCTTGAGTCGGTGGGAATCAGTAGTATAATCATAACTTCTGCATAAGACATCAAACTCAAAGAGAAAGGTGTCCGGATCCTCAGTTACCAAGCCATAAAATACTGGTAATGCTGATGGTGGAATATTTTTCAGCACAGTAGCTCTGGCTTGGTCAGTAATGGGGAACTCAAAGGTACCATGCTTTGGTGGTTCAGGATCTTCCATTGTTCAAAAAGGTCCCTTCAGAAGTTGTGGAAGAAGATGACGAAGATGGAAAGGCAGGTGTCCACTCTTTCAACAATCTTTGCAACTTATATTCAACAAAACCACCAGTATCTTCTCTGTCTTGAGTGTCTGAAGGTAGGAATCTTCCTTGGTTATCTCTCTGCCTCTACATACAGTAGGTTTGACTTTGTATGGCAACGACCCCACACAATGTTAGTATAACTCTAGGCATTTTTTTTTAAGATGAAATCTATCAGTCCTAATGCAGAAAAGAAAAGTTAACTATGAAAAACTTGTAAAAACAGGCCTAGATAGCACCATCCCCAACAACAACACCAAAAATGTAGAGGCAAACTAATGTGTAATGGACTTGGTAAATTTTACACAATTTAAGGGTGTGCCAAGCTGAACAGTCCACTTGACATTGCAATCCTACATTAAATTATCAACCAAGGTGTGTAAAATTATGATGGTACTGCACTATTTGTGCCCTCACAGACTTGTGTTCACCTAAATTATTCTATGAAAACCTATTCAAACTTTTCTACTTTGCTTGAAACTTACAGAATTGTAAAAACAATGAAAGTAGTTACAAAGCCTAATGGCTACGGGTACCTGCAACTTAAGCTGTAGGTGACTGCTAAAGATATATGAGTGCAGGATTAATTATGTAAAATTATTTAAAAAACAAAATAACCAATCCTAAGGTCTAGAGTACTATGATCTATGAATTACATCTCTATCCATGAACAACCATAACTTTAACTAACCATAAACTATTTTACTTTGCAATGCATATGTAAGATAAATAAAGCAAAATTAATGAAAATACATAAATAAAAAAATAGATAGATGAAGTGAAGAACAATACTTGAGTGGCCAGCTCAGAAGACTGTCTCACTTAACTTAAAGCCAAATATAACTTAGATTCTTACGCATCCATGCATCATACAACTCCATTCATTGCATAACACCAGATATCTAGAAAGAATCCTTCTTGTAGATTTTATTTCATAATATCATTTTAACATGTCTTCAGATAACTAGAAAATTGAAAAAAACTACTAACTAATAATAGCTTGTATTAATCAACTAACTGAACTATGAACTCATCCCCTAACTTTATACAAAACAGGGAGAGTCTTATTCAAAACCGCTAATTAACTAACTGCAATCATAAATCTCACTCCAAGATACGAGTATATGAATTTAAGTCTGACTTATTCAACTGATTGAAAAGGAAAAAGAGACCTATTCAAATAAGAACAACTTGCATGTGAAACACATAGGAAAACACTCAACATTCTAGAACAAGTATCTTTCCACATTTATTCCTTCCATAATGAGTACGCTTAGCTCCACAGCTTCTTGTACTTTGAACGGTTTGAACTTCATTAATTTCATGTTTTGCTACCTTGGTGCTTGCTACAAATACTCCTTTCTTGTTACCACGTGCTGAGCTACAAAGAGATTAATCCATACAACATGCATATGAAACTAACCACCATAATTAAATCACAACATTCTGTTCATATACATATATATTCATATTTAAACCATGTAATGCTACAAATATTCCACCATATTTCATTTCCACAAAATGGGTTCAAGGTTGCAAGGTATGCATGAAAGGATAACATATTATGGAAGTATTGTCTTAAAAGGTGCTTTAAAACATATGTGAAGTGTCTTAAAAGTATATGAAAAGTAACAAAAATATACTAATAACTAGACCCATCACAATTGCTTTCACAATAACAAGTTTAAGTATGCACAATTAGTTGCACTCTCTTTCAAAGTTCTAAACTTTTAGTAATCTTTTTTTTAAAAGAGAGAAAATAATAAAACTAATCAATTATAATGTTTATCTTATATAGGTGGACAATGGATGATCAAAAAAGAAAAAATAGAAGATTTAACTTCCATATCAAGAATTTAGTTTTTTATTACTAAATTTACATATATAGTAAAATGGTTACAAAATATAGTTTTTCACTTGACAACGTCATGTTTTGATGCATATGAATGATAAGACTTTAAATACAACTACAAAGCAAGCACCATATTTATTAGTTTTCAACAAATGGACCAATGAGATGATACAATTCAAATAGTTTGACCAAATTTTCTAATATATATTTTTTCCAATTTTTTATTAAATAACGAAACTAGTTTATCTATCATTCTATTGGATAATAATTGTGAATAGTAATATTAGTGTGATGCAAGCTATGAAATCTAGTAAAGAATGGTCACACAGTCTCACACTAGTCTAAATATAAATTAATTTATATTTATTAATTTAAAAGATTTTAAAATTAACAATTAACAAATAATATTTAATAAAAGATAATGAATAATAATTTTTTTGATATATTATATATTTATTTGCTTCATAGTTCCCTCAAGAAACACTATATATGTAAATTCTAACATCTTTTATCATAAATGCATTCACGTTCAAATGTAATTATTAAATTACATCATATTTAGAGCTTTAATTCACATTTGACATTACCTTTTTTTTATTAACATTTGCAACAAATGAGTTTTGTTGAATTGAGTTTTTTAACTTTTAAACATCTTTCGAAGAATTTTTTTAAGTAGTTCAATAAATTTCATCTCTTAATAAAATTTTATTTTATTAGTAGTATTGACAAATTAATTATTTTACCAATAATACTTTAAATCAACTACCATATAATGACAAAAATAATTAAAATGGAGCAGAGCAGTGCGAAGCTGGAGGGCAGGAAGGCTGCTTCAGAAGGCAGGATAGAAAGGGAAGGAAAAAGGCGCTGGGGCGACGAACTGCAGGAAGGTGGAGTCGAGGGAGGTGCGAAGGCCCACATACCATAGTGGGTGTTCGTCGGTGGTGAATGGATAGACAAATGCTTACCAGCCCTGTCACAGGAAAGGATTGACAAAAAAGGTAACCAAGCCAAGCGATGACATGATACCCCTGAAACCCTTACAAAAAACAGAATCCCATTCACAGGGAAATACCCCTCTTTTGAGAAAAAAGGCAATCCAGTATGGAACGCCAAGGCAGGGTTCAAATGGAGAAACAAAAATCACAGCCATCAGATACCAAAAAGTAAAAGATTTGGCTCAGAAACATCAAACGAAACACCAGGGAAAGCATTGATAGCTAGAAATAAAAGAGAGGATGAACCCCCAATGGAGATCAATGTGACCGATGAAATCAAAGAAGACATGACTCTCCTGAATGAATTTTCCTATATCTTCCATTTCATTGAGGGCTCACCAAGTTGCTCAGAGATCAAAAATTGGATAATAGCAAACTGGAATACAAAAGTATTAATAAGATTTATGCCGAAGGGGTTTTTTGTGGTGGTGTTTGTAGATGAGCAAACAAAACAACGAATAACGGAAGGAGATCCGTGGTACATGAAGGGCATGCCACTGTATATGCAAACATGGTGTATGAATTTTGATCTAACAAAAAAATAGTCGTAGGATACTCCGGTATGGGTCCGTTTGTACAATTTACCAATAGAATATTGGGCAGGAGACTGTCTAGAAAAGATTGGCCGATCTATGGGAATCTTACTGGAAGTGGATTCAAGCATTTTGGAAGGCGATATGTATAAGTTTTCAAGGCTTCATATTGCTGCAATTGAACCCTTACCACATAAAATTTGTCTCATGGTTAATGGGGAAAGATGGCTTCAGGATGTGGAGATTGAAGAACCATGCTTCTTTTGTATAGATTGCGGGGATAGGAGCCATAATGCTGAAACATGCACAAAGAAAGTGAAGGGTTGGAATGCACAACCATCCGGAACTACCTCATCCCAAACCATCACAACCAAGCCAGACCCTATAAAACAAAAAACACAACCAATTGAAGCTATTGACTCAAAAGAAAGTGTTCAGATAAATGGCGCTCAATCCCCCACCGATTCTCATAGAAGAAAGGTGGGAATGGCTCTAAATTCCCAATTACCCCCCTAGGGAAAGAAAATCCACCTCTCATGAGCGCAGTGGCAGATGCAGAAAGCGAAAATAATGACCTTGATTCAAATGCCTGCGATGAGGATGCTCTGGACATCATAGACGAGCGATGTATCTCTCAATCGACAATCAATCATCTAGGTCTAGGCAAAATCGGCAATACGGGAAACCCGAGAGGGAGGAAATCCCTAAAACAACTTAGGGAAGAAGAAGCGGCGGCCAAAAAATACACTAGCATCACCAAATTTATGAGTACCAAGGGAGGAGCAGCCTCCCTTGGGAAACAATGAGGGTTACGACATGGAATGTCAGGGGCCTAATGGCCCCTGACAAACGATGCCTGGTTAGGCGTCAATTGCAGAAAAGTGTAAGTAGTATTATTCTATTGCAAGAAACAAAACTAGCAGACGAAGAATGTGCAAAATTCCTTAAATATTATCGGTACTGGGATGGATCTTTTCAAAATTCAGTTGGCGCAGCAGGTGGCTTAGGACTTTTATGGAAGGAGGCGGAAGTCTCTGTGGAGGTTTTGTATGCCTCTATGAATTGGATGGCAGCAAAGGCCTTTGATCTGAACTTGAACAAACGGTTTTTGATTTTAAATGTGTATGGCCTGACAAAAACAATTGATAAAGCTGCACTTTGGTGCTCTGTGTCAGAATTCATTCTATCCCATCCAGAAAATGCATTGATCATAGGAGGAGATTTTAATGCCATACTGGATTTATCCGAGAAGAGTGGTGGCATTAGGAAGGTGCCGCAATCCATTCTTGATTTCAGAGCATTTGTTGGGAATTGTGGGTTGGTGGACTGCCCAACGGACAATGGAACTTTTACATGGACAAATCGCCGCAAGGACTTCACAGCTATCTCGGAAAGAATGGACCGGTTCTTGTTATCATCCTACTTGTCTGAATCAGGGGCAAAGTTGGCCGCCAACATATTGCCCATCTCAATTTCAGACCACTTTCCTATTGAACTATCAATAACATACGGGAAGGTAACAGAGAAAGCAAACTTCAAATTCTAAAACATGTGGTGGCGGGATCCGAATATCCTCCTGCTTCCGGAGCAATGGTGGAAAGAATTGAAGGTTGGTGGCTCGATTAGTTTTATCTTGGTAAAGAAATTGAAATTCATCAAACAAAAACTGAAATAATGGAACAAGACTCAGTTCTAGAACATTTTTTTGAACAAGACGCAATTGGAGATGGAACTGGAAGCTCTTAGTGAGCTGATAATAAAGAAAGGCATGACAAATGAAGAATATACAAAAGAAAAACACCTAAAGGAAAGACTAGGGGAGCTGCTAAAAAGGGAAGAGATGTACTGGAGAGACAAATCGCGGGAAGTCTGGCTAAGTGAAGGGGATTCCAATTCCAAATTCTTTCATGCATCTATTTTGGCCAAGAGGGCGACAAACAAGATAGAAGAAATCCATGATTGTGGGGGTCAGGTTGTAAGTGGTGGAGAGGCGGTTGGCCTGGCAGCGTGTGAGTTCTTCACGAAATTGCTTGGGGGATCTCACAACCATGAGCTGAATGCAGAGTTCCTGGATCCTGTTAGGCCTTTAATCAGTGAAGAAGATAACAACATATTGTGCACACAAATATCAATGGAAGAAGTGCATAACACGTTATTTCAAATGCATCCCAACAAGGCACCAGGGCCGGATGGCTTCCCCACAAGCTTCTTCCATAAGTGTTGGAGCTTCATGGGCAACAATATATGGAAGTTTGTTGAAGAATTTCGCAAAATAGGCCGCTTTGTTAAGGATATTAATAATTCGATAATAGCTTTGATCCCAAAGAAGCAAAAATGCACATCATTTGATGAATTCAGACCTATCTCATTGTGCAATACATTGTATAAGATCGCGGCTAAGGTGCTAGCTAACAGGTTAAAACCTACTCTAGAGAAGATCATTTCGGCGGAACAAAATGGCTTCGTACCTGGCAGAGAAATCTCTGACAGTATACTCATCATCTTAGAGGTAGTACATACACTACGTTCTAGCAAAAAGGAGGGAATGATTATAAAACTAGATGTTAGCAAAGCCTATGACAAAGTGAGTTGGCCGTTCCTGATGGGAGTCATGAAAAAATTTGGTTTCTGCAACCAGTGGTGCAGACTAATCTTTCAATGCATTTCCACAGTGAGATTTTCTATAGCAATTAATGGATCACTTCAAGGGTTCTTCAAAGCAACAAATGGGCTCAGGCAAGGTGATCCGCTCTCACCTTTCCTCTTCGTCATCCTGGCAGAATCCTTTAGCTGTGCCATAAAAAAATGTAGAATGCAAGGGCAATGGTGCGGCATAAGCATTGCTCCTAATACCGAGCCAATCACCCATGTCCAATTTGTGGATGATACATCCCTCCTAGGGGAAGCAAGCATAAAGGAAGCCAGAAGTATAAGTAAGGTGATAGCAGAGTACGAAAATAACTCAGAGCAAATAATGAACAGGGATAAATCATGCATCATTTTCTTCAATACAAGAGACCAACTGTAGCAAGCGATCATCTCAATTTTGAAAATTTGTGTCAAGCAATTACCATCCAAGTTCTTGGGTGTACAAATTTTTGAAGGCTCGTGTAAAGCCAATCATTGGAGCGAGGTAGTGGAAAGATGTCGAAACAAGGCGATGGCATGGAGAAATAACTGGCTCACCCTAGCAGGAAGGATCACCATGACCAAAATGGTGCTGGCGGCAGTCCCTATATTCACAATGTCTTGCTTGGAAGCACCGGTCAAAACAGAAAAAGTACTAGAAGGAATTATGAAAAAGTTTTTGTGGGAAGGTTCAAAAGGGGAAAAAAAGTTCCTTTAATCGGGTGGGAGTCAGTCTGCAAGTCAAAGGATGAGGGCGGTGCTGGCTTGCAAAAAATGCGGATGCAAAATAACACACTCGGTGCAAAACTGATATGGAAGATGCACAGAAGGCCTGACAAACCTTGGTGCAAGATTTTACAAAACAAATACCTGGACAATGAAGACCCGTCTAGAATTCTGACGGTCGAAAATCTTGATGGCGGATCAACTACATGGAAATTCATATCGAGCTGCAGGCACTTAATAACTACACATCTGTCTTGGCAGATTGGAGATGGGAAAAAAGCCTCATTTTGGATGGATTCTTGGAATGGGCACCAATGCTTGGCGAAAATGTTTGATCTTGATCAATATCTAGACCTTCTTCACTCCACTTTTGGCACAAAGGTGGTGGACTATGTTAGTACAGACAACCGCTCAAATTACGGTATGTTTTCTTGGATTAAATTCTCATCCCCACAAATCCCTAAAATTTTGATTGATGAAATAAGCAAGGAGCTCGGTAATTGCCCAATTAGACTCTTTGACCAGGAAGATTCAATTTTCTGGTGTGGGGCATCTTCTGGGGAGTATTCCGCCAAACTTGGTTACCAAATACAGCTAAAGCAAAGTAAAGACAAATCCTGGATGGCCAGAATCTGCTAGAAAAAAGAGATCCTGCCGAAGGCCAGGGCCTTCCTATGGACGGCTCTCCATAAACGATGTCTAACTAGTGAGCGACTAAAGAGACTAGGAATTCTTGGCCCATCAAGGTGCATCTTGTGTAAACAAGCAGGAGAAGACGTAGATCATCTGCTTTTATCATGTCCATATGCCGCATTCTGTTGGGATAAACTACAGTTAGATTTGAATTTTATTGGAGCAAGACATTATAAACTCTGGGATTTTCTGGCAAGCTGGTCGGTCATGTGCAAGTTCGAGTACTGGAAGGGAATCTGGGGTCTTGTGCCCTCACTGATAGTTTGGCACATCTGGAAAGAAAGAAATAGATGAATTTTTAAAAGTACTACACTGACACAGGAATGCCACGTCGAGAAAATTCAATTGGCAATCATAGAGACTGCCAATCATAGGATAAAAGTGGGCACCAAGTCAAAATTCTCAAGGTGGGATGAGGAAATCATGAAGAAATGGAATGGGCTAAGGGTACCTGCTCTCTGTCAGCCACACAAACCAAAAGTGAACAGGAAAGAGATTTTTTGGACTCACCCGGTTCAGCTAAAATGGAAAATGAACTTCGATGGGGCGGCAAAAGGCAACCCGAACTTTGCAGGGGCAGGATGCATAATTCGAAATCCCCGAGGTGAATGTGTGTGGGAAACTTCAAAAAATCTTGGGATATGCACAAACAACATCGCAGAAATGGAAGCCCTATGGCTTGGTCTACAAATTTGCATTGAGAAGGGTATTAAAGAGGTTGAGATCGAAGGAGATTTGATGTTATGCATAAACGCTATCATTTTTGGGAAATCACAAAATTGGAAAATGCTCGATTGGATCGACCTAGTAAAGGAATCTTTAGGAAGGCTATCAAACTATACAATATCGCATGTGTATAGAGAGGCAAATCGCGCTGCTGACCTTCTGGCTAATTTGGGTGTAAGGCAAGCCGAAAAAGTAGTCGTGGGCTCTACATCTGTACCATGGTCGGGGTTGCAAGAAATCATTTTAAAAGACTCTCTAAGCTGTCGTGCCTTATCTGCTGTTCATAATCGTGCTCAAGAAGCCCTCAGAATATGAGTTTTGGCAGTGATTACTGGGGGCTTAGATTTTGGATGATTCGAGCCTCTTAGTGTTCACTGGGTATTTGTATTCCTTGGTTCCTTAAGTAAACCCTCCATGCTTACTTAATGATGTATCCCAGCCACTTTTTTTTGCAAGCGGTTGTCTCGTGGTGTGGAGTGTGACACAAGAATGGTGTTTCAGTTCAGGGTTCTCTGTCAATGCACTAAGGAAGCTCTCCCTACCTAGTGTAGGCGACTGTTTGCAGTCCAAAACCAGGAAATACAAAATGCTATTGTTGATCTGCTCTCCTCCCTTCTGAGTGCAAACCAACACTGGTGCGACAGGAAGCTGCTTGAAGTCGTGATAAGCGTTTTGGTGGACATCACTGAGTCTAGGGAAGTGGTGGTGGCACAGCTAGCCCGACTTGTGGTGCCAATCTATATTCATGTTGTCGCCAATGCTACTATGGAGCTAAGGATGGATTGGTGGGTCAGCCTTCTTAGGGTATACTTTGATCCTGCTATTTTGAGTGATGATGAAGGCAATAGCAGTGATACGGGTGCTACTAAGCATGAGGATCTTCTCAACTTCATGTCCAACACTTGGGAGGTCTTCCAAATGGGAGTCAGGAATGGAGATTTGGCGACATTTGCAAGATTCATGGATTCAGACCTCTGCTGGTTAGGGAGGAGTAGCCTCAACATGCTCGTCAGGATGGGGAATGATATGGCATTAATTTACCAGCTCATGAATGCTTAGCATTGTCCTGTTTGGAGTCAATGTTCTGGTTTGTTTGTGGAACTCTTATGCCTAAAGTTACTAATGTAATTTGGGAGCTACCCCCTTATTTGGTAGCACTCATCAATAAAAAAAAAAAAACCATATAATGACTTGTTACTATATATATTATTCAAAAGAATCTAATTGTTTCAATAAAAGATAAAAATCAATAAAATTAAAAAAAATGGTGAGTAGATTATTTGTACAAATCAAAGTTCATATTTATAGTCAAAACATGTTTCTATTGTTATATAACTAACTAATTATGTAATATTAACATACATTTAAATTCTCTGATATTGCTATAAGGATTCAACCGAGTCAAACTCATTGAACCATGTTTCATGAGTAGTGGTTCACAAGAACCCATCTCTCATGATAATGAATGGTCCACTTAACACTCATCCCAGTATTTCTCGTGCTTAACATCCCAATACTACTCTTACTTATCATTTAAATTTTACTTTAATTTCTTATCAACATATCTTAAAACTCCATTAAATATAAGTAATAATTATATATTTTAAGGGGCTGCTGGGCCGCTAGACTAAGTCGCAGGGACACCCTTGCTACATTAAAAACAAGAGCTCTAGGGCAGCGAAGTTCCTGCCAAAAATTATAAAATAGTTATGTTTTAAAAAGTTAGAAATGAAATTATTGATGAGGTGGGATTGTTGTGTAACAAGAACAAATGATTAAGCTAAGGATTGTATAAATATTGTTATATAACTTTAGTTCTAGAGAATTCTTAATTACCAATTCTTATTTGCGCATTTGTATATGAATCCAGTTGAATGCCTTTCCATATCATTATGGAAAATTTTAAACTCATCCAAAGTTGGACATATCAGCTACCTAAATGAAAGAATATATAAATCAGTTAATTTTTTAAATAATCAGTCCAAAGATGAGTCTAAAACTAAAGATAAAGTGTTACACTTGTAGCACATTGTTCTAATTATAGTAAATATTTTGTTAGTATAATAAAAAAACTTATCAATTTTTTCTTTCTCCTTTACTTGGAATCAATTTATTTCATAAGTTGTGCTTTCATATCATTATTATATAATGTACAATAATTTTTTTAAATCATTGTTAAAAAAAAAGAAATCTTATAAGATTTTTTTAAATAAACTTTTTTAAAAAAATTTCTAAACATAAAAATATAAACTAATTAAGATTTAATTTTAAAAAATAATATTAAATTTAGTAAAGCAAAATATTAAAATAATACAATTTAATTTTTAATTATTTTAATATTAGAAAAATAACTAAAACTAATGATAAAAAAAATCTATCAATAAAATAAGATTTCATCTAAGTTTTTTCAAATAGAACTATATAAATGATAACATTATTTACCAAATTTTTATATATTTACATGAAAATAAGTTTTCCTCTAGATTAATATAGTAGTTGCAGAATGAGTAGAAAATACATAATTTGGTGGACCTTTGATAGAAATCCACCTTCCTGAAGTCACTTTTCTTTGTGTAGGAGGTTGATACATATAGTAAACAATTTTATGCTTGTGTCTATAGCACATAATACCACTCAAAAAAATCTGATCATTCCAAATAGTAGCCCAATAAACACGAAAAAAGGAGCTTTGATAAAGGTTCCACTACCCTCCACACTTTTTTGTTTGAATCATATTTCATCACTCCCTCTCTTTTAAATGAAAATAAATTCCCAAAAGCAATAATCAGATAACCTTCACGCCATGTTTGCTTTAACTTCAAACTACTCCATATTTGAGTCTTTGTATTGAGAACTTCAATCTTCTTTGCTTGACCTATCACATAAAACTGTCCATCAAGAAAAATACCCTTAGAATAAAATATCCATGATCTGTTCATATTGGGAAGAGATTCCCACTTGTTTTTCTCTATATTATAGAGTGTTCTTTTCCTCTTGAAATCCCCACCAGCAAAGTATATATATATCCTTCTGGAGATGTTGAAACAACACTGTTATATCTAGAGTTGGGCAAATCGGCTACCTAAACCAAAGAATATATAAATTAGTAAAAACTCAAAAAAATATAAGAGAAACTCTATTCTAACTTACCAACCCTTTTACAACAATTTCAAGACAGCCAAAAATTTGTAACTAGAATACCTTGGACTAGTTGTTAGAACAAAAATCATAAGTCATAATTTTCCTTTTCTGTATAGAAATCAGTTTCTGATTGACAACAAGCACAGTTGGAAATCCTTCATCTGTAGGAATGCCACACAATATCCTCCATGCATCTTCCTCAAGGTCATAAACACACATTTCATAGCTATAATCAAACCCATATTTGCACACTTGTCTAACTACAAATATCAGCTGCTCATTTAATTTCAACCGTTTTCTATCTTGATAGAAGAGAGTATTGCTAACCATAGCCTTCCAACTTTGGAAATTTTTTGTAAGCATGCCATGATATATGAAAGGGACCCTTAACAAGCACTCTCGCCCTATATCATTAGGAAGGCCTAGAATTATGTCCTCCATTCTAAGTTGCTCTCTAATTTCTTGCACGCCTTTCCCACCTAGTATTATTCCATTTAATACTAATATTATTCTTGACTGAGTTAGTAGATGACACTCAAAAACTGCAATAGTAGAGAAATTAAATGCAGTAGCGAAGTTTAAAGAGAGTAGTCCAAAAAAAATGGTAGAATCAACTCACTCGTATTTCTTGCAAAGCTTGCTTCATGAAATCTAAATGACAAAAAAAAATCTAAATAACTTTCAAAAATGGCAAGAATGAGGAGCACGGTTACTAAAATAGGCATGCAAAATACGAAGCCACCAAAGAAGTGGCGAGAATGACGCAATCATCATCAAGTATATACAGTTAAAGATTTGTAATTGTATTCAATTATATGTTTGAAGAAGTTTATAATATATTGACAAGCCCATCATTTATTAGGTGAAAGTATATTATAAATTAATGAAATGTTTTAATTAAGTGCTTAGTAAAGTAACTATACAATATCAAATGTTCAAAATATTTTCAACTAGTTTGCAAAATTTATTTACAAAAGAAGTGCCTAGAATGACACAATTATCACCAAGAGTATTCACATACAGTTAAGAATTGTAATACAGTTAAAGAGTTGTAATCTTAAATTTACCAAAATCTTTAAGGTAATTGATTTCGTAGATGTATAAAATAGTTTTCTTTCAGTTATATGTTTGCGAAAGTTTAAAATATATAACAAGCCCAACATTTATTGAACTTCAATAATTTCAATAATGAAGGAAAAATTCCTTATGCTATTTTATTGGAATGATATATATTATACTAAATATTATTTTAATGACCAAAAATTTTGCCTAAAAAAACTCATGCAGAAAGTGGATCCGAGTAATAAGATGCAATAGTAGATTGTTTTTTATAAATTAACTCACTTTTCTTTCAGTTATATGTTTGCAAAAGTTGAAAATATATGAGGAGCCCTGTTGATTTTAAAATAAACACAGAACAAATGAAGAACTAAATTGCAGAAATAAAAATAATGAAATCAGAACAACACACACAGAAAGAAGACACCAGATTTGTAGTGGTTCACCATCAAATGGCTACATCTACTTTCAGGGGATTCTCACTATATTTCATATTAGTTTCTTGTACATTTTCATATGGTACTCTTCACCAGTATATATCCTCATACAACATAATACTTAATAACATCTTCTTCTAGAAGATTCCCAAATGTAAAACATGCACAAGAGGAGACTGTTGGTGGTAGAAAGGATACTGCAGTTTACTAAACATAGCCAGTCAGTTAGACTTGGCTTCACACATATCACATGTATCCAACAATCTCCCACTTGAAGACAAGTCATACTGGAAAGAAGAATGCTCAGAGATATCCCCTATGGCAGGCTTATTTGACTTATAATGTTACATAAGCCACAACGAAGATTTTATCTTCACCAAATTCTGTTCAAGAACGCTTCAGATGAGTCTCCTCCAAAGCACATCGGATTTAATAACCTCGATAGATTTTATAGTCTCATTTTCAACCAGTATATTTTGTGACTCTGTTTCTTTATCCATCAAACAGGCTTTCAGATGTATCACTTCCAACTTAATCTTTTCCAATTCTTCTTTTGTTTTATTGGCCTTGGCAGCAGCTAGCTCCTAGCACAAATGTACTTGTGTAGTTGCAAGCCTCCTGTTCTCTGCAACAAGCCTTTGAATTTCTTCATGCTGCAATTCAAGTTCCTTTGTTTTGTCCTCTAGCGCATCTAAAACTTTGTTTGAAACATCAACACCAAAGAAAACGTCTCGTTTCTTCAAGCTTTTCAATTCATTTGTCCCCTCAAGATGAGTGTTAAATTCCAAAAAGGAAAATCCGCTATTCATGACTTCATGCGCTGGATCATCCATCAAAGTTAACTCCTCAACATTAATCTCGTGTTCAGATTCTTTGCACACTTCTTGTTTATATAAATTACTTTGTTGCTCCTCTTCTGAATTTTTATGTGATTTTGATTCATTCTTCAATGTTTTGGTTGAACCTAGCTAAGCATCTCCATCCTCAAAACTCTGTCGTTGCATATCAAAACTCCCCTGCACACTGCTTCCAAAACTCTTCCTTTGTAGATTAAAATTCCCATGTTCCATTTCTCCAATGTGCTGCCTGTGTATACCTCCAATATGGTCTTCAGTTACCAATTGATGAGACTAAGAATTGACAGAGGGAGCCGCACCAATAACATTTAGAAGATCTTCTAAAATTCGTTGTTGATAGGGAGCTAATTCAAACAACAAATTTCCTCCATGGGCAAGTCGCGTATTGACATGAGGAGGAAACAAATTTACTATTGGAGGCTGCATGTGAACTGTTAAAGGAAGCAATGAAAATGGTTGAGGCACATCACACATGAAAGGCGACTTATCATTTTGAAAGGGTTGTTCACCAAGAGAAGAAGGCAGCGAATCACTTTTATTAGGCTGCGAATGAATTTTCTCCTGAACATGTTCCTCATCCCAAGCGGCTTCATATCCCTCGGAGCTGAGCGTCTGGTAACCAACGTCCCCAAATCGAGCAGGATCATTATAATGATAATCACCACCACCTGATGGCATCCGTAATGGCTCCCTTTGCCCATAACATCTTCGTAACGTGTCATACACCACCTGTTCCTTTGTAATGACCTCCATCATTTCATTTCCTAAATAAACAAGAATCTTTAATTTGTCTTTATTAACCTAAAATCCGCTAAGCCCACAGCCACAGATGCGAGACAATCTGGCTGCTACCTGGTTAGTCTCCACAATAGTATCGTCAGGGCTCTTGGGCGTGGGCCTCCTCTTGGGCTCCGAAGATTTTGATGGCCGTGTAGAAAGTTCTCTTCCCAAAACAAGACACAATAGGGAGGCAAGGGCGGGTAAAGAAGAGTTTGGAGTAACCACAGGAAATTTGAAATTTATGTCATGATGAGCATCACGGGATGAAGTCTCACACGTGGCAGAAGCAGAGAAGGCAGGGGCAATAGGCTTAACTGACCACAAGTTTGCATTTAACAATGACTGCATACCACAATTAAACGTAGATACATTAAAATGTGAATTGTCTATGGAATTTACACCTCCCAGCGACCTTTCTTGTGAAGCACCATCTTACGTGGCCTGGGTATTACTCATAGGCTGCGCTAGACTTTGACCTCCAAAGGGCTCCAATACTACAGGACAACAAACCTCCTGTACATCCACCTCCAGATTAGAAACATCCATGTCATGTCTACTTACCTCCTCGACTGTCTCTGTACCATCCGCATGGGACTTCTTTGCGTGGGATTCTTCAGCCTTGCACTCCTCTTTGGCAATCAGCTGGACGACCTTCACCATCTCAACATCTTCACAAATGTTGAGACCCAGCTTCAACACCCTATGAACTCTGGAAGCAAAGGTGTTGGGATCATCGAGGCGGAAGTCAGAAGTGAGAAAAACCATTTCATAGAGGAGCAATCCCAGGTCCTTTATAGACTTGCCACTCTTATATGCCTTTGCCCTCTTCTGCAACTCCTCCATGATGGATTTCCTATGTTGTGCATCACCGGTGTGTTCAAGAAGTGCTCTAAGCTCAATCTTGAGATCTTCTAGAAACTCTTTTGGTTCAGATTCAACTCCAAACCCAACATCCTTCTCCTCTTCAGCTGAATCCTTTGCATTTGTCTAGCCATCCCACCAATGTACACGATGTTTCGTTGTAGCTTTCACATAAACATCCATTGCTGTTGTATCCTATGTTTTCTTTAGCCTTTGTAGGCTCTCTGATTCTCCTAGCATGTCAAAATCCTCGCCTCCCAAATCCTGCAGAGGCCTTTCCCACACATACCTCGCCTGGGCAGTGCTCGGGGAATCAAAATCAACATCACCAGTAAGAACTTTAGTGGCAAGATCAACAACCAAATAGATAGGAGATTCATCTACTTCCATTGGCACAATTTCATCTAGCTCCAGGTCATTGTCTGCAATTGTCACCGCAACTCCCACTTCATCAAAACTCTCTTCATGACCACACGAACAAGACATGAGAGCTCGAGCCCAATCAGGCAAAGCTTCTACATCCATTTTCTTGAAAATTCTTCACAATTTCAAAACAACTTTTTTTTCACCAAAGCTCTGATACCAATTGTTGATTTTAAAATAAACACAGAACAAATGAAGAACTGAATTGCAGAAATAAAAATAATGAAATCAGAACAACACACACAAAAAGAAGACACCAGATTTATAGTGGTTCACCATCAAATGGCTACATCCACTTTCAGGGGATTCTCACTATATTTCATATTAGTTTCTTGTACATTTTCATACAATACTCTTCACCAGTATATATCCTCATACAACATAATGCTTAATAACATCTTCTTCTAGAAGATTCCCAAATGCAAAACATGCACAAGAGGAGACTGTTGGTGGCAGAAAGGATACTGCAGTTTACTAAACATAGCTAGTCGGTTAGACTTGGCTTCACACATATCACACGTAGCCAACAAGCCCAACATTTATTAAACTTCAATAATTTCAATAATGAAGGCAAAATTCATTATGCTGCAAAATCAAAATATTATGTTACAAAATCAAAATCAAAATTATAATATTATTATCTAATATATTAAATTATATTTTAGATGGTATATATGTTACATATATATTGTATATATATATATATATATATTATAATATTATAATGATGTTAAAATAATATATTAGATATTATATATGTTACATATGTATTATATAGTGTATATATTATAATATTATAATATGTCGTTAAATTAATAATATAATATATTAAAAATATATTATTTATTTGAATTTGTTATTAGATTATTTTATATATTTGAATTTAATAGAATGAAAAATATAACGAGTAAATAAATTTTGAAGAGTTCAAAATTTTTCCTAAAAATTAGTTGAATATTTTTTTATTACCCACTATTCCATAATAATCGTAATCAAGAAGTAATGAAGCGCCAAAATCGCTTATATCGGGTGAAAATTATGTACCAATTAGATTCAAGAGAATTGATTTTTGAAATATATTTTGTTATATAATTTGCATCTATATCATTGGTTAAAATGAGAGTTATTAATAATTAGTTAAATTCTGGTGGTGCCTATAGTTCCTCGGAGGAACTAAAAAGTATATATATTTTAAGAAGAATAAATAATTTATTAAATTGTAAATAAAAATATCTTAAATACACTTATATAAAAACTATGAACATATTTAAAATATCTATATACTTATATATTTTAAAATAAAAATAACCCAGATAAATATACCTTTTTTCTCCCCCAAAGACCCTACAAATTATAATCATTATAAACCCTTTAACCTTGCGCTATTAGTAAGCCTACCTTTCAATGTCAGTAATAAGGCCCGCTATTTCTTAGGATGGGAATTAATCCCGCAATCACCGCAAAAGAGGAATAATTACCTTAGAAATTTTCAACGATCGTGTTACAGTTCCCCTGACTTCTCGCAAGATCCGAACTAAATCGATCGCTATAGCTATTCCTCATATCTTCAGGCGCAATCCAGAGCACATGAAAAAAACATTTCCATAAACGGAAACCCCATGTCGGATGAAATGCTAGTTTCATTCCATTCCATTACTTCAATCCCACACTCCCAAACCAAAATCCATTGTCCATTCGGAATTAGGTAATGCCCAACTACCAAATGCCTCTGGAATCACCCAAACATGAACATTTTACTTCAATGCGAGTTTAGTTTATAATCTCAATTCACCCTCTGCACAGAATTTTCTTGTGGTGGGTGACCTCCAAAACTTCAAAAAGAAAAGAATCCAAAGGATACCAGCTGTGTTTTATTCAACAGTAGAATCAGGTAATAGTTCTAATTGTATTCCCTTATTTCTTGGTATTAGTGGGCACCTAGCAATCAAGAAAACTTCCTGCTGGTGACTTTGAAATTACTTGAAAAAATGGTGTGCTGTTTCTTCAAAATTGTGGATGAATCATGATTCAGATCTGTAAGGCGTTTTTCGGGGGTATGTTTCATTTTTAAGGAAGAATTGAAATTGTGTAGCATACCTACAATTCTTGGTATATTCAGTTTTGAGACGGGTGGATGGTTGGGTTACATATCCCTTTTTTTGTTGTTTAATATAAAGTGTTTATGACTAGTGGGTATGCCCTAATATGCTTTGATATGGAGAGACGTGTAGAGAAATTCTTCGGTTTGTAGATATATACAGAAAAGAGCATCGCCCAAATGCTGGCATATAGGCTTTGTCTATATATTCTGCACAGTTGCTTCTGCAACCACCCGCAGACCTTATGATGGTTTAATAAAAGTGCAATAATCTGGAAGGACAATATGCACTACGCACATTAGCAAGAAGTGCAACTTTATTTCAAACATGTCATGGAAAGTGCCCTCTGTTGGTTTGTGTGATGACCGACTGCTATGTTGTTTATGCATGTGATCCTCATGATCTACAATGGGTTGTCTTGGTTGCTATATATTTGAAAACTATCATGTAATTGAGGAAGGAAACAAATTCATTTGAAGCTTAGAGATGATGGTTCGGTTCAAATTCTGTCAGAAGCATCAGTAATTCAAGGTGCTGTCAGAATATGATTTCCATGATCAAGAAGGCATGACTACTCTAGCAGTTATATAAATTCCTATGGTTACTACATCAATACTTGAGCCCTGATTGCACTTAAAGAAGTTGTTCTCCTTTGGGGTTTCATCAAGCATTTGGAGATAGGATTTGGTGTTAAAAGGAAGCAAGGTCTGAATGTGGAGTGATGCCAAAGACTTATTATCATTTTGGTTTTGGATCCATGGAAAGAAAATGGCTTCTTCCACTGATAGCTAGTTCTGTGGTATCATTAACTATTTTTGTTTTGGCAACAATCCACTTTGGATCATCTGGGTTGGAGCCCAATTCATCATATTATGAGGGACGTCCTCTCAAGACTATATATGGTTCTGATGGTAAATTTTTGGAGTCTGATATAGTTCAGCGTTCCCTTAGTGGCGTACCCATGCCTCCAAGGATAGCATACCTTATTTCTGGAACTAAAGGAGATGGTCAGAGGATGAGAAGGACTTTACAGTCTCTTTATCATCCTCGAAATCATTATTTGTTGCATTTAGACCTTGAGGCCCCTCCAAGGGAAAGGATTGATCTAGCAAAATATGTAAAAACAGAGCCTACATTTATGGAAGCAAGCAATGTTCATGTTGTAGGTAAGGCCAATCTCGTTACGTATAAAGGGCCGACTATGATAGCTTGTACACTGCATGCTGTGGCAATTCTGCTAAAACAAAGTAAAGAATGGGATTGGTTTATCAACCTCAGTGCATCTGATTATCCACTGGTTACACAAGATGGTAGGCTATCTTCCCACAATTTTGTTTTTGTTCACTTTTTATTTTCTTATTTTTCACTAAGTTTTAGTTTTGTAAATGTTCCAAGGAACAATCCATTCGGCTATGTCAGAATACGGGTTGTTAAAGTTCGTATGTGCTTCAATTGAACTTCAATTTTATTGAAACACACAAACATATTATCAAACGGGAATTCTTAATTTTGGAGGAGCCAGGTTATAGAAAGAAAAAATATGTAGGTTACACGCTTGGAAAATACAATAGGCATTTCATGGTTGTTTTGTCATTGGTTAGACACATTACATTACACAATCATGTTAAACTTGGGAAAACAATTTTTTAATTCATGCTTTTTATTTTGAACATCATTTCCTTATAAAATATGCCTTGATTAAACCCGGAATTATTCTATGGCTAAATACTTTTGGATAAGTCTTAAAGAGGGTGTGAATGCAATTATGTTGGGTGAAAGTCATTGAGTGCCACCAAACTCATTTACTCTAGTTTTATTAACCTTATTGAATGTTGATAGCTAACTGAATTCAATTTTGTAGCTGATCTGCAAAAAACAATTTTTAAGAGGATATAGGCTGTGGAAAAAATTGGATTATAACTAACTAAAACTAATTGTTTAGCATATCAAATATATTATCCTATTAACTAATAAACACTAACACTTATTTAGAAATTTTTGATTAACCACAATATTTGAATAGTCTTTTGTGTTCAAGAATCAAGATTCAAAATCATTGATGGACATAAGCATTTGCTTTTTGTATACTCTTTAAAACTGCAGGACCCCTGGTTCCAATCTATCTTTGGTTATGTGCTTTCCTATTTCTCTCTTTTGGAAGAACAAACATTTTGTTTTTGTATACTCTTTAAAACTGCAGGACCTGCAGGCCCAATCTATCTTTTTGCTTATATGTCTACCTATTTTTCCTTCAGGTCCAATCTATCTTGCTTATGTGTGTTCCTATTTCACCTTTTTGGAAAAATCTGCCTTTGGTTCAGTTGGAGGTTAGCATTCAAATCTTTGGTGCTATAGGCATAAATTGTATACTAAATTCTTCTTTGAGTTTGAGTGTTTGCATATGCTTATGGTCGATGCTTAACCTTCTGTTCTGTGAACTTCTTTTATTGAAGGTTCTCTTTGTGACTGTTGTATTAGCTGGGTTGGAATTAGTGGACTGATATGTAGCAAGTTCCTGTATTTGTTTTAACTTTTAAACAATATAGTGCTTCACAAAAGTGCTCTGTAATTGAACATAGAAAGATTGGTTTTCACTTTTGTTATTTTGTGGATATCTTACATTTGCCTCACAGAAAAGAAGTTTAAACTTTTTCTTTTGTTGAAAGTTATTTATGTGATTGTTTTATTACATGAGTTTCAGTTGGAATTAGTGGATGGACAAGTAGTGAGTTGCTACATTCATTTCAAACAATATTTTATTGAATGATAAGAAGTTCATCATATTACAACTGCTACGTTATTGGACATAGACTACTTTCATCATAATACAACTACTACATAATTGGACCGAGTCCTCTTTTCACCATCATTTTTTTGTGACTATTGCATAAGTTAAACTAAGAAAGTTGAAATGTTGCATTTACTTGCAGAAAATAAGTTGACTCCCTGATGTCATGCAGATTTACTTCATGTCTTCTCTTACTTGCCGAAGGACCTAAATTTCATTGAGCACACAAGTGATATTGGATGGAAATTGTAAGGATCTGAAGTTCAATATCTTAATATTCCATTTGCATCATTTGTTTGTAAATGTTTAATCTTGAAATTTACTTGCTAAGATACATATTTTAATTCAGGCTCAGTATTTTGGTTGTGCAGGTATCAAAGAGCTAAACCTGTCATTGTAGACCCAGGGTTGTACCAGTCAAAAAAGTCTGACATATTTTGGGTTACTCAGCATCGAACCGTTCCAACTGCATTCAAATTGTTTACAGGTAGTCCCTGATTCTTGCATGTTTAAGGAGCTGGGCTTTTTTTTTTGTCTCCTAATTTTGTTGGTGGAAAGAAAAGTGAATTTTCTGGCCAAGGAGGCCAAAAATTTGTCAGGAACTGATAAATATATGTAATGGTTAGGGGGCCAACAATTCATACATTCTGTTGATATTCAAACATTCAAATCTTCCAAATTATCTTGTTGCTGCTTATAAAAGTTGAATAGTTGAGCAATTGTCATGAATTTTCTTCCACATTATTAAAAGTTCTAGTGTTCAATTAACAAAAGGAAATGTCAGGTTAAACATGCAAAATATTGAAGTCTCAGTTTTTTGTTGGTTATCATCTATGAATGCACATTCATCTTCTCCAAATGTCTAAAGATTAAGTCTATGCCAAATTGTCAACCTAAACTGCTGTCATAAGACATGATCCTTGATTGAGGTCGAATATTCTGTGCACATTTTAGTTAAATCCTATGTTTTATTAGAGTGAATAAGTTTCCAGATGCAACAGAAATATTGTTGCAAGATGTTATAATAGAGGGAGCTTTCCTTGGAATCCTATTTCTGTGAATGCTATCAAAATAGATCCAAACGATGTAATGCAGCATTTGTTTTTTGTGCACAAACAGGAAGATTCAAAATAGAATTTTGATGGCTAGGATTTCATAAATTAATTTACTAAAGAAAGAATACATTGGCTCTGGGTATGGTTTTTCAAGTTCAAATAGATCTTGGGTAAACATGGTATTACGTTGACCACTATTTCAAAACTTGCTGAAAACTCACAGAAACTGTGAGTACTTGCAAGTTGCAGAGGGCACTGATTAACTTGCTTATTTACTCGTGGGTGAGTTTTGATGAGTTGGAGACCAGAACTTGTGACAAGTACTTGGTGAGTAAGTGTGGGAAGCTTGCCCAGCATCGAGTTTTGCTAAGTTTTACTGAGTTTTTGGTGAATCACTGATTCCAAGTCAAAATTGGGCTTGCTGAAATTTTCTGAGTTGCGAGTTTTAAACTATGTTAGTGACTGTATATTTTACAGTTTGCAACCTTTCATTGCTTCAGACATATATCAAATTTGCCTAATCCCTGATACACAAGTTACATAATTGTTTGCAAGAAAACAAAAAACATTTCAAAAGATCAAAACTAATGTAACATAAAGGTTTTATGTAATGGATAAAACCATTGCTTCTACATTGGCTGCAAGAGTTTATTTTTCTTGGGACATAAATATCATCTAATTGTTAAAGGTGTCTTCTTTTATATGGGTTGCCAGACATCCTGCTGTGAACTAGTGGAAATGACTAAAGAAAAAAAATGTTTACAGTAAAATGATTGGAAATTTTGGAAAGGAAATTGGAAATTATCTGTATTTTGTTTTAACACTGAAATCTGAAATTGTAAGGAAAAACAGACACAACCTGAATCAAACTGAAACAGGGTTTTTTATTTTGTTCTGTAAACATTTCAAGAAAAAACATATAAAACAAAAAGAACTTCCTGAGAAGGTATGGTTGTCAACATAGGCCCATTCTGAAAGTGGTATGCTGCTGCACTTTGCCATGAACAATCCTCTTGGATATTTTCCCAAAAACATACTTTTACTTTTAGTGTAATGGGCCTTTCTGTAACTGATTTCGCAATATTGTAACTGCAATGTTCCTAGTGATGATTACCTAACTGATGCGTAACTATCTTCATAACTAATGGGTAAATGACATATTAACTGATGAATACTTGACAACTACGTCAAGATATAGCAGACATATTCCTGCAAAGTGCAAACCTATCTTATTTCTACATAGTTGATTTATTCCTGAATAGCCAATATATTCATATACTTTTGACATATTAATGCATAGCCAATATATTTCTGCATCAATAAATTAATAATTTACTCCTGCTTAATTATGTAGTAATATTAATTCATAATGTCAGGGTACTTCCTTCAGGTTTTGTACCAGCCCCTTTTCTTGAATTGCTTTGCTCACAAAACATTGAAACAATTGTATATCTAGTTGCTGCAGAATTTCCTAGCCTTTTAAAATAACTATTGAAACTTATGCTTTTTCCAAACATTGTGTCTTTGGACAAGTGGCCCATGCTAAACATCTTAGATAGGGATGTTGCTTTCTTAATTATACATGCATTTAATTCACCGTTACGTTGCACATTCTGCAAGGAAACTTGGTTGACCTTATATTGATTAATGGGCAATGGTGTTTCAGCAAATGCTATCAATGGAAGACAATGCAAAGGATCAATACATTTTACTTTAGTGTGTATTGCAAGTCTTTCTAGTGCCTTCATTGTAATGATCAAGGAAACTCTATACCTACCATTTAGCTTTGAGGCAAATGTGGCAAAAATGCTTCAAAACCATAATTTCTCAGCTAACTACAACACCTGCATTTTCTGTCTATTTCGTGTACATATGGTTCTAGATTAGGTGCACTAGTGGTATGTATTGAAAGGTTGCTCACAACTTTTTCCCTTTTCTTTGCTGGAAGTTTTACTTCAAGGGGATTTTCAGTTTTAAGTTTTAACAAAAATGGATGCTGATCCCAACAATTGGATAAGATTTCAGTCACTGCTTCATTCTCAGCCTTTTGCTTGTAAGGACTATCATCAAGGCCTTGAACATTTCCAGCAATTTCATGGATTGAAACTTTTTGCTTTCTTGCTTGTAGTTTCTATTGTAGAGCCTTAAAGTTCCACAAGGAGCCAGTTTAAAGTTTAGGTCTCCTTTGTAAATCTCAATATATACTGTTAAAGAAGGGTCTTAAGGAAATTCTTCATTATAAGTTTCCATATGCCAGATATGTTGGATGAGGACTAACACTCTGCTTCTTTGAAAAAATCTTCTTTGTTAAGGCGTCTTCTACAAGGCCTGGAAAGTAGCTCTCATACCTCTCTTATAAATCATATCTGGGACTGATGAAATCTTAAAAACACTTTGAACAAAAAGATTGAAAATTTTGGAAAGGAGATCTGTAAATATTCTTGTAGGCTTTTAAACTAAAATCTGAAATATCAGAAAGAGCATACCCAACCTCAAACAAACTGAAACATAACTTTATGAGAGATAACAGATTTCCACAATCCATGTAGATTATCGCTGAATGTTTCTGGCTTAGATTGTGTTTGTATTTTTGCATCAACGTTTTGGATCACACTCCGTGATCCATCATCAAGATATAAGAGAGCATAAGGAGTAAATTGAAAAGTTGCAGACCAAGAATTGAATAAAAAGGAAGAGAGAGGGGGGTGAGAGAGGATGTCACAAGAACCAAGGAAATAAGAGAAAGAATTACACAATGACACACAAGAGCAAGAAATTAAAAGCAAAATAAAAGACAAAGCAAACAAGTAATATATATATATATATATATATATATAATAAATTAAAATATAAACAAGCAAGCAAGTAATATATATATAAAAGAAAATAAAATAGAGACACAAATAAATTTAAAGAAACTTAAATTAGACTTAAAATATAGTGACACAGGCATATATATAAATAAAAAATGAAACAAGCTATATAGAACAATATATATAATAGACATGCATATATATATATATATATATTTTACTTGCTTGCTTGTATTATATTTTAATTTATTGTATATATATATATATATATATTTTACTTGTTTGCTTGTATTTTTTTTGCTTTGTCTTTTATTTTGCTTTTAATTTCTTGCTCTTGTGTGTCATTAATTGTGTAATTCTTTCCCTTATTTCCTTGGTTCTTGTGCCATCCTCTCTCACCCTCTCTCTCTTCCTTTTTATTCAATTGTTGGTCTGCAACTTTTCATTTTACTCCTTATGCTCTCTTATATCCTGATGATGGATCGCGGAGTGTGATCCGAAATGTTGATGCAACAATACAAACACAATCTAAGCCAGAAACATTCAGTGATAACATAGCTTTATTGTTATTCTCCAAAACATTTTCGGACAGTGCTTGAAGTACTGAATTTTTTTCAGAGGAGGTTTTGGTACCAACTCACAACCAATCTAAGATATTTCTTTCATATGTTTGAAAGCTTGGAGACAATTCTTACATACCATAGTTATGAGACTCGGACTCGGCGAGGGTGACTCAACTCGAGACTCGGCAAAATGAAAAACCCAAGAAAACTAGAGATTTTTAAGGATTTAAAACTTGTTTCATGCACCCTTTATAAATAAACCTTTAAGACACAATAACATCATCAAATATAAGCTAATTTGATCACATACACAAGTATACATTGATCACATAAGTATAAACGCAAATTGTAGTTGAGCTGCTGAAGGAAATAGTACACTTAGATATATAAATATAGTCAAATGTATACAAAACTCCTGAAATATGAAATCCATGACATCAAATGTTCCAAACAAATATGAAATATGAAAAGATTCAAAACAATAACTAGAAGTCTATGGCTCCAAGGAGCCTGCATCCTTCCTACAAATGCGTTTAAGATAGGTCCTGGATGATGCAGCAGCCATAATTTCAAGTTTGAGGGCAATTGCCCCAATGGGGTTGAGGGGTAGTGCCCTTTGCGGGGGTCTAGTGGCAGTGCACCTAGTGGGGTTGAGGGGCAACGCCCCTCGTGGGGGTTTGGGGACAGCGCCCCCAGCGGGGTCAACGGGCAGTGCCCCTTGCGAGGGTCTGGGGCAACACCCCTTGCGGGGGTCTGGGGCCAACACCCCCAGCAGGGTCGAGGGCCAGCTCCCCTCGAGGGGTCCCGGGGCAGCTCCTTGGGTGCACTCCCTGTCGCGATACAGGGTGGGGTATGTTAAATTTTGAACCAGAAATGAGAGCAAACAGAAAAATTCAAAACATGAACAAATACACGCAGTATTTATCCTTGGAAAACCCTCCAACTTGAGGGAGAAAAACCCAGCCACAAAAGTATCTCTTGTATATTAGAATGAAACAGCAGCAATCAGCTTACAACATGACCCACTGAATAATAGCACCTCTCTTAGATGCATACATACAAAAAATCTCTGATTTCTCCTAGATATCAATGTGCTCTTTAAAGGATAATGACCTGCTGTGAATAATCAAACTTCTTTTTGAAGAGGTGACTTGATTTTATAGGCAAAATAAGTTCACCAAACAAGTCGACATCTCCTCCTAAATATAGGCAGATAACAGATACACATGCAGCCACAAGAAGACGCACAAGGTGGCATTTCATTTTCTTATTTAAGGAGGAGTTGCAAATGCAGTTCATGAGTCTATTTAAGGAATACAAACAGAGATTCTCATGCATGTCAGCATGCAGATTCTCCTGCATGTCAGTTACACCTTGCATGTAGACTATCTTGAATGAGACAAATTATGAGGTCGGCCAGCTGACATAGCAGATTATTTGAGGAAGATTCTTCTGACACAAGAAGATACCTCCTGCTGCTACCAAAACATTAACAGGGTAGAGGGGCAGAGTCCCCGCCACCAAGCCTAAAGTAAGACCTCCAAAACCATACAAACCTTCATGGCGTACATCATTTTGCATTCACAATAAGTAAAAAAAAAAACAAGTTTTAACTTTAAATTTTATGTAATTTTTGCACTTTTCAAACCTGCCTGTGCGAATCTGCCTGACGGGACTCGCTTGGACTCCGCGAGTCTCTCCACGACTCATCTGGACTCGGCCAAGTCCGAGCCCTCCAGACTCGACTGGGGTGACTCTAATCGGGACTCATCGAGTCCAGGCGAGTCATTTCTGTGTTACATACAGGTTGCTAGAAATGTGTTCACAAAATTGCTTTTCCAGTTTAAGTTTTGGACTTAGTGTCAACAATGATCGACCTCCATTTTTCTTAGCAAGCAGCATTCTCAGCCTGCACAATCTGCTCACTTTGTGCTCAACTATGTGGGTCTTCTCATCTTATTCTACCTCAATGTTCCATTTAATCATTGCATGCATAACATAATGCATAAATTATCTGCTACTTGAATACACCATGATAGTGAAATTTTTGGCATAAAATAGTCTTGTAAATTTTTTATCAACTTTTTGGAATCTGTACAAAATTTGGCAAGAAGGCTACACACAACTGCAAATTCTCCATCGTCTTGCACTAAATTTGGCATAGAAGGCTACACACAACTGCAGAAGTTTAGCGTACAGAAATATAAAATACGGTTGGCAACCAAGCAAATGTTCATGTCAATTGTTTACCAAAATGAGTGAATTAAAATGAATGGAATACAACCTTGAAGTCATGAAGCTTGTGGATGCTGTTGGTGAATGGTAAGAGATGGAGTCCTGGAAAAGCCCCATTTTGTTATGGGATAACCTATAATGCTCATCAAATGCATCATGTCCTGCTCTTAGGGATTGGAAAATGTATCAATTGCATGGGTGCAGATATGATTTTTCTGACAATCAATGTATGCCTCCTAAACCCAGCACATAGTATCTCTGTACTTGACATTGAAGTCCTCAAATTTAAACATAAAGGCCACGTGATGGTGATATATGTGGTAGGCTGTTAGCCTTGTATGCAAACATTTG
>VDFB02058242.1:34955330-34990146 GCA_007258455.2 Sequoia sempervirens
TCAACAATCCCTTCTCACATCCACATCATAATTCATATCCATGTTAGTTGTAATGAGTGTTTTAAACCAACAATCAATGAATCATAGGATAGAAGAAAACTCGTTATGCACAAGGATAAGAATCAAGGGTCATCCCACAATAATGGGTTACACTTTTTGGCCAAACTTGACATTGAAATCAACATTTTCAGAGAAAACTTCACTTTCTGACACTTATAGTAGGTAAACTATTAGGAATTTGAAAATGATGTAAACTAGTGATTTGTGAGATTTTGTCTTTAGATTTTAAATGTATTTTTTTTTAAAAAATTGAAATTAAAATGTAATGTTTTTGCGTCTCCCTTGATAACTAGTTTTTAATAGTAAACAACATTTTTAAAAAGTGGTGTGTACTTCGGCTCGCATAACTTTTTTTCTATAAAGGATTAAACTCTAATTCTTTTGAATTTATGTTGGTAACACAAGTATCTAGGGATTTCATTTTGTTTCATAGCATTTTGTTGAATATTTTTCTTTTAATTAAGTTTTGAAGTCAAAACATTTATAATTTAGACATAGGTACACTTCGGCTCACATAACTTTTTTAGTATGTATTGAAATTCAATTTTTCTTTTTTTGTTAGAAGAGGACATCAATACCTAGTGGATATATATTTTTCAAAATTTTTCCCCTCAAATTTACTATTTTTCCACAATGATTTTTCATCAAACTTGACGTTCGGTGAAAAACCTATGTACAGTAAAACTAAAAAATAAAAACAAAATATATTAAATTTATAGTTGTTGGAAAGAACATTTCGATCACTACAATCATCCAACTTGATTTATAAATTTGACTCCATTTGCACCTCCTTCCCAAGCTTCGATAGTAAAAAGAATGCATAAATTTTGAAATGGTGGAGGGGAAGGTGAAAAAAGGGGGTTCATTAGAACCCCCCTTATATGGTGTAAAAGGGGTCTACTAAAGGAGGTTCCTTTAGAAGGGTGGTTCATTTGAACCCCCAATAGAGCAGAACCATTTTAAATTTTTTGATGAGAATTTATAATTATTTTCGTTTCTTTAAATTAAATCACCATTGCGGGTTTACCTCAAAGAGACTAAAAGAATCAATTCACTACATATGCTCCCCATTACTGTAATAGACCAATGTAAAAATAATAATTCATAACAAGAATAGGACCAAAAAAAACTAGGAAAAGAAACCTTGTAGGCTACATTAATAAGACATTGATTGCAAGCATTTCTTCCATGATGTTTAAATGAAAAAATATCAGATAGCTCAATCTTTAGTCAAGTAGTATTTCAATCACTGATTCTTAGACATCCATCATGATTAAACATCACAATATGTGGCAATGTGATCATCATGGAAAAATGTCTAAGTGGTGAAAAAATTTAAAATTAGAGTTAGGCAACTTGACGAAAATTTGAATAAGTTATCCATAATTACTCAAAAATAAGGTAAGAATAACTATAGAAATTGAATTTAGTTTCTAAACTACTAGGTTTGGTTTTTTTAAAAAAAATGTTTTTGGTGAAGATTTGAAATTTCAATGCAGTGGTACTTAAATTTCAAGGTAAAAATAAGAAGTAGGTGTCTGTCTGACCATCCTAACCACAATAAATGATAACAGTTTTTTATAATATTTTAGATATGAGAGGATCATGTCTGATTTGATGGTATTTTGCAATCTTTTTCCAAGTAAATACTAATTATGAATTTTGTATTACAACTTTTAAAAATATAAAACTCAGATGTTTGACCACCTTTAACTCTGGTCAAAACTTCATGTGAAATTCCAATTTTTGCTTTTTAATCCCATAGTGCAAAGCATAAGGATCGTGATGCATTTTTGGATTCAAAATGTGATAATTGCTTGAAACTATAGGATAAGCCAATCACCTCATCAATCAAGACTTTTAGTCGAATTCAAATAGAAATGAATAATAATTATTTATTAAATTCAAAGTAGCATAATTTATATTGGTGGAAATTTGAGAATCTCCTTTAAAAACCCTTTTCGTTTCATCAATTTGGGGTAAAAAAATGTTGTCAGCCACATACCCTACACATACCCATCATATCGCCACTTTTTGGCCCATCATGATCCTGCACATACCCTCATAAGCCTTTTTAACAATCACTAGGACTGTAGATAATATTCAATCATGTCATAGGAAATAAATCATCAAAAATTATAAAGAAAGAGAAAACCAAGTATATAAGCTCAGCAAGCCACCATACAAAAAATATGTTTTGTAGAAAATAAAATAAACTATATGTTGACATAGCATATATATAAACTATATATTTTGAATTTTAGCCTCGTGCGCATAGGAGCATGATATAACATACTGCATCAAGACCCTAACTGGAGAGTTGCACAAAGAACCACTGCATCTAGCCCTTGAGTAAAGAGTTGCGAGACTTCATTGGATGAGTGCTGCAAGGCCATTGAGTTGAGGAGGAAGACTAGGAACCATTTGGCAAGAGGAAAGCCAGAGCGAGAGGTGAAGGCACTCAGAAAGGGAAAATCAACCAAGGGACAATGACTGTAAGTGATTTTTCCCCCACATTTAGAAATCTTGTTGAAAGTACAGTGATTTAAACTCTATTTGTTCCCATTGAGGTGTTGCATGCTATATTTTGGTCAATTTGAGCCAATGTCCCATTGAAAAACCCAAGTACTACCTATTACTAGTGTCTAGTTAGTTTGAACAACCAAGCTTTGAGATGTTCAATCAGTTGGGTGGCCATTTTTGGCCTGTGAACTGTAGTTTTTTTATGTCTTAGCATATTTTTTCTACTATAAGATTGAAAGGAATTCCTGTCACATAATAGCACACGAAGTTCACTAGGGTTCAAATTTCTAAACTTAGATGAAATAAATTTACATATTGAGGTCCACAAATGATCAAAGGGACTAAAAACAATACATGGCCCATGAGTGCAATGAAAAATTCCTAGTGCCTGTCCATAAGAGATTGTATAGAAGTACATGATACAAAGTCAGAGGAAGGAAATAAACTCACACAATCTCATTTGACAAGTCATAAACAATCTTGAACTTTCCTTCTTTTGACACACTTATTCAACTTTATTTCCCTTCACAAAACTCAACACAAACACTCAACTTTTTCTTTAGAGTTCCAAACCATTACCAGACCTTCAAACACCTTAGTCAACTTCATCTTGATCAAAACAAACAATTACCCAGTTTGCCATTTAATTTTACGATTAACTCTCTTTATGACTGTCCTAAACTTCACCATTTCAACTCAACATAAAGTAATCTGACCCAAAACAGTATTTAGGCTAATATAGACCACCTAATTTCCATTCCATTTCACTTCAAACAAATGTAAACCATCTCCCATCCTTTATTCTTGCCAATTTAACAAAATCATATACTGTACTTTCATTTTAGTATCCAAAATAGGTATATTATTAGACAGATCAGTCAAAGCAATGGACTTTTTAACTTCATGCTTACACAAAACCTTATATCAAATGAGATAAAATTATACCTTGGTAATCTCTTAACCAAAACAACCAAGAACTCACACTTAATCATCAAAATCCCTTAAAGTTCTTACTGTCACTGGTTCCTTCATACCCTGTTTGCAATGCTTGCAGGTCTACCAACCTATTTGTCAGGGATTCATTCACAATCTAAGCACTATTACACAAGTCTATCCACACTTTTCAATGCCCTCGTTTTAGATCTAAACATATTCAAAATGGGTATCAAAACTTTTACAACACAAGCTTCAAATATTGTTGTCTCAGACAAATTTAGGCCTAATTAGGCCTGATTTGCATAAGGGTTTGTTGCTTTACTAACTCCTAACCAGAGTAAACTTGTCCAGTGCTTTAGACATGTTTAGTTTGACTGGTATATGCTCTTCAAAGCATCAAATTCCATTTACAAAGTATTCTCACAAAACCCTAAGGGCTTAACCTTCATAATTACTCTGTTCACAGACTGTACACAGTTTTTAGTCAAGAAACTTCATTCCCTCACATATTATCTTTGTAATTTTTTCCTAAATCCATTAAAACATGAAAGAACATTCATAGTAGGATAATCTCACAAGAAACCAGAAGATTCCACCAATAATAAAGGAGAAACATAATTATTTCTGTCTCTGCTTACCCTAACTGAGGGTTTTAGCAGTCTGAAGTAAATCCACAATAACTCACACAAATATTAACTAAAATGCATGAAATTTGATGTAACAGGAAGATGATTGAGATTATTACCATATCCAACCATTCTACCATGCCTTCAAGGCCGTACAATTCCGTTCAATGCCTGGAAATGGAAGATTTTTGAAGAAAAATGATTAAAAATTAGAGATTTTCCTTGAACTTATTCTTTATTCAACCACCCTCGAAGTTATAAAAGATACAAGAGAATTTTTAAAGGAAAAACAACTAAATTTAAGCCTTCTAATTGCCTCTAACCAACCCTAATGACTCTTCATCTCTTAATATTTCCTTTTTGATTAAATTGACAACTTTTTACATTATTTTCATTTTTGCACATTTCGACTTAATAAACACCAAATGACCTCAACATGACCTCAAATATATGAAACATGACTCTAATAACATGATTTAAAAAGTAGGAACAATAACATTGAATCACATTTCAAAACATTGCTCTAGAGAGGCCTAATTATGCCAAGGTACTCCTGCACTAGTACAAGAGATGAAAAAAAGACAAGGAGCCATTAATTTTTTTTGAATATTTCAATGACTCAACCAAACCTCCAAAAGAACAGTACAAATGCCAACACTAGGGAAATCCCAAAAGAGAACACTAATGAAAGTGGACTTTTTTTTTTTCAAGTTCTAGAAGAGTATAAATGGTTCAAAGATGTTGTAGGTGTCTGGAAAATGGTGAAGGAATGCTATATAGTGAGGAACCCAATTAGCCTCTTTAACTAGATTCTTAAGAAAGAAACAAACTCCGATACATTTTGGGGTTCTTCTGAGTAGGGTTCATCTTTTATTATTTTATTTGGGGGATCCAAAAAACCATAGGGGTAGAAACCTATGAAGCTTAATCATTAAAGGCAAGGGGTCTGCCCATTTAGAATAGACTGAAATGATGGTTGCACGAGGGGCTATTTCACATCAAAGGTGGTCCAAAAAATTTCGTAGACTAACTAACCAGACACCGGTACTACCTTAGAGGGACTATTATCTTTGAGGAAGGTGGTCCAAAAAAATTCATAGATAGGTACAAAAAGTAATATCAACCTTCCACCAACTAACCCAATCAACCTCCAAGAAACAAGACAATGACTCCTCTAGATGTTACCAAAACCAAAGGCTTCAAGACACAAGGTTGGTGACCCTACAAACCATTCCCATGCTTACCAAGTGATCTCTGATCATCAGACCATTACAAGGTTTATTGATACATTCATAACTATTGTTACCTCCACATGCATTTGATTAGTAGTGACAACCTTGGTTTTTAATCCTCCAACCACATACCTTGGGATCACATCACCATGAAAGAACTTCATCCAACATCCTTATGAGTGCAGGTACCACCAAATAGGTATTTTTCATATCTATCTTCCTCGAGCGAGGGAAATTCAAGAAGAGAAGAGGAAAGTGAGACATGTAGTAGGTCTAAAAGAGGGAGATCAACTAGAGGTCAAAAGATTAAAATAAAATTATGTAAATGCATGGAATTTTTTCTTGTTGAAGGGGGCTCATGTTCTTATGATGATGAGAGCATAGGCGACATCGAGGTGCCCTTGAGGTACAAAAATCTATGGAAACAATGGGTACCCAAGGAACTTCCTCCAATAAACACTGATTTTTGTGTCAATGAGAGGATATATCGCATAAAACCATCGTCATTACATGGTTTGGGCCTATTTTGCATGGATGACATAAAAGTATGTTATGAAAAAGTTACTGAATTGATGGAGTATGTTGTACCTTGTTATAGTTACAAAGATTGGATGCAGTTGGTTCAATATACACAAAGTATATGTAGGTATGCACTATCAGCAAATTATATACAACTAAAAGATAAGGATCAAAATAAAGGAGTGGCTGTGTACATTGACGGAAGGCCAAAAGAATCAGGGAATATTATAGGGTTTATAAATAGTACACGACCTGGGTCAACAAATAAACAACCCAATTGCATATTTGAGGTGCGCGAGGGAAATCGTGTATTCGTATGTGCGATAAAATCAATAACTATAGGGGAAGAGTTGCTAATTGATTACAATTTGAATTGCATAGATACAAACACAATTACTATGGGGGTGGTAAGAATTATATACCATTTTATCCAACCTCCAATTAATGACTCCAATATACCATTTTATTATTATGTTTTTTTCGTAAGTCTATTTGTTTCATTTCGGTAATGTTTTTTATATTTAATTTTTGTCATAGCAGGACATTGATCATAGGGGGAAGGCTCTGACCCAGAGCACAAATCATGATGCATCTTTAGGTGCTTCTACCCAACAGGTTTACCTCATTGTAATTGTACAAATTAGATACAATCAAAATGTTTTATTATAATTTTTTAATAAGTTTATTGGGTTAATTTTGATAATATTTTTAATATTTTTGTCATAGTTGGATGATCGGGGAAAGGAACTAGCAGTAGAGGAGAGCATCCATAGGGAGGTGCAGTCACTATTATGTGATGATGACATCACATATTCTACAAACCCTCTGGATATGATAAGGAAGACTAAAAAAAATGCAATGAAGAAATCCTTTAGTTGTTATTCATAGTGCCTCAAACATATGAGATAAGAGAAAGGGTTAAAATATTGACTGAGAGAGCATAAAACTTGCAAGTAAGTTGTCGTGAGATCTTTAATTATAACATAAGTTCATTCATGGTTTTATATTTTGTACTCTTTTATGTCATGAACTAAAATATGTATTGTTTTTATAGGATTTTTTGCCTCCTCATGATGTTGGCCATGATCAGGGCATTACAGGTGCTACCCGGGGAGTAGGGGTTGGTACAAGTGTTGATCTTGATCTTCTTGCACATACATCACATCATCTAACCCCATCATCTGTGCCTATATTGTTGACTGAAATGTCGGCAACACATAGCATGCAGGCATCGGGTAGTGTAGCCTCTGGTAGTGAACACATGCCAGAACATGCATCAGGACATGTACCTGTGGATGTAGAGGCCACTAGTACTGGTGATGTTTTAGCAATATTTTCTAGATCTTCCCGTATTACTAGTATGAGAACATTTCCGATCACATTTGTGGTGACCAAGGATTTCGTTCCCATAAAAATAGAGAAGGTCCCAGGTACTTTAAAATGTTTTAATTATTATTATATATAATCCAATTGAAATTTACTTATTGATCACTCTTTTTAGACTAATGATCCCATGATCATTTTGTAGGAAATGATTTTTTTTATAAACATCTAAATGATATTACATTGAAGATCTTCAGGCCCACCATACGTACACAATGGAATGCTCAAAATTAAGATTTAAAAGATGAGCTCATTAACCGTTTAGTTGTGGGGCGGATGCATGAAGTTAGGTACTAATTTTGTGGCCACTTTTGAAAAAATGTTTTAAAAAACATGCTTGCATTATTTCATGTTAAAAAAAAAGAAAAAAGTGATATTATTTTCCTTGGGATACCAACCCAAAGGCTTGGAGGGTATTCCCAACAAGGACAGAGATGTGTTTTTGCAAATTCTAAATTTTTTTACATAATCGAGTCCGTGCTCACCATCAAGATTGCATCTAGTTCAATATCGACAAAATCGAACACATGGGTAATGTTAGGTTCTCTCTTAGCTATCCAACGATGTAATTTTTTTTACTTTTTGACAATGTTAAGCCTTTCATCCATAATTTCTTTTATTTGTATGTCTGTTTTTTGCTAAAAAGAAGTGTTTGGTGTTTTTTTTGTTATAAATTAAACATTCATCAAAATTTCAAATAAATTACATTTTTAGAAACTAGACTCCATTCTACAAATTTAAAAAAAGAAAGAAAAAAAATCAATTATTTTCCAAAATTTGTAGGGGGAGCACGACCAAAATTTTGCTTTTCAGGAAGGGACAACTTAGAAAATTAGTAAAAAATCAAATATTCATTAAAAAATTATCAAAAATTGTGCATCAACTAGATGTTGTTAGCTAACTGACTGTAGTGATTTTAAAAATACTACAAAAAAATTCACCGTGCTCAGGTCGTACAAGAGTTGCTATGTTATGTTTTTCTGACAAAACAACACCAATTTGTGTACATCGCTCTTTTGAACCCCTTAATCTCAACCATTTTCAAAATAAATTAGTAGTTTAGAAAGTAGACTCGGAGTACTTCGATCCTTGTTTTTGTTCCATCTCAAAATTTTGAGTGTAACTATCCTCAATTTCATGTCCAACGTCAACATTTCTTGATTTCAGAAAAAAAAAGTGGCCACTTAAGCCCCATTTTTGGGAACCATCTTGGTGCACTTACCCTGTGGTGTTCTGTAATAACACATTCAACCAAACCAAGGTCTCTAAGAAATCTGGTACCTATCTAAAGTATGTGAGGGACCAATATAGGTCACATTTAGAGAAGAACAAAAAGTATGAGTGTCCCCCCATGATTCTTGAGAGGGAGTGGAAGGACCTGGTGTCAGATGAAAATGAGAGGGCTGAAAAAGAAAAAGGAAAGACACCACCAGGCCAAGGAAGGTATGTGATACTATCAACAATGTAATTATATACTGATTACTCTTTCTTTTTACATAATCTAACGTATTTCAAACTTTTCATAGGCTGCTCGACACATCGAAGGAAAAAAAGGCAAGACTAGAAAAACACGGGCAACACAAATTTGGCTTTGGTGGTTATTTGAAATTAGCCGCACGAATTTTAAGTATCAATAAATGAAATATTGCATCCAAATAATAAATTGCAAACAATTTTGGTTTTATCACACCATAGAAGCAAAATTCATGATCTTATGCAAAAATGCAGGGCTTTGAATTTAATAGAGTGCCCACAGAAGAGGACCTGAAGATTGCCTTCCAGCAAGGCTATGGAGCCGTGGCTGAACACCTAAGAATCTTGACTGGGTAAACACAAGTTTCCATTGCATCCGACACGTAGGTAAATAAACTCAATGAATTTTATTTAAAATTGAATACTTGTGCAATCTATTCAATATTAATTTCCACCATAAAGTAATTATGTGCCTATTTCTTTTAAACAGGCAAGCAATGATAATACTACACATGACATTGGAATGCATCCTGGTGAGGGTGGAGTACAACCTGCAGATGAAGGTCATGGTGTGCATCCCAATATTGGATGTATTCATGTGCTATACAAAACGTAGTATAGATTAATGCAATTAGACATCTTTAATTGCAATTGGTGTATTAATTAATGTAACCTTTCGTGTTTCAACTTTAGAGCATGTAGAGCATGATCAACATGTTGAGCATGATCAGGCTAGACAAGATCAGGAACATGATGTGGCCCCATCAGGTAAAGAGGACCACTCTAATGTTCTTTTAAACATATTTAATTACAATTGGTGTATTAATTAATGTGACCTTTCATGTTTCAACTCCATAGGATTTAGAGGGTGTTCAACATGTTGAGCATGAGGCTATAAGACAAGATCAGGAGCATGATGTGGCCCCATCAGGTAAAGAGCACCACTCTAATGTTGTTTTAATTAATGAAATACTTGTAACAATAATAATAAAACATATTAATTTAACATTTGTTTGTTATTGCAGCATACCCCCCTTGTAGCGGCATCCACGTTGTGAGTACACGACTATGCATACATTAAGATCATGAGTAGAGGGAAGAACAACTGAAGGGGGGACAAATGATTTAGAAAATGATACTCGACTTCTTTTAGCTGCAAAAAAGAAACAAAAAAAAGTGATTGTAATCATATTATGACAACCATATTTTTGATAATATGTTAATGAATGTTAAAAACTGATATTTTTGACAACCATATTTTTGATAATATGTAAAAATTGAAAGAATGAATGTTATATGTTATTAATGGATGAATGAATGAATGTTATATGTTATTAATGGATGAATGAATGATTAATGTTATATGATCAAGTATGGGGAATTGAGAGTGATGTGAGGGGGGGGAAATGAGCTTCCACCGTCACATGGTTGGCCCTGTTAAGTAGACAATATTAAACTATTCTCAAAACAAAGAGAAGCTCAATAAGGTAATGCACTTTTCAATATTTCATTATGTTGCACTTTTACTTATGTGATTTTCATTAGTTCTCTTTGGTTCAATATATTACGCTTTGTACTTATTTTACTTTTTAACACATCTCATATGTTACCCTAGATGACAAATTTTGTAGGGGAAGCTATCCACAGATGGATCCCACATCCGAGGATATATGAGTTTTTATTAGACAAACTTGGGATGTAGTCATGTAGTGTAGAAACAAAAGAGAAGAACCCAACCACTTCAGCACAGGAATTGGCTTGAGACTGGTACATGGTTCGAACTAGGTTTGGGTATGAGGGGTCTAGAAGAGAGCCATGTAACACAGCTGGTATTTAATCATTAAACATACAAATATTGTAATTATGTGGTTAATGCTAAAATCATCCACAATTCACTATGTGATGAGTAGTTAGTGATGATGTCATGCCATTGTTTGGTAGGTAATTCTACAGTTGCTCCCAATAATCATCTCTAGTTGCTTACATGCCATTTGATCCATATGAGGGGCACCTTTCAATCTGGGTAGCAATTTTATAGATGATTCTCTTATTTAGTGACCAATGGAATAAGTGAGTAGATGGATTGCTCCTAGTAATCACCTATCATGTGCTTCATGCACTGATGATAAAATAATTTCATTGGATAGAATTAATACAGTTATGTATTATATGTTGCTGGTTTGCGTTTAACTATTATTTTTATTCACCCAGGTATCATATGAGAAAGCACACACATATTTTGCTAGAGATCCATCACAAAAGTGACCTTCTCTCTCTCTCTCTCACACACACACACACTCACTTTCTCACTCTCTCACACACACAACTGACCAAAAATAGAATGTATTGTTTGGAAATCATTAGTTGTGGATTTAATTTCTATTTGAACTCAATTGTAATCAGGTGGGCTTCATACATTGCAAGAACAATACTTGTTTTGATTCGTGAGCTTGGTGTGCAGTTCAATGATGGCATCAACATACTTGTATGTTGTCTTTACACTAACTTTTTCTTGTAAAATGTTAAGAACATATTTTACTTTATTCCACTATGAGAGAAGAAGGTAACTATTAGATTTTTTCCCAAGGAGATCTTCACATATTTGAAATATTACCATAAATCTTCCATTTTTTCATTCACACCTATCTTGATTATTAAAACTGATTTTGTGATTAATCCTTTCAAATTAGTAGACAATTTTTTACTTTTTGATTGGTTAATGAGGGTTTTTGTAGGGATTCCACAACCTTAAGACACAAATTTGGGTCCCTAGTTTCCATGTGTGGGTTTTCAACACTATGCCCATATGCTTTGGGACTTGCATTATTGCGTGTCATGTGAGACGTATCCAACAATTTCTATGGCAGTTTTTTCCCAAGTCTTCATTGTTGGGTCTTCTACCATTGTTCTTATAAGCTATTTACTCACTATACGTATCCAAGACCCATTGTTCACACATTTCAAATTGGAGAGATATAACATATTAGCCAAGCAGTATCTATGTCACCCCGATCATGTTTTATGTTTATATTGGGGTGATACAATATATCAACACAACAACTAGTAAGCTTCACCAATAAAAACATTGCAGGAATGGCCTATGTGAACGAGGAAGCATATTGTACAATATCGACATGGGCACATTGCATTCATACCAATCGACAAAAGAAATTGGGTTGTATATTTTGATTAAAAAGGAGCAAATAAAGAATGTAGCACCATAGGAAATGCATATCGACATAACTCATGAAATTTTCCTCGACAAAATACTCATCGGCCATCAAAAGCCTAACAAGTGATAATTCTGATCTCATATACTACTCTGATGAAGAGAAAAGGCTCGTATTGGGGACATTATTTTTGTTCTACTAATGGGTTATTCAAGAAAGTAAAAGATAGACTCATTCAGGATTTCGGCATGAGGTACACTGATATATTTCATCAGAGGAACACATTAACATCAAAACAACAGAAAATGGACTGCCCAATGAAACATCTTACACTGATAACATTTAGTTGGGAGAACATATCTCAAGTTATGCCGACATAGTGGATAAAATAAGGCACCATCGATGAAAGTTTTTCTAATGGAATTCATCAGTGGGAGTATCACCATAAGAAGTAATGAGTAACTTTGGGCCTGATAGAACAAAGTCTCTCAAATAGGATTACATTGGATAAGCTACATGGATAAATGATGCAAGGAAAGACAAATACTTGTCAGAGTGACTTATATCGAAAGATACATCGGCCAAATTATTCATGCAAAGAACAAAGGCCATACATATAACCATGTTAGGGAGGGAAGATGTTTGAACGAATGTTTTTTTTTTAAAACTACAGGGTTTTGTTGTAATTTCGACGAACATAACCTGACGAACCACAAATTTTTTTGACGAGGTTGTTATACGCGCAACGTAGTTTTCATTGTAATGGCAATGACAGTTTGCTCCACCTCATTGGAAAATGGACGAACGTTTGGTGTTTTTTTGATGATTTCAAATGGGCATTCTACAACATTTTGTGATTCTTTGTGTTGATAGATGGACAACGTTACGTTGGTTTTGCGATGGACACCACCAATATTTTCCGTGGCATTGACCAACAATGCTGGGTCATGGTTTCGACGTACAAAAATTGGTCATTAAAGCAATGAAAATCCAACGACAAAATTTAAATCAGTGTTGCATCGGTAAGTTGACAATATTTTGTCGATATGTCACCAAACATTCGTCAGAATTTGTAGTCAAATACAGTAGTGAGTGCATAGATATTCTTTCAAAAAAAATTGTTGCATAATTTTTTAATTAATTTTTGAAGTCAAAGAAATTATAATATGGACATAGGTGTATGTCTTCATGCATAAATTGTTTTGTATGTATTGAAATTAATTTTTTTTTTTTTGTTGAAACAAGAATATCAATACCTAGTGCACAAGTTTTTTTAGAATTTTTTTCTCTATTTTTCTATCTTTTTATGTGTGTGAAACAAATACCTTAATGTTTAGTGAATAAAATATTCACAAGAAACAAAATGTGAATATAATAATAAAATAAAAAATATTTAAAATTATACATTTTGGAAAGCTTATAATAAGAGCTACATACTTACAAAACATAGTTTCTAAATGACTTTACTTAATCCCTCAAAAGGGAAAGAAAAAGTGTTTTTTTGCTAACATTTTGATAGGTGTGAAGGAGACTTCATTGTGGGTATGAATTAAGACTAGAGGTGTTTCATCCAATGGGATTTGATCTAAGGGGGTCTTATCTAACCCTCTTTAATTAAAACCTTTTAGATGGAATCCATCAAGGGTTAAATCATTAGTTTTTCTAAAAATATGTGATTTCAAGCAAAAGTCAGGATATCCCATGTAACACCCCATCGTGTGAACCCCAAAGGACAACAAAAGCATCAATTACCGCACAATTTATTTATTTTTAAAGTAAATCTAAACATACATGAGATGCACATTGAGTCATAAGTCATAAAACTTAATTAAACAATCTTGCTAACACTTATGTCCCTTGGGGTACACGAGTAGTCATTACGAAACTTAAATCCATATAATGACGATAAAGAATGATAGCCAAAGATATAATCCATAACAAAGAAAAAAATTACAAATGTAACACATACATGACAAAAGATTAATAAGAAACCATCCACATACGTAAAAATAACATATACATGATTAACTCAAACTCATAATGATGAACTCTCAATCTTCATTTAAACTCAAGGGACACGTTTCCATAGATACAACATATCAAATAACAACTACCATGGATTAAAATCCGCACAAGGTTTATCATTACATTTCATTACAATGTTCAAGAGTACAATGATACAAAGCATTCCTCACTTGAATAGAAACCATATAACAAGATAGCATGATACAATTGAATAAGTATAAAGTATCACAACTGGCTCCAAGACGGATACAATTATGGAGTCACCGCAAATGGCATGAATCCGCACCTCTCGATCCTCGACTGGAAACCCAATGGGGCGCTTAGCATGTTCCACTTGACCACGTGGGTCCAAAGACCCACCCCCTATACTAAGGAGCTGACAAGAAAGAGACCTCAACCAAGAACATCCAAACAGGGAACCACAAGACCCAATGCCATACAAGAGTGACAAAAATCACAAGGATAACCACAATATCAATAAACCTCTTCCAAATCATAGCAACAGTAAATCATATATTGTAACATCAATAAATTATTTCATAACGGCAAAAATAAATCAGATAATCTATCATTAATAAATCACAAGTCATAATATCAATAGGCCACTTCCAGAGGATTTCAATAAAACAACTCAAAGGGAATGCTAGAGGAGAGTGTCATCGCATGGCCTTACATGGATTATCCAGACATCCTATCTCAAGGTGTCGCCTCCATCTATACATGGATTATCCAAACAACCTATCACCAGGTGCCGCCTCCATCTATGGTTATCCTAACTGCCTATCTCAAGGTGTCGCTCCATAGGGTTACTCATGCAGAACTGTTAACCTCTCGTGAAGATGAGGCAATGATCATGCCAACCACGACCTTATCAGCCCACCTTTAGTCTATGATAGCACTAACAGGCGGTCAAGACATCCATAATTATCTTATTAATTTTTAACTACACCCCCTAATTAATTATTTAGGTTATCACTTATTACTCTAACCCTACGTGGGTTACCCTAACAACCCCTTTGTGTGCCGACCCCCACGTAGAGCCACTCTCTCTAGAAACCCAAACATAAATATCCAATACTAAGGGATTGTACCAACAAGAACACTAAACCAACAAATGGAACATCCGAGAGGCAAAACCATCTCACCAAAATCATATGGAACAACATCCATAAAAAGGTACAACCCAAGATTGAACATCAAAATCACCATTACAATCAAAATATTGGAAAAATCAAATCAATAAAGAAACAATATGAAACAAGTATTCCCTTGCCTCTGGAGGTCCAAGAAGAAAACTACCCACAACCGAGGGTAAAACAAAACAACACGAGTTTTCTAAATAATTTCCAACACAAGGACAAAATTTCCCTCAACGTTGAGATTAACTCAAAATTAAATTCGAGATAATCATTGACCATGACAACAACAATCAACCAATACACAAACTTAAGATGAAAATTAATGCACTCCAATAAAGGCATCAACCAACACCAATGATCTATGTAATGATCCTTGTAAATGACATGCAAATAACAATTAAGTAAGTAGAAGGGAGTACAACATTCAAAAGGTCATCTAATTTCCTTCCATTTACCTAACGACAATACTTACAATCTATCCAATTATAAAATAATTAAGAATGAAGTCACTATTCAAAAGACAATATATCTTGTTTATTCAAGTTTTATAATACTGCAAAACAAAACCAAAAGAGTTCACTATATTCTACAATACTATACCAGTGTTTATGATTTCATTTAATCTAATCCACTAATTAAGAATGCAACGAAGTTAACATTAAAAGATCATCCAACGCAATTCATTTAACTAAATCTTTTCAAATGCAAGGTACTACTAACTCAATTTGTTTCTTTTCTAAATTAATATCCACTATGTTTATCTACATAACCATAATCATAAGGCTTATATAACTCTACCTCCATCACTAAATACACACACTTACACATTTATATGAACATATCTTAATACCATTTAGATCCCTATCATACCATCTCAAAATATAAAAATTTACTTTTGCTATTCACACCACCTAATCACCGTTACCCTAGTTTAGTCATTTCACATAGCAACCATATTTAGAAAGGGCCAAACACTTTAAATGCTAGATTCACATCATTATTATTATTATTTATATATATCCATACTTTAAATATTTAAAATGCGTGCATATAACTAAGTAAATAACAAATAAATATATATATATACCATGGCATCGTATATCCACTCATACATAAATACACATATATGCATAAAATTATTTGTATAGATAAACACATATTATACATATAGAAATTAACTAAATATCTAATAAAATGCAATATGTCGTAAATGCCAATAAGTCATAATAATGTAGGAATTGCACTTAGAACTCAGACACAGCCATGCATCCATCTAACTAGCAAATTAGACGAATACCAAAGTACCAAAGACATAAATTCTAACATTCTAATGGACTTACTAGAGAATCTTCGATCTCTTCTATATGCTAGGGTAGCGACTATCCTCTAAGTCTCACAGGTATTCATCAAAGCATGAAAATAGAGCAAAGAAATCTCATATTTCACTAATTTCGAAGCCTACCTCAAATGATGACCAAGTACAATAAGTGGCCTACAAGGATGAGAGTAGGGAAGAAAAGTCAATTCCTTCATCAAACTAGTGATACAATATTTAAAAGAACAAAACATAGTGATATGTAGGGATATAGAGGAGGTACGGTTTCCATAGCCACAAAATGCAGAGAGGAACGCTTAGTTTTTGGCGCCATAGACTATGGGCATACATTATTCAAGAATAATTGCAAGAAGGTCAAACTCACAAGGATATGTTGATCAACACCATAGTGTAACTGTCTGCCACTAACTCAACTTAGGTGTCACATTGTACCTACATTCATCTCCAAGATTGTTGCATGAGAAGTTGATTGTGAGATGTGGGATATCTCCATCATTTAAACAGATGCATCACCTTAGTGGAGACTATGGATGATGGTATGTGGATCATTCTGAAAACTGAGCTTCCATACTACAAAATTCAAGCCAGGAAATCGACAGTTGTATTTGATCATTGTAATCAGGATCATCTCCAAGAAGATCATCAACTAAAAACTACTTTAAACATGCCCAATGATGAGATAAATGGAGGAGAAACATGCATTTCCCCAACAACTCTACGATCTATAATTAGGATATGACTGAAGAAGAGCAGTGTTGGCAACACCAGGTATAACTTGCAAGGCGAAAGAATGAGACAACTGTAGGAAGATTGGCTGAGGTGAAAGGAATACAAAATGACATTTATAAAGAGGACAATCATAGGTAGACTCATATGCATGGCTAGAGAAGCCATTCAAGAGGCAAGCAACTATATTCACATCCCAGAATAGTAGCTATTGACTACCGATTACCAGACTTGCATGACAAGATCGCCTTTCCTTAGACTTATACAAGTACCTCAATTCATGGTATGGAGTGATTGCAAGGTAGCTCTCAAAATATTGAGTTAGTGAAAACTTGTAGTCATCAAGAGATGTTAGTTGATGGAATGGAACGACTGCAGGGTAATACTGAGATGGATAATTTATATGACATAAGAAATTTTCAATGAATCTGCTAGAGGGTATGCACACATTTAGGATGTTCAAAGAGATGAGAACCATTTCCATTCCTAGAGCAGGCGCGATGACCTTTAGGAATTTTTTTTATTTCTATCCAATATGAAAGCATACATATACATTAAACTAAATCCTACCCAACAAGTTTTACATGCAAGAGAGAATAAGAAGTAGATCGATGGAATTCAACTACAAGCATGCAAGAGAATGAAGAATAGCAAAACAGAGATGAGTATGAGGTGCAAATAATGGAATTCGCCTCAAGCAGATTTCACTAAGGATGCCACATAAATGTAAGTGCAGTGACCACATTATTCTATATGCTTCAAACTAAAGCAAGGAAACCAAACCCATAGCGCAAACTTGTAAATCAAATCACCAGATAAAAGAAACTCATACATGCCTATTTTAATTGTAGGTAACAAAACAAACTGCATATAAATAATTAATGTAACATCTTTAAGACAAAATAGTGAGTGATAGCAAAGCATGGAGAACTTATCTCAATCGCTCCAAACACTCAAGAAGTGCCTCCATCTGATGCCTTGCCAAGGTTGTAGGATATCTTATCATTCCTCCTTTATTCCCAGACATGCACACAACCCTCGTCTTGGGTTGGGAGATGGCTTGCAGTTGCTTCCATGAATTTTCTCAACGAGCGTGTAAGATTGAGAAGATGAATTGGGTATGGAAGAATAGGCAGAGCAGCCAAACCCTCCCTCCCCTCACCCCCAATATTTGGTAAATAGCGATCAAGATTAAAAAAAAACCCGTCCCCTCCAATCTTCCAAAAAGATCCCTATATACACAAAGAGGGTTGCTTTTATTCGAACTCCCAATAAACAACTAAAATCTCAAAAATCACACATAAATATCAAGTCTCCTTATCGGCGCTTTGTTTGAAGACGTGCATGTGCACGCTTTATCCTTTTCCCATCTTTTTCTATTTTCACTTGTTTTTACTTCACTTTGGATTCTTATCCTCCATATTTATTTGAAATATCACGTTATTTTCCCATATTTAATAATTATCTCCACAAGATAATCAATCATTTACTTTTATAAAGCAAAGTAATTTAGTTATTTAATAATAACCGTATACATATTATTTCACAAAATTGACTTGTTAATTATTATTTTAATTCAAATTTTATTTAAATTATTTCATAAGCAATTTTAATTTAATTAACTGACTACACCAAACCATTTAAAATTTTAATTTCACCTCATAATTCACTAACACGTTAAACAACAAAAACACAATAACACTTACACAAAAAAAATCCAAAAAGGTCACAACGGAGGGGCTTTACATCCCAAGTTTGGTAACCATTATTATGGGATGAGCCACCTTTATTTCTTCAAAATTTGTTTCAGCCTCAGGTGTTTATTCAAGATGGGCATCTTTCTTTAACATGGAATTTAACGGTCTAACTATCTCTACAAATCCAATGATAAATTTTCTAAGAAAATTTATCTTTCCAAAATATGACTTCAACACTTCCTTGGGTATGTGTAGGATCATGACGGGCCAAAAAATGGCGATATGATGGGTATTTGTAGGGTATATGGTTGATGATTTTTTTTACCCAAAATTGATGAAACGAAAAGGGTTTTTAAAGGAGATTCTTAGCTTTCCACCAATATAAATTATGCTTTACTTTGAGTTGAATAAATAATTATTATTCATTTCCTATTTGAATTATGAGTAAAGTCTTGATTGATAGGTTGATTAAAAAACATCTATAGCTTTCAAATGGTAGACATTTTTTGAATCCAAAACATGTGTCACATTTTATGCTTTGTATACTATAGGAGTAAAAAAAATGATAATAATTTCATAATGTTTTGACCAAGTTAAGGTGGTTAGACATATGATTTTTTATATTTTTTAAAAGTTGTAATAAAAAATTCATAATTAATTATTTACTTGGAAAAAAATTACAAAAAATATGCATCACATCAGGACATGAGTCCTCTACTTATATCTAAAATATTATAAAAAGATATTGTCATTTTATTGTGGTTATGGTGGTCAGACAGACACCTACTTCTTATTTTTTCCCTGAAATTTAAGTACTATTGCATTGAAATTTCAAATTTTCACCAAATAAATTTAAAAATAAATAAATAAACCTAGTAGATTAGAAATTACATTCAATTTTCTACAAATTCTATTCTTACATATTTTTGAAATAATATAGATAACTTATTCAAATTTTTACATCAAGTTGTCTAACTCTGATTTTTCTGAATTTTTTGCCACTTAAGGGCCTACTTTTTCCATGATGATCCTGCACATACCCTCTTACTTAGAGTTAGTTACAACTTCATGATTGCATCAATATTTTTTGGATCAATGAACAATATATTTTTAGGTATTACGTGGCTAACTTCCCTTCTATGACTTAAAAAATGCATTTCTTGGGGTTAAGAGATAAACCATGTTCTTTATTTTTTTGTAAAACTTTCTTGAAGTCCAATATGTGATCCCATCTATTCTTTGAGAACACAATAAAATAACTTATATATATGATTATACATTTTCCTATCAAACATTTAAACGTTATATCCATAACCCTTTGAATTATGACACCAAGATTTATTAGCTTAGATTCCATCCTCCTATAAGTGAAGATTCCCCATTCAGTGGTGAAAGTTATCTTTAACCTATCTTCATGATTCATCATAACCTAATTATAACCTGAATGTCCATCCAAGAATGATATCATTATCAATTCATTCATAATTTGTAATACTTTACCTAAGGATGACAAGGGATCATAACTACCCTTTTATGAGGCTTTTATTAGGTTTCTAAAATCAACACATAACCTTAATTCCCCATTTTATTTTTTGTAGGAACTAGGTTAGCCACCCATGTCGAGTTCCTAGATAGAAATATGATCATTTCTAATAGTAGTTTCTTTACCTCTTGAAATATCAATGGCTATAGAAGTGAATTAATGATTCTTCTTTTTTTTGAATAGTTTGACTCTTAGCTTTAGTGGTATGGTGTGGGTTATGATTGATGTATCATAGGTCTTCAAATATTCATAACTCTATGTTATCATGTGATGGAAATCTTGTAAATAATAAGTAATTCCTTATTTTTCTTCCAAGGTGCATACTTTTCCAATCAATATATTTTTCAGGTTAGTGTTATCTGTTAAATTGAAATGCCCATACTTGCCTCCATCTATTATAAGATCTTTTTTTTACTCAATTGATCTGCATCAAATAACCTTTCATATTCAATCATTCTCTTAGGAATCGTATTATTCTTCAAATTAAGGATACTTCCTTCTAGCTCCAATTATTCTCTTTCTTCTTCATCAATGACCTAAGCTTCAAACACACGTTTTTGTTATGAATTGAATGATGTGTGGGTAATCTTCAAAGAATTGAAGATTTGTCACATTGTTGGGTATAGATGGAACTGGCACTAATTTGATTGAGAATATTTATAATCCAAATAGAGTTAGAGGTTCTAAAGTACTTATTTTAATATTGGTCAATAAATCATCTTTATGATTGAACTTCCTAGGGATGTGATAGAGGTTGAAAGCATCAAAACCTTCAATCAATTCTCAAATTTGGTGTATATAATAACTTCTTATAATGATAAACAAATTTATTTCTCACTTGATTTACGATAAGTTTTGAGTCTCCCAAAACTCTTAACATTTTTACATTCGTTCTTAAGAGACAATATCATCCCATGGATCAAGGCTTCATATTCTACAAAATTGTTAGTGCAATGAAATTATAGTCTATATGATGCAGGAACATCTAGTGGTGTAAGGGAAATCCTGCATCACCCAACAATATGTTTTCCTTTATGTTTCCTTTTTGTTAGCTTTTTGTAGATTTTTTTTGTATTTCTGGATACCCTTTTCGTTGAGTAAGAGTTCCCAACTTTCAGAATTGCATTTCTACTTGTTTTGCTTAGTTTCTATGTTTAGCAGTTTTGAATTTGAAGGCATAAGGAGGCTGAAATATAAGGGAAGCTTCAGAAAAGAAAAATAAGCACTTTGGTGAAAGAATTAGGTCAAGATCATTCAGAGTTTGAAAGTTATTCAAGTTTTAGTTTCTACTTTTTGCCTTGAAAAATATTCTGAGTCTAGTTTGAGGCACTAAATGGTCCTATACGGGCCTAGAAATTTTTGGAACTAGTGGATTAGATTCTTAGCACGTTCTTCACTTTGATATCTTTCCAATGGTTCAAATGGTTCATCAAATAGAGTCCCGAATCAAAAGTTATGGCTCTCAAAAGTTGGTGCATTTTAAAAAACTGTGCTAATTTTTGAATGTGGTTTTAAATTTTGAATTTCAAATTGTCATTTTTGGTGCCAAACCACTAAAAATCATAATTAGAATGTTGTTTTGGCTCCAAAAATGAAAGGGCGTTATTTATGGGCTAGTTTCTAATTTTTGGGTAGCTTTTTGGGGAAAGAGCGCATACTGAGAAAAGGGGAACTTCTGTAATTTTCTATAACTAACATGTATTGTAGAACTTGAGGATTTGAGATCCTTTGTATGTAAGCATTTCATCATTCTAAATAAAATAATAATATTTGGTTTTTGTGTGTGATATTTTGTGTCTCAGGTTAGCACCCTCGTCACTAGATATAGGAATAAATACTTACCTTGGAGATTGATCAACTCAACTCCAATTCACAAGTCCTTGCTTTGATTTTGATCCATCAAAATTTAAGGTCCAAATTTTATCTTTACACTCTTTTAAAGCATGTACTTTGGTATTAACTTGTGGTACAAATTTTCTATCCAATGCTTTGAATTTCCTTCCATCTATCTACTAAGAAAGGTTCTTTGGTTTATTTGATTCCAAGATTTTATTTTCTATCTTCTTAATAGGCTTATTCTCTTCAACAAAACACTTTTCATCTTTTAGAGAGCCAATTTTTTTCCTTATTCACAATTGTTAGGTAGAGTGAGAAATTAAATTATGAATGTCTGTTCGCGCCCACAAAAGGATATGAAAATCACGGAAAAACCTATCCTGGGAATTGGACATTCCAGTAGGTGACTAATACCTCTTCATGGACATTCATTTACTTGTCAAACCAGGGAACGTAAACTTTAAATGGAGTGGCACTATATGTGCACTAAGAACCGGTTTCAGTCACAATCTATTGAAAAATAAATACTTGGAAAGAAACTCTACCTACACTACAGGAACGTAATGCAAAGTTTTCTTAACTCAATCATAATCTAACCAAAGCAGAAATTGTAATAGCTACAATTGAGAGACAAACTATAAACTAGCCTTATGTTGTAGGAACAAACACATGGATGGATTCTCGATGCTGCAGGAATAGTATAAGACTGAGCTTGTGCTGAAACTTCTAAAATGAAATCTAATTTGAATTAACAAAGGATAAACAACTATGTTCCTATAGATACTTACTAAGTGGGCCCCCTTAGCAAGCATCAACTAATTTACACAGAAGATTGTGCTCAGAACTCCATCAACTTTTATTCATAATGTGAAATCATTTACATTGACTGTTCTGCTTCAGAAAACTAACAAAAACTCTTATTCATATTATATCTCTAACTGTTACATAACCTGCTTCTCTTTCTATCTATCTATCTATCTCCTTTCTGTTCACCCACGCAGGAGGAACACTTATTTTAAAATCAGGAGAACAACTAACTAACTAACCCTAACAGAGAAAGATGTGGACATAAAATGCATCTCGAAATCAAGGAATAGACTTCATAAATGAGTTTATCCGTTCAACCCGATCCAAAGAGAATCTAGCACTCCACTCTTTCCGGATTAAATGTCATTTAAAATCCTTCCCAACAGTTTTGGTCAAAGATTCTTCGCTAGAGCTTCCTCAAAGTCGTGCAGGAAATGGACTTTACTGCAAGGCCAAGATTGGCTACGCTTGACTCGATCAAAATTTCTTCAACAACCTGCAAAACACAAGGTAATAGATGCGAAAGAAAAGGCACACGACACATACACAATATCCATTCATTAATCACATATTTAAATCTATTTCATCATTCAAAAACTACATGTGTTATACCAGTCATTTGGGAAGTCAAACAGGGTAATAAATGTAGACATGTCAACATGATAGGCTATAGGAACATGAAAGTGTATTGCTACAGGATATCCCCCAATAAAAGGTTCCAAGATAGTTAAACAACCATAATCAATAGAAGTAAAGGTATTAAAAGTACACCATGATATCCAAATTATGAGCATATTTTGGGCTCATCATTTTGCCCCCTACTTAACCCAATGCTGGTCCTCCAACATTAAACTTCCTGGTGGTCTCTCTGAAATCAGTGGCTAAGGAATGGCCCTGAAATGGAATTCCAAATTTGTAACAAAAGCCTCTATAACTCTGCCACCTTTCATACCTATGGGCTTCTGTGTCTTCATTAAGATTTGTAGCCTGGTAAGAATAAAGGGGCCACATTAGCACATGAGGTCTAAATGTTAATGGCAACCACAATTCAAACCTCTTTTGGAGTCCCAACTATATGTATTTGCTTGATCGTTTAAGAGCTGCCGTAAAATTTAGTGGACTGTGAGGTTCAAACTTTCTTAACCCAATAGTTAATCTTTCCCACCTCTTTTCAATTATGGAGTATGACAGTCTCCAAAATGAGTATGATTGTTCCTAAAATTCATCATATACCTGTTTCCTGAGATCAAATATTTTCATTCTGGCTGTATCATTATTAAAACCATATGCCAGAGTAAGCCAAGTTTTCAACATGGTGCGAGGGTCTAAACTCTCAGAACGCAATGGAATAAGCTCATTCCTTTCGGTTTCTTCATATGTTTCCCATTGCCTACCATAATTTGCTTCATTTTCCGCCCAAGACATAAGTGATCTCAAACGGATGTCGCCAATATATAGAAGGGGATTCCACTCTGTTTCAAATGGAATTAAAAAGCCATGTAAGTAAAATTCACACAAAGAATTTATGAGCCAATTAGGGGCTGCCTGATATGCATCATAAAATTCTTTAGCAGTGTGAAGAATAGGATCCTGATTTCTGGAAATTCTCATCAGTTGGAACCACAAGAACTGTTCTTTGAGGCATAGAGCATAAACTCTGGGTGGTGGTCTGCATTCCATAATCTGACCAGTTACCTTCAACATTTCATCCATTTTCTCTTTTAACTCCTGAATTTCCAGTTTCTGCTCTTCAATTTCCTTTTTCAGTTTCTTCTTTTCCTCCTCCCAAAGACTTTGTTGCATTTCAGTCTTGGCCAGGTGGCGGAAATTCAGGGTTTGTAATGTAACTGGTCTCCATGTAGCTTTGACATATTCCAAAAATTCAATTAAAAATATTTTCTTATAAACAACAATGGCTTGACAAGTTGCAGGGGGAATTGAGGCTTCATTGACCACTTCCAACGGTTCAGTCTGTTCTTCCTCTTGCTGTAGGATAAATTCTTATTGTTGTAGTGGAGAAGACTGTGCTTCCTCTGAAATCTGCATAGCCGCAGCAGCCAAGTCATCAAGACTTGGTACTCCCCTTTCATTATGCTCAACTTCCCTTGTCTCAACTTGTTCTTCTTCAAGAATAACAAATGAACTCTGTGTAGCACTTTCATACACATTTTGAGAAACATCACATTCAGACTCTCTAGATTCTTCTAAAATTATAATAACCTCACGATGAGGTGAAGTAGGGGATATTTTACACTATGTTCTGGTGGAAACTCTTCTTGGCAATGTTGCGGCTGCAGGAGGTGCTCGCGTAGCCTTCCTCTTTTTGAATTTCCTAGAAGGTTCTACCTTGTCAGAGGATGATGGTGAACTGGTGACGACAATAGGTGTTGTTGTAGGAGACAATGCTACAGGGGAAGAAGTTACAGGAGAAGAACGTTGCCTTTTCTGAGAATGGGGGTCAGATTCTGGGGTTTGTTCTGCCCCAGATGACTCTTCGGCCTTTGTTTTTCCTCTCTCTCTCCTACTGGCAGCCCTAGTTTGCACCCGAATAGAGGGCTCTGGTGTGAGAGCTACAGGACTAGGTGCTACAGGAGCAGATGATGCTTGCCCTGTTCTCCTATTGGTGGACGCTATTTCCTCTTTCTTTTTCTGAGGCTGTGGGGTAAGTGCCCTGGGGGGTTCTAGATGTTGCAGGCTCTTCTGGACAACAAATTCTTGCCAGGAAAGAGGTGATACATCTCTCAAAGAGCGTGCAATCAACAATTTTATGAGACCATGGTGAGCAATAGAATTATCTTTCCCCTGTTGGGTTCTGTGGGCACATTTTTCTAGAAATTTTAACAAAAAGTTTAGAACATTAACAGCTAATCCATGCCTCATATGACTTAGCAATTTGAAGTGGTAAGAATGCAGGTAGGAGAAATGACTTTCACAAGTTAAATACTTGATTATTAAAGCAGTGTATTCTGGGTATGGAGGAGGAAACGACACTCGCTTGCATCCTTGCTTTGAGACCTTCAAAGGTCCATCAGTGGGTATTGAAAATTCTGCCCTTGCAGAGGCAACATCTGAAGAATTTTTTTCTCTAACAGCTAGGAGCCCAGTTACTTCTGCAATTCTTTCTTCAGTAACAACAACTGTTAGACCCCATATAGTAGCCTCCCCTTCAGAAAGGGTTCTCAAAAATTCGCCTGCAGCATCCTCGTTAAAAGCATTTAAATTCAAAAAGTAATTCAGCCAACCACAGAGGTTGAATGCTTGGGCCATTTGAGGATTTTGCATTAATAACTCATGAGCTACAGGCTCATGCCTTACCAGCTGCCCAACCATGTTCACAATTTTTCCTTAGCTAAACTCAACTCCTTTCTGAAAATAAAAAATTTCCCCTGTTTTGCTCTGGTTCTTTTCTGTTCCGTCGTCACTTTTCTCTTCTTTTCCAAAAATGAACTTTTTAAACAAGCAGTTTTTGAATGTGATTTTCAATGAAAAACATGCAATGAAAAAGACATGTGATCATATTTGGAAAGTACCAAAAAAATAATAAAGAAAGATTATTTGAGCAGTTGTGACAGCGGCGAAAGGACAAGTGTAAAAAGTGGATTATCCCGCCCCCTACTTAGAGTATGACATGTGTCCTCGCATGTACTAAGGAATAGACGGAAATCGGGTAATAATGACTGATACAGACAGTGCAATAAATGAATGAAATGAAATAAATCAAAAATGCGATAATCAAAAGATATTGCGTACCTTTCATTAAATGCTTGTACATGCTGAGAAAGTTGACGGCTTCGGCATGAGATGATAGTTGGGAATGAGATCATAATTAGAGGTGGTGCGGATGGATGAGGTGGATGAATGACGTGGACAGACGAGATGAATGAATGGAATGGATGGATGGTACCAAAGATAAAGAAGTGAAATGTGGCGACAAGTGGAAATGAAGAAAAAGGGGTTCCCTTAAAAAGGAAACCTTTATTATGAGCATGCATTACAAAATCATGGAGAAGCTACAGGAGAAAGGCTAAAGCCTTCAGCTGCAGGAGAATTAGTGGCAGGATCCTGAACGAACTGCTGCATAAACTCTTCTTTTGAGACTAGTTTGTAGTACAACCGGAGGTGGTGTCCATTAACTAATAGCTTGAATCTAACAGAATCAATTGTAACAAGTTGCACTGAACCATTAGCAAATACATTCTCAATTTCATACGGGCCCAACCATCTGGTTTGTAATTTTCCTGGACTATCCTTATATCGTGAGTCATAAAGAAAAGCCCAATCTCCTACTTTAAATTTTTTCTCCTTAATGTATTTATCATGCCACCTTATTCTTTGGTTTTGTATCATCTCTGTGTGCTACAAGGCATTCTTTTGGAGCTCATCCAGAGCATTGAGTTGTACGATTCTGTCTTTTTGTGCATTTGTTAAATCCATATCCATCTCCAGTGTTGTTCTTAGAGTCTTATGTTCAAACTCTATTGGCATCACAACTGTTTTACCATACACCATTTCAAAAGGTGTATATCCTGTAGCAGTCTTCCAGGTAGTACGGTAGGCCCATATAGCTTCTGGTAACCTTGTGGCCTAGTCCTTCCTATGAAAATCTACAGTTTTAGTCAAAATGGCCTCTATGTCCTTATTTGTGACTTCAACCTGGCCATTGCCCTGGGGGTGATAAGGAGTTGATTTCCTGTGCCGTATATTATATTCATTGACTAAAGTTGTGATGAGTGTAGAAGTAAATTGTGTTCCTTGATCTGTCACTATTTCCCTAGGGACACCAAACCTAGTAAATATTTCCTCATAAAGGAATTCAGCCACTTTATTGTCCCTACCATGTTTCATAGGCTTAGCCTCTACCCATTTTCTAACATAATCTGTGCATACAAGGATGTAGGACTTACCATTGGAAGGTGGATCAATTAGTCCCACAAAATTTAGTTCCCATTTGTCGAAGGGTGCAACTACAACTTGTGGAAATAGAGGCATCTCATTAGATTGAGTTGGTCTTCCCATCCTCTGGCATCTGTCACACCTCCTGGTATATTTGGCTGCATCTCTATGCAAAGTTGGCCAATAGTAACCAGTATTTAAAATTTTCATCGCTGTCCTTTTGGCAGCAAAATGTCCACCACAGGGCTCATCATGGCTGGCATGCAGTATATCATAAGCGTCCTCCTCTGGTACACATCGCCTCATAACTTGATCTGGCCCTATATAAAACATGCAATCTACAATCTAAGAAAAGTAAAAGTTTTTCTCTACCAATAATCTCTTTTCTTTAGGGGAGAATTGAGGAGGAGCTCTTTCTATGGCCAGATAATTTGCTATATCAGCATACCATGGGTGAATAACCTTGATTGCAAATACGTGCTCATCAGGAAAGGAGTCTTCAATAATTGCTGAGTCATCTTGCCTTTGAAGTCTAGAAAGGAAATCGGCAACCACATTGGCTTTACCTGGCTTGTCCACACTTGTAATGTCAAATTCCTGCATCAGCAATAACCATCTTGCTAGTCTCCTGGATATTGCGGCTTTGTTCATGAGATACCGGATTGCGACATGATCAGTATGGAAAAATATCTGATAACTGGTGATATAATGCATGAATTTATTGAGGGCGTAAATGATTGCCAACATTTCTTTTTCTGTAACAGTGTAGTTCAATTAAGCCCCTTGCAGATTTTTGCTTATGTAATAGAGTGCATGTTCTATTGAACCATCCTTCTGCCCTAACACTACGCCAATGGCATAATCCAATGCATCAGTATGAATATGAAATGGAAGTGACCAATCAGGTCCTTTCAGAATAGGTGCCTGTGTAAGGGCGACTTTTAAGTCAAAGAATGTTTTTTCACATTCCTCTGTCCAGGAAAAATTTGCATCTTTCTTCAGCAGACTGCATAAAGGGCCTATTGTTTGGCTGAAGTCCTTGATGAATCTTCTGTAGTATCCGACATATCCTAGAAAGCTCTGTACCTCTTTTTTCTTGGTAGGAGAGGGTAACTTAGAGATAACTTCAATCTTAGCAGGATCAACCTGAATTCCTGCAGTAGAAATATAGTGACCAAGTACTATTCCCTCCTGCATCATCATGAAGCACTTTTGACTATTCAGTGATAGGTTGTGATCTTCACATCTTTGTAGTATTTTCTCTAAGTTGGCTTGATCTTCCTCAAATGTCGTACCATAAACAATAAAGTCATCCATGTATATTTCCATGCAATCATATGAGATGTCTAAGAAGATACTTATGACTTCCCTCTGAAAAGTTGCAGGAGCATTATAGAGACCAAAAGGCAAAACTGAATAGGAAAATGTTCCCTAAGGGCATGTAAAAGTAGTATTTTTTTGATCCTTAGGAGCAATCTTGATTTGATTGTACCCACTGAAGCCATCTAAGAATGAGAAGTACTTTTTCCCAGCTAAATTATCTAGAACTTGATCAATGAATGGAAGAGGAAAGTAATCTTTCTTTGTTGCCAAGTTGAGTTCTCTATAATCTACACATACCCTCCATTTTCCTCCTTTCTTAGGAACAATGACCAATGGGGAAACTCACTGACTATCAAAGATTGGGTAGATAAAGCCAACTGCTAACATTTTCTGCAATTCTTCTTTAACAATTTCTCTCAAAACTGGATTAATTATTCTTTGAGGTTGCCTGATAGGTTTGAAGTCACTATCAATATATATGCGATGAGTACAGAGTTTTGGGTCTAAACCCCTCATATCTCCATAGGCCCATGCAAAAGCTCTTTTGTGGGCTTGCAACATTGTGGCTAGGGAAGTTTGTTGAGACAGAGCCAACTTATTATTAATATGCAGATAGTGGCCTGGAGATACTTCTATCTGTTTGGTGAGATCATTTATTGAGGTTGCTGATAAAGGTGGTGCCTATATATCACATAATAGCAAATAATGATGGCTCTCAGGATTTAGTTGATGTAGGAAACATTGCTGAGAATGGCTATCCAAAACAGATGGGCTATTCAAACCAGAACTAAACTGCAACATGTGTAAAAGAAAGTTATCTTCACTTTGAAGCTGGGAAAATAGATCAGTTTGTAGCATCATTAACTGAGCTAATGAATTGACTTCTTCAAAATCCTCTCCTAGATCTGGCCAAACTAGTTGAGACAAATCTGGCAGAGGTTGTGCAAGTGGGTATAAAGCCAATTTCCTCCTTGACTGACCATCAGAAATTGTCATGTCTCTTGAATGACATCCTATAAGGGCATCAGCTGTAGCTAGCCAAGGTCAGCCTAGGATAATAGGATATCCTCCTAAGGTTGCCTTAGTGGACAATATGGTGAAATCAGTAGGGTATTCCGAAGATTCAAGGGTGACAATGACATCTTCTATCACTCCATCATGTGTAATCGTGGAACTATCAGCAAGTTGCAAGACAATCAGTGTAGACTGAATGTTTGGAATATTCAAACACTCTATAGTGTGTTTGGTCATCACATTAATAGCTGCACCAAGGTCAACCAAAACATTTCTTACTACTTGACCATTGATATTTATTTTTACTACAGGACTTCTAGGATCAGTATATTTTGGAATAACAACCTTCCCCAACATAATATTGGCTAACTGTCCTAGGACATGGATAGTTTGGGGATCCTTTTTCTTTCTTCCTTGTTTCTTTAGACAAGCCTCTTTAATAGCTTTTCCATAAATTGGAACATCTTTAATAGCTTGAAAAAGACAAATTTGGACTTGTACATTCTTTAGTTACTCCAAAATATCAAAGGTGGGCTCTTCAATGGTCTTGGGTGTAGTAATCTGCAATCTCTGAGGAAAAGGTGGTGTAGCCTGAGGCTGCAGGCTAGGTTCCTTAGAGGAAGTAGCTGATACAGGTATATCTTCTGCATGATCAGTAGGTTGTTCAGCAGTAGAGTCTGGAATCTCTGTTATTACAGGTGGTTGTGGAGCAGGGAGAGTGGTTCTAGACCTAAGATGGATATTATTGATATTCAGGGCATAAGCTGGATACTGGTTGGCTTCTGCAGAATACATTGGTTTTTGTTGTTGCTACTACTTATTATTAGGATTTGGCAATGGTTGAGTAGGCATAGACATTTGTTTTGGAGGGCTAGTATTTTCTGCAGGAGCTACAGGAGGTGGCATAAGGGCTGGAGATTGTGGCTGCTGAGGCTGCAAGAATCCAAGGGGTTGGTTCTGCCATTGCTGAGAACCTCTCCATTGAGGGTTCTGCTGCCAGTTCCCTAGAGGTGGAGTCCATTGTCCTTGTGGGTGCTGCCAACCTCCTTAAGGGGGTTTCCATTGAGGGCTCTGATAGTTAGGCCAGTATGGTTGAGGAGCATTCCAAGGTGGAGATGGGTGATACATGGGTTGCCATTGGTTATTATAATTAGAGTAAGGATTACCAAAAGTCAAAGGATCTTAAGGCATACCTTGTCTTGGAGCCCATGGTCTCCTTTGTGCAACAAAGAAGACTTGGTCATCATCATCTTCTATCATCTTAAAATTAGTAGGTAACTGTTTAGCCTCCATATTGGCCACCAACTTGCATCTGCAGTCACATTTCTTCTGTCTACAATGTGGAAAAAACTCAGCCAGGATTGCCTCAGCCTCCTCATGTTTCTTGTGAGCTTGCATGGTATCCAACTGTGTAGCCATGTTGTTTATGATGTCCTGCTTGAAATTAGACAACAAATTTGTGATCTCCATCTGGGAAACCCCATTGGAAGAAGCCTTTCCCACTGTAGCTTGATGACCTCTACCCTTCTTCACATTTTCTTGGGAGTAATTGAGACATATCTTCATGATATCATCCCAAGATGCTTGAGTGATATCACTGCCTCCCATCAGGTCCAAAGCATCTATACAGGTATCATTGATTCCCCTCAGAAAAAGTAATTTCTAAGATTCTTCATTAAGAGTATGGTCTGAATTATTTTTCAGAGAAAACAGGAATCTTGATATATAATTCTCCAGAATTTCATCTTCCTTCTGTTGAATTCAGAATATATCATCACCTTTACTACCACTCTTACAATATTCTTTATATTTCTCAAGAAATTTTGTTTGCATGGCTGCCCAACTATCGACAACACCCCTTCCTAGACTCATGAACCATCTGAGAGCTCCCTCCTTCAAGGTAGCAGGAAACAATTTCAGTTTGTGAGCATCTGAAGTGTAGTCATGCGACAAAGGATATCAAACTCGAACAAGAAGGTCTTTGGGTCTTCTGTAACTAAGCCATAGAACTTGGGAAGTAATGAAGAAGGAATATTTTTAAGGTTGTCATTGTTTTGTTGAGGAATAATGGGGAATTCAAAAGCAGGAGATCGATTCGGTGGATTACGTGCCATGTTCACCTAACCAAGTATAGGAGCAAATGGATTTTCTTCAGGTTCTTCGTCAAATGGGCCGAATAGCAAGTTAGCACACAAACCTTCAGCAAATGGGTCAATATCTAAGTCTCCTTCATCCTCAAATAGGCTATAAGCTGGTTCAATTTTCTTAGCAATGAATGGCAAGTTGGGGATAAATCTTCCCTGAGCATCTCTCCTTCTATGCATGCAATGAAAATGGATGGTATTTTAAAAGATTTTGAAAATACTTGAAAAACTACTGCGAACAATGACTGCAGCAAGTTCTTAGATTGACACCATCCCCGACAACGGCGCCAAAAATGTTCGCGCCCACAAAAAGATATGAAAATCACGGCAAAACCTATCCTAGGAATTGGACATTCCAGCAGGTGACTAATACCTCTTCATGGACATTCATTTACTTGTCAAACCAGGGAACATAAACTTTAAATGGAGCGGCACTATATGTGCACTAAGAACCAATTTTAGTCACAATCTATTGAAAAATAAATACTTGGAAAGAAACTCTACCTACGCTACAGGATGGTAATGCAAAGTTTTCTTAACTCAATCATAATCTAACCAAAGCAGAAATCGTAATAGCTACAATTGAGAGACAAAATATAAACTGGCCTTATGCTGCAGGAACAAACACAGGGATGGATTCCCGATGCTGCAGGAACAGTATAAGACTGAGCTTGTGCTGAAACCTCTAAAATGAAATCTAATTTGAATTAACAAAGGATAAACAACTATGTTCCTACATATACTTACTAAGTGGGCCCCCTTAGCAAGCATCAACTAATTTACACAGAAGATTGTGCTCAGAACTCCATCAACTTTTATTCATAATGTGAAATCATTTACATTGACTGTTCTGCTTCAGAAAACTAACAAAAACTCTGATTCATATTATATCTCTAACTCTTACATAATCTGCTTCTCTATCTATCTATCTATCTATCTATCTATCTATCTATCTATCTCCTTTCTGTTCACCCATGCAGGAGGAACACTTATTTTAAAATCAGGAGAACAACTGACTAACTAACCCTAACAGAGAAATACATGGATATAAAATGCATCCCGAAATCAAGGAATAGACTTCATAAATGAGTTTATCCATTCAACCCAATCCAGAGAAAATCTAGCACTCCACTCTTTCTGGATTAAATGTCATTTAAAATCCTTCCCAATAGTTTAGGTCAAAGAGTCTTCGCCAGAGCTTCCTCGAAGTCGTGCAAGAAATGGAATTTACTGCAAGGCCGAGATTGGCTGCGCTTGACTCGATCAAACTTTCTTCAACAACCTACGAAACACAAGGTAACAGATGCGAAAGAAAAGGCACACGTCACATACACAATATCCATTCATTAATCACATATTGAAATCTATTTCATCATTCAAAAACTACATGCATTATACCAGTCATTTGGGAAGTCAAATAGGGTAATAAATGTAGACATGTCAACATGATAGGCTACAGGGACATGAAAGTGTATTGCTACAGGATATCCCCCAATAAAAGGTTTCAAGAGAGTTAAACCATAATCAACAGAAGTAAAGGTATTAAAAGTACACCATGATATCCAAATTATGAGCATATTTTGGGCTCATCAATGTCCAACATTGTGAAATCTCCATCAACCTTCTGGAAATTTATCTCTAATATAACATCACTTGACCTTTTTTTTTTTCAAATTTTCTTGAAATAAATTTCTAAAATATTTCTAGAAATATTTCTTCTTTTAATGAAGTCTCATTTTATTAACATTATTGCCCAGAGTATTTTTGATTTCATTATTGTAATCAACTTCACACATGAAAATATATTCATTGTGATATTTCTATATTGAGTATATATCTTATGTTCTACTTAAAAATAGAGTACTTCATTGTTTTGATTATATAGTAATCAAATGTTTCATTCTTGGCTCTTAGTTTACTTTCATCTTATTAATAATTCCTTTCCATGGTAGCCATGTAGATTCCATTCAATGTTTTGGACCAATCCCTACTCAAAAGAAAGCCTTAAAACTTCAAGGAATCTATTACTTGTATATCTATATATTAATAAATCCTAGGGTTAGAAGCTAGCTACATAAAGATGTGAATTAATTCACCTATAACATTCACAACAATTTTTTTTAGATGTGTAACAATCTTGAAAGACTTGGATGGAGTAAGTTATAATGTATGACATACAAACAAAGGAATACAATTTGTAAAATCACTTGATTCTACCAAGAAATTGCGTATAGTTTTTCTAAAAAAAATTTAGGGTGAGAAAAAAAGGAAGAGACTAAGCCTAAATTCTTTAGACAAGGTTACCTGAGTATCTACTATTTGAACAAGAGTTTTAGATGTTTTTCTTTAGGAATTTTGACCTTTTAGGGAGATGTCTTTGATATATGGCATTTATTTTTGAGTAGCCTCTT
>VDFB02058242.1:34990246-35051264 GCA_007258455.2 Sequoia sempervirens
AAAAGGCTAAATTCCTAAAATCATTGAATCATTAAGGATATATATTTACTTAATTATAGTTTGATTTTTTTGTCCAATATCATTCTCGAGTCTTCCATAAACATCATTATTCCATAAATCAAAACCTAATCTAACTCCAAAACTTTCCAAGTTTTACATTAATATAAGGGGATAAGGCTACATAGAGCAAACATACCTCTACTTGGTAGTCTTGTTTCTTTCTTGCAGTTTATTTGTTAGACTTTAAGATTTAGATTTTGTAATTTACGTCATTATTTTTAAATAAATTAAAAATTTGTGTTTCATTATTATATTTTTTTCATCTCTCATTTATGGTTTGTAATTTTTCTAATTCTTTTCTAACTACATCTACTCATCCTTCTTTTTTACATAAATCCACTTTCACCTTCATTCCATCCACTACTATCATATCAAATTATGCATCATTCCTCACACAATATGCTCCAAAGATAAAAAGGAATCACCCTAGCTTGCAAGAGGCATAACATATTCCTAATGGTACATGATTGATTGAATTTGCATCGCAAGAGCCATCCAACAATACTTCATATCATAGAAACCATGCTTCAACTCAACAAAACCAAAACACTAAGCCAACTTAGACATGCAAAGGAAAATAGATTACTCCTTTTTCCCCTTTTTTGGGAACATTATAATTTGTGTAGAAAACTATAACATTTAAGTAGGTTAGTTATACATGACTCTACGTACAATGAAAGTTCTAAAGATTTTTTCTTTTTTAAAGAGGATTTTTTATCATATATGTTGAATGGTTAACGAAATCTTTGAACTCATTAATATTCACATAATGCTGGCAACATGTAAATTGCACTTTCTTCATGGCCTAAAAGCATAACCAGAGCATCTCATAATTTTGAAGTGAGCAAAATTCTTCTGTTATAAGGGTCATTTTCAGCAGAAGACAAAGTTGAATCTATCAATGATCAAATTCCTAAATTTGGGAGTGAAACGCCTTAGTGCCCCTCCATTCTCACCGTAGATGTGCAGGAAGTTTGACTTTGGAACTTGAAGATGAAGATGTATTGACTTGTGTTCAAGCTTTGTGGTTGCAATATGGAACATGTGCTTCTGTTAGTGCTTTGGTGAGTATGGTGTATATTGTCATGTTATTATTATTATGCAGAGATTTACTTGGATAGTTAAGTGATGCAATAGTGTGTTTGTGGAAATGGCAACATTATACCATTAGATGTATGTGAGACATACGGGAATGAGATATGATTGCTAGAGTTCATTTCCTAGTGTTTCGACTATTATGCACATGTGCTCTAAATTGTATGTTTGAGTGAACATGTACTAGGCCATGTCTCCACCTGAATTAACAGGTATGAGCGTGCCTCTAATCCCAATGGTGATTGAGGAGATAACATCTAGGCCCAAGTTATAACCTAACCCTAGTCATTGTCCCCAACTAGGGACAATGAATTTAATGTGTGATCACCTTTTTCAGGTTGTCATGGGACAATGTCCAATCTCCTTTACCCTATGATTGGAGTGTTGCACATGTGTGAATCTTTTCTGTTGAGTTATGTGATTGTGTGACTCCAATGTCTAGCTTTGAGTGTGGATTCAGTTCTAATGGTACTAAGTCCTTTAGTAAGTCAGGTTAGTCATTGTTGTGACTATTCTTGTTATTTATGTTTTGATGTGAATGTTTCTTTTATGTGAGAAGTTATTTTGTAGTTTATTCCTAGCCTTAGATGTGGATTATTTGAGTGAAGTTAGATATTAGGTCACTCATGTTAGTTGTTATTATTTAATTGTTATTAGTATTATTGTGATTATATGTATATTATGTTTTATAAAAATAAAGTTATAAATATTAACATATTCTAATGTTATTTATTAAATATTAATGTTTATTAGTAAATATTTGAATATTAATATGTAAGCATATGTTATATTTATGTTTTGATTTACTATTTTGGTAGAGTGATTATTTTTAAGGAGGTTATTTTATCTTTTATAATATTTTGAATTTATTTAGTGGGAAACCCTAAACAAATAAGTTAATTATGTGAGTTAATTTGATTATTTAATTTATTTTAATTATTTTATTAATGGGATGAGGATAGGTACTTTAATTTAATATTTTAGCAATTTATTTTATGAGAGGATTTTATTTCTTTGTTTTATTTTGGAAAAGAAGAGTCTTTCTGGGAAAAATAAAGAAAGTTACTTTCATTTTTGTTTTTCTTTCTTTTTTGAATTTAATTAGTTTTATTTATGAGAAAAAAAAGGGAAATGAGGGTTTCACTTTTTTTGCATAAAATTTTAGAGGATTTTGGAAAAAAGAAGAAGAGATTTTTGAGAGTTTTTGAGAATGGTGCGATTTTATGTAGTTTTGGAGTAATTTTTCGAAGGTTTTTGGGAAATTTGGAGGAGAGATTTGAAATTCAATTATGATTTGAGGGGAATAGATTTTGTTGGGGAATTGTGGTTTTTGAAAAACTCTAGATTGGAGAGTCAAAAGTTCAAATTTTTCGGAGCTCGGCATCAAAATCTCATCCATGTCAAGCATTGGATCTAGGTTGGATTTTGAAATTTTTTGTTTAAATTTTCTTTTTGAATGTAAGAATAATTTGATTGATTTCTCTCTCTGATTCTTGAAAATAAATGATAGATATTTTTATTCTATGTGTGACTGAAACATTTATTTATTCCAGAATAAAAATTAATACATGTTTATTGTCTCAATTCTCTACCAATAAAATGGTCTGATTATGTCACCCATAATTTTGTTTTTACGAACTAGGTTGGTGATAATTTTAAAGGGTCTTTGTGTTTTGTTGTCTTTTAAATTATTTTCAAAAATCTCAAAAACTTAGATCGTAGTTTTTGAGATATGGTTGAAACACGGGGCTGCTGTCAGGCTGCTCCTCCATGACTGTAAATACTCTCTTGTTTCTCCCTATAATTGCAACCAGTCAATGAAAGACTAGGATTTTAGATTTCTAAGAATTTGAAAGTGGTTAAATTAATTAAAATTTTAAAATATTATATTTTGGAAAAGATCTGGTTGTTGGGTTTCTTATTTTGTCATTTGGTTGTAATCGAGTATACCGAAAAGAGGTTTTTTTGTGGGAGTCGTTTGTTATTTTTCATTTTATAAATTTTTGAGTCTTTTTTGTTTAATTCTTCTTGTGCTTCTGAGTAATCGAGGGCCAAATCTGAAATGGGTCTTTGATAGATTTAGATTTTGAGTTGTTTTGAATGTTTTATGGTTGTTTTATGGATGACAAATTTACTGTTGTCAAGAGGAAAAATTAGTTTAGTTTTGAAGTTGTATAGAAGAAAATAGCTCTATCATTTTATCTGTATTGTGTTGTATTATTTGTGCTTGAATGTGTTATTGTATTTATGTTGATAATCCTTTTTCATTTGTGAAAACTTATTTTGAGGTTTTTGTATCGTGTAAGGATCACTTATACCAAAGTTATGTATTATTGGTCTTGATTATAAACCATTAAATTGAAGATTGACTATTATGTTATAAGATTGTATAAATAATGTTATGTACTTCATTGTATGTGTTGTGGTATAATGATCATCTTTTGAGTTTCCTATCCATTTGTGTTATGTGATTGGGTCTCTAGAAGTATCTGAAAGTCTTTGTGGAAGTCCTTGTGATTTTTAGTTGATTCTTGTTTTAGGTAGTCTCCATTGGATGTTTTGTGTCAGCCACTTGTTGTATATGTTGTTTGTGTGTGTGTGGGGCCTAGTGTTGTCTCCTAGCACGGAGGGAGTAGGCCTCAGGGTTCCACGTGGTAGGTGGTATTTCTGAACCATCCATTGGGGTTTAGGCGGTGCAATTCATGCGCAACATGGAGAGTTTCCTTTCACTTCATTCTATAGCTAAATTTATGTGTAGGTGATATTTCCATGAAGATTGTGTTTAATATGTATTATCTATATATATACCTCTTAGATGAATATATCTTGTATGTTGTAGCATTCTTGTAATGAAAATGTAAATAAGTCGATATAACCTTGAAGATATATTTATTGTTGTTTATTGTGTAATAAAAAGGTTAACATAGAAATGTATTTAAGATGCATATGAACTTAATTTAGTAGTAGATGTGATATATTTTTATGTACCTATTTCATGGCATTGATTAAGATTAGGATTATATTGGCATAGTGTTAGAAGAGGTTTATTTATAATTAAGTTATGTTATCATGTGTAATTTGATGTATGAGATTTAATTTACATTCAAAGAATTGATTGGATGTGATCTTAGTGTATCAAATGTCTTTCTATAGGCTTAGTTAGTGTAGATGTATTGTAGTGGCGATGTTAGAGGACCATGGTGGATAAGTGTGTAAATGGGCTATAATTAATGTCACTTTTAGGTCATAATGTAATTATGATATGATGTTAATGTAATGATGTCATCCATATTAATTTTTTGAGTTGCATTAGTTAGTGTTACCTTAGTTTCTTTAAGGAAAAAAAAACAAAAAAAAATTATTGGCATATTGTTGAAGGTCTTTTGTGTTAATCCATCAGGTCCCTTAACAAGGCGTTACACAACTGTTTTATCCTGACTAATTGTTCCTAAAACACAATAAATACAAACAAAACTATTCTAAAACTTTCTCGCAGGAACTTCGCTGCTCAGCAACTCTTGTTATATATTGTTTTCATTTTGTTTCCAAGTTATATTAATATATATGATTAAATTTCAATTTTTTCTTTATTTGTTTTATATGAAATATATTTATTAGGTGTATGTATTTAGGTATGCTAAGAAGGAGACTCTTTTAGGAATTGAACTATTGAACGAGCCTTTTCTAGACTTGAGTAAATTGTAAACATATTACAAAAATGGATATAACATCATTCAAAAGTACTCTTCTACAACATATGTGGTGATGTGTAATAGATTTGGTCTTCATGATTCCAAAGAATTGCTCTCAATGAACAATGGTTTAACACAAACTATAATTGATGTGCATTACTACAATGTATTTCATCCCAAATTAGAAACAGTTCAACAAAACATAGACTTTGTTAAATATAATAGAGATAGAGCTCTGAGAGACTTAGTGAGTGTCAATGGTCCACTCATTTATGTTGGTAAGAATCTAATTCATATAAATTGTCATTTAATTTTTCATAAGCAATAAGAAATTATAACAATATAAATTGGGATGTCATGGTTTTTTTATTATTATTAGGGGAATGGACATCAACATGGAAAGCAAAAGATGCAAAGAAACTAGACTATCAAAGATTTGTGGAAGTACAATTACAAGTCTATGGAAAGGATTCCTTCAGATGGGCTTATTGGAATTATAAGATTCAAGATCCAAAGGGTGACAATCATTGGAGTTTTGAATGGATGATCAAAAATCAATATTTCCAATTACAATAAAAATATATACTAAATCTACATATAAATAAATAAACTTTATAAAATGTGTAACACCCCTCTATTTTGGATCTTTTAATTGGCAGTATTTTTCTTTGTTATGTGTTTCTGTTATGCTGTGACTTTGGTACTTGGTTACTATTTGATCGCAAACTGTAAATCGATGTGAATGTTATATTTTGATGTGATGGTATTTTACTCTGATATTATCTTTATGACACATGTTTTGGATTAACTTAGTAGATAATTGAATTAATGATTTTTTATGCTTTTGATCATATTATTGATGTTAGAATCGTCGGTTAGTAATTTTGTATTGGTGAAGGGGACGTGGTTGTACCACTCGCTTGCGAGCACCCTACGATTTTGAGATTTCCTCTTCACGGTATGTTTGATCATATTATGTATATATGTATGTTCAATATATTCTTTGTTCGCAGGTTGATAGGTACAAGACATCGACTCCACCTGGTTCACAGGTTTGAGCATGTCCACTGGACAACGATATTCGATTGAGAGATAGTAGCTAGGTTTTCCGTGCCAAGCCATCACCCTAGTCATAGTGTGTCGTCGGGTTGTAGTCGGGTTTAGTTGTTTTAATGTTGTCCTTTTCACCTTGGTTATTTATTTAATTTCAAATTATAAAAGTTATTAAATGACTTGTGTAGTTAAAATGATGATTAATTATATCTGGTTGCAATGTTGAAATGTTAGTTATTTTATTGATTAATTTAATTTAATTAATAAAATAATCTAATCTTGGATTAGATTTAGTTTACTGATTAATTAAGTTAATGGTGATAAAATGAATTAAGTTAGTTGTTTTGACATTATTGGATATTTATATTTAAATAAAAATTAAAATAAAAGCATGTTTGGATATTTAGATTTAAATAAAAAAAAAAAATGAAAGTTATGTTTTAAATTGCACTTTTTGAAAATTAATATGTAAAATAATTTCTTTACAAAATTTTAAATTCTTTTTGTAAAAGAAATTTTTAAATGCATGAAATTCCATTTGGAAAGCAATTTTGTTTTAAATTTTTTTAAAAAATGAAAATATCTCCAAATTTGCAATAAATTTGGTGGATGGGATATTTTAGGGGTTTGACTAAATTTGGGGAAACTCTATGAGAGCAAAAGACAATTTCATTTTTAATTCAATTTTTCAATTTGGTGGAGAAAAGGATTTGTTGTGGCTTTGTTTTGGATTTGAAGAAGAAGTTTGGATTTTTTGGGGGAGCTGGAAAACAAAATAAGATTTGGAAGCACCATTGGAATCTTTCAAGCTTTGGAGAAAAAAAAACTAGGTTTCTCTCTATGATTTTGTTTTCATTTTGAAAGAGTTTTCAAATTTTATTATGTCGTTGATTTTTTTTAAATTGTGTTGGATTTGCAAGGAAAACCCATGTCAAATCTTGTTTTAAACTTGCAAAAAAACTTCTGTTGAAAAGCATGGAAAAGAAAACAAAGAAAAAATCAAACCATAGAAAATAGAAAAAAAAGAACAAAAATAATTTCTGTTATGAATTAGAAATTAGAAATTATGCTTCCAAATTATTTTGCTGGGTATTTTGTTTTGGAGGAAAAATTTGCACAACTTCACTATTAAACAATGAAAATATGTATATATATATACATATGTTATATATATTTGTATTAAATTTCATGTTGAGAATTTTTCCTTTTCAAAAAAAATTTAACTAGATTTTATTTTTTCTGTTGAAGAAAAAAACCCAGAAAATAGAGTTTTTTTATGCCTCTGTTTTTTTGTTTTTTCCTGTTTTGTGTTTTTTTTTTTTTTTAAATTTATAAAAGAAAAAAAAAATAAATTATAATAATTTTTTAATGTGGAGGGGAGGTCAGTCCCCTCGCCTCCCCACCATGGGAGGCTACTGGAGGCAAAGAAATCACTCAATATCAAATGGGCCACGCCTCCAAACAGTACGCCTAATACACAAGCACCCCCAATGGGAGTACACAAGGGCAGCCCGACCTCTCCTTTGGGAGCAAAGAGCCCGGTTGCCTTCCTTTTGTTTTAAAAATTTTAATTCTTTTAATTTTTATATTATATATATATAATATAATATATATATTATATATAATAATTTATATTATATATATAATGTATATATATTATATGTATATATATATTATAATATGATTTAAATAAAATTTTGTTTTATAATTATTATTTATATATATATATAATTTATAAAAAATATTTATGTATATATATATATTGTGTATATATATAATGTATATATATATTATGTATTATTTAATAATTGGGTTGAAAATTTAATAGTGTATTTTAAATATTTATATTTAAATAATAATTATATATTAAATATATATATGCATATGTATTGTATATACATTAAGTATATATTTTTATCCATATATTTAATATATATTTATATTTAAGTATAAAGTATTTTAAAGTGATTATTTCATTATCATAGTAGAAATAAAAAGATTGTTTTTTTTTAATCAAATGATTTTATATAGTAAGTTGATTTTGATTATTTAGTACGATTGAGAAACACAGAGATAAATCATTAATTTTAAATTTCTCAACGTTGCAAATTTAACTTTATTTACTTTTGAGTAATTGCAAGTAACGTGATTGAGTTGTTTGGATTTAGGAAATCCTAAAGTAGGATAGGAATTTGCCTGATTTGTCTTTCGTTATGAAATCGCCCTCTTTTGTGATGATTGAGCAAATGAATATTTAATTAATAGGGATGTATACGTCCAAATATTTATTTTATAATGAAATGATTTCTATGGGGAAATGGTTTTTTTTTTATATGAAAATATTATTAGGAAACCGAAGTAAACCTATTGATTTTAATTTATTATTGCCGATCAAATGTGCGAGTAGTTATTTAATAAGGGAATGTTTTTAAAGGAAATAGTTGTTTTAAAATGATATGTTGTAAATTGAAGAAGTAAATGTTTATTTTACTATTATTTAAAAGTAATTAGGGAATTTAATAATTGGTTTAAACTTCATCTTTTGTCTGATAGACATTATTAAATTAGTTTTATTAAGGCAATAAATTACAGAATGTTAAGGAAGGAAGTGGATTTAGGAAATCCAAATATAGATTTAATTCCCGTGTGATTGCCCTTCTTGAATGTACACTTCTTCTGTTTTCGTTTTGAGGAGTTTGATTTGAAGGGCTGTTAAGTCTTCTAAAAGGGGTTTAACTTTTGGGGTTGTTGTATTATGTTAGTCAACCGTTGTATTGTTTTGGGTAGTGTGTATAGTTGTATCCTGTTGTATTATCCGGTTTTCACAAACGGGGATGTTTTGTGCCTCCCTTGAATTAAGAGTGGTTTATGTGTTTTGTTGCCTCCAGTGTTTGGAGAGGGTTTTGACTTTTGTTGCCTCTAGTGTTTGGAGAGGGTTTTGACTTTTGTTGCCTCCAGTGTTTGGAGAGAGTTTTGACTTTTATTGTCTCCAGTGTTTGGAGCGAGTTTTCATTATGTGTTCCCCCTAGAGTTGGAATGGTTGTATCTTGTTGGTATGCACTTGGGATTCCCTTGGTGTTTGGTTTTGTTTGGTATGTTGTCAAGTAGAAGAGTGGCTTATGTTAGGGGCCAAATCCCAAAGAGGTAAACTGGGAAACCTTCAGAGGTGGTTTAATCAAGTGATAACTAAAACAATATACTTAGAAGTTAGGTAGTTTTTCACATTAATTAAGATAATTGAGCCTCGCTCATGGACGCAAGGGCTTGTATAGACTTGGGATAAGACGGGAAGGCCTGGAATGGAAATGTCATCTATCTTATCCTTACGAGAGGTATTTGATTCCGCATGAATGAGTATGGGTGCCAGGATTCGGTAGAGGCCACCAGGACAACTCATAGTGGGGGTCGGAGCCTAGGAAGATTCCCAGAGGATATCCCATGACGAGTTGTGTGATGACACTCTTTCTACAACAATAATTGGTATTTGTTTTTATGTGTATGGTCTTCTTATCATACTCAATCTATTTTATTTTTGGAAGCAATGTGACTTATGTTAGTGATGTTAGAGTTGTACTTGTGTTATTCTTATGGTTGTATGGTTCATGTGATTGGTTGGGTCAGTGTGAGTTATCCTGTGTCTAAAGGTTGATGGTCTTGTCTAGGATTCCTTGTTACTATCTCCTAGCACGGGGGGTGAGCCTTCGGGTATCACATGGTTGGGTGGAACGTGCACCTTATCCGTTGGGTTTTCTTCTTGTTCGTGTGGACGAGATTTCCAGTTGGAGAGCTCGTGGGATCCAGTTTCTTTTCATGTGTTATTCATTTCAGTTGTTATTGTATTTTTTTCCCCTCTTATGTTATCGAGGTGGAAGATGTAATTTGTAACCATGTTTATTGGATTTACCTCATTCAGGGAATGAGAGTTGTAACCTTATTGTAAATAATTGTTATTGGAACATGTGGTATTTCTTATGCTTTGTTGTATATATCTTGTATGGAATGTATGTGTTCTTAATTTGTGAAGTAATGAAATGCTATGGTTTCTATACATGTTTCTTGTTTGGGTTTTAAGTAATCTCAGTCTCGTAACCTTAGAAGTTGTTGCAATGGGTAGTGAACTTGCATGTTATTTGTACTTAAACAAAAAAAAAATTAGTATGTTTGAGTAGGTAGTTACAACTTCCCCTAGGGTTGCGTGGCGGGGCATTACAAAATGACAATATCTATAATGAGAAATAAATAAAACTACTAAATGATTTCTCAATGTCAATGATATTACCAATGTGCTTGAAGTTTAATCCTAACATAATTAACCATTCTATATTTTCTTCTCTAATAAATATTAGTGACGACTAAAATAATTTTTTCTAAAATAATTTTCATGGACATAAATTCTAAAGAATACATACTATTATATATGTAATGTAATGTAATGACCCAATTCGTGTACCTTAATTATTATCATTTTTTTTTAATCAAAATTATATATTATTCATTCATCTACATAATTAGGCATCTATCTACACGGGATAAACATTCATCAATACATTATAGTCATTTTCTTATATGTGATAGACACTTCTCTATCCATCTAGGATAGACATCTATTCATATATGATATAGGTATACACTTTGGTGAGAGACTTAGACTCATCATAACCATTCAAGTCTTGAGTGATTCACTAAAGACTACACTTACTTATTAGAAGTGCATAAAGAACACTAACCTCTTACCAACTTCATGGTGGGGTTGATTTCTATGTCAAATTCTCAAAGAGTAGTCATCCATTTCACTCTTCATTTACTTGGATCATTTTACATTACGAGCATCTTTATTGATGAATCTGACATGATGGAAATTACCTAACTCCTTAAAATATAATGGTTGAATTCCTTCATGGATTTTATTAAAGCATAGGTTAATTTTCCTACATTCAGTTACTTCAATTCAACATCTTTGAAAAGTGTGCTCATGAAAACTATTGGCTTCTCTTCTTTAGATTCATTCTTTTGAGTGAGAATTGCTACACATGTATATTTTGAGGTGAAAGAGTAGATGTGGAATGGCTTGGTGTAATTCAAGCTTGTTAGAACTAGGGCATTAGAAATTTCCTTTTGGGTCAACCCACAATATCTTGTTCCACTTGTTGGTCAAAGTAGAACATTAATATCAATAATTTTTTTAATAAAATTTCACTTTATGAAATCTATAGCAACTAAAGCATTAATAATTTGGAGATTATGTGAACTAGTGATTTGTGAGAATTTGTATGTAGATTCTAAATATATTTAAAAAAATAAATTGTGAGTTTTTATGTAATTTCTAATAACTTATTTTTTTAGTAAACAAAATTTTTAAAAAGTGACATTTATGATGTCACAGTATTAAAAGAATAAAAATATAATTTTTAAAATTTAGATTTTTAACATCAATATCTAGTCACTAACTTATTTGACTGCAAAATATGACGAAAATTTCCGATGAAAGATGTATAATTAGATGTATCATCGGGTACCTGTGTATTTAATGTGAAATTTTCATTTTAAAAAAATAATTATGCCCAATGTTCATCAAAATTGCGACGCTCTGTGATTTGTGTTGCTATTTCAACATAAACTTAAAGTCAACCATCTCTTTCCATCAATTTGTGGGCCGACATATGCTTAGCCTCCTTAATTTGTGGGCCGACAAGTATATGGTTAGCGTTCGTCGGGGTTTCGATGAATGTTTTTTAATAAATAAAAGTGAGTTCAACAATTTATCTATACTTGCAACAATGTTTTGCTATACTTGCGAATTTGCTATACTTGTGACAGTTTGTGGAGGTTATAGGCTAAATTTTTTTGGCACAAAATATCAAAATTATTAGATTTTGTTACCTGTCTATGATTAAAAATTATTGGAGTGTGAGTTTGATATTTTTTGAAAATCTAAATATTCAAGCTTGGTATAGAAAAATCATGTCAGATAATATTAGTGCAGAACAAAATGAAGAGACACTTGCTAGATTGTGGGCTAGATTGAAAAGAAAGGGTGATGAGAAATGTTATTGTCCTTGCAATAATTACAACCTGGATTAAAGACAAGAAGAATTTTAATCACAACATCTGAGAAACATTGTAGGTAGCATGGTCATGTTGGAGGGGGGCATGATTATTGTTCATTGGTAAGTTGTTCATTATATGTCTTTCTATTGATTGAATTTGTAAATATTTATATCGTTTTAACATTATATATATATATATATATATATATATATATATAAAATCACTTGATCATGACCATAGCTTATTTGTGTCGATCATTATTATAAAGGTGGGGCGTCCTAGGGCACATGATATGGATTATCATGACCCGAAGAATGTGGTTTTGCAAGCAGAGGAACATGGAGCTATGAATATCGAAAATAAAGTTAATGATCCTATGGAAGAAGATGATCATGCACTAGAAAACATAGTTGAAGATGATGGTACAAATACATTGATCCATGACACATTTAGTGGCACAGTTGATCATGATGATCGCGATGACTTTGATGATGTTCATGATTTACCTATACTTGAGAAGGCATACAAGCCCCTTTATGAAGGCTCCCAAAAAACTCTCCTCTTTGTTGTATTGTTGCCGGTGAACTTGAAGGTTATGAATAGTTTATCCAACATAGAAATCTCATGGATGTTAAGGTATGTCATATATGTCATCTTTTTTCATCTATTTTTATTGTTAGTTCATCACTAGTAAATAAATGATGAATTATGTACCATTAATATTCTTTATATTAACAAATTATTTTTTTGTTGTAGATTGATAGGTGAATTTTTGTTACCACCATCAAATATTTTACCTCGCTCATACTGAGATTTATCTACCATTATGAAAGATATTGGAATGGCGTATCAAATAATAGATGCATGTCCCAATGATCATATTATATATTATAAACAACATGAATTTTCAACAAAATGCCCAAAATGTCATATTAGTAGATATTGAACAGATCAACTAACAAAAAAGGTGTCTCGCAAGATTCTTCATTATATTCCCATTATTCTACGTATGCAATGATTATTTAGGTGCGAAAGCTTAGCGCAATTTATGGATTACCATGCATAGAATAGTAGTGGAGATTCCATTATTTGAATGCTTGTGGATGGTTTTACATTTAGGGACATGGGGGAAAAATGGCCACACTTTAAAGAAGAACCTTGTAATCTCATGCTTTCATTGGCAGTGAACAGTGTCAATCCATTTGGAGAGTTGAGATTTATTTACTCGGTTGTGGCCTATTTTTGTTATCAACGATAACATTCCTCCATGGATGTCAATAAAGAGGGAGCACATAATGTTGGCAATGATTGTTCCAGGTATTTGTTTACATCAATTTTATTTAACATAGTAGCATCTCATTTGTCTTATTTGTTGCATAATGATTTATATATTTTTTATTTAATAGTCATGTACATTAATTTATATATATTACAGTAAAATGGTTATAATAATTATGTAATGTTTATGTCCATTCAACTAGGTAAGTACCAAGTTAAAGATATGAATGTATATATCAAACCTTTTATCAACAAGTTACTGAAGTTATGGAATGGCGTCACTATGTATGACGTCTCTAGACCAATAGGACAATTTCAATTTCAATTCCATGCAATGCTTGTATGGAAAATTCATGATGCCTCAAGGCTAACACATTTTTGTGGTATGTTATAACGTCTGACTGCACTTTAACGATATTTAATTTTATGAAGTAGATATCATGCGTGTTTTTTAAATAATCTATTCATTATATATAATTATAAAAAATTGATGTATTTAATCCAATTATATATGATCTTGCAGGTCTTCAAACAAAGGGAAAATTTACATGTCTAGTTTGTGGTCCAAAGATGAAATCTCATTGTTCAACAAGTTTAGGAAAGCAGGTGTTTGATGAGTATAGACACTTCCTCCACAAAAATCATAAGTATCAAACTACTAAAAAACATCTTTTCAATGGGAAAGAAGAGACTACATCAAAACCACAAAGAATGACACCTCGCCTATGGAAGTTGGAATATAATAGAATTAATCCTCAAGGTTATACATTAGATCAAATTTTTTATCTATCATATATGCTATGTTTGGAATTTATATTTTTATATTGTGTTTTGTTTACTCATGTTGTAATTGAAAATGATTGTTGTTGTAAATTTGTTTAACTTATATGCTTCATGAAGGTCACCAAGGAATTAATGGCCGATTTCCACAGTGACTAAAAAATTATCCCAGATAATTTAGTAGGTTGCCCTACTATGAGCAGCTACAAATTGTGCATTTGTTTGATACAATGCATATTAGAAATAATATAACATAAACTTTATGAAAAATATTGGATGGAGGGAATGACAAAGAAAAAATTGTCAAAATTTGTAGTGATATTCTCCTTGCCAATCATGTAATGAAAAATGTTATTCAATTAAATAGCGATGGATACCAAATTAATATAAGCACCCTTCCTTGGTTATTAGCGAAGCAACAAAGCAATGCTATAAAAGAAGTCATATGAAAAATTTGATTTCCCACAAGATTTGTTGCAAACATAAACAATATCATAACAAAGAAAAGTGAATTTGAGTTAGGGATGAAAATGCATGATTGACATACCTTAATTAAGGTAATTATTCTAGTATATTTTATATATATTTATACATTGCATGTACTTTTCAGTGTATTATGTTTACTAGTTTTGGAAAAATAATGAAAAGATCATTTTATAATCGTTGCAGTACGTTCTACCTCTATCTCTCACAGACAACTTCGACAACAATGTCAAACAAGTTATATATGATCTTGGAAAATGCATGAGGTAAGTAGCGATATTTGTTCAATTCGTTGTATAGATCTTATGTTTTCCATTTTTTTTACTTGTTATGTAATATATTGTATATTTTTGTTAAATCTTGTTAATATATTTGCGCCTTGAATCACTTGTAGATGGCTGTCATCTAAAGAAATCCATAAAGAAGATATAAATTATTGGAGGAGAAAAATTCCTCGTCTAATGTGTGTCGAAATGCAAAAGTTTCTACCTTCAACATTTTTCAATGCACAAGAACACTACCTCATACACCAAGTTGAGGAGATTGAATTGTGTGGACTTGTACACACAAGGTCAATGTGGATGGTTGAGAGGCACTTGAAATTTTTGAAGTCTTTGGTTAGAAAAAAAGCACATCCTGAGGGTTCTATGGTGGAGGGATATCTAGTATACCGAACCATGGTGTACATTACTGAATATCTTCCTAAATTCATAGCAAAGATCCATGTTGAGATCAAATGAGGAAGAGCATCACTAATTGCTTGTACATCACTCATCAATTAATTTACTACATAATTAGAAAATTAAAAACAAAATAAAACCCACATCCATGACCTATGGTGGAGGGACATCCAACTTACCCTCTAATGTACATTACTTATCAATGTTTACATTTTCAATGTACCTCATTCACATGTTGATCACATAATAGATCAATTATTAAATATCTAAATTCCAAATGCACATAATAGATCAAATATCATATTCAAACCAAATGCACATCACTCACTATATCCATATTATTATCCTGTGAAGTGAGCATCACTAATTGCTTTATTCGATCACTCATATTTAATTTACAAAACTACATAATTAGAATAAAATAAAAACAAAATAAAAATAAAATAAGATTATATATACATATTACATAATTACCTCAAGCATATTTAATCACAACCAACTTACCTTCTCTAATGCTACAAGAACATTTTAATCAATGTTTACATTTTGTCCTTTCACTGTTTAAGAGACGTTTTAAATCATTTAAAACTATTTAAAACTATATAACATATTTTGGTAAATATTTGTATTTGCACTCTTACAAGAATAAAATATAAATAAAATAAGATTATATATACATATTACTTAATTACCTCAAACATAAGAATGTAAAAATTGAATCTATTTGATAAATTCATTATATACATACTTATTTGCATTTAACTGTTATTTATTCAATTGTTTATTTATTCTTTTAAATACATAAAATTATAAATACTTTTTATATAAAATTAATTTACTTTTAAGAAGAATTTAAAATTATAGAAATGATAACTATCTTTTCCTCATATATATATATTTATTATTATTTAACTACTAGAAGGAACGATTTTCTTTATTTTTCCTTTCTAAAGAAATTCAAGTAATGCCTATTTTCCATTCTTGCTTATATTCTTATATTGAAAAAATATACTCCCCTTCTATTTTTAAACTATTATAATCCCTTTCTAAGAGAATAAAGGTATATTCTCTTCCCTTAATTGAAGGGATATTTAAACATGTGTGTTCACGTGAGACTTAGAGTTAGAATTCAAGCCTTTCTTTTTAAAAGTTAAGTGGTTTCTTAAGGGGAGATCAATTTTTTTTCTTTTTAAGCCACATGTCTATTTCGAATTAAATCGAAGCGCTCAAAATGGGGGCAGACAATAGTATTTCTTTGCCCTAGTTTTTTTTTTAAATTTCCCAAACCCTAACTTAGTATCATTTTTCCTATGCTAAGCACTACAAGAGAGGAAGAAGGAGACGACAGCCGGTATTTGCAGAGATAACATGGATTTTTTTTTTTTTCTGTTTTTGGCAAAGAGGAGGTTGAAATCGTTTTCTTGTATAGGCCTCTCTATATATATATATATTTTGTTGCATCTCACATTGTCTTCTCTCCTGTATCACACTCTAGACATTTATATATGTTACAGCGGTAGAGCCAGGGCATCATTTTTCTGAAAGAGATGGGAAGTGTTGTTTAACATTTAATTATATTGAGCTGGCTGTTTGTGAAATAGCTTAGGGGACATTTTGCAACCAAAAAATAACACTAAACACTGGAATGGACACATAAATGAATATATGTATCAGATGGATTTATAACCCAGCAGCGCACCTAAATAAATTGGACGACAGGCAACAACTATAACAAATTCCAAATAGGGGTTCAAAGCTACACCCTTATCAAAGATAATCAAAGGCTCACGTAAATGAAACTGCATAAATCTATCCACCAGAGCTGGGTGCCATCCTAGAACTCCTCCTTCACGGAAAAAAAACAAGTTTATGATGGGTCGACTACATGCAGCAACCATACGCCTACAGTTTATGCTCTAATCCAGTTTCAGCTCTAATCAAGCCATGGTGCCATCTCTACAGACACAGGCATGTAAGTAAAATCGAATCTCAAAGGACTGAAATACTATCACAGGCAGCCAAAATCGAATCTCAAAGGACTGAAATACTATGGCTGACTTCAAGGCTCGATTGGGGACAACATCCCATTCATAATTAAAAGCCAAACATTAAATAAAATCTGCAGACGTGATATTTCTAGCAAGGGCCGATTACTACATAGCACAGGGCAGCGATGAAATTCATTCAAGCCATTCAGAATAAAACATAGAACAAATAATGATTTTCTTAAAGAAACAATCTGAGAAGAAAAGAAAAAGGAGTTCAAGCAATTGATCTTCAGACGGCAAACAGTAGAGGATTTGCTTCCAAAACCAGAGAAAAGAACAATTTCTAGTGCAACATCTACCTGAACTCTCCCGCTCGGTAATGAAGAGGAAAATTGAGTTAAATCCCACCGCTTCTTCCAAAATTCCCTCCTCTGAATAAAAAACAATCTCTTTTCTTTTTACTTTTAACCAGAGCACAATTCACTGTTAAAAATTTGTTTCTTTCCCTTCTTTTTTTTTCCTTGTTTTTGCAAAAATTCCCTAATGATCCATTTTACCCAATTCACCAAAATATAATAGGGGAGAGTCTCTATTGTTTTTCGAGAAACTAAGGGACAGATGACACTCTCACAAAATTCTTTTTTCAACACCTGGAGGAAAATTTTGCGTTTAGAAAACTCATACACCTAACTCCACTAAGCTTTAGAATTTAATAATTTTCAACTGTTGTGATTAATTTCACCTATGTTTTAATATTTTTCGGTAGACATAATATCACATTATTTAAAATTAAATCAACCATTTCGATCACGAGAATTTTTTTAAATAAATAAATAAATAAATAAACATCCTATAGTGGCTAATCAGTTCTCACCAACACTGGAATCAGTTAAATTATGTAATGATACACATGTGTGTAGTGTACTAAGATAAACAATGGTGAAACAGTCTTGTATGCATCTGTATGTCCCTCAGGACGGTTTGCCTACAGACATTGTCAAAACAACATTCAATTGTGACAGTTAGGAGAAGCAAAACCTGAATCTCTAACCATAAACAACATTTGATGCATAAGCATAACATTATTCTTGCAGGTGTAGCAATAAGAAAATATCACCTGAATTATTGCGGCTGAGAGAGAGGTTACTTCAGACTTCTCATTTGCACAAAATTTGTGGCCTAAGGCCAATTTTGTTGAAGATTCAATTGGAGACTTTGGGGGCATTGCTGGAGGATATTTTTGCATTTTCATTCTTCATTGTTTGCACTCTTGGTGGACAAAGCTATTATTGTTGAAATTTGATTCAAATTCAACCATTAAATATTTTCTATCAGCTTGACAAGGAAATTTGACTTTGCTTGTGGAGGGATCATTTAGCATCAATTTTGGATGTAATTTGATGGGAGCAATATAGAAGTCATTTGTGAGGTTAGAACTCTTCTCTTATTGATGCATTTGGAGGTGAATTGAAGTGGTGAAGATTCTATGATCATCAACAAATTGAAGTGCAAATCAACATTCATGGAGGCCCGACTTTGCAAGGAGAGCACCAATAAAAATTCAATTTTATTGAAGGAGGGTGGCGCTTGATGCAAGGAAGGAAGGAAACCCCTTTAGAGGAATTTTGGAGCACCATAGAGTCTAGAATAAATTTATTTCTGTCCTCATATTAGCTACAGGGACATCTGAACAAGAGGGTCGATTTGGCTTCAAGAAAGCATCATTTTATGTGTTATTGGTTGCTTCATCATCTCCAACAATAGGTGACTCAATTTCAATTAGGTTCCCTTCATTAAAAATTCATTTAGCATTGCATTTTAGGAGATATAAGTTTCAACTATAGGTTGCATTCATCTCAGCAAATATCATATTTATATATCATTGTAATTTGTCAAGAGTCTTGGCTATTTGAAATCAACATTGTATTGGAAAAAAAATTGCAATAAAGGAGTAATAAGTAGTTGTTGTTTTGTGCAATCAAAAGCATTGTAATTAGATTTAGAGTTTGCATGCCAAATGTTTGACGAAATGTCCTTTGGTTGTAGATGATTAGCGCTTTGTAAATTCATTTATTTGCATAGAAAAGAACAAAAAAAAGTCATTCTTGCATCTAGAGTTTAGCATTGTCATTCTTGCATTGTTCTTTAAGAATTTAAATAATTAATTCATCATCATACAAACAACCAAACTGAAATTCAAACCCAATATGTAAGCACTTTGCATACAAAGTGTTTGACAAAATTACAAGTCAGCCAATTGCAAGAATTAAGGGCAGTTTGGGGTAAGAATTATTCATGGTTGCATAGTTTGAGCATTGGAGCATTGAAATTCAAGCATTTGGAACACCTTGAAGTCATTTTTACGCAAACATATCAAACTGTAACATTAGACCAACAAGCTGGAAGTTTGTATGTGATTTGTTTGACGAAATTCCTTAAGCCTTAAATCAACATTTTGAGGTTAGATTTGAGTAGGCTCATTACAAAATCAACAAAAATAGTATCTAAAAAGTATCATAAAAGTAATAGTAACACGAGAGGTACTACAAAATTCCTCAAGAGGTTGCCAAACTCTTGGTATGTTTCAGGGTAACATACAAGGCCAAGTGGTTTAGACCTTCTTCTCTTCAGGTGTTGCTAGACCTAGGCGGGTATACCTATATGAATGAAGCAGACTTGATTTGTGTTTATTTTTCAAGCAATTTATTCACAATGGCAAGTGGGAGTGGAAATTTGAATCTTTATTATGGTATAGATTGTATAAGCAATATCAAGGCTAATCCTAATATGTTCAGTTAATAGATGTAAAACATAAAATGGATGAACTAAAATGAAGTATGTAAGACTAGTGCCTCGTTGGGTATATGGAGTCTATTGAAGATCTAGAAAAGTGTAATCTATGATGGAAATAATTCAAACTATTCGGCACACAAATGTAGTTTGCAACTTGTACAAATGTGCAAGTAAATGGTTGACAACTCTACTTGAGATAGGATGACAACCCTAATTATTTGATTATTCTTACTGATCCAATTAATACTTTCCAGTTACAGTGATTGATTATAAGGATATAATCTTTACTTGAAAGAACCAAACGATCACATCACACAAATACAAAAAATGTGTATTGACAAACTAATATATGCTTGATATACCAATTTGAACAACAAAAAAGTATCAAAATGGAGACAATCAAATAACCGTATAATTCCACAGACAACTGATAGCAAAGACTAAGCCACAAATTCATATATCTTCATTAACTTCATTGAACTTCATACATGCATCTGAGTCTTTTTGATGAAAACATCATTACAAAAACTATCTACAATATTCTTTTTTTTATCTGTCTATATCCTCCCCTGATCATATAGAACAGGTATAAATATAACAAACTATGAAAGGACATGTCCTTTCAGAAATGTTTTTGCATAACAACAATAATAAACTAGCGGTTAGGCTCTATTTATCCATAAATGGATTTTTGACAAATGATCAAGGTAATCTTGATGTGCATGTGCGTCGACATCTCCAAGTGCATTTCGAATTGCTATCTTCATGATCACCATCTCCTCGTTTTTCTCACAAGCCTCGTCTAGTGTTGAATTATCTCCTATAGCTGCCTCTAGAATTGTTTGCATCATTGATTCACATTCCTTAATCCATTTTCCTTTTTCCTTAAATTCTCCTTTGTCTTCGAATAACATTGGTAATCCCTTATTAGTGGCATCAATCAGCCCCTGTTCATCCCCTTGCAATTCTTCTTGAAAGTCCTTGTGTCTCTTTATGAAATGACTAGAAATATCAATAGCTGCATTATCTGGAACATCTCTTTCACTTATTTCTTGGAGTTTCTCATGGATTCTCCCAACAATCCTCTTATGTTCTTGTTTTGCGACATAATTTTTCAAATGTGTTCCCAAAAGTTTACTCAGCCAAGCCATCAAGCTAGCTTGCCTCTTCTTTATCATTGCAGTGAGTGCATCATTATTTCCCTATGAATATGCATTCGATCCTACCAAATGATATTTTGTATGAGAACTCTCTCCTTGAGTTAATTGCTTTGTGGGTCCTAATGTTATTCCCACCATATCCTTCAAACGATCATTCTCTATAAGCAATATTTCATTGTTCATTCTATACATTTCTTTTTCTTTTATTAACATCTGAATCTGTGCTTTATTCAATTTAGCAACATCAATTCCAATATCTATTGTGGTTATGGGATCAACCTCTCCAACTTTTAAGGTCATCACATGCCCAAATTCCTTTTTAGTATCAATCACAACTGATTTTCTGTGAGGTGGATACATGGCCCAAATCATGAGCAACCCTTCATTTGGATTGTATCTGGATCCTACGTACATCTCTGTCACACCTTCAAGGTTGGGCTTATATGTGGCATTATTGTTCTTCAAGAAACTATCAAAGACTAAGGCATAATTCAAATCTAACCTGGGAAAAATCATGACTCCTGCATCTTCTAACATCTTTCTCCCCTTCTTAGGAGTCATATCTTCCATTTCTTTATCCACACTTGTTTTTAGGTTACCCAAAAACTGTCCTTCATTAGTTGGTGTTGTATTTCCAACTCATTCCCTTATTTGTTTCCCTTTTTGCTTATATAAGAAAGCCTTAAACTCTAGAGTTTTTACAAATTCATCATCAGCTTGGAATGATTTGTATGCAATCTATCTTGCATCTATATCTAAACATTCTTCAACTTCTATCTCCTTAGGAGGACATTTGTAAGCTTGAGTTCTTGATCTAGAGATTTTGTTAGTTGTGTTGTGAGGCTTGCTATCACCAGGTGTGTCCTCCTCTGAAGATAGCATCCCAACATTTGGAAATCCTTTGTTGTACTCATCAAACACTCTTTCTGCTTCCTCCTCTTCTAGATTTATGATCAAATCATCATATTGATAGGGTATATGATCATACCCACCCAAGTTTATTTTGTCCCTTGCAAAGTTGATATACCCCTCTAGATTGAATCCTTTTCAAGGTGGACCTTTCTTCATGTTATATTGCAACAATTTATTCAAAACCAAATCATATCCCTCCCTTGCCAACACAGTGAAATCACCAAAAAAAAGTGTGCTAGGCATAAATGCCTATTTTCCAAAAGAGCTTAAATTTATGAAATTTGAATAATCTAATTGCCTGATAATCTCAAGATATGCAATTCTGTCAGGTACTGCTTTTGGAAGAATAAAGGGTGAATCCTCTAATCCATATATCTTGATCATTGTTGCATCTTCCAAATAGTACCAGTCTCCCCAATTGTGATTAATAGGCCCATTAAAGTCCTTGGGTCTGAGGGACCTTTTTATCTCATCAAACAATAAATATTCACAAGGGTGATTATACAATTCATACAATGGCTTCACAAAATATTCTTCAAAATGTATGAAGTATGAATTGGAAAATATACTGTCCCAAATAGTAGTCCAAAGTTGTACAAACAACAACCCACCTCTTTATCAAATTGTGAAACCCTTAGCTTATCAGGCCACATCTTCAATTCTTTCCCATAATAAAGAATCATATGCATCAGGATTGAATAATTCCTCAAATGAAAAATAGGGGATCCATTCCTTACCACCATCGATCCTGCATCGATTTCATTGAAAATATGTGTGGCATAATCAAAAGGTCAAGAGTTATGGCATTGGACATCTGCTGCTATCACCATCGACACAATTGACATGTATTCAAGGGCATCCACCCCTAGCACTTAGCACACTAAGAAATAGGTGTACTTCAGGTATGGTTCAAATAGGTCAACATGAAATGGGGAACCATCACCATCATCTAATGGGGTCGTGTTGCCATCCTTCTTACACCTATGCAATGGTAGCCTCCAACCCTTGTACACAGTATCCAATCTCCAGAATTCTCTGTCTAGTTCCTCATACACAATTTTCTTGTCACACACTCCTAAATTGAAAACCTCATAGACTACAGCTTCTAATATGTGTATGAATGGTTTTCTAGAAGGGTAACAAATAGCTTTTAGCTTGGGGTCATAACTGGCAGCTAACACTTTTATCAATTCCACATCTACAAACGCATTTGGACAAACCAACTTTCCTAGGTTAAATTTCTAGGGGTTACACATTGGTTCATACGGGTTCCTTCAGTGGTAATGGAAGATGAATAAATCATATCCCCTAATTGGGGTCCATGTATCTCCTATGTGTTTTCACCTATCTTCTAACTTTTATACATCCGCCCTGAGCTACGCGGAGCGTCTGGCCCTAGGTCCAGAGCCAGGCAATTGATCAATTAGGTCTTGGTCCAATTTTCTTTCGACTACCCCTGGTTCATTTTCAGCTTCAATTTTATGTTTTTTACTCTTGGGGCGACTACTCTCACTTTGTTTTTTTCCTTGAGCTCGTTCCCTCCATTATACCCTTTTTTAAAATGACAAAATTAGAAAATGAAATTGCAGAAAACTCATAGATTTTGTTTGAAATCCTTCAATCGCAAGGTTCTCTGGTTCTTCGTCCTTCCTCCTCTTTCTTCCACTGTGAATTCTTCTTAATACCTTCTTCAATTATTTCTATTCAATTCAAGAAATCAACTCTCTTTGCGTTCGTTCCACCATTAATGTTTCAGCTATGAACACAAGTTCTCAATCTTTTTGAAATTCTCACTGTCACATCAAGTACCTTGTATCGACAAGACAATTTGAATTCTGGGTGATTCTTTATATTTGGTTTTTTCCAACGTTCACCAAACAACCTATTGGTCAGAGAAACATGATATCTTTCTCACTGATATACAATTTATCCTCTTGATCTTTGTAAATGTCACCAAAAGTCACTCCGATGATCTTTTGATCTATTCACATCTTCATCAGCAAGAGATCATGCTTTGCTAAGTCATTCTATAGTTTCTCCAACACTACGAGTCTCCCCGATGTTCATTCCTTTGATCTTGAATATGTCACCAAGACTCTTGCCGATATCATCGGTGTGACATGGAGCGTCGGGAGAACCTTTCAAACTTACACCGATAGCTTCTTATTTTGCCGATATGTTTCACTATGCCTGATCGGTGAGACACGATGAACTTCTTACCGATGGTAATTCACTGGTAAGACATAATTACTCAGTATGACTTGTTGGCTTCACTCCAATGACGCTTGTCTTTCCAATGAGTATTTTCCTTTGTATGATCAGTGTGAGAGGATAAATGTCTCACCAGTATATTTCATCGACAAAACTCATAAGCTCATTCTGAATGATAGATCTCACACCAATATCATTTGTCTTGCCGATGATCCCCTACATCTATGAAACTGTGAGCTGTGTCCACCCGATATGTATTTACCTAGGCACTTTGATTGATATGACAACTTGGATTTCTTGCCTATATGCTAAAAATACCATAATTGGAAAACAGTGGCTTAGAGATCGGGGAGATCTGTACCAACTCTTGCCAATATGGATCAAAATGTTTTTACTTAGAGTTTTTTTTGGGGATCAAATTTGGTTGTGATCATAGGCAATTACATCAAGATTCGGTTTTCTATGAGGGATTTATGAATGTAGTTTTTTCAAAATTTTACAGTTCCAACAGACCCAACCAAGGTGTCTCTTTAGATTGTCTTTTGGAAAATAATTAAAGTACTGATCTTAATTAAACTTATAAAAAAATTAATCTTCTCCTAACATTGACTTAGCTGCTGAGAGATGTTTTTTATACTCCTCCAAGGTATGGGTATCTGCATCATGCACTGCATTTTGGGCTTCATATTTAAGTTTTATCATCAATTCCATATGTTTGCATGCTCCATCCAGCAATAGCCCTTCTGCTTTGATTGTATCCAATGCTTCCTGAAGTATCCTATTAAATTTATCCATCCAATCATCTTGTTCCTGCAAAAACCTGTTCTTATCACATAATTTGGGTAATCCCAACTTCACAGTATCATCAAACCCTGCATTTTCTGAGTGTAAGTCTTCATCATATTTTTCATGCTTTCTCATGATTGTGTCAATGGCCGAGATGGAATTGGTGTTAGATCCCTCATGTAGTTGCATATCATGTCTCTTAGTACCCAATCTATTTTTCACTCTTCCATGCTCAAGAATGGCTTCATAGTTCTTTTTGTGAACATGCCAAAAATTATCAAGGCATATCTTCAGGTTTGTAAATCTCTTGTGCAACATCATTGCCATAGTGTCAAATTGAAGGTCCTTCATCTCTTCTAATAGTTGTTGATGTTCTTGCAACTGCTCATATTCACTCTGCAACTCTGTATCAGTTCTAGAGGTGATCTTCATTCTGGCATCTTTCATGCCAGTAATTTCCAAATTTGATTTTTGACTTTTCATTTTGTAATAATTTCTTTCTTTCATCAACTATATTGTTTGTGCCTTGTTGAACTTGCTTATTCCCATGTCTACTAAAGCCACAAGGTCAGTTTCCCCAACTTTAAGGGTCATCATGTGTCCAAAGGATTTTTTGATATCGGCGATCTTTGGTCTTTTGTGAGGTGGGTATAGTGCCCATATCAACATTGAATTTTCATAAGGATTGAATCTTGACCCTATGTAAATTTCCTTCACACCCTCTATGTTTAACTTGTATTCTCCTTCCTTGTTATGCAAAAATATCAAAAATTAAAGAGGCACTGAGGTCCCAACTAGGAAATACTATTACACCAGCTTCAAGTAACAACTGTCTACTCCTTTCAGGGGTCATGTTTTGCACTTCACTGTCTATATCATCTTTCAACCTTTTCATCAATTGTTGTTCATTTTCAGGGGTAATATTTGGGATGGATTCCCTCAACCTTTTGCCTTTGTAATTATATAAAAAAGATTTAAATTCTCTTGACTTGACAAACTCATTTTCAGAAATAAAGGATTCATAGGTTGTAAGCCTATCATCTTCGTCTACACGCAATTCCTTGGCTACTTGTAAGTCCCTGGACCAGGGAGTTCTTCATATTCATCATTCATCATTCGAGAGACTATTCTTTGTTGTGATTTTGCTTCATTTTCTCTCGCAGATTCTTCTTTAGATGAATCATCCATTTCTTGCAACCTTTTATTTTTCTACTCTAACTCCATGAAATTTTCTATAACCTCCTCTGCTTCTTTGTCTTCTTTGTTCTTAAACACATCTTCCCCCAGTATAGGAACATGGGTGTATCCACTAAGGTTTTTATTTTTCTTACAAGAGTGTATGTACCCTTCAGGATCATAAGTCATTCTTTGTGCATACTCCTTTAATTTGAATTCATCCAACAACGAAAGATAATAAGATCATTGGTAGTGGGATGTTAGGTTTTCAGGTACATCAATTATAAATTAATGTCATATACTATGGTAATTAACTAATTATATGTCGTTTGTGAATTTACATTTTTTTTGATATAGTTGGTCAAGAGTGGGATGCACTACATTTGTACGTCGCAAACAATTTTGGTTGGATGACGGTATGGATTGAACGATGTCAACAATTTGGTCGCACATTAACATGGGAAGGTGTGGCTTCATTGGTTAAAGAAGCTCATCGTAATGGAGATTCCAATGTTACACCAAGGGAAAATGATTTAGCATATGGTGTAAGAGATAAATAGGTACGTATAAATATATTAATCACCCATATTATTTAATTATTTTCAATTATATTGATGTATATATATGTTGAAATTTTTTTTTCTTTGCATACATTCGGCCAAGAATAAATATGTTTATCAATTGACGATGCAATAATTTTTACATGTTTGACATATTGCAGGTGAAACACCACAAGGCTATGTGGTGCAATGGTCATAAATTTTGAATCAAAAATTTGGATGACACAAAGAAAACTTGTGATTCTGGGATAACTGCAGTCTTTCAAGTGACTAATGTTTCATCTAGAAGTGACATACATCCAAAAGTCTCAGAAAATTGATACTATGGGATTTTGGATGATATACTTGAGTGTGACTTTAAGTCCTTCAAATTAGTTATGTTTGTTGTCCAATGGTACATGCTATGATTGAATGAAAATGATCCTGAGAGAACTATTATTGAACATGATAATGGATTTACCATGGTTAATACAAGGTCGATCGAGCAAGCTGGAAATGAGCCCTATGTTCTTCCAAGCCAATGTGAGCAAGTATTTTACTCAAAGGTTCTAGGTAAACCGGGTTGGTCATTTGTTGTTAGATATGATCCAAGAGGAAGGTCGGTAAAGTATAATGTGGTGGAAGAAGAAGATACCGAATAACTAGAAGATGATGTAGATGATGATTAGGATCAACAGTTAGTTGATGATGTGGCTAAAAAAGATGTCAAAGAAGAGGAACTACATCATGATGATGTAGGAGTTAATGTTCATGAAGATGATATCCATTTGGATGATGACATTATCGAAACTGATATCAATGGCAATGATGATGATATGACCAATCCTTACAATGTCGAATCTAGATTGGATGATACAGACAAAGAGTTGGATGAAGAAGAAGATCAATGACATTGAAATGTATGAGTTATGCGATTATACTATCTATTTGATATTGATTTTTTGATAGAATTATATTTGACTTACGTGGTTACATAATTAATTCATGATGTTTTTAATTTTTATGCCATTACATAATTTATTCATGATGTACTTTTTAATGTTGTTAATTCATGATGTTACAACTATTGTAGCTCTCCTAGAAATTTCCATATGATCAAATCCTAATTACTCTACAACTATTTATGATTAGATATTATTTGATCATATATTTGGTTATTTCATTCCCAAAAAATTAGTGTTTCCTCTTGTTGACCCTGCATAGTGACATGTGAATGGGGCCAACGTTGAATTTTTTTCAATTTGTGCTTGTATGGAGTGAAACTTGACATGGTCAGCCTAGATGCATGCATTGAAAATATGGGAGGGTTTCAAGACTCAAATATGAGGTCATGCTATATAAAGGTATCTCGTCCTTCCTAATAATACAAGTTGCCTTATTCTTCGTCTCTTTCATATATTATTCTTAACATTTATTTGGTTAATGGTTTCAAAAGGAAAGGCTCTCTGAGCCTCACCTTGGATCTATTACACATCAGTTTGTGCATTTTCATTAGCACTGAATATTTAGATGGTCTTTAAAAAGATCATTGAATATAAAGATGATAATAGGAAGCTAAAAAAATGAGTATATTTTGTTTATGGAACCTAAACCAAAAGGTTTGTCACTCTAATGCTAAAACCAAGTCAAATTAACCCCTAACACCTATTGGAAAAGTTAAAACATTCCTTTCTTTCAAATTCACAAGAACGTATAAACCTTTTGAAACCACACATGCATGTTATGAAAGTGTATGGTAATCCTACTTATAGCGGAAGTTCACATGATAAGCTAACCAATGACACTTTATTGGAGGATAAACCCACCTATGGAATTGATTTAAGAGGTAAGTGATGCCTCTTAGTGGAATTTTGAGTCTTGGATTAATCCATAGTGTTAAAATTAGTTCTAGTGTTCTTCCCTTGGTGTTATATTTATCTCTACAATTTCCCATACTTAACCATTTCATCATCCCTTTTCCCAAGCTATTTGTATCATAATATAAAGTTGGTCCAATCTCATATTAGCCCCTTAGGTAATTATCCATTTCCTCCAAGTTGAATGGAACCTTTTGTACCAATGCATCTATGTTTTCCTACCCTAATGGATCAAGACTTGACATCACCTTAACAATCTTCTTTATGTCATAGCATATCTCGGAAATGCTTTTGGCATGCTTTAGATGTGTCAATATTAACTAGATCGAATATATTAATTTTAAAGTCTCTTAACACATTCCATGACAAGAAAATGACTCATTTGGATTAAGAAGTACTTTCCTAAACCATTCCTTCATATTCAACAATCCCTTCTCACATCCACATCATAATTCATATCCATGTTAGTTGTAATGAGTGTTTTAAACCAACAATCAATGAATCATAGGATAGAAGAAAACTCGTTATGCACAAGGATAAGAATCAAGGGTCATCCCACAATAATGGGTTACACTTTTTGGCCAAACTTGACATTGAAATCAACATTTTCAGAGAAAACTTCACTTTCTGACACTTATAGTAGGTAAACTATTAGGAATTTGAAAATGATGTAAACTAGTGATTTGTGAGATTTTGTCTTTAGATTTTAAATGTATTTTTTTTTAAAAAATTGAAATTAAAATGTAATGTTTTTGCGTCTCCCTTGATAACTAGTTTTTAATAGTAAACAACATTTTTAAAAAGTGGTGTGTACTTCGGCTCGCATAACTTTTTTTCTATAAAGGATTAAACTCTAATTCTTTTGAATTTATGTTGGTAACACAAGTATCTAGGGATTTCATTTTGTTTCATAGCATTTTGTTGAATATTTTTCTTTTAATTAAGTTTTGAAGTCAAAACATTTATAATTTAGACATAGGTACACTTCGGCTCACATAACTTTTTTAGTATGTATTGAAATTCAATTTTTCTTTTTTTGTTAGAAGAGGACATCAATACCTAGTGGATATATATTTTTCAAAATTTTTCCCCTCAAATTTACTATTTTTCCACAATGATTTTTCATCAAACTTGACGTTCGGTGAAAAACCTATGTACAGTAAAACTAAAAAATAAAAACAAAATATATTAAATTTATAGTTGTTGGAAAGAACATTTCGATCACTACAATCATCCAACTTGATTTATAAATTTGACTCCATTTGCACCTCCTTCCCAAGCTTCGATAGTAAAAAGAATGCATAAATTTTGAAATGGTGGAGGGGAAGGTGAAAAAAGGGGGTTCATTAGAACCCCCCTTATATGGTGTAAAAGGGGGTTCATTGGAAGGGAGGGGGGTTCCTTAGAAGGGGGGTGGTTCATTTGAACCCCCTTCATTAGAAGGGGTAAACCATTTTAAATTTTTTGATGAGAATTTCTAATTATTCTTCGTTCAAAAAATTGTAACCCACTATTGTGGGTTTACCCTCAAAGAGACTGAAAGAATTGATTCGCTAGATATGCTCCTCATTACTATAATAGACCAATGTAAAAAAAAAATTCATAACAAGAATAGGACCAAAAAAAAAAGGAAAATAAACCTTGTAGGCTACATTAATAAGACATTGATTGAAAGCATTTCTTCCATGATGTTTAAATGAAAAATATCAGATAGCTCAATCTTTAGTCAAGTAGTATTTCAATCACTGATTCTTAAACATCCATCATGATTAAACATCACATATTATGGGTACGTGCAGGATCATCATGGAAAAAAATGCCCTTAAGTGGTGAAAAATTCAGAAAAATTAGAGTTAGGCAACTTGACGTAAAAATTTGAATAAGTTATCTATATCATTTCAAAAATATGTAAGAATAGAATCTATAGAAAATTGAATGTAGTTTCTAAACTACTAGGTTTATTTAAAAGAAAAATATTTTTGGTGAAAATTTGAAATTTCAATATAGTAGTTCTTAAATTTCAGGGAAAAAATAAGAAGTAGGTGTCTGTCTGACCACCCTAACCACAATAAAATGATAATATTTTTTTATAAGATTTTAGATATAAGTAGAGGACTCATGTCCTGATTTGATGCATATTTTTTTGTAATCTTTTTCCAAGTAAATAATTAATTATGAATTTTTATTACAACTTTTAAAAATATAAAACTTCGTATGTTTGACCACCTTAACTTGGTCAAAACTTCATGAAATTCAATTTTTTTTTTTTAATCCTATAGTATGCAAAGCATAAAATGTGATGCATTTTTGGATTCAAAAAATGTGATACTGTTTGAAAACTATAGATGTTTTTCAATCAGCCTATCAATCAAGACTTTAGTCGTAATTCAAATAGAAAATGAATAATAATTATTTATTAAATTCAAAGTAAAGCATAATTTATATTGGTGGAAATTTGAGAATCTCCTTTAAAAACCCTTTTCGTTTCATCAATTTGGGGTAAAAAAATGTTGTCAGCCACATACCCTACACATACCCATCATATCGCCACTTTTTGGCCCATCATGATCCTGCACATACCCTCATAAGCCTTTTTAACAATCACTAGGACTGTAGATAATATTCAATCATGTCATAGGAAATAAATCATCAAAAATTATAAAGAAAGAGAAAACCAAGTATATAAGCTCAGCAAGCCACCATACAAAAAATATGTTTTGTAGAAAATAAAATAAACTATATGTTGACATAGCATATATATAAACTATATATTTTGAATTTTAGCCTCGTGCGCATAGGAGCATGATATAACATACTGCATCAAGACCCTAACTGGAGAGTTGCACAAAGAACCACTGCATCTAGCCCTTGAGTAAAGAGTTGCGAGACTTCATTGGATGAGTGCTGCAAGGCCATTGAGTTGAGGAGGAAGACTAGGAACCATTTGGCAAGAGGAAAGCCAGAGCGAGAGGTGAAGGCACTCAGAAAGGGAAAATCAACCAAGGGACAATGACTGTAAGTGATTTTTCCCCCACATTTAGAAATCTTGTTGAAAGTACAGTGATTTAAACTCTATTTGTTCCCATTGAGGTGTTGCATGCTATATTTTGGTCAATTTGAGCCAATGTCCCATTGAAAAACCCAAGTACTACCTATTACTAGTGTCTAGTTAGTTTGAACAACCAAGCTTTGAGATGTTCAATCAGTTGGGTGGCCATTTTTGGCCTGTGAACTGTAGTTTTTTTATGTCTTAGCATATTTTTTCTACTATAAGATTGAAAGGAATTCCTGTCACATAATAGCACACGAAGTTCACTAGGGTTCAAATTTCTAAACTTAGATGAAATAAATTTACATATTGAGGTCCACAAATGATCAAAGGGACTAAAAACAATACATGGCCCATGAGTGCAATGAAAAATTCCTAGTGCCTGTCCATAAGAGATTGTATAGAAGTACATGATACAAAGTCAGAGGAAGGAAATAAACTCACACAATCTCATTTGACAAGTCATAAACAATCTTGAACTTTCCTTCTTTTGACACACTTATTCAACTTTATTTCCCTTCACAAAACTCAACACAGACACTCAACTTTTTCTTTAGAGTTCCAAACCATTACCAGACCTTCAAACACCTTAGTCAACTTCATCTTGATCAAAACAAACAATTACCCAGTTTGCCATTTAATTTTACGATTAACTCTCTTTATGACTGTCCTAAACTTCACCATTTCAACTCAACATAAAGTAATCTGACCCAAAACAGTATTTAGGCTAATATAGACCACCTAATTTCCATTCCATTTCACTTCAAACAAATGTAAACCATCTCCCATCCTTTATTCTTGCCAATTTAACAAAATCATATACTGTACTTTCATTTTAGTATCCAAAATAGGTATATTATTAGACAGATCAGTCAAAGCAATGGACTTTTTAACTTCATGCTTACACAAAACCTTATATCAAATGAGATAAAATTATACCTTGGTAATCTCTTAACCAAAACAACCAAGAACTCACACTTAATCATCAAAATCCCTTAAAGTTCTTACTGTCACTGGTTCCTTCATACCCTGTTTGCAATGCTTGCAGGTCTACCAACCTATTTGTCAGGGATTCATTCACAATCTAAGCACTATTACACAAGTCTATCCACACTTTTCAATGCCCTCATTTTAGATCTAAACATATTCAAAATGGGTATCAAAACTTTTACAACACAAGCTTCAAATATTGTTGTCTCAGACAAATTTAGGCCTAATTAGGCCTGATTTGCATAAGGGTTTGTTGCTTTACTAACTCCTAACCAGAGTACACTTGTCCAGTGCTTTAGACATGTTTAGTTTGACTGGTATATTCTCTTCAAAGCATCAAAGTCCATTTACAAAGTATTCTCACAAAACCCTAAGGGCTTAACCTTCATAATTACTCTGTTCACAGACTGTACACAGTTTTTAGTCAAGAAACTTCATTCCCTCACATATTATCTTTGTAATTTTTTCCTAAATCCATTAAAACATGAAAGAACATTCATAGTAGGATAATCTCACAAGAAACCAGAAGATTCCACCAATAATAAAGGAGAAACATAATTATTTCTGTCTCTGCTTACCCTAACTGAGGGTTTTAGCAGTCTGAAGTAAATCCACAATAACTCACACAAATATTAACTAAAATGCATGAAATTTGATGTAACAGGAAGATGATTGAGATTATTACCATATCCAACCATTCTACCATGCCTTCAAGGCCGTACAATTCCGTTCAATGCCTGGAAATGGAAGATTTTTGAAGAAAAATGATTAAAAATTAGAGATTTTCCTTGAACTTATTCTTTATTCAACCACCCTCGAAGTTATAAAAGATACAAGAGAATTTTTAAAGGAAAAACAACTGAATTTAAGCCTTCTAATTGCCTCTAACCGACCCTAATGACTCTTCATCTCTTAATATTTCCTTTTTGATTAAATTGACAACTTTTTACATTATTTTCATTTTTGCACATTTCGACTTAATAAACACCAAATGACCTCAACATGACCTCAAATATATGAAACATGACTCTAATAACATGATTTTGGGAAAAGTTGTATATTATAATGAAGATTGATAAGGATATATTTTTTAAAAAAATTCATAATATTTTTTTTATTTATTAATTTTTTATTGGCCCTAATTTTTGTTTTTTAAACCCTTGTGTACGAACACCATAACTTGACTTAAAATTATCATTTTTTGAATTTTATTTTTTCATTGTGTAAAGGCTTGTTTATAGATTTATGCCATATAAATTTTTTAACAAGAAAATTAGCAAATTAAAAGTTATTAAAAAATACGAAAAACCTGACATTTTGAGTTTATGGACCTGTTTCCTCATAATTTAATTAAAAAATAGAAAAAAAAATCACAAAAAAATTACATATTTGAAAACTAGACTTTGTCATATATGATGGGTTTTAATTTTATAAAATAATTAAAAAAAAAACTTCATTAGCTATATTGCCAAAGTTTTTTCTCTTGAAATTGACATGACCTTGTACTTGCAGGTCTAAGCCTAAGTGTTGGGTTACAATGCCTTTTCTAAGCCTAAATCCAAATAAAAAACATGTCTTATGAGTTTCAAACCTTTCGGAACAAGTACCCACTTCAAAATGTGTACCTATTCTAAAAAATGAATGGGTATTTGTTTTAAAGTTGAAAAATGACACTTCCCCTTAATGTGGACCCAACTTCTTGCACTTACCCTTTAGCTCTTATGAAAACAAAGAAACTAGGGGAGATGACCCAATAGTTGAGCATGTTTCAATAGTTGTTATAGTAGTTGTTTATATAATGCGCAATATTTTTATCAATATTGGACCAATAGTTGTAAATTTAAAGTTGTTAGTGTTGATGATGACTACCCATAATTAAACAAAATATATTCCTTTGTCTAAAAAGCAACCAATCATGTGATTCCACATCAACGCTCAATAAAACATGCTATGAATGCACAAGTATTGGTCTCGCTTTTTTGGGGCCTTTTTGGTCACCTTGACAAAAAGCATGTTGATGTGGCATCATATTTGATGATGTGGCCCTAAAACCTTAGTTATAAGTAGGGGACTTTCCAAGTAAGTTGTTGTAAAAAATTGGGAGTGATTTGAAATTTCCACGTAGGATAATTAGATACACAAAGTTAGGGTGCACAACTATTGGGTCCTCTCCCCTAGCATAGCCTCAAATTCATTTCTCATAGGTCCATACCAACTCGCAACACAAATTATTACAATGCACCATATGTTCTTTATTTCATGAAAATTCCAAGCAATACATGTGCTTTTATTTCATAATAACACTCAGTCATAAAGTAAATGTATGGCAATTAGAAATGGCTTTGGGCCTATTCAAAACATGTTGCCACATGGGCTGCATATGCAATGTGGTCCATGAGGATTATATAAGAAAATTATAGTTCTTACTTTAATATATGAAGTATTGAGTTTAAAAGAAATATTCAATCATATGCTAATCAAGTTTCATTTTATTTCATTTAACCACTTTCTAACTTTGTTTCACTAGCTATGGGTGTCTATGCTAGTATAATTTGAAGATGGCACATCCAATCCTAGGCATGTTCAAATTGGAAGATAATTATTTTGGTTATTGCTAGAATAAGTCTACATTTAATGTATATTATGATATGATGTATTATAGGAAGTTGTTTAATAGTGAAAATATTTTAAAGAAAAATCACGAAGTCTATAACTATTGTCTAGGAACATAGTTTTAGCATGGGTTGGAAAATTAGTTTGATTTTATTTGTTTAGAGTTAGGTTTATAGTAGCCTTCATTACCTAAATATTATAATGAAATGCACATATAATACTATAATATTATAGGAATTATTTGAATCTAGTATGCATATTAATAATTGTTATTATGTGATTCATCTTTTTTCTCTCATTTTCTAGACTATATTTTTAGGTTAAATGGGACATTTCTTCTTAATGAAATAATACAACCAATGTCCTTTTAAATACTTTGGGAGGTGTATAAATTTTGGTAGATTGTTTAAAGTACTCTATTGGTAGTAGTCTTTACTCTTTGGATGTATCTTTCCTAGCCACTATCTAAGAGAAATTATTCACAACAATTATTCATGGTTTTTTAAACTTTAAACTTTAGTTTTTGAAGTTGTCTTTTTATTTCAAAGCTTGATTTTTTCTATTAGCACCTGACCTACAATTAGTCCAAGTGAACCAATTAAATTTATGACTTGATATTTTTATTAATAGGATCTATAACCCAATGGAGTTACAGAAAAAATCCACTTATCAAACTCTTCATTACTTAGTTTAACATGATTATCCCAACTGTGATCAGTATGATGACTCCACCACTCTCTTAGACCATTTCCCTATTACTTGTGTTTACAAGTGAAAAATCTATAAATATGGACTCACAATTGCTAGTTAAACTCAATACTTCTCATCTTAAAATCCCTTCTTGTGTTGATGCTTTGATCGACACTCAATCCCTAAGCCAAAAGAAGGTGGATCTTACAGGAAATGGTAGCAAGTTGCTATCTCCCAATGTGTTGATTTCTTTCATGCTTTTGGTAAGAGATTGGCATGGCAGCGAAGATGTAAAGAAAAATCTCTTCAAGGAAAGTTAGAGGTGAGCATGAAGTTTCTTAACTTAAACCCAAATAACAGTACTATCCAAGATTCCATAGCCACTATCAAAACTCAGCTTCACAAATTTGATGTGTACAAGGGTCAAGGAGCCAAGATCAGGGCCATATTACATTGTTTTAAAGAGGGCAACAAAGGATCTAAGTTATTTTTTTTAATTATTTAAACTATAAACATAAAAAGGAGTTTATTGGACCAATACAGGAATAGAATGGAAGGATGAACACAAACGAGATCAAAAACATGTTCTGATATTTATTATGAGAATTTTTTTAGAGAGGAACCTCATTAGCAAGATGCCTAATTGATATTAGAAGATACCATCTAAGTAATCATTCCTAGAAAGGTGGATGAAGAGTATAGTCAATTCCTTGATCAAGACCTTTCTATTGAAGATTTGGAACATATTTTTTTTCTATGGCTCCTAACAAAAGCCCAGGTATTGATGGGTTATCAATTGAATTTTATCAAACCATGTGGCAACATATTAAGGAAGACTTTTACCTAGTTTATTTGGAAGTTGTGAATCAAGGGTTGTTGGGGTCATATATTAATGGCTTAATAAAGTTTCTTCTCAAAGGAAAAAATATATAAACCTTATCTATGGATGATAGCTAATTACATTGCTCAACACCTCTTACAAAATTATTGCTAAAGCCTTAGCTAATAGGATTGAATTAGTGGCTAAAGGGATTGCTAGACTGAAGTAAACTGGGTTCCTTGGTGGTAGATTTATACTTGATAATTTAATATATTGGCATGGGAAATAAGTGAATGGGCCCAACAAACAGGGAAAAATATGTTGTTGGTTAAACTGGATTTTGATAAAGCTTATGATAGGATGTGGTGGAGCTTTATTATCAAGATGCTACAATTGTTGGGATTTGGTCCCAAAATTTGAAAACATGTTCAAATGCTATGTAATGAGGTGAATTCTCAACTGGTGATCAATTATTCTATGTCTGATACATTTGCTTTACAACGTTCGATTGGACAAGGCTTCCTATTATCACCATTTCTTTATGTTCTAGTTGTTGATGCTCTTGGCTACTTGCTGCAAAAATACAATCAAATGAATATGATTAAGGGAATTATATTCACAATAATGTAGTTCTGCTAAACTCTCACTTTGTTGATGATAGCTTGCTTTTTATTTAAAATTCAGAATCAAAAATCAAGAATGTTCAATAGGTTTTAAATGTTTATTGTGAGGTTTCAGGCTCTAAACCGACTCACTATAAAATTGAAATCATAATATGATCCAATCTAATTTAGTTCTTGTTTGAATTCTTAAATATTGGAAACAAAAATAAATAAAAAATTACAAGGTATCTTGGTATACCTTTTGGACTAGGTTTACACTTCATGATATGTGGAATTGGTTTATCAGCAAATTGAAAAATAAAATATTTAATTTAGTTGGTAAAATACAAGTGATAAATCAAATATTTTTGGCCTCCCATGTTTATTATTACTTGTGTTGGATGCCCTCTAAAAAATGTTATGAAGACTAAAATAAGCTCATTCATCAATTCTTGTGGACAAATTGGGATGGAAATTTTGGTTTTAGGGCCTTCTCTTGGCTACACTGTATACAACCTAAGTGTAGAGGGGGGCTAGGTCTTTTGGATCAAGACATAAGAGATTTTATTATCTACTAAGTGGATAATAAGAGTTGTGTCAGGAGAAAAACAATGAATTTTTTTGGTGCATCAGATCGTATATTAGTGGTTTTAATGAACAATAGGTGGAAAAATGTGGGTCGGTTGGATAAAATGTTGCTTGCTCAGTTTTTTCATGTTAAAGATTCTTTCCTATTGCAATCTATATGGAAGACTTGACAACAAGCTTGCAAGTTTCTAAATTGGATAGGGGATTCCTTACAACATGGTTTTATCTTTGCTACCTCTTCTATTTGGTGGAACAAGTTGGTTCAATATCATGGACAACCACTTGCTATCTCCTTTCCTAAACCAACTCTTTATTTTTCCAAAAAAAGGAGTAATACAATTTAATGACATCTAGGATTTTGATTGCAGATTGGGATAGTTGGCAAGATATCAAGAATGTCTTTAATTTAAACAACAGGTTTAAAGGATTCATGGCTTTTGTGAAATCATTAGTTCCTACAAAGCTCCTTATGAAAATCTGCACTTTTTTAGATTGCAACTTCTTTAAAGATTGGTTGTGGATTGATAAATATCGTTTCTTATGGTTCCCTTTGAAGATCCACTTTAAGCTTCTTTTGAACATGAAATTGAACCCGAGACTTCACAAAATATGGAGTTATAGTTTCCAAGAAAAGAAATGGAAAAGTATTAGTGCTCAAATTTGGAAGTCCAAGATAGGGGCTAATGCACAAATTTTGGCTTGGAAAATTTTACACCATAAGTTTCTTGTAGAGGACATATTAAAACACTTCAAGATACAAGTAGCCAAATGCTCATTTTGTTGAAACATAATAAAAATATAAAACATATTTTTGGGGATTGTTTTAGAGAAAAAGAAATGGAACATCATGTTTATTCAATTCCTTGTTGTGTTTGATCATGCCTTATGTTGGAAAGAAGCAATTTTTGGTATTAGACTTCATAATAATATTATTGTCAATACTATGAAACAATGTATTTTTCTACATTTATGGAAAAGAAAATGTTTAGCAATGCTTTCTAATCATATTTTATGTTAGGAAACAAACATTCTAAAGTTTTACTTTGACATGATCCTATTCCAAGAATTCATTATTTTATGTTCACAATGGAAGATAGGGCACAAAGATAAGGATACCAACAAGTGTCTGGAAGAGATTAACATTAGTTCTTACAGGTACATAGAGGGAAACTCCATTGTGCCAAATAGATACATATTGTTGGATGTAATCTCATAGCTGGATTATTGTTATTGTAAAAACTTAATTGAGTATGTATGTTGATCTACTTTGTAAGTTGCTGGTCTCCGTTGACTTTCTTTCTTTTACAATCCTCTTACTGAACTATTATTTATTCTATTTGTAATTTTTTTTATAGCTTTGTTCAATAAAAAGACTTTATTTTTTAAAAGTTTAATAGTTTTATATTATAATTTTGGATGCATTTAGCAAGGAATACTTATTTGATACTTATATTAGTTTTAGTTAATATTTTTCTCATTGTCCAAATAATTAACACACAAAAAAAATTTAAAACTCTAAGTGATAAGCCCTTGGACTTCAATATGATTACTACCAAGTTGAAAAAAACAAAAGTAACACTAATGAATTTTTATTTTATAATAAAAGTGAGGCATGCTGATATTTTTTAGTGTATTATTGTAGAAGAGCTTTCACCAGAATAATCCAAATTATCATATCTAGTAGGACTGTAATTAAAATAAAAGCTTCAATCACGTGGTTTGAAAATTTTGTTTAAAAGTTTGGTGCTATGTATGCGGCTTCTTAATAGTACATTACATAGATAATTGTATAAACTGTGTGAGACGTGGGGTGTTATTTGCTATACCATGGAAATATCAACGGGATGGTGTTAATGCAGTCCAAGCTCTTTGAATTGAATACATACTTTTCACATTATTTAATTAGATTAACATCAAAATCAAAATTATATATTTATTTTTTATTAGTTATTTTAATTCAACTATCATAATGACTAATTTAATTCTAAGAAGATTTCTATAGACTTTTTTTTTTTTTGATGAATAGGCAGCTATCTATATTAATTAATAATATAAAAGTACATATTCACAAAATAAAGTGGGTGGTAAAAAGGCACACCCCTAAATACCTAAATGCATCTTATTGATGTTCATGCATCACAACCCTAATCAAGACAATCTCAAGTGTTTATTGTATGTCAAGTTGGATGCACACTACATGTCTCGTCTCTCAAGATTTGTGCACATAACCCATCAAAACCCTTTCTTTTTTGAGAGAGTTGAATGTCATTTTTAAGTTCTTCCATAATTTATATAATATTTTAGGGGTTTATTCCAAACCATCACACCCTCTCATAAATATTTCTTCATTTATTTTTCTCCCAATAATCAATAATTTCATCCCTTTTCCAAAGATATATATATATATATATATATATATATATATATATATATATATATATATATATATATATATATATATATATATATATATATATGAATTTATTTTACCTACCTTTTAACTCTAGGATAATTATATATTTTTGTCTATCTTTTTAATCAAAGGGTAAAACAATGTTTAAATTTTATCTTTATTTTGATTCCAAATGATTATTTATATGGTAAAATAATATTTATCTCCTATAAATTAGTTTTTGTCTTCATTAGCTCAAGGTACATCTACATCTCTTTATTGACTATGTATACACTTAATTTTTCCCCATGTGGCAGAGTATTAAAATTATAGTATTTCCATTCTATTTCTTAAACTTTAGTTTTCTTTTAAATGCTATTTTTTGTTTAAATTTGAAATTAGATTCAACAAAAATACATTGTTAACTAGTAATACAATTAGAACTACATTTATACTTTTAAGGAAACTCACATAGAAAAAATATATATCTTTCATAATTTTGGAGATAATACAAGATTATATATTCAATTTTCAATCTTTTAGCTTTCTTTATTTGATTATTCATGTACCCCTTCTCTGTAATATAAATGCTTTATTCTTCTTCAACATTAAATTTATAAATTATTATCCTATGATTATATATCAGTTTAAATGGCATGCATATTCCATAATTACTATCACCCACTTTAGATTCTCATATTATCTATATATTCAAAATACATTCTAAGATGATAATTTTGCATTATAGATTACATAACTATCCTCTCTTCTTGAATCAAGTACAATTTTATCACTCATAATATTAGACTTAATATTCAATCAAAAGGGATATTTTGTAGATTTATTATCATTCCATTCAATTTTGAAAAGAATTGATTAAAATAATTTTAAGAACTCATAATAGTAAATAAAATAATATTTATCCAAACATTAAGATTGAAATTTACATACTTCTATCACAAGGATAATTTAAATCATAAAACATATTTAATCCATTGATAATATTCTCTCAGTTTAAATGGAAAGAAATACACAATTACCACTAGATAGAGGTTATATTACTTCACTAATAACTCAAATAGAGCTTTGAGACAAGTTTGAATCTAACAATAATTTACATCAATTCATCTTTGTTTACATCAATTCGATGCTATAAATAGGCTATTTATAATACTTAAACTTGTCGCACAAAGAACACTAGTATAAAACACTTCATCATAGATTCATAGGTAATCAATTATATATGATATAACATTCCAAAAAACATGTAAAAGTTATTTGATTGATCAAATACCCATTAAAAAGTACAACAAACTAAAGATGACACAAATAATATTATAAAAAACCTTAAACAACAATAAAATAGTAGTAAACAATTACCAACCATAAATCATGTATAAAGAAATACAAGATCTAATCATTCATTCATTTAATGAATAGAATAAATTAAATTTTAATTTAATTCAAAAATAGATACCAACTCTAATAGGTAAACTAAATGTTCAATAAAAAAAAATTAACATTTGTGCAATGAGTATATATTAATATCTATTTCTTGTTTCAAGCTTCCATATAATAGAAAAATTGCAATATAACAAAGGTTTAGAATTTTAGAGGTTGTCACTCCTATATAAATTTTGACTTATCTCTATATGTGAGCTTAAGAGAATATATTTGATTTCACATCCTTTAAAATATTGTGTTATTTCAAAAAAAACACTCATTTCAATAGTATTATATATTTTCCTAAATTTAATGTATAAAAAATAATCATGGGATTTAAGGTTATGGGTCTACAATACAATCTAGGTTAGACTCAAGTAACAAATTTGTGTGTTGTTTTTGCTAATAATAAACATAATATCACTTCTTTATCTAACCATTAACTTAACTCACATGTTATGAAGAAAATACATGCTATAATCATACATCATTATATTTCATTTTTTTATATGAAAATATTTCTTTATTTATAGATTTTCTCTAAGTTGAAATGTTCCATCTATTTCAAAATATTTTTAGCCCATAGACTATATATTGTGGGCACAACCCATTGAATTGTCTCACGCCATGAAAAGGTGTCAGACAGGGAACTCTAGAAAATGTCATTAGGCTAATCGGGTTATTGACCACCACTGTCAGAACTATCCACAGCTGCGGTCGCGCATTCAAAGAGTCGTGCAGAGGCTGGTGGTGGTGTTAAGAAAATGTTGGATGGAGCAATGCATCGATTTCACCCTCAGTCCTGCATACATGGAAACGTATCCTATGTTAGATATCCTGAAAGCTCATTCAGTCGAAAGCCCAGTTCATGGACGAACGCCATATGCGTCTGCATCTTCCTCTAATCAGCCATGGGATGTCTTCATTAACCATTGTGGAAAAGACGACAAACACACCTTCGTCACCAACATCTGTGTTACACTTGGTCGCACCAGACTGCGAGTGTTCTTTGATTTCAGAATCGACTAAATCCACGAATGTCCCTTCCTCTGCCTTAAGCTATAACAGTGGAAACAATCCACATCTCGGTGATGTAACCTCTTTGCTTCTCCTTCTGCTCACAATTTCGACCACCATAACGCCAAAGCTATATATATCTGCTTTCTCCATAAACTGCATGTCCAATAACTCAGCTGCCATGTAACCCGGTGTTCCTCTCAACATTGTTATCACTTCACTCTGTTCTCTTTAATCAGCTTTGCCAGCCCAAAATCTGAGACCTTGGCATTGATGTGCTCATCGAGAAGAATGTTCTGGGGCTTTATGTTGAAATGAATGATTCGTTCTCGAGACTCTTTGTGCAAGTATGACAATCCCTGTGCTATGTGAAGAATCACTTTCGATCTACTCTTCTAGTTCAACCCATGTTGATGATTTTCGTTGGGAAATAACTATTTATCCAGAGACCCATTTACTAGATACTCGCATACAAGCATTCGGTGGGACTTTTCTGCACAGAAGCCCTTCAGTCTCACCAGATTAAGATGATGAATGTTTCCCAATGTTTCCACTTCTGCACAAAACTCTCTGGAGCCTTGCCCTGCTCTGTCAAGCCACTTCACTGCTATCTTTGTGTTGTCCAACAAAATGCCCTCATAAACTGAACCGAATCCTCCACTGCCCAGCCTCATGCTGAAGTCATTTGTAGCCTTCTGCAATTCCTGGAATGAGTACCCCACATGTAAGCCAGCTGGAAAGTCTAAACCCTCATCCTTTTGCTCCTCTTTCCTATCCTTTCCCAATTTATATATTCACACCCATGATAACGGAAAAGGGCAATTGCACCACCAATAGCAGAAACAATGATAATTATAACTGGGTAATTAACCCTCTTGGTTCTTGACTGAACTTTAATATAAGCAGTTGAATTGTAAAAGAAATCGCTTGCATTATTGTTCATTTGCAAGGAGAAGACTGAGGACTTAAGATAGCAATAGCCATGAGAAGAATTGGCTGGGAAACCAAACCCGAAAAAGGTTGCTTTGCAAGAGCAATTTATCGAGCAAAGATTTTTACAGTAATCTCCTGAGATCAACTCTCGAATAGAGGGATGTTCCCACTCATAACTAAAATACGAAAAATGCTCCAACTCAAGAAAGAAATGACCTGGCGTTTTACTACTGCCTGTGTGTGTCTATGAACAAACACTTGGATTGTATGGAGAACATCCCGAACTGGGATTTGAGGTGTCAATCTGAAAAAAGTATTTGTCTTTCTCTGGACAGATGCACTGACTATCTGTGCAAATACCATAGTCACCACAAACTATTGGATAGTCAAACCTTCTCAGCGTTTTGGTAGATTTTTAAAAATAGTCAAAATCAACTGTTCCAATTTTTGCTTGCAGAGAGTAAAATTTCAAATGCCCATCATAGTAAATCTTCAAGTGGAGGGAATCATAAGGTATGGAAATATTGACTGGAATTGGATTGGATGGAGATCCTTCTGAATAGTATAAGAGCGAATTGTTGTCAACTCGTATAAAGGAAAAATTCACAGCTGTAGCCGTCCAAGGATGCATAAAATACATTTGAGGTGGGTTAGTAGCTGTAAACATAGCAAAACCTTCCCGAGTTAAAGATCCATAAAAAATACCTTTGCTTGTGTTGGTTGGAGATATGTTTGCAGTAAGCTTCTGTCCCACCTTCAACTTCTGACCTGGCAGCAACGTATCAGTGGGATCGTCCCATTTGAGTTGTTGAGGAGCACCAGGTTCCTGATTCTTCCATAACCATCCCTTCAAAGTCACTTGTGAAAGTATTTGCAGACCAGACAAGAGTACCATCTGCATCTTTCAACGCAAGATCTCCGCTGGAGGTCAATCCAAGGGTGGCGTTGTCTTGGACCAAACGATCTCCGTTTGCAGTCCACACCATTTGCAGGACATCTGGGTCACTATAATTAGTATCGTAGATAAGAAAGAAAGCTGCAAAAGAGTAGCCTGTGTCACAAGGAACAACATAACAGAAAAATCCACATCCATAATGCAGGTTGTGTTGGGTTAAACTAGCTCTTGGGTTAGAGTTAGTGGATTAACCATAAGTGGTTTTGAGCTCATGGTTTTGCTTGTATGGAAGTCTATATAATGGCTTGGTGACACCATTGTATCGGTGGCTGGTTGAAGCCTCCAGGCTGAGGGTTAATATGAAGATCTTCATTGCTGGTTTTTCCCTGGTTTGGGGTTTTCCAGGGTAAATCACTTTATTGTGATTGTGTTCTCGCTCCGTGCTTGATTTGTGTTTTTGTTTTTATTCTTCATCTGGTTCCTAACAGGTTGTGACCTCCGTATGAGATATTGTTGGAGAGAAGAATTGGCCTGATTACGACCTTCGTATCAAGTGATTGAGTTGTCCATGAATACAAAGACTGGTTATATATCTAATAGTATGTGGTGACTATGGTATTTGTATAGATAGTCAGTGCATCTGTCCAGAGAAAGACAAATACTTTTTTCAGATTGACACCTCAAATCCTAGTTCAAGATGTTCTCCATACAATCCACTTGTTTGTTCATAGACACACGGCAGTAGTAAAACGCCAGGTCATTTCTTTTTGGAGCTGGAGCATTTTCCGTATTTTAGTTATGAGTGGGAACATCCCTCTATTCGAGAGTTGATCTCAGGAGATTACTATAAAAATCTTTGCTTGACAAATTGCTCTTGCAAAGCAGCCTTTTTCGGGTTTGGTTTCTCAGCCAATTCTTCTCATGGCTATTGCTATCTCAAATCCTCATTCTCCTTGCAAATGAACAATAATGCAAGCAATTTCTTTTACAATTCAACTGCTTATATTAAAGTTCAGTCAAGAACCAAGAGGGTTAATTACCCAGTTATAATTATCACTGTTTCTGTTGTTGGTGGTGCAGTTGCCCTGTTTTTGTTATCATGGGTAGGGAAATATAAATTGGGAAAGGATAGAAAAGAGGAGCATAAGGATGAGGATTTAGACTTTCCAGCTGGCTTACCTGTGGGGTACTCATTCCAGGAATTGCAGAAGGCTACAAATGACTTTAGCATGAGGCTGGGCAGTGGAGGATTCGGTTCAGTTTATGAGGGCATTTTGTTGGACAACACAAAGATAGCAGTGAAGTGGCTTGGCAGAGCAGGGCAAGGCTCCAGAGAGTTTTGTGCAGAAGTGGAAACATTGGGAAACATTCATCATCTTAATCTGGTGAGACTGAAGGGCTTCTGTGCAGAAAAGTCCCACCGAATGCTTGTATGCGAGTATCTAGTAAATGGGTCTCTGGATAAATAGTTATTTCCCAACGAAAATCGTCAACATGGGTTGAACTAGAAGAGTAGATCGAAAGTGATTCTTCACATAGCACAGGGATTGTCATACTTGCACAAAGAGTCTCGAGAACGAATCATTTATTTCAACATAAAGCCCCAGAACATTCTTCTCGATGAACACATCAATGCCAAGGTCTCAGATTTTGGGCTGGCAAAGCTGATTAAAGAGAACAGAGTGAAGTGATAACAATGTTGAGAGGAACACCGGGTTACATGGCAGCTGAGTTATTGGACATGCAATTTATGGAGAAAGCAGATATATATAGCTTTGGCGTTATGGTGGTAGAAATTGTGAGCAGAAGGAGAAGCAAAAAGGTTACATCACCGAGATGTGGATTGTTTCCACTGTTATAGCTTAAGGCAGAGGAAGGGACTTTCGTGGATTTAGTCGATTCTGAAATCAAAGAACACTCGCAGTCTGGTGCGACCAAGTGTAACACAGATGTTGGTGACGAAGGTGTGTTTGTCGTCTTTTCCACAATGGTTAATGAAGACATCCCATGGCTGATTAGAGGAAGATGCAGACGCATATGGCGTTCGTCCATGAACTGGGCTTTCGACTGAATGAGCTTTCAGGATATCTAACATAGGATACGTTTCCATCTATGCAGGACTGAGGGTGAAATCGATGCCTTGCTCCATCCAACATTTTCTTAACACCACCACCAGCCCCTACACGGCTCTTTGAATGTGCGACCGCAGCTGTGGATAGTTCTGATAGTGGTGGTCAATAACCTGATTAATGACATTTTCTAGAGTTCTCTGTCTGATACCTTTTCACGCGTGAGAATTCTCCGATGGGCTGTGCCCACAATGTATAGTCTATAGGCTAATAGCTAATGGAAGCAACTAAAGATTGAAAATATGATCGTAGAGAAACTAATAATTAGGCTATATTATTTGTAAATTAATTTAAATTTTTATTATAATTTATAAAATTTAAACAAATCTAATTTAATTTAATCATGCATCGAATATTATGGTAAATTTTTGAGTTGAAAATTTTAATAAAATAAATTCTTTGATGACTTAAATAAGAATAAAATAAAATTTTCTAAAAATAGTCATTCAAATTCCCAAATTTCAACTATTAAGCAACTAACGAATATTAGTCACTAAAACAATCTTTACTAATGACTAAATAAATTATAGTCATTTCAAGGTATTTGATTTTATCACATAAGATTTGAATTTTCTATCTATGCATGATTTTGTCATGATTGTTTATAATTTACACATACACATACACAACAAATTAAGTTATACATATAAATATAAATATCTTCATCTCATATATAAAGACATATAATAAATAATTCTTTCAATTCAAAATAAAACAATTCTTAAGTTATTAAAAAATATATATTCTAATGAAAATATCTCTATACCTCCTTTTCATATCTATTTAAAATATCTCTCAACATATCTTTGATACATATACGTTAAAACATCTCTACTATATATTTAAGTCCCATAAATTAGTACATTAAATTAATATATTATTAACCATATTCATTTTATAAATTCAAACTAATATCATTTTATAATTGTAACATCATTATATATACACATATATAAATGAAAATTAATATTAACCTATCACAATATCTATAATAAAGAAAAAAAACTTAAAATTTAATTCATCTACATTTTTAACTCAAATAATATTATAAATCATTTTCCCTTTATTTAAATATCTATATATTTTACGCTTTTCACTTATTTAATTTGTAATATTTTAATTCTTTTAAAAACTAAATCATATTTTGATAATCCATATATAGTTCTAATTATAAATATCCACAACCTTAAATTACTTATTCTTAATTATTATTATATTATTCATAATATCTTATCAATATCTTAATATCTTAATGGGTTCATTCATTTTTATTTACTCTTTTTTAACGATCATTTATTTTATTTTATTATTAATATGAAAACTTTTATGTTAAAATTTTAATTCCATATTAAATTTATTTAAATATAGATTTCAAAAATCATCATTTATGATCTATTTATCTTATATTTATAAAATTTAAATTACATAAAAAAATAACTAAAATATTAATTAAATTATTATTGCTAATAATAAAATTTAAATTTATTAATTTATAGTTTTTTTTGGAAAAAGGCTAATAGTTTATATATTATATTAATAATAATAGTAGTAAGTAATTATAAAAGTGTCCAAAGGGCGTAATCTATGCTTTTGATCTAGCTGGAAGATTTACATGATAATATTTCCTACTACCCAGCTACCAAACATGATTACCTATTGAGGACCATCACCAATTTTGGTTGTGAAGTTTCTTGTATGTTATTGGCAACTTTCCTCTAACTTTGTTTCGGGGTCGGGTGTCGCTCTTCCTTCTTACTGTTTGCATACTTTACATTTGGTGAAGCTTAAGGTGGAACTCCAAATAGAGAATCCTGACATGCCTTTAGACTTGTCGGGGATTGAGTTTCTCTTCTACCTTGTCCCTCCTTCACTCTTGTGGAAGAAAACAAATTGGACTTCGATCTCCGATGTCAAAGATATCTTTGATGTCCAATTACGTTTCTAGTGAACATTGGAGAATTTTAATTGAAAATATGTTGAAGCTGCTAGGTGAAACTCCGAACTAAGAATTCCAACATACCTTTAATCACTGAGAAACCTGTTACACTTGGTAAATTTTAAGGTGGAACCCCAAACAGAGAAGCCCAACATGCCTTTAGACTTGTCGGGGATCAAATTTCTCTTCTATCTTATCCTTCCTTCACTTCTGTGGAAGCAAACAAGCTAGAATTCGATCTTTGATGAAAGACATATCTCTGATGTCCAAATTTTGTTTCCTGTGAAGCTGGTCTCCATTCTCTGAAAGCTTGATGCTCGATTTTGTTCAACTTTCTAACTTCTGTTTCTTGTGAACTTAGCCAAATTTTGACTAAAAACATGTTGAAGTTTGGAGGTGAAACTACAAACTAAGAAGCCCTACTTACCTTTAGTCTTGTCGGGGTTCGGGATTCTCCTCTACCTTTTCCTACCTTCGCTTTTGCGAAAGCCAACAAGCTAACCTCAGATCTTCGAAAGCCCGATGTCTGATGTTCGAAAGCCTGATCTCCGAATGACTTTCTAATTTTTGCATTGCACCAATTCTTTCACTACAATCTCGGCTAGGTTTGGGAATGCATCAAACTTAACACCATCCTCTAAAATGGTCACTTCTTGTTTTTGACATCCCATATTTGCAAGTTGATCTACTAGCATATTCCCTTCATGGTACGTGTGTGAAATCTAGAAAGAGTGGAACTTGTCTAATAGTGCCCAAACATTTTGCATAATATATTTTAAATGCCAGTTGTGACAAATTCTCTCCTTACATGCATTTATGATTATTAACGAATCACCTTCAACATGGATTTGAGATATGCCTAGGTGCTTAGCAAGCTTTAAACCATGCAGAACTGCCATTGATTCTGTTACATTATTCATTCCAAAAGGAAGGGAAACTAACTTGGCTGCTTTTAACACACCACATAAATCTCAAATACACACTCCTGCACCTGAAACACCTAGGTTCCCTCTCAAGGCACCATCAAAATTTAACTTAAAGAAACCTGGGATTGGTGGTTGCCATTTACTTAAGTTCCTATCAATCCTTGACTTATGAGCTTGTTTCAATATACCTTTGAAGGGTAAACCTATACCTTTCCAATTTGTTAGGATACCATCATCCCACGATGTGAAGAGAGAACTAACACCTTTATGGTTTTGAACATATGCATTAGTTGCTTCTGTGACTGGCTTTTCAATTATAGCTTGAACATTCTACACTGAGGAAGATACTTTTCTAAAAATATGTTTATTTCGTTCCCACCAAATATACTAAATTACTGTTGCTGGAATTGAACACCAAATGCATGGAAAGAAAGAAGATTTATATAACACCAGCCAGGCTGAAAAAAGGTCCCAAACTATTTTTGGTAAAGGGACAAGAAAACTTAATTTTTGTAGTATGAACTTCCAACAGAGCTAAGCATATGAGCATTGATTTTTTGTAAATTTTTAATTACTTCATACAATAAAAAATAAATAATAGTCATATTATAATTTAGTTTAAAATTGATTTATAACCTTAAATATATGATAAATTATAAATTTACTATTTTGATTAGTTTAGTAAAAACAATTAAATCTATAATACATTACACTATACAAATAATGCATATTTTCTAGAGTATATATAAAAGTGAAGAGATTAAAGTTCTCAAAGTTAATTTAGTATTGTCTATTTAATGTAGAAAATAGATTAAAATATGTAGTAATATTAAAATATATGTAAATAGGGTAAGTGCAAAAAGATGGGGGCCAAAAAGGGGTCTTAAGTGGCCACATTTTTCTAAAATCGGGAAATATTGATCTTGGATGAGAAATTGAGGATAGTTACACTCAAAATTTTAAGATACAACAAAAAAAATGTTCATAGTGCTATGAGTCTACTTTATAAACTACTAAAGTTTCTTTTGAAAGTGGTAGAAATAAAGGGGTTCAAAAAAGGGAGCCACAAAAATTGATGTTGTTTTAGTCAAAAAACATAACATAGCGTCTTTTGTGGCTCCCTCAAAAGGTTAACTTTTTTTGGTTTTCTTAAAATTGCTTCAGTGAGAAATTAGCTAGTGGCATGTAGTTTATGCTTGAGTTTTTTGATAGTTTTTTAATGAATATTTATTTTTTTACTAATTTTCAAAGTGGACACATCCTCATCCTGAAAAACAAAATTTTGGCTATGCTATCCCTATAATTTTTGAAAACTAATTGAAAATCATTTTTTTAATATGTGTAGAATGGAGTCTAGTTTATAAAAAATATAATTTATTTAAAATTTCAATGATTAGTTAAAAAATAAAGTAAAAAATACCAAACATTGGTTTTTGACAAAAAACAGACACACAAACAAAAGAAATTAAAGATAAAAGCCTTAACATTGTCAAAATGTGAAAAAAATTACATCGTTTAATAGCTAAGAGAGATCCTAACATAACCCAGGTGTTCGATTTACTCGACCTTGAAACATGTGCAAACTTGACGATTAGCACAAACTGGATATATGTGAAATCTTGTAGAATATGAAAAAACACGTCTTTGGATGTTAGAAAGGCAATCCAAGCCTTTGGGTTGGAAATCCAAAGAAAATCCAAGCCTAAGGCTTGGGGATTCCCAAAGCAAGATATAACGTGCCCGCGTTATATCACAATTTTGACATAATGTGATTGTGTTATAACGCACTCATGTTATGTGTTATTTTGTATTTTGCTACTTTTCAATGAATTTTTCTTTATGTTTCCCAAGCTTGACATAATGCGAGTGTGTTATAATGTGCTAGTGTTATGTCTCGCTTGAATTGTTTATGTGCAAGTTTGTTAAACGTATAGGGTTTGTATATATGTTTGTACATATATTTGTATGTATGTATGTATTTATGTATGTATGTGTGTGTGTATGCTTGTATGTATGTATTTATGCTTGTATGTATGCATGTATGTATGTGTGTATGCTTATATGTATGTATGCATGTATGCTTGTATGTATGTATTCATGTATGTATCATGTATGTATGTATGTATGTATGCATGTACGTATGTGTTTATGTATGCCTATATGTATGTATGTATGTATGCTTGTAGGTATGCATGTATGAACGTATGCATGTATGTATGTGTGTATGTATGCTTATATGTAGGTATGTGTGTATTTATGTATGCTTGTATGTATGTATGGTTGAATGTATGTATCTAAGTGTTTTGGGTTTAAGGTATATAAGGGTGAGGGTATAGGTTATAGGCATGAGGGTTGAGGTTTCTGGATTTATAGGGTTGAGGGTTGAGGGATTAGGGCTTAAGTAATAGATTGAGGGTATAGGGTAGAGGGTTGAGGGTTTATAGTTGAGGAATAATATTCAGCTTGTTGAGTGTATAAGATTAATTGTATGAGGTATAGGGATTAGGGTTTAGGATATTGGGTTTAGGGTTTATGATATGGATTTAGGGTATAAGACATAGGGTGAAGGTTGAGAGTGTATGGTTTAGGTTTTAAGTATAGGGTTGAGGGTTAATATTTCAGGTTTAGGGTATAAGTGTGAGGTTATAGGGTATAGGGATGAGGTTTTGTGGGTATAGGGTTTAGGGTTTAAGGTATAGGGTCAAGGATTGAGGGATTAGGGCTTAAGTATATGGTTGAGGGTATAGGGTTGAGGGTTTATAGTTGAGGGATAATGTTCAAGTTTGAGTGTCTAAGGTATAGGGTTCATGGTTTAAGGTTGAGGGTAAAGGCATAAGGTATGAGGGTTGAGGGTTTATGACATAAGTATAGGGTTGAGGGTATAGGGTATAGGGTAGAGATTTGAGGGTTGAGGGATAATGTTCAAGGTTGAGTGTCGAAGGTTAAGTGTATAGGGCATAGGTCCATTAGGCTTTAAGATATTTGATTGACATATTAGGTCTTACGTATAGGGTTGAGGGTTGAGGTTATAGGATGTAGGGTTTAGGGTTTAAGGGTTGAGGGTTTAGGGTTTAAGGGTTGAGGGTTGAGGGTTGAGGGTTGAGGGTTGAGGGTTGAGGGTTGAGGGATTAGGGTTTAAGGGTTGAGGGATTAGGGTTTAAGTTATAGTGTTAAGGGTTGAGGGTTTAGGGATATGGTTTAGGGTTTAAGGTTTAAGGGTTGAGGGTTGAGGCTTTAGGGATAGGGTTTACAATTGAGGGTTAAGGGATTATGGTTTAAGGGTTGAGGATTTAAGGATCTATGGTTTAATGGATTAGGGTTTAAGGGTTGAGGGTTAAGAGATTAGGGTTTAAGGTATAGGGTTGATGTATTAGGGTTGATGGTTTAATGTATATAGTAGAGGGGTGAGGATTGAAGGTTGAGGTTTTAAGGGTTGAGGGTTGAGGGATTGGGGTTGAGGGTTGAGGGTTGAGGGAGGGATTAGTGTTGAGGATTTAAAGTATAGGTTTGGGGGATTAGGGTTGAGTGTCTAATGTATAGGGTAGAGGTTTTAAGTGTTGAGGGTTTAAGGTTTAAGGGTTGAGGGTCCAATGTATAGGGTAGATGGTTAAGAATTGAGGGTTGAGGGTTGAGGGATTAAGGGTTTAAGGGTTGAGTAATTAATGTATTAAGAGTTTAAGGTATAGGGATGATGGATTAGGGTTGAGGGTATAAGGTTGAGGGATTGGGGTTGATGGTCCAATGTATAGGGTAGAGGGTTGAGGGATTAAGGGTTTAAGGGATGAGGGATGAGGGTTTATGGTTTAAGGGATTAGGGTTTCATGGATTAGGGTTGAGTATATAATGTATAGGGTAGAGGGTTGATGGTTTAGGGATTAAGGGCTTAAGGATTGAGGGATTATTGTTGAGGATTTAATGTATAGGGTAGGGGGTAGAGGGTTTAAGGGATTAAGGGTTTAATGTATAAGGTCAAGGGATTAGGGTTGAGGGTTTAATGTATAGGGTAGAGGGTTGTGGGTTTAAGGGTTTAAAGGTTGAGGGTATAGGGGTCAGAGATGATGGTTTAAGGGTTGAGGATTGAGGGATTAGCGGTTGAGGGATTAAGGGTTGATGGTTTAAGGGTTGAGGTTTGAGGGATTAGGGTTAAGTGATTAAGCATTGAGGGTTGAGGGATTAGGGTTGGGGGTTTAAGGGTTGAGGGTTTAGGGTATTGGGTTGAAGGTAGAATGTTGAGGGTATAGGGTTGAGGGCCTAATGTATAGGGTAGGGGGTTGAGAATTGAGTGTTTAGGGTTTAGGGTTTAATGTATATGGTAGAGGGTTTAGGGATTAAGGGTTTAAGGGTTGAGGGCTTAAGGGTTTAAGGTTTGAGGGTTTAAGGGTTTAAGGTTGATGGATTAGGGTTGAGGGTTAAGGGTATATGGTTGAGTGTATAGGTTTTAGGGTACAGGGTTGAGGGATTAGGGTTGAGGATTCAATGTATAAGGTAGAGGGTTGAGAATTGACAGTTGAGGGTTTAATGTATAGGGTAGAGGGTTGAGGGATTAAGGGTTGAGGGTTTAAGGTTTGAGGGTTTAAGGGATTAAGGATTGAGGGATGAGGTGTGAGGGTTTAAGGGTTTAAGTGTTTAGGGGTTAGGGTTGAGGGATGAGGGTTTAGGGTTTAAGGGATTAGGGTTGAGTGTATAATGTATAGAGTAGAGGGTTTAGGGTAGAGGGTTGAGGGTTTAGGGATTAAGGGTTTAAGAGTTGAGGGATTAAGGTTTAAGGTATAGGGTCAATGGATTAGGATTGAGGGTTTTGTATAGGGTAGAGGGTTTAAGGGATTAAGGGTTTAAGGTATAGAGTCAACGGATTAGGGTTGAGGGTTTAATGTATAGGGTTGAGGGTTGAGGTTTTAAGGGTTGAGGGTTGAGTGTTGAGGGTTTAAGGGTTGAGGGTTGATGGTTGAGTTTTTAAGGGTTGATGGATTAGGGGTTGAGGGTTGATGGACTAAGGGTTGAGGGTTTAGGGTTTAAGGGTTGAGGGATTAGGGTTGAGGGATTATGGATTGAGAGATGAGGGTTTATTGGATTAAGGGATTAAGGGTTTAAGGGTTTAGGGTATAGGGTTGAGGGATTAGGGTTAAGGGTTTAGGGTGTTGGGTTGAGGGTAGAGGGTTTAGGGTATAGGGTTGAGGGATTAGGGTTAAGGGTTTAGGGTGTTGCGTTGAGGGTAGAGGGTTTAGGGTATAGGCTTGAGTTATTAGGGTTGAGGGTCCAATGTATAGGGTAGAGGATTGAGAATTGATGGTTTAGGTTTAATGTATAAGGTAGAGGGTTGAGGGATTAAAGGTTTAAGGGTTGAGGGTTTAAGGGTTAAGGGATGATGGTTTAGGGTTTAATGGATTAGGGTTGAGGGATTAGGGTATAGGATTGAGGTTATAGGGTTGAGGGATTAGGGTATAGGGTTGAGGGATTAGGGTTTAAGGGTTGAGGGTTTAAGGTTGATGGTTAAGGGATTAGGGTTTAAGGGTATAGGGTAGAGGGCTGAGGTTGTAGGGTATAGGGTAAAGTGTTTAGGGTTTAAGATTTAAGATAAAAAGTTGAGGGTTAATGTACAAGCCTGAGCATATAGGGAATTGTGGTGAAACTTCATATTGCATATAAAACGAGACATACATAGCACTTAGAAGATGTCATAGTTGGTCAAAAATAGGTCTCATTGATGTACCTTAACCCAAGCCCCTATTGATAGATGATAAGAGTTAAGAAACCTTTACAAAATCTACTTTTTCAAAACACGAGAGTGCTTTGGAAAAGTTGAAACATGACCATTTTTAGAGCAAGCTAAAACATGCTCACATTATAATATGAGCACATTTTGTCTTGCTCTAAAAATGGTAAAATAGGTAGGACACCTGTGATCCAGGCCCACATGCTCTTTTATTCTCCTGCTTCTACATGTGATCCAACAAAAAAAACACTTTTTTGATGTTGTTGGGAAGAGCACATGCGATTTTTACACATTCCACCACCTTTGCATCAACTTTCCACCACCTTTTTCTAGTTTTCCAACTTAGGAAGGAGGAAATAATAGAGTTTTTGCATCAAATTTGATTATATCAACTAAAGTTTCCATATTTGTAGTGTTGAAATGTTAGTATGATTGAATTGTTATAATTTAACAATATACATTGGTTAATTGTATAGTTTTTAGTAATTCTATTAGAGTTATATAAAATTGAAAGTTGAAGATGATGCAAGTTTGTGAAAAGATCAAATTGTTGAGGATTTTGATGCAAGAAGAAAAAATGACTACACATAATTGGGTAGTTTCTCCAATAAAATCTCCAATTTTAAGGTATGTCAAGTCTTTAAACATGTCCTTTATATTTTCCTTCATTCTCTTATGGGATTAGATTTTGCTAAGTATTGAAAATTATGAGTACTCAATATACATAGCCTTAATCAAATGCATTGGATTTTGCTAAGGGATTAGATTAGATTAGATTTTTTTTAAATGCATATTCCATGTTCATCATTTTTTTTACTTTTTGACATCTATGAGCATTCAAGGGGGGTTCCTTTGAAAATTCTCATTATACCCTTAGCCCCTCTTGAGACATTTAACCTAGACAAAGACCACAAAAAACACTTTTTAACCTCCTTCAAGGCTCCATAAAATCCACTTTTATTGCCACAACTCATCTTTTCCCTTCTTGGATTAGTTGCTTGTTCCTTAGGTGTCCATTGGAATAGTAAAAACAACAAAACTTTTCTTGGTTGTTTTATCCCCTTGCCAAAATCTCTTGCTTAATCTTCAATTGCTCTGATTGTAGTTTTAAGTTTTGTATCTCAACAATTTCTTCTGTCTCATTTAGTGATGCTCTAATTACAAGTAGCAATCCAATCACAAATTAATTTACCCTTTGTTTCTCTAATAGTGGTTCCTCCAATGTCCTAACAAACCCTTTTAACTGCTAATAAAATTCCCTTATTGACTCTCCATTTATTGCAACATTTCCCTCATCTATGAAACACTCTAGATAAAGTAATCACTGCAAACTTGTTGTCAAACCCTCTATGGATGGGAAACAAATTCACTTCACCCCAAACTAGCAAAATTCACTATTATATGATAAAGATTCCAAATGAAAATGTCGGTTAAGGTCTGATATGGTGAATATCTAGCAATTTTTTTGGCTAGAGATGAAATGAAATATGCCACAAAGACTACACAATGTGCCTAGTGTTCTTATGCATTAGGATTTATGACATTAACTATGTGTAATTGATTATAAGGATTTTATGTCAATCATCCAATACCATTCATGCTATTTAGTCTTATGGTGTTCCCTAGTGCACTTACGCATTAGGAATAATGACATTACTTATATAGATAATATACATGAAACTATTATGTCATGCCTAGTGTGCTTGCACATTCACCATGGTTGAGTGACATCAACTCTAGTGTGTAATGGATCTAATTGAATATGTCATATATGGTATTTATTAAGGTTGAATTACATAGTATCCTTTGATTTTAATTCCTTTTGAGTGAAGATTCCATCATGAATTATGTGCATAAAACTCCTACATTATGTTTCTAGTGTGCTTAACCATTCATCATGGTTAGAAATATTTATGATAACATGTTTTGATTGTATGAGTTTTATTTTTAGTTTGAATGGTGTATATGCCATTGAGTTGTATAGTTTTTATTTGAATTTATAATGACAAAAATATCATAAAGATTGTATGGGTTTTGTTTGAAGGTTGCATAAAACTCTTACCATGTGTTATTAGTGCACTTGTTTATTCATCATGGTTGAGTGACATTTACTCTTCTACATGATGATTGTATGGATTTTGTATGAAGGGTTGAATGACATATATTTAATTTATTTGTATAGATTTGTTTGAGTTTTATAATGACACATGTATCATTGAGTTGAATGGATTTTGTTTGATGGTTGCAATTTTTCCTACCCTCTTCATTCCCTTTGTTGCCCCTCCTCATGCTTCTTTTGGACTGCCATATATTGTGTGTATCATAATTTCATGATTTTTTTTAGATTTGTGTAAGTTATTTATTTACTCTATAGTACTATGGTGGAACTAATATTTATCTCTTTTTCATGCTACAGATAAAATTCTTCATCATGCCAAGGAAATGATCAAGGATTAAACCAACACAAGAAGAGCAAGAAGCTAAGAATGCAAAAACAACAACAAATTTGAGGGAACTTCATAAGAAGAGGAAATTGGACATGATAGATGAAGACATGCCAATTGAAGAGGAACCTAAACCATCAAGGACAAATATGGTATTGGTGGCACAAAGGGAATGAATGCAAAACCTTCATGTTATGAGAGATTTGAATACAAATGAATACATGTAATACGTGAAGTATACACATGAAGCGTGAATCATACATGTGAATACACACAATACATGAAGTATACATAGGAAGCATGAAGCATACACGTGAATACATGAATTATACATAAGTATCATGAAGCATAGATGTGAATACATGTAATATGTGAAGTATACACAGGAAGCATGAAGCATACACATAATACATAAAGTATATATAAGAAGCATGAAGCATACATGTGAAAAAATGAAGTATGTACATAGGAAGCATGAGGCATACACGTGAATACATGTAATAACCCCTAGTATACAAAAAAAGCATGAAGCATACACATCAATACATGTAATACATGAAGTATACACAAGAAGAATGAAGCATACATGTGAACACATAAAGTATACACATGAAGCATGAAGCATACATGTGAATACGTGAAGTATACACAAGAAGCATGAAGCATACATGTGAATACATTTGATACATGAAGTATATATAGGAAGCATGAAGCATACATGTGAACACGTGAATTATACATAAGAAGAATGAACCATACACATGAACACATGAAGTATACATAGGAAGCATGAAGCCTACATGTGAACACATGAAGTAAACACAAGAATCATGAAGCATACATGTGAATACATGAAGTATACATAGGAAGAATGAAGCATACATGTGAATGTATATACTATGTGAAGTATACATAGGGAGAATGAAGCATACAGGTGAATACATGTAATACATGAAGTATACACAAGAAGCATGAAGCATACACATGAACACATGAAGTATACAAAAAAATCATGAAGCATACACATGAAGATAATGGAGACATATTATGGTTTTGGGTGCTTGATTACTCTTACATGAAAGAATGTTGCTTCTATATGAGAGGCTTGTAGTTATTTTCCTACATCGATTATTCTTATGTGGGGAAAATTTTCCCAATATTTTCCTTACTCTCAATATTGGGTGCATTGCATAATGTTTTTCTCAAGTTTTTTAATGTTAATAACTCTACTTTAGCAAAAATGGAAGGTTCGCTAGTGCTTTTGAGAACTTGGAATTGAAAGGAAAAAAGGCATGAAAAACACTTCCTAAAATAATGTTAGAGGAGAATAATTTTTAAACTTTATAAATTTACAATTATATAAATGAAGAGTGCATGCAATAAACTTTCATTTTAAATATTTGAAGTAAACCATCTACAAATATTCATTGAAGCATTGATTTATAATGAAAATATGGACACCATCAATAAAAATATGTGTATTAACCAAATAGCCATATAGACATACATCAATATATCGATATAAGTATAACATATATATATATATATATCCATATAGGCTTACAAGAATGCTATATAGGCATACAATGTCAAGTATATGCAATACAAAATATATGTCCATAAATTCCATATAGGCATACAACAAAGGACCCCAATAAAAAGACATTCCCCTTTGGGTGAAGAAAACCTATCACAGGTGACCTTTAATTGTCGAGGGATGGAGATGCATATGAGAGTGGTCTACTTTGAACTTGAGGGCTGCTCCTCCTATTTAGTTCTTCATGGAGCTTTAGTTGTTACAATAAAAAGTATAGACATTAATATATAGAAATTACATTACAAAAAAAATGAAATGTTTAACAAAATAATCACTTACCGCTTCCAAATGTTCTTTCTCCTCGTTTGCCACAGTGACATGCTTAGGTTGTGGCATTCCAAAGTCCCATTGAAACCATCTAGATAGAAATTAAACTAAAAATCAATAATCATTTAATTTTTCAATAATAAACAGCTATAACAACAAATGTAATTTAAAATTTACTAATTTACCTCATACCATTGTCAAAGGCATCGAGCTGTCATTTGTAGAAGAGACTCCATACTTCATTTCCCTATGAACATCGAGAGGTGTCTCTTCTTGCATCATCTGAAAATAAAAAAACATTATTCAATTGTGAAAACTAGAATAGTGGTGCACGTTGTGGCTTATATTATATGAGATAGTCAACAAAATTTTGAGTTCTTATTGAACTATATATATATATATATATATATTTGCTACATAAGGAGTTAGTTTATACTAATTATAAAAAGATAACATCCTTCTACCATGTAGATATTCAAAATGTAGTGATTTTTTTCCTAAACCCATACCCCATAAAAACCACCACCCGACCAGATGTTTCCCAAATTTACAAAAAAACAACTGGAACCTTGCCACCCAAACTATGGAATGGAGTCAAGACTGACCAACTACATTTCCTATACAAGCAACATACACTAATATAGATTATAGATAGAAAAATCCATACACATCAGAGACACTCGTTAGCTTGAGAAAATGACTTGAATTCCTGAACACATTTGAAGCCACACATGGGAGAGAGTTGTGATGCCTTCTTCAAATGGTTGGCTCTAACTATCGCCAATTGTATATGCCTTATTAATGCCATTCCTTTGAGGTCTAATAGAAAAGGGTAATATTTGACCATCTCGCCTAGAACTTGTAGAACATCCAAGTCACACAACTAGGGGGCACCAACTCTGGAAGTTGTAGCATACAAGATATCCCCTAAACCCACCAATAGGTTCTCCCTCCCTCCCTCCCTCCCTCTCTCTCTATCTCACTCCCCTCTCTCTCCCCCTCCCCTCTCTCTCTCTCCCTCCCTCTATCTCTCTCCCTCTCCCTCCCCTCTCTCATTCCCCCTCCCCCTCCCTCTCCCTCCCCCTCTCCCTCTCCCTCTCCCTCTCCCTCTCCCTCTCCCAATCCCCTCTCTCGCTCCCCCTCTCCATCCCTTTCTCTCCCCCTTCCCCCTTCCCTCTCCCTCCCTTGCCCAATCCATCTCCCTCACTCACCACCCTCTCTCTCTCTCTCTCCCCATCCCTCTCTCCTAGTCTCCCTTTATCTCTCTTTGTCCCTCCCTCGCTCCCCCGCTCCCTCCTCTGTCTCTATCTCTTTGTCTCTGTCTCTATCTCTCTCTCTCCCTCACTCACTCTCTCTCTCTCTC
>VDFB02058242.1:35055572-35099409 GCA_007258455.2 Sequoia sempervirens
GACACAAGCTTCCTCTTGGTTAAAACATCTAAGTAATGTGTTATCAAGAATTCTTCAGTATAAGGTATCACCAAAAATGACAAATCATGAGGCTCTTTGACAGAAAAAATTCATGAGTTAGGGGTTATATCAGTGGGGAATACACCTCTATGTAGGTAGGTAAAGATGTCATGGTACCAGGGTGAACCACACCAACAATCTCATACACGAATTATGACTCTAGAACCTTGAATGCTGGTATGAGGAGTTGTTCCACAAGAAATTCATATTTTGAGCTATTCTTTTTATGTCCAGTAATGAACCAATAGTTTCCATTGCATCAACTACTCTATTATTAATCCTTGGTATCTACTCAAAATTTATGTCAATGAAGTACTACTTGTAGGTATCTACCATTTTCTTGTATGGTGTAAGATTTTCATCTTTTGTTTGATAATCATTATTGAATTTCCTTACTATCAATTGTGAATCTCCATAGACCTGAAGCTCTTGGATTTTCCATTGAATTGTTGTTCTTAATTCGATGATCAATGCTTCATATTCTGCCATGTTATTGGTACAAGGGCATGCCAATTAGAAATACTTGGGTATGCAATCTACTTGTGGAGTGATGAACAAGATTCCTGCTCCTAACCCATGTTGTGTATGTGATCCATCAAAATATAGCTTCCACTACTTAGATATTGTGAGGGTAAAGATAGACTCATCTAGAAACTCTAATATCAATGGGTTCTCTACATCTAATGGTGATTCAACCAATTGAACTGCTATGAATTTTCCTTTGATCAATTTTCAGTCCACATATTCAATATCAAATTAACTTAGGATCATCACCCATTTTTCCCTATGATCAATGCATGTACCTTTAGATAACAGATATTTCAAAGGATCTACCTTGGAAATAAGCTTAACCTGATGTGATAACATGTAATTTCTTAACTTTTGGGAAGCAAAAATAATTGTTAAACAAGATCTCTCTATAGGTGAATAGTTAAGCTCAAATCCCACCAAAGTTCTGTTGATATAATAGATAGCATGTTCCTTTCCATTTTCATCATGCTGAGCTAGGAGAGCTCCTAGTGCTGCTCAAGTTGTTGAGACATATAAAATCAATAATTTCCTTTCCTTCGGTGGTATTAAGACTAGTGGTGTTGCCAAGTAATCCTTGAGTATCTGAAATTCTTGTTCATAGTTTTTATCCCATTTATATGCTACACCCTTGTGAAGGAGATGAGTAAAAGGATGAAACTTATTTTCCAATTGTGTTATGAACCTCCTAATCAATTGCAACTTTCCTTGAATGTTCCTTAGCTATTTGAGTGTGAGGTCGTGACATCTCCAAGATTGCATTGAATTTTGTTGTATCCACTTCAATTCCCCTTCGCGACACTATATATCCCAAGATTTTTCAATGGTAATGCCAAAGACACACATTTTTGGATTCAACCTTATGCAGTATTTCTCAAGCTTATCAAAAATTGGAGCTAACACTTACAAATGTCCTTTCCTTGTTATAGATTTGGCCAATATATCATCTACATAATCTTCGACAATTTTGTGGATCATGTCATGAAAGATTAGTTGCATTTCCCACTAATATGTAGCCCATTCATTTCTTGGGTTAAATGGAATCATGTTACAATAGTATGTCCACCATGAACATGTGAATGCTATTTTGTGTTAATCTTCTCTAACAATCATGATTTGGTTATATCCTGAAAATCCATCCATGAGAGATATCATTTCATGACTAGTTGTGAGATCCACAATGATGTCAATGTTAGGGAGCGGGAAATAATCTTTAGAAAATGCTTTGTTCAAGTCCCTAAATTCAATACAGATCGTTATTTTCCTAGTGGGTTTTGAAATGGGAACTAGGTTGGAAACCCACTCAAGATAATCAATTGGTCGAATAAACCCAACATCAAGTAATTTTTGTAGTTCCACTTTGACAAGTAATGCTATTTAGGGGTGCATCTTTCATAACTTCTATTTAACTGGCTTGGCATATGGATTTACCATGAGATGATGTACTACTAAAGATGTGTCAAGACTAGGCATATCAATATAGGACAATGCAAAACAAGCCTTCCTTTCTCTAAGAAATTTTTCCATGTTCTATGTCTCTTCATCATCTAAGAAAGAAGCATGAAATGTAATATATGGAGCTTCTTTTGATCCTACATTGACCGGTTTGGATGGATCTACCAGAATTGTTGTCTTTTATTTCTCTAAATGGGGGAAATTGAATCCTCCATCCTCAAGTGCCTCAGAGAAGTTTTCACCTTTAGATGTGCCCTTTCTTTTTACTATTTTATGATCCGAAAGTGCCACCATGTGGTTTTCGCTTAAAGATTATGTATTGATTTTCACATTTTCTCTTTTGTGACTAGAGGACTCAATTGTCTCCCCAAAGTAGGCATTTTTTTCTAGCTCAATATCAAAGCCTACTTTTTGTTCTCCAAAGATGGCATTTCTTGCTCCCATGAACTTGGAAATTGCCTCCTCATTTTTGAATAATTCTAGAACCTATGTTTGTTGTTAGTCCTAGTCGATATGTTGAGGGTAAATAAGGGCTATCTCGTTAGCTTGGGTTGGTGAGGAGAATGAAGTGTTAATGATCATGTATATCGATGTGTGTTCAAATAAGTTTGTGATACACATTGGTTCATCATCAATATTTTTGTACTCAGATGTATCTAACCAAGGGGAATCTTTATCTTCTTTGATTAAAATATCGGTGACGTGAGGGACCACATCTTTGATCGAGGTGTAACCAAGACCAATCTTCTTGATGCGATGTATAGGAATTATTGGCTCTCTCATTACTTGTTGGTTTAAACCAAGGCCACCTATGCTTGTATAGCCCATATTTTTCATCAGCTGAAAGCCTTTACTACTTGTGTCAATGGGTAATGGGATTTCTTCTTTCTTATCTTGATAAATCCATTGTGAGATGTTCCCATCATCTATGACTTTTTTATTGAGATCTCTCCATTTCTGAAATGTGGTTTGTTTTACCTTCTTAGTGACCTCCTCAATGTATTGAGGTTCACCAAGGGGTTTTGGATTTGAATTTAATTGTCCTAAGAAAGCATCTGAAAATTTGTATTCTTCGCAAGCGCTATCCTTGGTTTTTATTGTGATATCAGGTTTGACTATCTTAGATGCCAATGAATAACTTGAAGTAGATTCCAATGAAGTTAGATCAACAAAGTAAGAAGGTATAGGAACCTCATCATTCTTAGGAACTTGCAACACCTTTTCATATCTCTCCTCTAATTCTCTATAGTAATAGAAGGGTTTTGGATCACCCTGAATGGTAATATCCTTGCCATTATAGGGGAATTCAAAATACTGATGATAAGTAGAAGCCATTTCCTGCATCACATGAATCCATAATTTTTTTAGGAGAATGTTATATGGAAAATCAAGGTTAAAAACTTGACACGTCATCTCTGCTATTATTGGTTTGACCAAGATAGGTAATGTGATGGTACTTTCAAAATTTATTTCTTCATCATCATATCCACTAATTTTTTCTCTTTTACTTCTTTTTATGACCTCTTCTAAATAACCCAAGTGTTTGATTAGTTGGAGGGAATAAATGTTAACCTCAAATCCCCATGTATTAGGACTCTCTTCACTTTGTTCTTGTGCACAAATACATCAAGATGTAGTGCATGATTGTGATGGAAGATCATGCTTTATGAATAAGAGACGGTGAATGGATAAGATATAGCCTACCATGGCTTGAAATTGGTAAATGCTAATATCACTAGGCACCGTTGAGGAAGAAAAATATTTTTCTAAAATTTCCTTATGTGGTGGTGATATTTTCAAAATCTCAACAATAGATATCTAGGCTAGTGTCTTCTTAAGTTGATCAAGAAGACTATAATATATGATAATCTCCTTAGATGGTACTCTTGGTGGTAAAGGATCCCCTTGTATAGTGACCTTCCCTTATCATTTAGTGACTCAACACTATAATTTCTTCCTTGGATTGTGATGACAAATATATGATTATCAGATGAATGTGTATTCCCTATGACATTGTCATAGACATTTGTAACCTAGTTATACACTTTCCCTTTCACTTATCATTTCCTTGTGTATGGTTTGACATTGGATTTTTGTATATTTTGAGGTCTTTATTTCTTGAAGTTCCTACTTGTTGATCCATATTTATTTCTCCATGGTCTATAAAGTCTTGAATGAATTTTTTTTAGTTTCATGCAATTGATGTTTTATGACCTTTGATACGATGATATTCACAAAAAATGTCTTTGCGCCATGGGGGTTTAACTTCAGGTTTGGGATATTGATGAAAATCTGGTATTTTGATAAGATTAGTTTGATCTAACTTATGCAAGATGATCTCAATAGGTTCTCCCAAAGGAGTGTATTTTCGTCTTGGTCGATAACTATTTTCTCTTGGTTGTCCTTGTTGATTATTGAAAATTTGGTCTAGGAGGAGCGTTAATGACCACCTTTGCATCCACCACACCATCATTAGTAATGTTCTTATTTTTAGCACAAAATTGAGGTATGTCACTATTACTTGATGATGGTTTATTAGTTGATATTTGGACAACTCCTTTTGCAATTAGAGATTTCTCAATTGTCATCTCTTTAGAGATAAATTCTTCAAATTTTGAGACACATTGCATACATAGTTGAAAATCCAAATAAGTACCTAGAATTCCTACAATTATTTTGACTTATGTTTTAGGAATAGGCCATTTGCACTTGCTAGCTTTGTGTCTCCAATGTTGCAAAAAGGTAGCAAAAGGTTCTCCTCTATTTTGTTTTAATGTGTAAATATCTTGCAACATTATGTTGACATCAATGTTATATGAGAAATGTGTGGTGAATTGGTCAATTATTTCCTGAAATGTTCTAATCCCTTGAGGGAGGTGTGGGAACCATTCCATTTCCAAACTACCCAAACTTCTTGGGAATAGTCTCATAAGATATGAATCATTGTAAGAGACTTTCGTACAAACAACATAAAAGAACCTTATGCATTCTTCTAGGTTTCCTCTTCCTTTATACTTGTCAAACTTTTTAATTTCAAAGTTTTGGGGGAAAGGTATCACCATGATGCACCTATCAAATGGATAGGAGCATGAGTATTGAACTGCATATAATTTTTTGTACCTTTCTCGTTTGAATATCTTGTATCCTTTGGGTCAATGTAATTGTGAGGAAATGTCCATGTTTGTAGTGACCAATGGTGGAACATATGTGTGATCTTGATATGAAGGTGTGTTTTATGAGTGATATTGTGAATTTGATGGTGGTGTTGGAGGTGTGTTATATGTTCCACCATATTGATATTGTGGTGTTGTATTTTTTTGTGATTGAATGTATTGTTGACCTTGGGGATAAAGATATTGTTGATTTTGAGAACCAATATATTGTTTCTCTTGTTGTTGAGTAAGCATTTGTTGTGTACACATTTTTTGTGCTTGTATTTGATCATGAGAAAACCCTTGGTGTTGACTCATGTGTGGGTTAGGAACAATATGTTGATTTGGGACCATAAGTTGATGTGAGATGATGTTCTGATATGGGATGGAATTTTGATTTTGCATTGTGTGTTGGTTTAGAACATTATTTTGATTAAGAACATTTTTTTGAATTGGAACCCTATTTTGATTTGGACCCATATTGTTACCTTGATTTGACACCATGTGACCCATATTTTGGTTTGGATCAATGATGATGATTGTTGATATGGATGATATGAAACCTTTGATTTAGACTACACTTAGGATTTGATTGTTGTGATTTGATGTTTTTATGTGTTTGATAATTATGAACCCACCACTTTGGGAGTAGACTTATGAATCCAAAGTTAGTTTATACATAATGATGTTTCCTAATTCAAACCTAAACACCTTGAAAAAAGACCATTTTTCAAAGATAAGGCTAAATTAGTGGATGTGATAAATATTTGAAACCTAAGTGATTGATGTCCAAATACTGAAGTTTGTTTGATTTGATATGAGATATTGATATTGTTTGATTAAATGTTTTGATGTTTTGATGTTGAATGAATTTGATCCCTAAATGACAACCTAAGATTAAGTTTGAGAATTTCTAAATGACTGTTATAAAAACTTTGTATGACATTTCAATGTTTGATGGCTAATAATGTTTTTCTAATGATAACCCAAAGATTTGTTTTGATAAAAACAATGTTGAGCATTTATTTCCTTCTTTGATTTATTAGAATCAAGTAACCAAGTGGATTCAAATTTTTCTTTGAGGTTCAATTCCTAAAATTTGATTTAGGCATTAATTATTTTTAGCACATAGAAGTCTTGATTATGAGTTATCCAATACTAAGATTTCTACAATAAAGAAAGCTATTTTCCACAAACGATCAAAATTTGTGAAAAGCAAAATGCTAAATTATAGTTCCCTAAGTTTACCTTGAAATAATGAGCAAAGATATGGACAAAGATACTAGGAAGAACACTAAGATATTATTTTGATAAAAACAAAATATACTAAGATGCATGCAGTAGTATAATGTCCTTCAAGTGTCTTCAATTATGTTCAAAGGGTTTGAAATTTCATCATAACCACATTTAATGTTTTTTTTTTAGTGTTTTGAATGATAAGCAATGTATTCACTAACTCAATGGGTAAAAGGAGATATTTCATGAGCTTTCCTAAAAAAATCTCATTAAGAAAAGATTGATAGAACACAAATCAAGCACATTCCTATTTATTCAAGTAGGTGCATCTCTGAAGTCAGGTCCACACAATAAAATACCTAGCTTGAGTGGATTACTAGAGTATGCACGTATACACAATACATCTCTTACCTTAAAAGGAAAAGTTCCTTCTAAGGTATTTTTCACCTCAACAAGCAATCGGTACATGATGAATATCTTCATGGAATGATGTTCCATTGCACCTTCTCAAGAGATGTTTGAAAGTCTTAGGCCTCTAAACAAATAGGTTTTTAGTGGGTATTAGGTGAACATCATTGAGGTCTTGATATATCCATTGAGAAACCCATAGATAACCAAAGTGTTACATGCACAATTTGACCTACATCTTTTTCTCTCAGCCAATTTATATATTGTACCCCTAAATGCCACTTGAGTTTTCCTTGAGTTCTCCTTTGTAGGATGTATCTCAAAGGAAGGCCTCCTACTTTCAATTCAAAAAAATGGTGTTACTATTTCTCTTCACCCAAGATCGCATGAAGTGCAAGGGGAGTGGATACATAGTGTAGACATGTAAAATATATTGATTGACATCGTGCATCTGATCCTGACTTACTAACATTGCTTCTTCCTGAATCATCCCTCGGTCTAACCATTTAATCAAATTTCCCTATCTGATTATATTCATCACCATTCATCCCTTAATTATATAAATCATTTTATCTAATCAAGTCATCTCTTTTGTTAATCAAATCAATCCATCTGATCTAATTATCCTTATTTAATTAAATAAATAATTTTATTTGATTAAATCTCTAAAGTCTATCCATTAAATTAAATAAATTAAAACCTTATTTGATTTAATCTAACACCATCCCTTTTAATTAAATAAATCAAAATCCTTATTTAAGTAATCTCTTGTCATATTCCTCTCTTGTTTGATTTAAATAAATCCATAAATTTGAGTCAAATAGGTCACATCATCTAATCTCCTGTTAAATTAATCAACCCTTGATTAATTCAATCTCATATCATGTCACATCCTCTAGATAATGCAAGTTGCACATGAAAATAGATTTAATTCATTTATTAAATCCTTATTTTCCTCACAAGGCATCTTTTGGAATATTCTCTCAATTTGAATTCAAAAATTCCATGTCAACATGTACATCCAACAAGGCATTTAAAATCTCTTACATGTCCTTTGTCTTGAGCCAAGTGGCATTTATTGCTTTTCCCTTCCCTCTTGCATGTCATTTCAACAAATTTGAAATTCAAATATTTGCATTTATTGGCACAAACCCCAAATCTTGCACATCCATCATCCATTCATAGCTTGACAAGTGGCACCATATCATTGGATGAATGTTAGTCCCACATTGCTCAAATTTGGACATTCATCCATCTTGAAATCCTATAAATAAAGAGCTCATATCCTCATTTTATCATCCACAATCCAAGCAAAGTTACCATGCTCAAATATCTCTTGAATTCCATCCATTATCATTGTGTCATAGCTAGGTTTTTGCAGATTTTTGGCTTGGAGTCTTCATTCTTCATCAACAAAGTGGATCAATCTCTTCAACATTCAAAGCTTGCATCATAGGAATTGGGAAAGGGCCAATTTTCACATCAAATTGGCACCAATTCCCCCATGGGATCATGAGTTTGCACATTTAAATTAAGATTCAATCTAGTTTTGTCATTTATATTGTGTTCTTCATTGTTTTTTTTCCTATTTTGAATTTGTAAATGGATTTCATGGGGAATCCTTGTTTTGGCTTGCAATAACTAACTTGAGGTGTTTATTCTCTTCGTTTTGCAGGTACCAAGGTTGGGGTTCGCACATTTGGCGCTAGAAGGAGGGATGAATATCATTATTTCTAACATTTCCTTGAAATTTCTGTGTTTTTCTTCACACAGGAAATTCCAACGCTGGGAACTCAGTGTCATTGTTTTGGCACTGCGGGCTTGTCAGCGTCACTATTTTGGCACCACGGGCTTGTTAGCATCACTGTTTTGGCACCACTTGAAACACAAACTGTGCCACTGGACTCGTCCCGCCAAGATTTTTGAATTTTAAACTCCGCCACTGGACTCGCCGACCTGCAAACAATTTCAAAAAAATATTAAATAGCGACACTGGACATAAACTGTGACACTGGGAGAAATTGCGACGCAATCAAGCTCTCTGTCCTGACACAGAGCATCGTTGACCGGTAAGCGGCGCTGTATGAGCACCACTCAGAAGTCAAACTGTGATGCCTTCACGAGTTGCGACACTGGGAAATAGTAAAAGGGGAAAATTTAATTTTAGCACGTGCTTTTGATTTATAACTGATTTTTCCTCTGTTTTATGCTTTTTAATTTCTGTGTTTTTCCATAATCTGACTGGTTTTTCCTCTTTGTAGGTTTGAAATCGAAATCCAAAAAGGAAGGAGCATGAGGGCTATGTCTTATGAAATCAAAGTGTTTTTAAACACTCTAGTGTTTGTTTAACACTTCTTTAAGAATTTGTTATCTTCTCCATCTTAGGACACTAATTTTCGTTTGGGCTTAAAAAGGACATTTTCCATTTCTTGCAAAGGCTAAAATGAAATTTAGGATCAACAACTTACTAGATTTCATTTATTGGATTAACAAATTGAACAAATGTCTTTCACTTGTGATTTAGTGCTCTAAAAGGAACTCACATTTTGCTTTGAGGATCTAAAAAGAACAAGTGTATCTTTGTTTTTTCGTGAGGGCTTACTTAGACTAAAGGCATTGAAAAAGGATGTATGCGCTTCTCTCACGCTTTATAGTGATCTTGAGAATCAAAAAGCCTTTTTCATGACTTTGGGCTAAGACAAAGAAATCACCTCCACACTTCAATTTGGGCTTAAAATTGAACAAAATCTTGTGCGAGTGTGAGTGGGGGCTTTGTTGTGTATATTCTCTCTCCTTGTTGCCAGCAAGGATTGATCGAGTTACGAATATTGTTCTTCATTCGCTTTTGTTTATCCTAGAGGGCCTGCCTTGGGGAAAAAGTACTCACCCAAGGGAACGACTCAACCGGTAACACTCTAAACCCGAGAGTATTTCCAACCGGGATATAAATGTGGATATTGGAAGAAACGCCAATATCACGTGGTTGACTCCAACAAGATGGATCTAAAAGGGGACTCTTGCCACGTTGGGTCAACTCCTACGAATGGAAATTCCTTACTAAAACCCATGTGCTAGAATTTTCCAATATCCTTAATCTATTTGTTGGTGCAAGAACAGTCGTTTTGAAGCCACCCCACACTTTTACGGTCTTCTAGTAGAAATGGAAAGCATACCATGGGAGTTTCATGGGTGTTGATGCTTGGCTGCCTCGTATAAGTGAGTGTCGTGGAGGGGAGCCAGTGGGGTCAAGCATCTAACCATTCACTAGAGATAAGCGTAGCTGGACTTGTCCAAGTGGGAATCCAACAAATATTGTCTTACACATCCATAGGATTGTACTTATTCTTGGGTTACAAAATGCATTGCTTGATCAAAAACACCATGAAAACAAACACTTAACATCATCCAAATTTCAAACCCTTTTGAGGACAAATACAATTGACTCAATCCATATGTTATTGCTTTCCCTTGGGATTCACGTCCTTAGAGGTTTCTAAGCATTGGATTATATCTCAATTTGTCTCCTTAAGTAAACAATAGGAAACCCTTGCCTTAAGTTCATTAAATTTCCACATAACATATCTTGTGGGGTTTGAATAAATTAAGACATTGGACATCTTAGTTTGAAAACCTAATCGAAGAAAGTGTTTTTGGTAAAATAAAGACATTAAGCAAAGCTAAGAAAAATGAACTTTCATATGTGATTGAAGACTCACAAACTCAAAGCAAAAAATCATTGGTTGGAAATCCAAAAATGAATGTTCAAGTGAAATCATTTCTTGGTTACAAAGGTCCTTAGGAAGCATTTGTATGCTCTTCAATACCTAGGTCTAGGTAAACAAAGTGCACCTTTTTAGGTTCACCTTAGGATCAAAACATATCAAAAATCTTTTTCATCCATCCTCCAAAATATAAAAAGAAAATCCATCTCATCACCACCTTTTGGGAAATCTTGAAATCATCCTTGATACTAGGCTTTGTGGAAAAATCAAAAACATCAAAATCATTGAGACTAAATCCTTGAGAACATTATAAAAAAACACCTGTGGCTAGGTATGTGTAAATGCATCCTTTTGCATATGCTTAGTCAAAATTATCAAAATCATCTTGTCTAGCTTAGTATATGTAGATGAATCCTTCTTCATATACATAGTGAAACAATCATCTTGTTTGAATAGGTGTGGGTAGATGCATCCTTCTCCTCACACATATTCAAATCATCATCCATTGGACAAAGCTATCCCTTAGATCATCATCCAACATCTTAGGGTCTTTTTGTTCAAAATCCCAATCAAAAGCAAATCAAAATCAAGGACAAAATCCCAAATCTAAATCAAAATCAAAATCTGCAAGTCCTAAAAGCCTAGTATCTCATTCAAGATTTATCAAAAGTCAAAAGCATCCATATCATCCATCCCTAACATCATCATCATATCATCACCTTTGATCCTCAAGGCATCCTAAAACTCTCTACTTTGGGACATAAAATAGAGATCAATCCAAAGAATCAAGAGATTCATCTCCCATATTCTTGATCCTTATTTTATGGTTCAAATGAGATCTCAATACAAGAAGAGTATGGAATCCAACAAAGAAACACCCACTTCAAGTGATCTTAGCCAAACAAATGCAAAAAGGAATCCAACTGAATCAAGCAATCCATTGACCCTCTCATCATCGCAAAATCCGCAAGAAGAAAACCAAGGAGAGGACCTTACTTTTGGAATGTTTCACGAGGAAATGACTGAAATGCTACAAAATTTGGACAATCATAGAATCATCAACATCATGATGAGACTCAAACCTTCGTTATACATGCTTGAGCTAGCAAAACAAGGGGCCAAGTTACCTTCAAATTTTGATGTGAGTACCATAGTAGAGACATCATTTCCTCCAATGTCATCCACCATTCCCATCTCATCTACACCCCCATCTCAAAACATCATGCAAAACATTTCGTAAATCACAACATCATTTGCTCCAACCCAACCCAATGTTAAGAAGGGAAGTGTATTTCTCAATGCAGTTCAAACACACCCCCTTGTTAATAATCAAAATTTGGATGCAAACATCACATTGGAACAAAATATACCCCAAAACCCATTACACAAAAATGTTCCTCTCACATTCCATCACGATCCATCATCATCATTTTTTCACACAACACCTCAAACACATCTTCTCACAAATTCACAAGAAGAGGGAGATATGTTCGGACCAGGGGGCGTATTCAACACCACGACATTCTCGCAACAACTTACACCCCTTACATTTCCACCTCTTCCACCATTGGCATCATCATCCACACCACTCCTGGGTTTAGGGCTTCCTCCCCTACCAAGTATCAATCAAACCTATATCCCAACCATCAATCAAAGCATTGCACCAAACACTCAAAATTTATCATTGATATTGCAACAACAAATGATAAATGTGCAAGCAATGGCAACATCATCAAACAAACCCCTAACATCACAAAGAATGGTCTCTCAAGGACCAACCATCACATCAATACCACCATGCATCACGCAAAATATCAACATAACATCATCACCTACCACCATTCCAAATCCACCACCACCCCCACCACCACCAACTTCCACCACATCAAATCAATCCAATGCGGCATTGCAGGCTGCTTTCCAAAGGGGGTACCAACAAGTGCAAAAACAAAAATTCGTACAACAAGCTGCTCAAGCTACCAAGCTACCCAAGCTACACAAGCCACACTACAAGCGTAACAAGCCGCACAAGCTCAAGCTTTATTGCAACAACAAAAACAACAAGCCGCCCAAGCTATACAAGCCACACAAGCACAAGCAGCACAAGCGCAAGCTCAATATCAGGCACAACAAGCCCAATATCAAGCATAGCTTAATGCACAAAGACAAGCAGCACAATTGCAAGCATATCAACAAGCACTAAAGCAATACCAAGAGCAGCAAGAAGCAGCAGAATTGGCAGCCCAACAACAAGCGTTGTTGGAACAACATCAAGCACAACAGCAAGCCCAACAACAAACATTGTTGGAACATCAACAAGCGCAACAACAAGCACAAATCCTAGCACAACAACAACAAGATCAACAACAGGCGTTGTTCATACAAAAGCAGGTAGAAGCCTACCTCACTCGCCAGAACATACAAATACCATCAAACAATGCACTAACCAACCCATCCATCCAACCAACGATTGAAACACCCCAAAACACTTTCATCCCACCCCCTGATCTGCAAAATGATGTGACGACACAACTCAGGTTGCTCTCACAACAAGTGCTTGACCTTCAATCAGGACGGACAACCAAAACGCCAAGCAACTTGTGTCCCTATCCATTTGATAGGAGCTTAGACATGAAACCATTCCCCAAGGGATTTGAAATCTCCAAATCTCAAAAATATCAAGGGATGGGAAACCTTGAAGATCACATCAGGGAATTCCAGGTTCATTGCATGGAGGTCGCATATGACGATACTTATTTGATGCAGCTATTTCCTAGGAGCTTGGTAGGCCCCACTATAGAATGGTTCTCTCACTTACCTTCAGGCATTAGAACCTTCCAAGAAATTAGGGATGCATTCATTAAAAATTACACATGTAACATTGCAATGGATGTTAGTCTTGAAGAACTATCGGCTCTAAAACAAGGAAAGAATGAATCTTTCACTTCATTCCTTCAACGATGGCGATCCAAGGCCAATCAGAGCAAGTGGACCATGCCAAAAGAACAACAAATATGTACCATCATAGCCAACCTTGAAGGACGCTTAGCATTTCATGTCAAGGTTCAGGGCATTACCACATACAATCAATTAATCACCAAGGTGCTTAGTATCAAAAGAGCCCTTGTAACTCAACATGCGGAATCAACATCATACCACGAACATCAAAACAATCACCCACCATCTAATTACAATGATAAACCTCATACATGGGAAAGGAACAAAAACATCACTAATGATGGTGTCGTCGATGCCAGGGTGGTCATTAGTGGTCCTCGTCAAAATACACCCGCACCACAAATCCAATCACAACGCAAAAACACTCATCACACAACATACCAACCCAACAACAATCCAACCATCAATAAACTCAATGATCAAAGAGGACCACCCCAATCAAAAGTTATCCAAAATGAAAATATGCTATTTTGGGGGAACCACTGGAGTACATAATGAAAAAGTTGATCGATGAAAAACTCATCAAGCCTCCTACATTCGAGAATTACCAAGAACCCGATGTCAAACCCCCTTGATACAATGAGAATCAACTTTGTGAATTTCATAAAATCAAAGGCCACACTACAAATAGTTGCATGAGACTCAAAAACATCATCCAAGATCTCATTGATAAGAAAATCATAAACGTGGAACAACCTACTGGAAATTAGGATCTTAAAATCTACATGAATCCGATGTCAAATCATGGCAACAAAGGGAATAAAAATGAGAAAGGGAAGGGTAGTGTAAATCATGTGTATGAAATAGTCGTTGCCTCCCTAAATGAAGATTGCACGGTCATCACCATCAAGGGCACCCATGCATTGTGGAGTCACCACAAGAGGCAAAAAAGTCACCATTGCAGGATCATCCCAACCTAATAGAGTCCCTTCATCTAGATCCATTCCGCATAGCTACAATGTTGTAGAACAACTCAAGAGAATGCCAACACACATCTCCATCATAGAGTTGTTAAAAATCTCATCAGCGCATAAGAAGATCCTTGAGGAAGCATTAGCCTCATCCACTGTCCACGCAGATCTCAATGCGGAGCAATTCCAAGCTATGGTCAGAAATATCATAACACCTAATCTCCTTACATTCTATGACCAAGATTTCCCCACCCAACCATCTCACAACCGTGCACTTCACTTGGAAGCCATTGTACACAAAAGCAAAATCAAAAGGGTCTTGGTGGATGGAGGTGCAGGCTTGAACATATGTTCCCTAAGCCTCATCAAGCAGTTGAAAATATCAGAGGATTCTATCGACAAAGGAAAGGGCATCACGATAAGAGCATATGATGACCAAGAAAGAGTGTCTCATGGCACGATTAAACTCCCTATTCAAGTAGGGCCAACTCTCATGCAAACCACTTGTCAGGTCTTGGACCTCGACTTGCCATACAATATCCTCCTGGGACGCCCATGGATCCATGCGATGAAAGCAGTAGCATCAACCTTCCACCAATGTGTAAAATTTACACATAATGGACAAGAGGTTACTATCCATGGAGATATTGAATCATTTTCATATTGCAAGAATCTTGAAGCAAAGTATTACCAAATCCCCCAAGTGCCAAAAAATGATGAGGGCCCATCCACACCATACATTGACCCTGCCACTCTCGCGTCGACTTCTGCGACAAAGACACCTGCCATCCCCACCATCCCCACCATCCCCACCATCTTCGATATCAAGCTCATCATCCAGGAGGACGGTTGTGGAAGTTACAAACTCCCTAACAATGCTTTTGTGATAGGAGAGTTACCACAATCTCCTAGATCACAGGGACATCCACAAGAAAATCAAGCTTCCACATCACAAACCTATCCTGAAAACTATCTTGAATTCACAAGATGGGGAGACCTTGGCCATGAGGTTATTGAAGTAGATCCATCTCACATGTTGTATCAAGATGAAAGACCAGAAGCTAATTTACCAATGGATGAGACAAGCAAGGGCCTACAAATGATGCTTGCAATGGGCTACGACAGAAATCAAAGAATGGGACAAAATGACAATGGGCTCATAATACCTATCATGCCAGAGATGCGACCCATAAAAAATATTGGTCTTGGATGTACCCCTCTGAGAATAACCATACGTGGCTGAAGTCCTCCAGTTAGAAAGGTTAATATTTCTCCTCAGCTAGTACTAGCACAAATACACTCAACATTATTCACAGGTAGAGACACACACAACTTTATAACTGAGGCCTATATTAGTAGCGATGACGAAGATACCTTGACCAATCTACCTAGGCTAGTCGAAGATACCACCCTATGTATGATTAGTACCTTATCCTTTGAAACAAGCCATCAACATCATGAGATCCGTTTAGTGTACCCCCAACTGATCGACTATGACCAATGAGGACCACCGATTCTCGATACATTCGAAAACAATGAGGAACTATCAGAATTCATGGGATTGAGGGATAACATTCCATATGGGGATCATAAAGCAGGGTTTATAATGGATTTAGACACAGGATTATTACGGGGAAACAATTGAATCCTTCAGTCACAAAAGTGAGAAACTAAGAATCATATCCAAGTCCTTGAGTGAAAACCACACTGTGGCACTCTCTAACAAGAAAATGGTAAAAAGAAAGGGTGTATCCAATGGTGAAAACCTCTCTGAGGCACCCAAGGATGAAGGATTCAATCTTCCTCTAAAAGCTATTCATCAGGAAAAGTTAGCATTCTTGGCCAAAAAATGCAATCCTGTCAACCTAGGAACAGAGGAGGCCCTGCATATCACATTCTATGCGGAATCACTATTATCAGAAGAGCAAGAACTCCTAGCAACATTCCTAAATGAAAGACAAATAAACTTCACATGGAGTTATGCTGACATGCCAGGGCTAGATCCAAAGATAGTGGTTCATCATTTACTAGTTTATCCAGAAGAAAATCCGGTCAAACAGAAGCTTCAAAAAATGCATCCTCAAATCGCTTTGTTAGTCAAAATGGAGCTCAAAAAGTTGTTAGATGCAGGATTCATCTGACTAATTGATTATCTAGAATGGGTGTCAAATTTGGTACCTGTTTCAAAACTTGATGAAGCCATTAGAATCTGTACGGACTTCAGAGATTTGAACAAGGCATGTCCAAAGGATGATTTCTCACTTCCCAACATCGACATGATAGTAGACATGACAGCAGGACATGAGATGCTATCACTAATGGACGGATTCTCAGGATACAACCAGATCATGATAGCAAAAGAAGATCAACATAAGATAGCTTTCACTTGTTCATGGGGGACCTACTATTGGAACATGATGCCATTTGGCCTAAAGAACGCATGAGCAACCTATCAAAGGGCCATGACATTGATATTCCATGACATGATTCATAAAACAATTGAAGACTATGTCAACAACATTCTAGCTAAGTCAAGGAAAAGACAAGATCATAGAGCAACCCTAAGTGCTATCTTTGACAGACTGGAGGAATACAAAGTCAGACTAAATCCCAAGAAGTGCATCTTCGACGTACAATTAGGTAAATTGCTAGGATACATAGATTCCATGAGGGATATCGAGGTGGATCCGAAAAAAGTAAAAGCAATCCTCGAGATGGAAGCACCAAAGACATTAAGGCAACTGATAGGTCTCCAAGGTAGACTTCAATCCATCCGATGATTCATAGTACAACTGGCAGACAAGAAGAACCCATATTCTCACCTACTCCACAAGGGGGTAGCGTACAAATGGGACACAAAATGTGAAAAGGCATTTAACAAAATCAAGGAATATCTACTGACACCACCAGTTTTAATGCCACCCATCCCAAGAAAGTCGTTAATCTTATATGTATCAGCAACAACAGCAGCCCTTGGAGCTCTCCTAGCTCAACATGATGAAAACATAACAGAGAGGGCTATCTACTATATCAGCAGGACAATGGTCGGTCATGAGCTAAACTACTCATTCATTGAAAAAGCATGCCTCACAGTAGTGTTTGCATCCCAAAAATTTAGACATTACATGTTGGCACACAAGATTAAGCTCATTGCCAAAATTGATCACCTTAAGTATCTATTATCAAAGGAAATGCTCACAGGCAGAATGGAAAAATGGGTAATGATATTATTAGAATATGACATCGAGTATGTGGAGCGGAAAGCCATTAAGGGATAGGTTATTGCAGATCAACTAGCAGAGGCACCTATTTATTCTGAGAATCCTCTTGTCTCAGAGTTTCCAAATGAATCCATTTTTAACCTTAACATAGCAAACCACTGGAAACTATACTTCGATGGCTCATACACGTAGCATGAATTGGGAGCTGGTGTCTTCTTCATCACCCCATAGGGGGACTGCATGCCAAGGTCATACAAACTAACATTTCCTTGTACTAACAACATCGCGGAATATGAGGCGTTGACTATAGGTCTCAAGATAGTAGTACAATGGAACATCATAGCACTCAAAGTCTAAGGAGACTCTCAATTGATCATAAATCAAGTCAATAATGAATATCAGACTAAGGATAACAAGCTCATTCCATACAAGAAATTGGTGGAAACTCTCAAAGAATCTTTCATAGAAATATCATTTGAGCAGATTCCTAGAACCAAAAACAGAGCAGCAGATGCCATGGCAACAATTGGATCCTTGCTGAATATCCCCAACAATGTTCCCAAATACGAATTCTTGATTGAGTAGCTTCTCATTCCCGCATTCGAGGTACTAGAATCAGAATTCGTGTTCAAAATCATTGGTCTCGGTGATCCTTGGTGCCATGACATCTACACATATCTTTGCATAGGAGTCATACCCACTGACCTACCATCAAACCTAAAATGAACCTTTGTCAAAAAGGCATCCATATTTGTCATCCTAGGTGATACCTTATACTGTAGAAGCATAGAAGGTACCTTGCTACGTTGTCTAAATGTTGAGGAGGCATTAACCACTCTAACCGAAGTACACAATGGAATATGTGGTTCACACTCGAGTGGAATGACCATAGCCAAGAAACTGCTGAGGATGGGGTATTATTGGCCCACAATGGAAAGAGAAGCACATGATCATGCTAGAAGGTGTTTACAATGTCAATAGCATGGGGACCTCATCCATGCTCCAGCTCAAGAGCTTCATCCTATTATCACACCATGACCCTTTTCGCAGTGGGGACTCGATCTCATTGGAAAAATCACACCCACCTCATCCAATAGGCCACAAAGTTCCATACCCAACTATATCACTGGGAAGCAGATCTGAACTATCTCATCTGTCATTATGGTGTCCCACAAGCCATTATCTTAGATAATGGGACACCATTCAAGAACCAGGAGGTTCGCAACTTATGTGAGAAATTCAAAATCAGCATTGCTTCTCCACCCCGTACTACCCCCAAGGCAATGGCCAAGCATAAGCTACAAATAAAACCATCCTTAAAATCCTCAAGAAAATAGTCAATGACGCAGGTCGTGACTAGCATTTGCAGCTTAATCTCGCCCTCTGGGCTTATCAAACCAACATCCGCACACCCATTGGCGCCACCCCATTCTCCTTGGTCTACGGATCAGAAGTCGTACTTCCCATTGAGATTGAGCTCCCATCCCTCAGGATATCATTGCAAAACCTCATCACGGATGAAGAGTACAGAGTATCAAGACTAAATGAGCTAGAGTTACTGGATGAGAGATACATAGATGCTTTGAATCATTTGCAAGTCTATCAGAATAGACTCAAACGGAGCTACAACAAGAAAATCAGAAGCAGGACTTTCCAAGTCAGAGAACTGGTCTTAAAAGAAAATCAGAAGAATGTCCTAAACCAAGCAGCAAAGGCAAGTTCGAACCTAATTGGCTAGGACCGTTCATCATCACAGCAAGTTACAAGTCAGGGGCATATCAGTTATCAACACCGAAGGGGAACCTCTGTAGGAGCCCATGAATAGCTCCCATCTCAAAAAGTTTTATGCCTAAATATTTTAAGGTATAGAACCAAAAATCAAAAATATTAGAAAAAGTCTTGAAAAAATGGTTACTTAGGCGAAAACCTGGCAAACAGGCATCTTGGTGACAAGCAAAAAAAACCAAAAAAAAAAATCAGAAAAAGGATAAAAAAAACTGTCCTCTAGTGAAAACCACTTCGGTGGCACTTTGGGCAAGTACCTTGGTGAAAACCTGGAAAACAGGTGCCTTGCGTAAATAAGAACTTTCCATCCACCAGGATCTGTATGGCTTGTTCGACATCCTCCATCCATTTCGCTTACATCATCCATCGCATTCAGGTCTCCATCCATCATTCATCCACTCGCATCCGCATCATAGCTGGGTCATGTTTTCGTATTGTGATCCCTCCTAGTACTACTCGGTCCATCCTCAAGGTCAGTTTGTCTTGCCTTTATTGGAGTAGTCTATTGCATCACACTGGGGGCATGTTCTCATTGGATCAAATTCGTGTATGATCTTAATGTCCTCAAATCAGAAAATCAAAAAACATCAAAACATATCAAAAAATCAAAAATAAGGTCGTCTTGTCGAACTATGTCATCTCTGAGCTTGAACGTAGGCAAGGTTGATCTTTGATCATCCCCTGAGACATTTAGGTCAGTCCTATAGGAGTCTGTCATAATAAAATGGCATCTCATCATATATATCTTCATTTGTAAATCGGTTATGTCATCAGTCGAACTACGTGGTCTCTGCGTATATAACGTAGGCAAGGCTAGTCTATTGACCAGCCCTCAAGACCCCTAGGATAGGTCTTTAGGTTAGCCTCTTGGTCAAAATCTCATAAAATCCCAAAAACATTGGAAAATAGAAAATCAAAACAGTTAAAAATCTCAAAAAATACCAAAAATAGCCTCAAAACATTGCAAAACATCAAAAACATCCAAATATTTGAAAAAATCCATCTATCTCATCTCGCTTGCACCCGCAATAAACACCACTCATAATAAACTGATCGTCATCATCAACCTTTGGTGAAATAGTCAGAAACAAGTCTAGCATATTAAAGGAAAAAATCCAAACGTCAAGTCTTAAGTCTAAGTCAGTGCGTAAGCAAGTTGGTTATCTCTTCGTATTGGTAACACATCATCTGAATTAATCCCATATCAATCATCCCTTAGAGCACTTTGGATAAATGAAATGGCGTGCCACCATCCACTAACATGTCCTAGGATGAATCCTTCCTACAATGGGCATTATCTTTTGGTAATAATTTTCGGTTCTTATCCTTAGAAAACACATCCTCTTTTCGTTAGCGATATTGAAGAGCATCAATTTGTTTGTTTACTTGGTTTTTATCTTTTGACTTGTCTTATTTGTTCTCATTCCAAGGACGTCTCGATGATATCCCAAAACAGAGGATTTAGAGAAATAGGAATGGGGCAACGATCATTATCTTTTGTTTGCTGTGCTTGTTGGATGCTCTTGTAATATAACCTCGGCGAATGCTTGCTTTGTTAGGTATGTATGGAAGAGGTATGGGCAACTTGTTGACTATTACAAGGATAGGTTTACTTTTTTGTGTTTTGGTCTGAGGTGTCTAAAACTTCTGAAGTACATCCTAGCAAGGTTTCCGTATGTCAGGTGTGAACAAGAATATTCCTATCTGATTGTCAAGTCAAAGTCCATCACACTAGGTACCATGACATCCTGGTTTTATATACCTCGATGCATCGTACCACGTGTGTTATCAAACATAAGGAAATCGGCCCTTTGAAAATCCCAATTCCTCGACAAGTAATCATCATTATCATCATCATCATTCTCATTTGCATCATCTCATGTCTTGTTGAAATGACTTCTTCTCATCTTACTAACCACACTAACAAGGTACTATGACAGTTGATCATCATCACCATCATCGTCATCAATCCTGCATCCACAAATCATTAGCATATTGCATAAACATATCATATAGGAAACATCCACATTGCATTTTATCATCATATAAATAGGTTATCATAAACATCCCTCATAGAAAGCTGCATCCATGTCATTGCATTTCACCCATTACATTACATCTCATAGCATTCATTTTCATTTCACAACCATTTCATATAAATCATCACATAAGCATTTACAAAAGCCTTCCATAATCATTATTGCATAATCATAAACAAATAGGAATATAAGCACTTAATTCATTTTGCATACATATTTACATAACATCATGACATCATCTCACCATTTAACATTCACATTACATATCATTGCATCACATACATCATTATTTATTGCATCTCATAAAACCATTTGCATTATCATATCAAATCATCACATTTGCATATCATAGTTAGCATAATATAGATCTATTAGTTATAATCATAATGCATACATCATTAGAAATAAATGCATCCATAGGGACATCATTGCAAAGCATATAGAAATAAGCCATCCATACATAAAGGAGTACTCATTTCATCACATCAAAATCAGCTCATATATATCACCAATAATGTCACTGTCATAGTACAAAGAATAAATCGGATCACTGTACATATATGTCAATCAGTACAAAACACCCATACGGCTATCAAAAATGAGCCCATAAGGCACAAAAAAATGTATCATCTGGATCAAGCCCGATCTCTGTGAATGCTACCCTCACCCCTGTCACTGTGACCCTCTGGTGGTCTCTGGCTGGCCCGCTCTGAATACTCTGGGACCCAGTCTGCTCTAGGTACGGTGTCATGGTAAGCCCGTCGATAGTCCTCTATCTCTCGGATAACATCCCTATAAGATCGTACTGGCACTGTACCTTGGGAGGAGGCTGTCATACTCTCGATCTATTGTCTGCGGCCTACCTCTGTAGCTACTTGTAGCTCTGTAGCCTGTCTCTACTGCACAGCCTGATCCCTCTCTGCTCTGAGCTGCTCTCTCTCAACCCTCGCCTGGTCTCTCTCCACTGTCAACACTTGAACCTTGGCCTACAACTGTGCAATCAGTGCATCCTAGCCATCTGCCTGTCCCTGTGGCTGTACCCATCGCTGCACGTGAACCTGATCCTCACCCTTGGCTCGTGGTGGTGGGACTGGCGGCTCCTGTTGCTAATCCTGCATGTGGAAATCTCCCTAACCTGGTGGGATTGGGGGCACACCTGGTGGATCCTATTGAATATCGACCCTTGGTCCTCGTTCTTTCCCTCATCCTCTCGCTCTGCCTCTGACCTATGCATATCTGGATCCTCGCCTGGAACGGTCAACCATAGTGGAGGTCTAAACCAGTCTCTATAGGCCTGTGTGGTCCCTGGATTTTCCAAGCCCTAATCATAAGCCCATGGTCGGGCTACCAATTTCCTGAAGCTATCAACTGCCTCGGAGGTAAGAATACTATGACCCCATGACACATGTGTCATGTTGCGTGCAAAGACGACTACATAGTCGTCATTCGGCTGATCCTATGGCTCTTTGAACTGACGTTGTATGTGCCCAGGCAGGTACCCCTCGATCATCATGTGCTCTCGCCCCTGTATGTATCAGTCCTAGTGGAAATAGAAGAGTTGATCTGCATCATCGGCCCATCCAGGCCGACCAAGGTACGGTCTCCATGTGAACACAAGCATCTCGTCTAGGACCTGCCTCTAGTAGGGGATCCTGTGCTCACTAGTGTGTGTGAAGGACACACTGCCTCTGTATCGTGTCATGAGGGAATCCTCTGCTCCCATAGGAAGTGGAACGATGCATGGACGTAGCACAGAAATGTGCTCCCATGCCCAGACATGAAGTAGTGTCACCCCAGCCCCCAATGCTCTGCCATCCATGTATACATACTCGTAAAGGTCCCTGTAAAGCAAAGCAAGAAACATAAGCCCCCATGCAAAACAAACTGGCCTGTCTCGGACCATCCTCTCCCAGCAATATCCCCAGCCCAGACTGAAATATTGCCCTTGTCGGTTTGGGGCAACCAAACCTGAAATGATCGCTGCAACCGCCCAGCGGAAGGGAGGTGCTATAACCCTGTACTGCTCGAGCTCAATCTATCCCTCGCAGTAGATAATGTCCTATGTGGTGAGGACTCTTATGTAGCACTCACGTCCCTCGTCTATATCATAGATCACCTGTCAGCCATGAATAGGAAATCATAAAATTTTCCAAACGTCCTCCAAGGTGACGGTCGCCTCGCCAGTGGGAAGATGAAATGATGACGTCTCGTTGTGCCATCTCTTGGCCAGCGCTGACAACATCCCTAGGTGGGTGCGCACGGGCATTGCGTACGCAATATGCCATAGTTCTGCAAATCCCAGTCGATCCTGGTCCCTGTTGCTCAGGTCCCGTAAGATGCTCGCCAAATCTTGCAACCGCTGCTCCCGAGAGTAGAGCTCCCTCGACCCGTCCTACATCAAAGAAAGTCGCCGTGTTAATTTTTTTTGAAAAATTCTTGGTCAAACACTCCAGGATCATCTCCAGCGGCGCAATTTGTGAAAGCGTCACAGTTTGAGTTTACTCAAACTCCGACGCTGGAGCCCAAAAATTGCAAAAAGGCATTGTCGCGGTGCACTTTATCCTCCAACATCACAGTTTACAAGAAAAGGGTGTCACTGTAGCGCACTTTTCCCAAATCGGTCCGCCGAGCCCAAGCCCAACCACGAAGTTTCTAAACTCCAAACTTCACTGCTGCGGTGCAAAATAGCGTGGCGTGGCACAGTTTAAATTCTGAGCGGCGCTATATAGCGCCGGTAGAGGCGAGTTCCCTTTTTAAAACAGTAATTAATGCATTAAATGAAAGGACAAAGCTTCAGTAAAGGTCACATATCGGTGCCCTGATGCCAAGTGGCCGCTGGTAGGTCCAAACTCAGTTCGAAATGTGTAGGGGAAGCTGTCAATGTGCCATATCGCCAGAGAGTCAGAGCTCGAATCTCAAGTTTGTTAGCGAAGGTGTGTGAAAATCACTTGAAAGTGACCCCTCGAGCCCCTTTTAAGCCTAAAAATTAGGGTTTTTTAACCCTAAATGGTTGTCCTGCTAGGGTTTTGGACCCTCGAACCTGTTTTTATCCGTACAAGGCTTGTTTTTCATCATCTTATTGTGTTTAGACATGTTTTTAGCCTCCCGGACCCCTTTCGGACTTGTCGGGTACTTTGTTACTTTTTTTCACGAGATCACCCAAAAAACTTAAAATTTTTGTCCGATCTCTCAAGGGGGCATTATAATGGCATGTTTTCTCTCGCCATGCAGTAGTGGGGAAAGTTTAAATATCAAATTTTTTTGGCTTTGATCAAGATCATTTATTTTTTGAACCAACACAATGAGTGCATTGCTTCAAAGAGGGGCAAAATGTAGACACGTAAAATATACTGATTGACATCATGCATCTGATCCTGACTTACTAACATCTCTTCTTGCTGAATCATCCCTCGGTCTAACCATTTCATCAAATTTTCCTATCTGATTAAATTCATCACCATTCATCCCTTAATTAAATAAATCATTTTATCTAATTGTAGACACGTAAAATATACTGATTGACATCATGCATTTGTTCCTAACTTACTAACATCGTTTCTTCCTAAATCATCCCTTGGTCTAACCATTTAATCAAATTTCCCTATCTGATTAAAATCATCAATATTCATCTCTTAATTAAATAAATCATTTTGTCTAGTTAAGTCACTTTTTCTTATTAATTAAATAATCAATTTATTTGATTAAATCTCTAAAGTCTATCCATTAAATTAAATAAATCAAAACCTTATTTGATTTTATCTAACACCATCCCTTTTAATTAAATAAATCAAAAAAATTATTTAATTAGCCTCTTATCATATTCCTCTCTTATTTGATTTAAATAAACCCATAAGTCTAAGTCAAATAAGGTACATCATCTAATCTCCTATTAAATTAATTAACCCTTGATTAATTTAACCTCATCTCATATCACATCCTCTAGATAATGCAAGTTGCACATGAAAATAGATTTAATTCATTTATTAAATCTCTATTTTCCTCTCAAGGCATCTTTTAAAATATTCTCTCAATTTGAATTCAAAAATTACAAGTCAACATGTACATCCAACAAGGCATTTAAATCTCTTACATGTCCTTTGCCTTGAGCCAAGTGGCATTTATTGCATTTTCCTTTCCCTCTTGCATGTCATTTCAACAAATTTGAAATTCAAATATTGGCATTTATTGGCACAAACCCCAAATCTTGCACATCCATCATCCATTCATAGCTTGACAAGTGGCACCATATCATTGGATGAATGTTAGTCCCACATTGCTCAAATTTGGACATTCATCCATCTTGAAATCCTATAAATAAAGATCTCATATCCTCATTTTATCATCCACAATCCAAGCAAAGTTACCATGCTCAAATATCTCTTGAATTCCATCCATTATCATTGAGTCATAGCTAGGTTTTTGCAGATTTTTGGCTTGGAGTCTCATCTTTTCATCAAAGTGGATCAACATCATCTTCAACATTCAAAGCTTGCATCATAGGAATTGGGAAAGGGCCAATTTTCACATCATATTGGCACCAATTCCCCCATGGGATCATGAGTTTTCACATTTAAATTAGGATTCAATCTAGTTTTGTCATTTATATTGTGTTCTTCATTGTTTTCTTTCCTATTTTAGATTTGTAAATGGATTTCATGGGGAATCCTTGTTTTAGCTTGCAAATCCTTGTTTAACTTGTTTACTCATGTTGTTTTGTAGGTACTAGGAAAAGGGTTCGCACATTTGGCGCTAGAAGGAGGGCTGGATATCATTAATTCTAACTTTTCTTAAAAAATTTGCATTTTTCTTCACACAGGAAATTCCAATGCGGGCTCGTCAGAGTTGTTGTTTTGGCACTGTGGGCTCATTAGCATCGCTGTTTTGGCACCACGGGTTCATCAGTGTCACTATATGGCACCGCTTGAAATGAAAACTATGCCATTGGACTCGTCCCGCCAAAAAAATTTAATTTTCTAACTCCGCCGCAGGACTCATTGACTTGTAGGATTTTTTGAAATTTGCGAAAATAGCGACGTTGGGGATAAACTGCGACGCTGGTAGAAATTATGACGTAATCGAGCTCTTTGTCCCAATACAGAGCGCCGTTGACTAGTAAGTGGCACTGTGAGAGCACCGCTGGGAGAACAAACTGTGACGCCTTCATGAGTTGTGACGCTAGGAGATAGTAAAAGGGAGAATTTAATTTTTAGCATGTTCTTTTGATTTATGATTTATTTACCTTCTATTTTCTTGTTTTAACTTCTGTGTTTTTTCCAGAATCTGACTACTTTTCTTCTTTGTAGGTTGGAAATCGAAAACAAAGGAAGGAGGAGTATGTTGATGATATTTTGTCCAATCAAAGTGTTTAAACACTTAAGTGTTTATTTAACACTTCTTAAAGAATTTGCTATCTTTTCATTCGTAGAACACTAGTTTTCATTTGGGCTTAAAAAGAACCTTTCAATTTCTCCTTGCAAAGGTTAAAACGAACAATAGGATCAAAAACTTACTAGATTTCATTTATTGGATTAACAAATTGAACAAATGTCTTTCACTTGTGATTTAGTGCTCTAAAATGAATTCACTTATTGCTTTGTGGATCTAAAAAGAACAAGTGTAGCTTTGTTTGTTTGTGAAGGCTTACTTAGACTAAAGGTATTGAAAAAGGAAGTATGCGCTTCTCTCGCGCTTCATAGCGATCTTGAGAATGAAAAGGACTTTTTCATGACTTTGGGCTAAGACAAAGCAATCACCTCCACACTTCGATTTGGGTTTAAAATTGAACAAAATATTGTGCTAGTGTGAGTGAAGCATCATCACGTACATTCTCTTTCTTTGTGTCGTCAAAGATTGATCGAGTTACGGATCTTGTCTTTACTCACTTTTGTTTATCCTAGAGGGCCTGCCTTAGGGAAAAAGTACTCACCCAAGGGAACGACTCAACCGGTAACACTCTAAAGCCAAGAGTATTTCTAACCAGGATATAAATGTGGGTATTAGAGTAAACGCCAGTATCATGCGGTTAGCTCCGATGAGATGGATCTGAAAGGGGACTCTTGCCATATGGGTCAATCTCCATGAATAGAAAGTCTAAAATAGAACCCTTGTTTGTAGTGGCCTATTGACTCATTCACCGATTTTATCAAAGTGGTGCATTGGAACTTTGATTCCAAGAAGTTACTTGCCATGTCTGATCTTGGTTGAAATATAGAGGTTAAGAATTCATTCTTAACATACCTTTATATTTTTTCCTTGGTTGCATGTAAAATCATCTCTTCTACGAAGGGAATGAGGCAAGCCCACCAAGAAAAATGTACCAATTGAGCTAGGACGTCATATTGCTTGTGGCTTGAAAACACAGTGCTTTTATCGAAAACATTTGAAAACCAACATTCAACATGAGCATAAAATCTCAAACCCTTTAGGAGAAGAAAATATCCTTGAACAAATTCACATGTTATTGCTTTCCCTTGGGATTCGTATCCTTAGAGGCTTCTAAAAATTTGGATTTCATCTCAATTTGCTTCTACTAAAGTCAACTTTAGGCAACCTTTGCCTTGATTTCCTCAATTTCTGCATAATGCACTTTGTGGGATGAAAGGGAGTTAAGACATTGGACATTCAGTTGAAAACCTAATCAAGAGTGTGTTTGTGGTAAAAAGAATCCATTAAGCAAAGATTGAATCAATTGGACCCCACACATGTGCTTGATATCTTTTGATCTTATGGTTTTTATGCAAATATTGGTCTTTTAATTTTGAATTACTCTTAGAGAAAGGCATGTTCTTCACTATCTTGGTCTAGTAAACAAGTCCTTCCTAGGTTCATTTAGGATCAAATCAAACACTTCATCCAAATTCCAAATATTTATCAAAATCCATCTCACCAAACAACTTTAGAGCTTTTGGAAACATCATTCTAGACTTGGGTAAATCATAAAAACCAAAATCACCTTGTTTAGTTAGGAGTATGGGAATGCATCCTTTCTCATACCTTTAGCTAAATTATCACCTCTTTGAACAAGTTCATCCTAAGATAACATCTTATAGTTTACAAAGTTCATTACCCAAATCAAGCCAATCAAAATCAAACCCTAAGTCTAGCATTGATCCAAAGTCCCTAAACGTTTAACACTCATATCATTCACCCCTTTCATCCTTCATCTCGTCATTGGTCCTAAGAACCTTAAAGGTCACTTTTGCAACAAGGTCAAAACACAAGAACATGGAATACAAACTTGATCCATACATCATGAGTAATCCAAATCAATTGAACTTTCAAAGCCTTACAACGCTGATTGATTATCAAAAATCACACTTATACAATCCATACATGGGATCATTACCTTCTACAAATGTCAATGGCACAACAAGTGAGAGTATTCCCAAATCAAATATTGGAACACATTTCCCGATGGTAGATCTAAATCCAAACCTACAAGTCTGTCAACCAAACAATCAATGCATGAGCCTTCAAATGAACAACGAGAATGTACCAAGCACAAGTTTTCGAAACATGAATATGGAAAACTTTGGGATGGATACATCTATAAATCATACGAATATTCCAAACATGAACAATTATCAATTTCAACCTATCATGCCAAATCTAAACATCATCCCAAGTCAAAACAATGTCGAAAATCGATTTGACCGTGATCCCATTCAAAAACCACAAGTATGCATCCCAAATATGCTTAAACGAAAACCAGATCAACTATCTCAAGGGAGTCAAGATCAAAATAAAGATTAAATTTGGAAAGATCAAATTGCTATACTTACCAAAATAGTTGAGTCATTGTGCCAAGAGACATCTCCACCACCATTACCCATATCAACATCGTTCCTTGGTTTAGGGCTTCCCCTTTACCTAGCACCAATCACTCCATCCAAATCAATCCACCTAACACCAATCAATCCATCACATAAAATCCTTTGAATATACCATCGACATCACACCAACAGATGGTATCTAATCAAATGACAACATCAATCCTAACAAATAAAAACATGGTCTCCCAAGGACCTATCACCTCATTCATCCCAACCATCCCTATCACTTCAATCATTCCAACCATCACTATCATGCCCATCACATCTCAAACCCTCATGATCAGTCCAAGCATATCTCAACCACTTGTCACTACATCCAACACGATTCCAAATCCACCACCACTACCACCAAAACCAAACACAGCAATACAATATAACATTGTGGTAAAAGCTCACCAAGCCTACCAAAGGGCCATCCAACAATATCTAGCCACACAACAAGAAAGATAAGCTCAACAAGTGCAACAAGCCTCTCAAGCTACCCAACAAATGCAATCACAAACACAAAAAATGACAACTGTTGAGAACAAGGATCAAGACCAATCCATCACTGAGCACCTTGAAGCTATGTCTACTTCATCCAATGATCAAATCAACATATGTCAAGAGTCACTTTTCAATCATGATCAAAATCCACCAACAATACCCAACAATGATCCAATTCAAGAAACACCAACATCATTTGACCATATGGTTAAACACATTGGAAATCCCTCCACCACAATTGTTGAAAACAATGATCAAGGTCTCTCCATCGATGAGCACCTTGAAGATGTTTCCACCCCATCTGATGATTAACTCACCATACATCAAGAGGCACTTTTTAGTGATCTATTTCAAAGAGTGTTAGGATTATTTGATCCTATTGACATAATGCACAATCCGTTGACCAATGATCATGTCGAAAATGTCTCTAAATTTCCTTATGAGTTAGAGGACATATCTCAAGAATTTATCCCAAAGCATGATCAATATCTTTCACTAAGTTCTAGCAATGGTCCTTACCAAGACATGTTGAACCCCTTTGACCTCATGGTTATAGATACTGAAAGAACTCTGAACTCGACACTTGAGGATATTGAACCACTTACCATGTCTAATGATGACATCCAAGAACCCTTTGTAAGCAATCCATCCATTGAAACTGACCCATGTCAAGAACTTGATCCAAAGAATGTCGAAAGAAACTCTGAAATCATTCAAGATCAAGAATTTGTATCTTCAAGATACTATAATAATCTAATGGACACTCTCCTATCTATGCAAGATGATCATATCCACATAGCACATACTCCTCAATCTACCCATGAGATGCTTTCTATGGATGGACACGTAGATGATCTTCAGCCAGAACAAGATTCTATTACACAAAAAGAGCAGATTATTGATTCCAAGAATCAAACAGAGTTGTCAACAATAGTATCAGATATATCACAAATTTAGACTAAGGACATCATGAATAAATATATCCAGCATTATCCACTCAAGGAAATAAGTCAGGAAGAACCGTATAATTCAGAGTTAGCGGAACAACAAATTGAAACGTCACCTACGGTGGTCATTTATCAGAGAATGCATTATAAACAAGAGCTCTCAGAACAAGTGAAATCAAAGCATGAAGGTACTACTTCCACCATACTGGGGGCAACTTCATCTCAAGCAAACATCAACATAGGGAGCACGAAGAATCCTTATGATGAAACCGATGTCAATACTACAACCAGCCATGTCATGAATCTTCATCCACCCATCACCCCATCCACAAATTGGAACCAACTTTGAAGGAAAGATTTGAATCAAAGCACAAAGGATGTTATCAAGGAAAAAGAAGCTGAGAAGCATAATGGACAAATCAAATACACATGGATACCAAAACATACAAAGAAAGATTATCCCTATCAAACTCTATCAGTCAAAGAAACTATGGGGAAAGATAAAAAAGGGAAAAGTATCCATCAAAGATGTCCACAAAAGCAAAAGCAGGATTTTCAAGCGACGTACAAAGTGTATCAAGTAATTGGTCCTAATTTTACACACACTTCCATATCCACCCATCATTGCTCATCTTCCAAAGTTTGGAGAGTCAAAGATTCCATGTTGTCAACCAATCCATCTTTTATCCCTAAACACACTCCATCCATGCCTCCACGCTTGATATCCAATTCTCACATTCACCATGTATTGGCAGAAACCCTTCATCATAAGGATTCAAAATGCAATCTATCATGATGTGTGCACAAAGACAAAGTCAACTCCGGTATCAACGAAGCAGATCAAGAATCCCAAAAGTTGCATTCAAGTGCATGTATCTTAGCAAAGCAACTTCTTCAAGCAGGATATCGATGGCACATTATGAATAGGGGCATCTACATCAGCAACACCTTGTGATTTAGCATGAGTTTAAAATCTTTTAGAAAAAACCAAAAAAATCAAAAAATATGAAAATCCAAAAAAATTTAGAAAAATGATTGAAAACAGTAAAGAAAAAAATTATCCTCTAGTGAAAACCACTTCGGTGGCACTTTGGGCAAGTACCTTGGTGAAAACCTGGAAAATAGGTGCCTTGTGTAAATAAGCACTTTCCATCCACAAGGATCTTTGTGGCTTGTTCGGCATCATCCATCCATTTCGCTTCCATCATTCATTGCATTCAGGTCTCCATCCATCACTCACCCACTCGCATCCGCACCATAGCTTGGTCCTGTTTTCATATCGTGATCCCTCCTAGTACTACTCAGCCCATCCTTAAGGTCAGTCTATCCTGCCTTTATCGGAGTAGTCTATTACATCGTGCTGGGGGCATGTTCTTATCAGATCAGATTCATGTATGATCTTAAAATCCTCAAATCAAAAAATCCAAAAACAAGTCAAAAAGTCATTTAAAATAAAAAAACAAGGTCGTCTTATTGAACTACATTGTCTCTGAGCTTGAACGTAGGCAAGGTTGATCTTTGATCATCCCCCGAGACATTTAGGTCAGTCCTATAGGATTCTGTCATAATAAACTGACATTTCATCATGCATATCATCATCTGTAAATCGGTCAAGTCGTTAGTCGAACTACGTGGTCTTTGTGTGTATAACATAGGAAAGGATAGTCTGTTGATCAACCCTCAAGACCCCTAGGATAGGTCTTTAGGTTAGTCTCTTGGTCAAAATCTCAGAAAATCCCAAAAACATTGGAAAATAGAAAATCAAAATAGTTGAAAATCTCAAAAAATACTAAAAACAGCCTCAAAACATTGTGAAAACATCAAAAACATCCAAATGTTTGAAAAATCCATCCATCTCATCCCACTTGCACTCGCAATAAACACCACTCATAATAAATTGATCGTCATCATCAACCTTTGGTGAAACAATCAGAAACAAGTCTAGCAGATTTAAAAGTAGAACTCCAAAAATGTCATGTCTTAAGTCTAAGTCAGTACGTAAGCAAATTGGTCATCTCTTTGTATCAGTAACACATCATCTGAATTGGTCCCATATCAATCATCCCTTAGAGCACTTTGGATAAACGAAATGATGTGCCGCCATCCACTAACATGTCCTAGGATGAATCCTTCCTACAATGGGCATTATCTTTTGGCAATAAGTTTCGGTTATCACCCTTAGAAAACACATCCTCTTTCCGTTAGCGGTATTTAAGAGCATCAGTTTGTTTGTTTAGTTGGTCTTTATCTTTTGACTTATCTTATTTGCGCTCATTCCAAGGACGTCTCGATGATATCCCAAAATAGAGGATTTAGAGAAATAGGAAGGGGCAACGATCATTATCTTCTGTCTGTTGTGCTTGTTGGACGCTCTTGTAATATAACCTCAACGAATACTTGCTTTGTTAGGTATGTATAGAAGAGGTCTAGGGCAACTAGTTGACTATTACAGGGATAGGTTTACCTTTCCGTGTTTTGGTCTGAGGTGTCTAAAACTTCTAAAGTACATCCTAGCAAGGTTTCCATATGTCAGGTGTGAACAAAAATATTCCTATCTGATTGTCAAGTCAAATTCCATCACACTAAGTACCAAGCCATCCTGGTTTTCTATGCCTTGATGCATTGTACCATGTGTGTTATCAAACATAAGGAAATTGACCCTTTGAAAATCCCAATTCCTCGGCAAGTAATCATCATCATCATTTGCATTTGTGTCATCTTGTGTCTTGTTGAAATGACTTCTTCTTTTCTTACTAACCATGCTAACAAGGTACTATGACAGTTGATCATCATCCTCAACCCTGCATCCACAAATCATTAGCATATTGCATAAACATATCATATAGGAAACATCCACATTGCATTTTAAAAGCAATCTAAATAGGTTATCATAAACATTCTTCATAAAAGGTGCATCCATGTCATTGCATTTCACCCATTACATTACATTACATATCATTCATTTTCATTTCACAACCATTTCATATAAATCATCACATACGCATTTACAGAAGCATTCCATCATCATTTGCATAATCAAAATATATAAGCATCTAAATCATTTTGCATAACATCATTACATCATCTCACCACTTTACATTCACACTACATATCATTGCATCACATACATCATTATTTATTGCATCTCATACAACCATTCACATTATCATATCAAATCATCGCATTATCATAAATAGATCATCACATTTGCATATCATAGGTTAGCATATTATAGATCTGTTAGTCATAATCATAACGCATACAAGCATCCATAGCATATAAAAATAAACCATCCATGCATAAAGGAGAACACAATACATCAAAATCAGCTCATATATATCATCAATCATGTCAATTGTCATAGTATAAAGAATAAATCGGATCACTATACATATGTGTCAATCAGTACAAAACGCCCATCCAGCTATCAAAAATGAGCCCATAAGACACAAAAAGTGTGTATCATTTGGATCATGTTCGATCTACATGAATTCTGCCCTCACCCCTATCACCATGACCCTCTAGTGGTCTCTGGTTGGCCCGCTCTGAGTACTCAGGGACCCAATCTACTCTAGGTAGGGTGTTGTGGTAGGCCCGACAGTAGTAATCTATCTCTCGGATAGCATCCTTGTAAGATCACATCGGCATTGTACCCTGGGAGGAGGAGGTTGTCATACTCTCAATTTGCTGTCTGCGGCCTAGCTCTATAGCTGCCTGTAGCTCTGCAGCCTATCTCTATTGCATAGCCTGATCCCTCTCTGCTTTGAGCTGCTCTCTCTCAACCCTCTCCTGGTCTCTCTCTACTGTCACTGCCTGAACCTGGGCGTGCAACTGTAAAATCAAGGCATCCCATTCATCTTCCTGCCTTGTTGGTTGTACCCGTGGCTGCACGTGAACCTGATCCTCACCCTTGCCTCGTGGTGGTGGGACTGGCGGATCCTGCTGCTGATCCTGCATGTGGACATCCTTGTGACCTGGTGGGACTGGAGGCATCCCTGGTGGATCCTATCAAATCTCGACCCTCAGTCCTCGCTTGCACCCTCATCCTCTCGCTCTGCCTCTGACCCTATGCACCTCTGGATCCTCACCTGTAATAGTCAACCGAAGGGGAGGTTTGAACCAATCTCTGTAGGCCTATGTGTTGCCCGGATCTGCCAGGCCCTAATCATAAGCCTACGGTCAGACTACCAACTGCCGAAAGCTATCAACTGCCTCAGAGGTAAGAATACCATGGCCCCATGACACCTGTGTCATGCTGCGTACAAAGACGGTTATGTAGTCGTCATCTGGTTGATCTTGCAATTCTCCGAACTGACACTGTACGCACCCGAGCATATATCTCTCAATCATCGTGTGCTCCCGCCCCTGCATGTATCAATCCTGGTGGTAGTAGAAGAGCTAATCTACATCGTCGGCCCATCCAGGCCGCCCTAGGTACGGTCTCCATGTGAACACAAGCATCTCATCTAGGACCCGCCTCCAGTAGGGGATCCCGTGCTCACCAGTGTGTGTGAAGGACACACCGCCTCTATATTGTGTCACAAGAGCATCCTCTGCCCCCATCAGAATTGGAACGACCTATGGACGTAGCACAAAAATGTGCTCCCATGCCCAGACATGAAGTAGTGTCACTCCAGCCCCCAGCGCTCTGCCATCCACGTATACATACTCATGTAGATCTCGGTAGAGTGAAGCTGGAAGCATAGGCCCCCATGCGAAGTGAACCAGCCTGTCTCAGACCATCCTCTCCCAGCAATAACCCCTGTCGGGACTGAAGTATCACCCTCGTCGGTCTGGGGCAACTAAACTCAAAATGATTGCTGCAACTGCCCAACGGAAGGGAGGTGCTATAACTCTGTATCTCTCCAGCTCGATCTGTCCCTCATAGTAAATAATGTCCCGTGTGGTGAGGACTTTGATGCAGCACTCGCGTCCCTTGTCCATATCGTAGATCACCCGTCGGCCATGAATATACAATTGTAAAATGCACTAAACATCCTCCAAGGTGATGATCACCTCGCTAGTGGGAAGATGAAATGACAATGTCTCACTGTGCCACCTCTCGGCCAGCGTTGACAACATCCCGAGGTGGGTGAACACGGGCGCTGCGTATGCAATGTGCCATAATCCTGTGACTCCCAGTTGATCTTGGTCTCGGTCGTTCAAGTCCCCTAAGACGCTCGCCAAATTCCGCGACTAGTGCTCTCAAGAGTAAAGCTCCCTAGGCCCGTCCTGCATCAAGGAAAGTCATCGTGTTAAAATTTTTGGAAAAATCCTGGCCTAACGCTCCAAACTTATTCCCAGCGGCATGGTTTGTGAAGGCGTCGCAGTTTGAGTTTGCTCAAACTCTGCCGCGTGAGCCAAAAATGATCCAAATAGCGCTGCCGCAGCGCACTTTATCCCCTAGCATCGCAATTTGCATGAAAAGGGCGCCGTCGCGACGCACTTTAACCAAACCGGCCCGCCGAGCCCGAGCCCAGCGACGGAGTTTTTAAACTCCTAAATTGCACCACTGCGACGCTATATAGCATTGCTACGGGGCAAAATGGCCTAGCGTGATGCACTTTAAATGTCGAGTGGCACTATAATAGTGCCGCTAGAGGCGAGCTCGTCTTTTAAGGGGCTAATTAATGTATTAAATGAAAAAAATAAGCTTAGGTAAGGGTCACATACCGGTGCCCCGATGCCAGGTGGTCACTAGTATGTCCAGACTCGATCACTGATATGTAGGGGAAGCTGTCATTGCACCATATCACCGGAGAGTTAGAGCTCTAATCTCAAGTTTGCTAGTGGAGGTGTGTGAAAATGACTTGAAAGTGACCCCTCGGGCCCCTTTTAAGCCTAAAAATTAGGGTTTTTTACCCTAAATAGTTGTCTTGCTAGGGTTTTGGACCCCCAAACCTGTTTTTGTCTATGTGAGGCTTCTTATTCATCGTTTTATTGTGTTTAGACACGTTTTTAGCCTCTCGGACCCCTTTTGGACTTGTCGGGTACTTTGTCATCTTTTTTCGTGAGATCACCCAAAAAAATTAAAAATTTTGTTCGATCTCTTGAGGGGGCATTATAATGGCATGTTTTCTCTCACCATGCAGTAGTGGGCCAAGTTTTTAAATATCAAAATTTTTTGGCTTTGAATGAGATCGTTTATTCTTTGAACCAACGCAACGAGTGCAATGTTTGAAAGAGGGGAAAAATGTAGACACGTAAAATATATCGATTGACATCATGCATTTGATCCTGACTTACTAACATTGTTTCTTCCTGAATCATCCCTCGGTCTAACCTTTTAATCAAATTTCCCTATCTGATTAAAATCATCAATATTCATCTCTTAATTAAATAAATCATTTTGTCTAATTAAGTCACTTTTTCTTGTTAATTAAATCAATCCATCTGATCTAATTATCTCTATTTAATTAAATAATCAATTTATTTGATTAAATCTCTAAAGTCTATCCATTAAATTAAATAAATCAAAACCTTATTTGATTTTATCTAACACCATCCCTTTTAATTAAATAAATCAAAAAAATTATTTAATTAGCCTCTTATCATATTCCTCTCTTATTTGATTTAAATAAACCCATAAGTCTAAGTCAAATAAGTCACATCATCTAATCTCCTGTTAAATTAATTAACCCTTGATTAATGTAACCTCATCTCATATCACATCCTCTAGATAATGCAAGTTGCACATGAAAATAGATTTAATTCATTTATTAAATCTCTATTTTCCTCACAAGGCATTTTTTGGAATATTCTCTCAATTTGAATTCAAAAATTCCAAGTCAACATGTACATCCAACAAGGTATTTAATATCTCTTACATGTCCTTTGTCTTGAGCCAAGTGGCATTTATTGCATTTTCCCTTCCCTCTTGCATGTCATTTCAACAAATTTGAAATTCAAATATTGGCATTTATTGACACAAACCCCAAATATTGCACATCCATCATCCATTCATAGCTTGACAAGTGGCACCATATCATTGGATGAATGTTAGTTCCACATTGCTCAAATTTGGACATTCATTCATCTTGAAATCCTATAAATAAAGAGCTCATATCCTCATTTTATCATCCACAATCCAAGCAAAGTTACCATGTTCAAATATCTCTTGAATTCCATCTATTATCATTGAGTCATAGCTAGGTTTTTGCAGATTTTTGACTTGGAGTCTCATCTTTTCATCAAAGTGGATCAACATCATCTTCAACATTCAAAGCTTGCATCATAGGAATTGGGAAAGGGCCAATTTTCACATCATATTGGCACCAATTCCCCCATGGGATTATGAGTTTGTACATTTAAATTAGGATTCAATCTAGTTTTGTCATTTATATTGTGTTCTTCATTGTTTTCTTTCCTATTTTAGATTTGTAAATGGATTTCATGGGGAATCCTTGTTTTAGCTTGCAAATCCTTGTTTAACTTGTTTACTCATGTTGTTTTGCAGGTACTAGGAAAAGGGTTTGCACACTAATCACGTCATCTCTTTTGTTAATTAAATCAATCCATCTTATCTAATTATCCTTATTTAATTAAATAATTAATTTTATTTGATTAAATCTCTAAAGTATATCCATTAAATTAAATAAATTAAAACTTTATTTGATTTAATCTAACACCATCCCTTTTAATTAAATAAATCAAAATCCTTATTTAAGTAATCTTTTGTCATATTTTTCTCTTGTTTGATTTAAATAAATCCATAAATTTGAGTCAAATAGGTCACATAATCTAATCTCTTGTTAAATTAATCAACCCTTGATTAATTTAATCTCATATCATGTCACATCCTCTAGATAATGCAAGTTACACATGAAAATAGATTTAATTCATTTATTAAATCCCTATTTTCCTCACAAGGCATCTTTTGGAATATTCTCTCAATTTGAATTCAAAAATTCCAAGTCAACATGTACATCCAACAAGGCATTTAAAATCTCTTACATGTCCTTTGTCTTGAGCCAAGTGGCATTTATTGCATTTTCCCTTCCCTCTTGCATGTCATTTCAACAAATTTGAAATTCAAATATTGGCATTTATTGGCACAAACCCCAAATCTTACACATCCATCATCCATTCATAGCTTGACAAGTGGCACCATATCATTGGATGAATGCTAGTGCCACATTGCTCAAATTTGGACATTCATCCATCTTGAAATACTATAAATAAAGAGCTCATATCCTCATTTTATCATCCACAATCCAAGCAAAGTTACCATACTCAAATATCTCTTGAATTCCATCCATTATCATTGAGTCATAGCTAGGTTTTTGTAATTTTTGGCTTGGAGTCTTCATTCTTCATCAACAAAGTGGATCAATCTCTTCAACATTCGAAGCTTGCATCACAGGAATTTGGTAAGGGCCAATTTTCACATCAAATTGGCACCAATTCCCCCATGGGATCATGAGTTTGCACATTTAAATAAGGATTCATTCTAGTTTTGTCATTTATATTGTGTTCTTCATTGTTTTCTTTCCTATTTTAAATTTGTAAATGGATTTCATGGGGAATCCTTGTTTTGGCTTGCAATAACTAACTTGAGGTGTTTATTCTCTTCGTTTTGCAGGTACCAAGGTTGGGGTTCGCAAACATAGCAACAACCTTATAGGGTTTATAAAGAACAAATAGTGCAAACTAGAAGTGTTTCTCTTCACCCTAGATCACACAAAGAGGAAGGGGAGAGGATACGGACAAGTGCTAGTCTACCAAGCATAGATGACACAACACACACTCTTGTTCATTTTAGGTGCACCAAAGGTAATGTAAGTAAATTTTAAAAGCACCAAATGAAGTGTGAGATTGTTTTGTTATTTTTAAAACCCAAATGAAAGTGAGATTGTGTGGTTCAATTCTTAAGCCCAAATTGAAAAGTTCAAGTTGTATTTGTCCAATTGTTAAGAACCAAATGTAAAATGAAGATTTTCCAATTCTTCATAACCAAATGTAAAATGAACCTAATTTAAAGCTTTAAATTGAAATGAATATTAGGTTATCCTTTACACAAGTGTTGATAAACAAGTTTTGTAAATTTGATGCATTCATGATGATAGAGTGTTAATAAACTCTTGAATTTTTGCTTAAGACCTCACTTAGATTCTAAAAACAAATGTTATTCTTAATAGAAACAGAGAACAAAAAACTAGCTTATGGTTACGTACCAAATAAACTTGAAATTCAAATGACAAACTTGGAATTTAACTCTCCTTGTACCTACAACTACATTAGTATGCCATACAAGTGCATCGCTCTACATCACTAAAAGTGCATCACCATTCACATATGCATCGCTCTACCTATGTTCGCATATGTCGCAATACACATATGCATCGCTATACCTTTGAACAAATGTGTTGCTTTAATCAACTGCATCACTCTGTCAAAATCTACAAACAGAAAGAAGAAAATTAGCAAATGCATCACAACAACTAGTGTGTTAACCTTTGAGTTACATCTACGTCGCAATATTTTTTAAGCGTGTCACAATATTCAACTGTGTTGCACTATTAAAATTGTATCACTTTGCTAACTGACAAGTGCATCTCTTTACCTCCTATTCTTGCAAAATCTGAGAAAATCAAGCAAAAATTATTAGCTAGGGACATGGGGTCTCATTGGGCATTCCATTAAGTGAATGTGTAAGAATTACTAACCATATAAAATCAAATTGAACCAATAACAAAGATTATGATCAATCAAGCATACAATTATCAATGAAATTGTTTAGAAAGAAAATTAACTTTCAAAACATGAAATATTTAAACAAAGATCAAATCAAAAGCTAAAGAAGAATGCAAACCTCAATCCCATTGTGAGATTATGTCCTTCATGGATTTGGAGTGTTGCAATCTAGACAAAATCCATCATATGCAAAACAAATTGATGATACTTGATGAAGAAATGTCTCACATGTGCACTCAAATTGATCAAATTGGAGATTCAATTCAAGATAGTATGTTTACTCAAAGCTTGTGGATCCTTATTATGGAAAAATGCCTTCTATTTATAAAATTTTGAAATTAGAATCAATGGTGAAGATCAAATTCATTAATCAATGGATGAAATCGAATAAGAGGAGTAAACATGGATGCAGGATCAATCCAATGGTTGACAATCCATAAGGCATGGATCAAAGATCAGATCAATGGTCTCAAATCCATGAGAGACTCAACTAATTCCCTAATTTTTAGGAAATATGTTGGAGGAATGTTGGAGATATTTCTATTTCGAGGGAAATATTTGAATTTGAAAATGACATATTCCAAGGGAATATTCATTGTGCAAGTGGATGAGGTTAGAGGTTTTAATTAAATAATCATGAATTATTTAATCAAAGTGTGATTAATGATGATTAATTAAATAATTTTCATTGTTTAATCAAATAAAAATAAAACTAGTATGAAGAATTTAGTGAATTAAATAAATGAAATTGATTTATTTAATTAATTGGAGAAAATATGAATTTAACCAAATAATTGACATTATTTAATTAATTGGACGAAATATACGAAATACACTAGAAATAGTGTTAGTATGTGAAATCAAGTATGCGATATTGTTAAGACAATTTTAGGTGTCTAGTGTATTTTCTTAATTTTGTTCATCACTTTCCAATTTCTAGGTGCCTAAGTTACATGTTTTTCCTGTTTTTACTTCTCATTTCCTAATTTTATTTCTAGATTGTGTCTTTAGTTAGGCAACTCTTTCAAGTTAGCTATTTTAGGTTAGGTTATAGTTGAATGCCTATTTTGTAATCAAAATTAGATAATTTAATCTATAATTTTGATAAAAAAATTTAAATAAAGAAAACACTAGACCTAATTTATTAATTTTGTTCATCTCTTAACAATAAGTTTCTTAATGGTGTAAGGGCCACTTTTTCTATTCAATTTTATCTCGACTTATTGCCTATAATTCATGCATGGTGTTAACACCAATGTTTATGTTTAATGTATATTTTATTATTGGTCATTGCAATTTGCTATTGTGAATGCTTAGGTGAATTAAGAATTATTCACGCATTATTAAAAATATGATGAATAAGCATATTGAATATGATGCAATTGAGATCATGTAGTGTTTAGATGATATGGAGTTGTTAATTTTGATTCAGAATTTCATTATGTTTTTTTAGAAGATAAGCAACATTTACAGGCTGATGTACCCTTTACACATCGAGCCTCATGGGCCAAAAAAATCAAGTCCAAAAAAAATTTAAAAAAACCACTAACCAAAAAAAACCATAGACACAACAGACTAATAGCCAATAGTAACACCCCGTAGACAAAGCGACAACAGACTAACCTATGTTGATCAATATTGAGTAATCTATTATGTGATGTTGTACACACCCTTATTTCAGTGTTTATGACAACAAGGATATATTTGTCTAACCTATTTTTTTGTAGCATATTTTACCTGACTTAATTTTACAAGATATTTGTTCTATGTACATGTGTGACCTATGAGTTAATTCAATGTGGATTGATTATATTGATTCATGATGTTAATCGGGCGAATTTTTATGTTTAATGTATATATTCATTAATATTATCAATTATTGTTCATTAAAATTTGCTATTGTGAATGATCAAGTGTGAATTAAGAATAATTCCATGTGCATGTTATTAAAATTATGATGAGCATATTGTTCATATGATGCAATTGAGATCATGTACAATCTTTAAATGATATGGATGTTAATTTTGATTCATAATTTCACTATGTTGATCTATTGAGTAATTTATTATGTGATGTTACACATGCCCTTATTTCTATGTTTATGACAACAAAGATATATTTTTCTTTAACCCATTTTATTTCAACTATGCTCATTTTGAAATGATACTTATTGTGCATATTGAGAGTTCTTGTGTGTTAAATCATTTTTATTGAATTTTTTAAGTTAATTCCTTTTGTAGGAGGGCTAATTTAAGAACATAAATGTGTGTCAAATGCAATGTAATATACAAGAGGAAAATTAGTTAGGATGTGCACTTTTTTCTTTATTATTAACTTTTAGTTCCTAATTATTAATGTACTTTCTCATTTTGAAAGTTCATAATCACCTTGATGCTTTAGATTCATACATTAATAATCTATATTTTATATATTCTAGAATCTTCTCTTTTATATATGATATGTGTACAATGACTCAACAAATGGAAAGTGGAGTAGAGGTCCCTAAGCCAATTTTAGCTATTGGAGAAGACGGGGTTGTAGCAGACACGGTTGATGTTATGGAGGAGACCCAAACAACACAAACAATTGATGTTAGAGAGGAGGACCATACACAATTTGATGTTGGACAACAGTTAGGATCACTTCCATTTGTTGATATTCATACTATGAATCTAATTTTAAAGAGGTGAAAAGCAAAATTTATTACAAAAATATATATCATTTACTTGAATTAGATATTAAGAAATCAACATTTTATGCTGAACAACCTACTACTACTACTAAGAGGTCATTTACAAGAGCTTCAAAGAAAATAATTGACTTATTTCAAAAGTCATGATACACTTGGTCAAGCCCAATTGTTATCAATATTACTTCTTTGTGATGACCTAAAAGAGCCATTAGAATTGATAGGTGTAGATTTCTCAAAAAAAAGGAAAAGACAAGGCCTAGAAGACTTAAATATTATTGAAAATGTTAAACAAGGTTTGGGTTCCATTGGAAACCAATCTTGATCAATAAATAAGAGGATTTCAAAAAGAGTGACACTGAAATCTATTTAAAATCCACAAATGACAAGAAAATATCAAGTCTCTTCACTTTCAAGTGAAATTGGCTTAATTAGGACATACACTCACAAGATATGTGAAAAAGAGAAAGGTTTTAGATGATACTATTGCATAAGGCAATTGGACATTGATGTGTAGGGCTTCTCATTCTGATAAGATTGAATTTGGTGTTAGGAACTTGGTCTCAATTTTTTGGCATGATCATGCTCATCCCTCATCAAATAATAAAGATGTTCTAAAAGATAGGATCGGGCCTGGAAATAATTTTTTACTGCATACTCATCCCTCCCTCTTTTCTCTCTCTCCTCTTTCCCTCTCTCCCCCTCCCTCTCTCCC
>VDFB02058242.1:35105055-35117088 GCA_007258455.2 Sequoia sempervirens
CTCCCTCTTTTCTCTCTCTCCTCTCTCCTCTCTCCCTCTCTCCCCCTCTCCCTGTCCCTCCCTCTTCTCCCCTCTCTCTCACCCTCTCTCTCACCCTCTCCCTCTTCCTTCTAAGCCAATAATATTTTGATCGCAATAAATTTTTAGCCAAGGTGACACCATGACCCACATATGCCTTCATGTATTTCTTTTAAAGTGACATAAGCTTCCTCTTGGTTAAGACATCTAAGTAATGTGTTATCGAGAATTCTTCGGTATAAGGTATCACCAATAATGACAAATCATGAGGATCTTTTGATAATTTTTTTTCATGAGTTAGGGGTTATATCGGTGGGGAATATACCTCTATGTAGGTAGGTAAAGATGTCATGGTACCGGGGTGAACCACACCAACAATGTCATACACGAATTCTGACTCTAGAACCTTGAATGTTGGTATGAGGAGTTGTTCCACAAGAAATTCATATTTTGAGCTATTCTTTGGTATGTCTAGTAATGAACCAATAGTTTCCATTGCATCAACTACTCTATTATTAATCCTTGGTATCTACTCAAAAGTTATGTCAATGAAGTACTACTACTTGTAGGTATCTACCATTTTCTTGTATGGTGTAAGCTTGCCATCTTTCATTTGATAATCATTATTGACTTTCCTTACTATCAATTGTGAATCTCCATAGACCTGAAGCTCTTGAATTTTCCATTGAATTGTTGTTCTTAATTCGATGATCAATGCTTCATATTTTTCCATGTTATTGGTACAAGGGAATGCCAATTAGAAAGACTTGGGTATGCAATCTACTTGTGGAGTGATGAACAAGATTCTTGCTCCTAAACCATGTTGTGTATGTGATCCATCAAAATATAGCTTCCAGTACTTAGTTATTGTGAGGGTAAAGATGGACTCATCTAGAAACTCTAATATCAATGGGTTCTCTACATCTAATGGTATTCAACCAATTGATCTGCTATAAATTTTCCTTTGATCACTTTTCAGTCCACATATTCAATATCAAATTAACTTAGGATCATCACCCATTTAGCCTTACTATCAGTGAGTGTAGCTTTAGATAACAAATATTTCAAAGGAACTACCTTGGAAATAAGCTTAACCTGATGTGATAACATGTAATTTCTTAACTTTTGGGAAGCAAAAATAACTATTAAACAAGATCTCTCTATAGGTGAATAGTTAAGCTCAAAACCCACCAAAGTTCTGTTGATATAATAGATAGCATGTTCCTTCCATTTTCACCATGCTGAGCTAGGAGAGCTCCTAGTGCTGCTCAAGTTGTTGACACATAAAATCAATAATTTCCTTGCCTTCGGTGGTATTAAGACTAGTGGTGTTTCCAAGTAATCCTTGAGTATCTGGAATGCTTGTTCATAGTTTTCATCCCATTTATATGCTACACCCTTGTGAAGGAGATGAGTAAAAATATGTCACTTATTTTCCAGTTGTGTTATGAACCTCCTAATCAATTGCAACTTTTCTTGAACGCTCCTTAGCTATTTCAGTGTGTGAGGTGGTGACATCTCCAAGATTGCATTTAATTTTGTTGTATCCACTTCAATGCCCCTTCGTGACACTATATATCCCAAGAGTTTTCCAATGGTAATGCCAAAGACACACATTTTTGGATTCAACCTTATGCTATATTTTTCAAGCTTATAAAAAATTGGAGCTAACACTTACAAATGTCCTTTCCTTGTTATAGATTTTGCCAATATATCATCTACATAATCTTCGACAATTTTGTGGATCATATCATGAAAGATTAGTTGCATTGCCCATTGATATGTAGCCCATACATTTCTTAGGATGAATGGCCTCATGTTCCAATAGTATGTCCACCATGAACATGTGAATGCTATTTTGTGTTAATCTTCTCTAGCAATCATGATTTGGTTATATCCTAAAAATCTGTCCATGAGAGATATCATTTCATGACTAGTTATGAGATCCACAATGATGTCAATGTTAGGGACTAGGAAATAATCTTTAGGAAATGCTTTGTTCAAGTCCCTAAAGTCAATACAGATCCTTATGTGCCTAGTGGTTTTTGAAATAGGAACCAGGTTGGAAACCCACTCAAGATAATCAATTGGTCGAATAAACCCAACATCAAGTAATTTTTGTAGTTCCACTTTGACAAGAAATGCTATTTTGGGGTGGATCTTTCATAACTTCTTTATAACTGGCTTGGCATCTGGATTTACCATGAGATGATGTACTACTAAAGATGTGTCATGACTAGGCATATCAACATAGGACCATGCAGAACAAGCCTTCCTTTCTCTAATAAAATTTTCCACATTCTATGTCTCTTCATCATCTAAGAAATAAGCATGAAATGTAATATATGGAGCTTCTTTTGATCCTACATTGACCGGTTTTGATCCTCCATCCTCGAGTGCCTCAAAAAAAATTTCACCTTTAGATGCGTCCTTTCTTTTTACTATTTTATGATCTGAAAGTGCTACCATGTGGTTTTCACTTAAATATTGTGTATTGATTTTCACATTTTCTCTTTTGTGACTAGAGGACTCAATTGTCTCCCCAAAGTAGCCATTTTTTTCTAGCTCAATATCAAAGCCTACATTTTGATCTCTAAAGATGTCATTTCTTGCTCCCATGAACTCAAAAATTGCCTCCTCATTTTTGAATAAATCTAGAACTTGTGTTTGTTGTTGGTCCTAGTCGATTAGTTGAGGGTAAGTAAGGGCTATCTCGTTAGCTTGGGTTGGTGAGGAGAAGGAACTGTTAATGATAATGTATATCGATGTGTGTTCAAATAAGTTTGTGATACACATTGGTTCATCATCAATATTTTTGTACTCAGATGTATCTAACCAATGGGAATCTTTATCTTCTTTGATTAAAATATCATTGACATGAGGGACCACATCTTTGATCGAGGTGTAACCAAGACCAATCTTCTTGATGCGATGTATAGGAATTATTGGTTCTCTCATTCCTTGTTGGTTTAAACCAAGGCCACCTATGCTTGTATAGCCCATATTTTTCATCAACTGAAAGCCTTTACTACTTGTGTCAATGGGTAATGGGATTTATTCTTTCTTATCTTGATAAATCTATTGTGAGATGTTCCCATCATCTATGACTTTTGTATTGAGATCTCCCCATTTCTGAAATGTGGTTTTCTTTACCTTCTTAGTGACCTCCTTAATGTATTGAGGTTCACCATGGGATTTTGGATTTGAATTTAATTGTCCTAAGAAAGCATTTGAAAAGTTTTATTCTTCGCAAGCACTATCCTTGGTTTTGATTGTGATATCAGGTATGACTATCTTAGATGCCAATGAATAATTTGAAATAGATGCCAATGAAGTTAGATCAAAAAAGGAAGAAGGAATAGGAACCTCATCATTCTTAGGAACTTGCAACACCTTTTCATATTTATCCTCTAATTCTCTATAGTAATAGAAGGGTTCTGGATCACCATGAATGGTAATCTCCTTGTCATTATAGGGGAATTCAAAACACTAATGATAAGTAGAAGCCACTACCTGCATCACATGAATCCATGATTTTTTCGAGGAGAATGTTATATGGAAAATCAAGGTTAAAAACTTGACATGTCATCTCTGCTATTGTCGGTCTGACCTGGATAGGTAATGTGATGGTACCTTTAGAATTTCTTTCTTCATCATCATATCCATTGATTGTTTCTCTTTTACTTCTTTCTATTACCTCTTCTAAATAACCCAAGTGTTTGATTATTTGGAGGGAATAAATGTTAACCTCAAATCCCCATGTATTAGGACTCTCTTCACTTTGTTCTTGTGCACAAATACATCAAGATGTAGTGCATGATTGTGATGGAAGATCATGCTTTATGAATAACATACGGTGAATGGATAAGATATAGCCTACCATGGCTTGAAATTGGTCAATGCTAATATCACTAGGCACCGTTGAGGAAGACAAATATTTTTCTAAAATTTCCTTATGTGCTGGTGATATTTTCAAAATCTCAACAATAGATATCTGGGCTGGTGTCTTCTTGAGTTGATCAAGAAGACTATAATATGTGATATTCTCCTTAGATGGTACTCTTGGTGGTAAATGAGCCCCTTGTATAGTGACCTTGCCTTGTCGTTTGGTGACTTGACACTATAATTTCTTCCTTGGATTGTGATGACATATATATGATTATCAGATGAATGCGTATTCCCTATGAAATTGTCATAAACATGTGTAACCTAGTTATACACTTTCCCTTTCACTTATCATTTCCTTGTGTATGGTTTGACATTGGATTTTTGTATATTTTGAGGTCTTTATTTCTTGAAGTTTTTGCTTATTGATCCAAATTTATTTCTCCATGGTCTATAAGGTCTTGAATGATTTTTTTTTAGTTTCATGCAATTGATGTTTTATGACCTTTGATATGATGATATTCACAAAAAAATGTCTTTGCACCATGGGGGTTTAACTTTAGGTTTGGGATATTGATGAAAATATGATATTTTGATAAGATTAGTTTGATCTAACTTATGCAAGACGCTCTCAATAGGTTCTCCCAAAGGAGTGCATTTTTTTGTCTTGGTGGATAACTATTTTCTCTTGGTTGTCCTTGTTGTTGATTATTGAAAATTTATACATTTGGTTGAGTTGTTTGTTGAAAATTTGGTCTAGGAGCATTAATGACCACCTTTGCATCCACCACACCATCATTAGTAATGTTCTTATTTTTAGAACAAAATCAAGGTTTGTTGCTATTACTTGATGATGGTTTATTAGTTGATATTTGGACAACTCCTTTTGCAATTAGAGATTTCTCAATTGTCATCTCTTTAGAGATAAATTCTTTGAATTTTGAGACACATTGCATACATAGTTGAAAAGCCAACTAAGTACCTAGAATTCCTACAAGTATTTTGACTTATGTTTTAGGAATAGGCCATTTGCACTTTCTAGATTTGTGTCTCCAATGTTGAAAAAAGGTAGCAAAAGGTTCTCCTCTATTTTGTTTTAATGTGTAAATATCTTGCAACGTTATGTTGACATCAATGTTATATGAGAAATGTGTGGTGAATTGGTTAATTATTTCATGAAATGTTCTAATCCCTTGAGGGAGGCGTGGGAGCCATTCCATTTCCAAACTACCCAAACTTCTTGGGAATAGTCTCATAAGATATGAATCATTGTAAGAGACTTTTGTACAAGCAACATAAAAGAACCTTATACATTCTTCTAGGTTTCCTCTTCCTTTATACTTGTCAAACTTTTTAATTTCAAAGTTTTGGGGGAAAGGTATCACCGTGATGCACCTATCAAATGGATAGGAGCATAAGTATTGAACTGCATATGATTTTTCGTACCTTTCTCACTTGAATATCTTGTATCCTTTGGTTCAATGTATTTGTGAGGAAATGTCCATATTTGTAGTGATCAATGGTGGAACATATGTGTGATCTTGATATGAAGGTGTGTTGTATGAGTGGTATTGTGAATTTCATGGTGGTGTTGGAGGTGTGTTATATGTTCCACCATATTGATATTGTGGTGTTGCATTTCCTGGTGATTGAATGTATTGTTGACCTTGGGGATTAAGATATTGTTGATTTTGAGAACCAATATATTGTTTCCCTTATTGTTGAGTAAGCATTTGTTGTGTACACATTTTTTGTTCTTGTGTTTGATCATAAGAAAACCCTTGGTGTTGTCTCACGTGTGGGTTAGGAACAATATGTTGATTTGGGACCATAAGTTGATGTGAGATGATGTTCTGATATGGGATGGCATTTTGATTTTGCATTGTGTGTTGGTTTAGAACATTATTTTGATTAAGATTTTTTTTTTGAATTGGAACCCTATTTTGATTTGGACCCATATTGTTACCTTGATTTGACACCATGTGACCCATATTTTGGTTTGGATCAATGATGATGATTATTGATATGGATGATATGAAACCTTTGATTTTGACTACACTTAGGATTTGATTGTTGTGATTTGATGTTTTTATGTGTTTGATAATTATGAACCCACCAATTTGGGAGTAGACTTATGAATCCAAAGTTAGTTTATACATAATGATGTTTCCTAATTCAAACCTAAACACCTTGAAAAAAGACCATTTTTCAGGGATAAGGCTAAATTAGTGGATGCGATAAAGATTTCAAACCTAAGTGATTGATGTCCAAATGTTGAAGTTTGTTTGATTTGATATGAGATATTGATGTTGTTTGATTAAATGTTTTGATGTTGAATGAATTTGATCCCTAAATGACAACCTAAGATTATGTTTGACAATTTCTAAATGATTGTGATATAAACTTTGTATGACATTTCAATGTTTGATGGCTAATAATGTTTTTCTAATGATAACCTAAATATTTGTTTTGATAAAAACAATGTTGAGAATGTATTTCCTTCTTTGATTTGTTAGAATCAAGTAACCAAATGTTTTTGAATCAAGTAACCAAGTGGATTCAATTTTTTCTTTGAGGTTCAATTCCTAAAATCCGATTTAGGCATTAATTATTTTTAGCACATAGAAGTATTGATTATGAGTTGTCCAATACTAAGATTTCTACAATAAAGAAAGCTATTTTCCACAAATGATCAAAATTTGTGAAAAGCAAAATGCTAAATTATAGTTCCCTAAGTTTACCTTGAAATAATAAGCAAAGATATGGACAAAGATACTAGGAAGAACACTAAGATATTATTTTGATAAAAATAAAATATACTGAGATGCATGCAGTAGTATAATGTCCTTCAAGTGTCTTCAATTATGTTCAAAGGGTTTGAAATTTCATCATAACTACATTTAATGTTTTGTTTTGAGTGTTTTGAATGATAAGCAATGTATTCACTAACTCAATGGGTAAAAGGAGATATTTCATGAGCTTTCCTCAACAAACCTCATTAAGAAAAGATTGATAGAACACAAATCAAGCACATTCCTATTTATTAAAGTAGGTGTATCTCTTAAGTAAGGTCCACACGATAAAATACCTAGGTTGAGCGGATTACTAGAGTATGCACGTATACACAATACACCTCTTACCTTAGAAGAAAAAGTTCCTTATAAGGTCTTTTTCACCTCAACAAGCAATCAATACATGATAAATATCTTCATGGAATGATGTTCCATTGCACCTTCTCAAGAGACGTTCAAAAGTCTTAGGCCTCTAAACAAATAGGTTTTTAGTGGGTATTAGGTGAACACCGTTGAATTCTTGGTATATCCATTGAGAAAATCATAGATAACCAAAGTGTTACATGCACAGTTTGACCTACATCTTTTTCTCTCAACCAATTTATATAGTGTACCCCTAAATGCCACTTGAGTTTTCCTTGAATTCTCCTTTGTAGGATGTATCTCAAAGGAAGGCCTCCTACTTTCAATTCAAAAAAATGGTCTTACTATTTCTCTTCACCCAAGATCGCACGAAGTGAAAGGGGAGTGGATACATAGCAACAACCTTATAGGGTTTATAATGAACAAATAGTGCAAACTAGAAGTGTTTCTCTTCACCCTATATCACACAAAGAGGAAGGGGAGAGGATACAAACAAGTGCTAGTCTACCAAGCATAGATGACACAACACACACTCTTGTTCATTTTAGGTGCACCAAAGGTAATGTAAGTAAATTTTAAAAGCACCAAATGAAGTGTGAGATTGTTTTGTTATTTTTAAAACCCAAATGAAAGTGAGATTGTGTGGTTCAATTCTTAAGCCTAAATTGAAAAGTTCAAGTTGTATTTGTCCAATTGTTAAGAACCAAATGTAAAATGAATATTTTCCAATTCTTCATAACCAAATGTAAAATGAACCTAAGTTAAAGCTTTAAATTGAAATGACTATTAGGTTATCCTTCACACAAGTGTTTATAAACAAGTTTTGTAAATTTGATGCATTCATGATGATAGAGTGTTAATAAACTTTTGAATTTTTGCTTAAGACCTCACTTAGATTCTGCAAACAAATGCTATTCCTAATAGAAACAGAGAACAAGAAACTAGCTTAGGGTTAGGTAAAAAATAAACTTGAAATTCAAATGACAAACTTGGAATTTAACTCTCCATTGTACCTGCAACTACATCAGTATGCCAAACAAGTGTGTCACTCTACATCACTAAAAGTGCATCGCCATTCACATATGCATCGCTCTACCTATGTTCACATATGTCACAATACACATATGCATCGCTATGCCTTTCAACAAATGTGTTGCTTTAATCAACTGCATTGCTCTGTCAAAATCTACAAATAGAAAGAAGAAAATTAGAAAATGCATCACAACAACTAGTGTGTTAACCTTTGAGTTACATCTATGTCACAATATTTTAAGTGTGTCACAATATTCAAATATGTTGCACTATTAAAATTGTGTCGCTCTGCTAATTGACAAGTGCATCTCTTTACCTCCTATTCTTGCAAAATATGAGAAAATCAAGCAAAAATTATTAGCTAGGGACATGGGGTCTCATTGGGCATTCCATTAAGCGAATGTGTAAGAATTACTAACCATATAAAATCAAATTGAACCAATAACAAAGATTATGATCAATCAAGCATACAATTCTCAATGAAATTGTTTACAAAGAAAATTAACTTTCAAAACATGAAATATTTAAACAAAGATCAAATCAAAAGCTAACTAAGAATGCAAACCTCAATCCCATTGTGAGATTATGTTCTTCATGGATTTGGAGTGTTGCAATCTAGAAAAAATCCACTATATGCAAAGAAAATTGATGATACTTGATGAAGAAATGTCTCACATGTGCACTCAAATTGATCAAATTGGAGATTCAATTCAAGAGAGTATGTTTACTTAAAGCTTGTGGATCCTTATTATGGAAAAATGCCTTCTATTTATAAAATTTTGAAATTAGAATCAATGGTGAAGATCAAATTCATTAATCAATGGATGAAATCGAATAAGAGGAGTAAACATGGATCTAGGATCAATCCAACGGTTGACAATCCATAAGGCATGGATCAAAGATCAGATCAATAGTCTCAAATCCATGAGAGACTCAACTAATTCCCTATTTTTTAGGAAATATGTTGGAGGAATGTTGGAGATATTTCTATTTGGAGGGAAATGTTTGAATTTGAAAATGACATATTCCAAGGGAATATTCATTGTGCAAATGGATGAGGTTAGAGGTTTTAATTAAATAATCATGAATTATTTAATCAAAGTGTGATTAATGACAATTAATTAAATAATTTTCATTGTTTAATAAAATAAAAATAAAACTAGTATGAAGAATTTAGTGAATTGAATAAATGAAATTGATTTATTTAATTAATTAGAGAAAATATGAATTTAACCAAATAATTGACATTATTTAATTAATTGGATGAAATATACGAAATACACTAGAAATAGTGTTAGTATGCGAAATCAAGTATGTGATATTGTTAAGACAATTTTAGGTGTCTAGTGTAGTTTCTTAATTTTGTTCATCACTTTCCAATTTCTAGGTGCCTAAGTTACATGTTTTTCTTGTTTTTACTTCTCATTTCCTAATTTTATTTCTAGATTGTGTCTTTAGTCGGGCAACTCTTTCAAGTTAGTTATTTTAGGTTAGGTTATAGTTGAATGCCTATTTTGTAATCTAAATTAGATAATTTAATCTATAATTTTGATAAAAAAAATTTAAATAAAGAAAACACTAGACCTAATTTATTAATTTTATTCATCTCTTAACAATAAGTTTCTTAATGGTGTAAGGGCCACTTTTTCTATTCAATTTTATCTCGACTTATTGCCTATAATTCATGCATGGTGTTAACCCCAATTTTTATGTTTAATGTATATTCTATTATTGGTCATTGCAATTTGCTATTGTGAATGCTAAGGTGAATTAGAATTATTCATCCATTATTAAAATTATGATGAATAAGCATATTGAATATGATGCAATTGAGATCATGTAGTGTTTAGATGATATAGAGTTGTTAATTTTGATTCATAATTTCATTATGTTTTTCAGAAGATAAGCAACATTTATAGGTTGATGTACCCTTTACACATCGAGCCTCATGGGCCAAAAAAATAAAGTCCAAATAAACAAAAAAAAAACACTAACAAAAAAAACCACAGACAATGAACTAATAGCCAATAGTAACACCCCGCAGACAGAGCGACAACATACTAACCTATGTTGATCAATAATGAGTAATCTATTATGTGATGTTGTACACACCCTTATTTATGTGTTTATGACAACAAGGATATATTTGTCTAACCTATTTTGTTGTAGCATATTTTACTTGACTTAATTTTACAAGATATTTGTTCTATGTACATGTGTGACCTGTGAGTTAATTCAATGTGGATTGATTATATTGATTCATGATGTTAACTAGGCCAATTTTTATGTTTAATGTATTTATTCATTAATATTATCAATTATTGTTAATTACAATTTGCTATTGTGAATGATCAAGTGTGAATTAAGAATTATTCCATGTGCATGTTATTAAAATTATGATGAGCATATTGTTCATATGATGCAATTGAGATAATGCACAATCTTTAAATGATATGGATGCTAATTTTGATTCATAATTTCACTATGCTTATCTATTGAGTAATCTATTATGTGATGTTACACATGCCCTTATTTCTATGTTTATGACAACAAAGATAGATTTGTCTTTAACCCATTTTATTTCAACTATGCTCATTTTGAAATGATACTTATTGTACATATTGAGAGTTCTTGTGTGTTAAATCATTTTTATTGAATTTTTCATGTTAATTCCTTTTGTAGGAGGGCTACTTTAAGAACATAAATGTGTGTCAAATGCAATGTAATATACAAGAGGAAAATTAGTTAGGATGTGCACTTTTTTCTTTATTATTAACTTTAAGTTCCTAATTATTAATGTACTTTCTCATTTTGAAAGTTCATAATCAACTTGATGCTTTAGATCCATACTTTAATAATCTATATTTTATATATTCTAGAATCTTCTCTTTTATATATGATATGTGTACAATGACTCAACAAATGGAAAGTGGAGTAGAGGTCCCTAAGCCAATTTTAGTTATTGGAGAAGAGGGGGTTGTAGCAGACATGGTTGATGTTATGGAGGAGACCCAAATAACACAAATAATTGATGTTAGAGAGGAGGACCATACACAATTTGATGTTGGACAACAATTAGGATCACTTCCATTTGTTGATATTCATAGTATGAATCTAATTTTAAAGAGGTGAAAAGAAAAATTTCTTACAAAAATATATATCAATTACTTGAATTAGATATTAAGAAATCAATGTTTTATGCTGAACAACCTACTACTACTACTAAGAGGTCATTTACAAGAGCTTCAAAGAAAATAATTGACTTATTTCAAAAGTCATGATACACTTGGTCAAGCCCAATTGTTATCAATATTACTTCTTTGTGATGACCTAAAAGAGCCATTAGAATTGATAGGTGTAGATTTCTAGAAAAAAAGGAAAAGACGAGGCCTAGAAGACTTAAATATTATTGAAAATATTAAACAAGGTTTGGGTTCCATTGGAAACCAATCTTGATCAACAAATAAGAGGACTTCAAAAAGAGTGATGTTGAAATCTATTTAAAATCCACAAATGACAAGAAAACATCAAGTCTCTTCACTTTCAAGTGAAATTGGCTTAATTAGGAAAGACACTCACAAGATATGTGAAAAAGAGAAAGGTTTTAGATGATTCTATTGCATAAGGAAATTGGGCATTGATGTGTAGGGCTTCTCATTCCAATAAGATTGAATTTGGTGTTAGGAACTTGGTCTCAAGTTTTTGGCATGATCATGCTCATCCCTCATCAAATAATAGAGATGTTCTAAAAGATAGGATAGAGCTTGGAAATACTTTTTTACTGCATACTCATCCCTCCCTCTTTGCTCTCTCTCCTCTTTCCCTCTCTCCCTCTCCCTCTCTCCCTCTTCCTACATCCACCCCCTCCCCTTGTCCTCCCCTCCCCCTCACCCTCTCCCTCCCCTCACCCTCCCCCTCTCTCCCCCCTCCCTCTTTGCTCTCC
>VDFB02058242.1:35117583-35236075 GCA_007258455.2 Sequoia sempervirens
CTCCCTCTCCGTCTCCATCTCCCTCTCCCTCAACTAAAAAGTAAATTATTAAATGAAAAGTAAAGAAACAAATATTAAATGGTAATATTTTGATAACTATGCCTTTCACAACAATGAAATTTAATATTCAAGTATAAACATAATAAATAGTAATTTTCAAAAAATGTATTTATAAATAATTTTGCATCTCAAAAATTAGTTTTCTAAATATTCAAGATATATTCCTACTTCAAACATCACAATTAATTCAATTAAAGAGTTTCTTAGATTATAACTTGTTTGTTTTGTAATGAATAAGTTTGTTTAATTCTTTAAATGAACAAAAAAGATAACAAAAATATTCAAAATAAAAAATAAAAAAGATACATGCATATAATTCTAATGTTAAAAAACTGAATGTTTAAAAAGAAAATTGAAGACATCATTTTTAATATTAAACTTTAAACATTCTTGACCAATTTTAAAAGATAGTTTTGAATCATAGAAATTTAAAAATCAGTAATTAAACTAGTAGGTTATTCAAACTGATCCCTATTTATCTTATCTTTAAAAAAACACCTCTTCACAATTTCACCATTATTTAAATTGATATGCTCATTGTTTCAGAAGTTCTGGGCACTCAATTATTTGGATAGATATGAAGAAGGTAGGACTTTAAAAAACACAATGAAGTTGTGGGACTTTAAAAAACACCTCTTCACAATTTCACCATTATTTAAATTGATTTTTTCCTTTAATAATGGTGAATGTGTATGTAAATTTTCCCCCTGGTTGGATGGGGCACTTTGTAATGTACCCGGGTCCATCAACCCACCCTGTGCCTGCAAGAGCACATTGTGGCATGGTGGCATCATGCTTGGCTTTGTTTTAAAGTCGTCAGCGTGGTTACAGCAATTCTGCCTCTTAAGGATTTGTTTAACCGAATCTATATCTCCTTTTGCAACAAGATGACGAAGCAGGTGACCTCCTATGTAAACAACCTTCAGCTTGCCATCTACAAAGACCTGTTTTTTCCTAGATGCAAACCAGTCAGTAGGCGCCTTATCTGGTAAGCTGTTTCCATCCTTTCTGCAGTCAGGGGCCAAGGCAGTTTTTATGAGAAACCTGTCTTTAGAACGGGGGTATTCCTTGGGAAGATCATTTCTTGGCTTCAGTATTATCTCAAAAGAAAAGTCTCCTAGAGGCGGTATGAACCCATTAGGAGGCTTCACCAAGGACTTATCTGGAGAAGAAGTTTGCACCTTGAATGCAACAACCATTGTGTGCATCAGACTCTTGAGGTGAATAGTTGTCCTACATTTACATTCAATTTCAAAGTCTATCCTCACTTCATTCTCATGCATTTCAACAAGCTTGCCCATCTTTAGATTCAGCTTTACTTAGGCCTAGCAATCCATAAGTCTCTAGTGATTGCTGAATGAGATTGAAATTGGAGAGAGGTGGTTTTGCTTTAAAAACGTTAAATTGCTGACATAAAACCTGTACAACTCATAGGTCTAATTGCTCATGATTGTGAATGGGCTTTCTGTTTTATGTTGATGCATACAGTAAACCAGTACAAACATAGGCTAATCAACGAATCAAACTGACCTAGACTAACTAACAGTTGTAAAATTTGAGCACAATATACAGATTGTTCTGGATGGGGGATATGTTTAAGTGATGAATGCAATATGAAGACAAAGTGGTACTTTCAACTCTTTGACCTGGAGATAGACCCTAGAAAGCAGGCAACAAAATAGTTGTAGACACACAATAACAGATATACAATTGTGATGGGTAGTGGGCTTCATAAGTGCATATGTACTGCCCGCCTGAAAAATCTTGTTTTTGTCACGAGGGCGTGTGGCACCGAGCTGTGTTCGAGTTTACTGCTAACCTCGTGGGAATGAAGACAGGCAGACAACGAACAATATATATTGTTCAAGACATAAAAAAAACAGACATTTGTGTATAGGCCAACTAACAACTGGTACTACAAGATTCTCCTAAAGGCCAACTTGCAACAGACAATTTTCTTAATTAGAGAAATTAAAAGAAGAGAGATCCTAGATGACATGAACATTACTAAAAACAATTTACATGGTCCCGGCATGAATGCATAAAACAAAGGGGCAAACTGGAAAAATTCCATCTGTATTATAATCAGGGCTTAAATGTACACCATACCCTTATTAGAAACATTGATTCCTCAGCACTTGCACCTTCTGGGACTGGAATTCCATGCTCATCTCAGTCATGCACCCATATCTTCTCATTGGTAAATAAACAATTTCATATTGATTAACCCTTATACCTCCAAAATTCAGGATTTCTTATTGTATAAGCTTGTTTTGTTAGCATCCCATTACTTCTATATTACTGACAAATTCCAATTTCGGGGACACAAAGAAAACCATAATATACTTTAAAAAAAAAAATCTTCAAAAAGTCAAAATTTGATCCTCCAAAACCACATAAAAGTTTTGCTCCTATTGAAACCCATTTATTTTATAGTTAAAAATCCATGAAGAAGCCTGACCCACGAAAGTATAAGGGCTATCGCTATCTATATCAGTGTATATGTGTGTGTATATTCACACAAAACATCTTGCACCTACTCTTATAGTTATCCAGTTGTAGCTATTGACCCATGTATCACATTGTACCACCTAAAATTTTTCTGGTTTAACCATTTAAATAATATAAGACAGGATGCAATTTTGTTAGATTCAATTGTGTGTTCATTTGAATCGATGTTTAGTTAGTCTTGTCAAACATGATAGTGAGCGGAATAATTTTTTGCTCGATGGAAAAGCACAATTATATTAAAATCTACTTACAACGAATGTGTAGGTATGCAGGTTTGGCCTTGCTGGAGAATCAAATAATACATTGAATGGGAAGAGCATTGGCATAAACCTTGCTGAGTGACATTAAGACTATTTTTGAGGACTGACAATTGCTCTGTTTAAAATATACATCATGTATATTGAAAAAATATCAGCAAAGCCCTGATACAATCCCTACTACATAGGACAAACACATTCTGCAAATATCAGCAAAGCACTAATAAGCTCGGTGCTGTCCTGCACCCCAGTGCTAAAGAAAGCAGAGAGGGTTCATCTTTTACCAATGGATAGGGTAGTTTGAAAGTATATCTCATGGGTATTCAAGATTCATCAGAGGACAGGTAATTTCTTTTATGGATTTCAGTTATAAGAATGTCAGCATGCTAATTATGCTTTGAATGCAAAACTGATATATTAGGATCATTAACAGAGGGCTTATGAAACCCTTACACTGGACATATTCATAGGCAATAAATAAAATTTCACTTTCAAAACACACCACACGGATATCAACAAATACATGATAAATCCCTATAAATGAAAAGCATCTTCAGAACAGGGTAAATCCCAATTTGAAAATCCTATCTCTGACATCCCCAATCAATTGTAAAGAAATGAAAAAATCACTAAACTGGGTGTACCTCTATGTTCGTCAATATTCTGCCACGGAGTGAACTAGCCTTTTTATCACAAACATCTCATTCGGCAAGAAATACACTATTCTACATTCAAAAGTTGAAGACATACCTTGAGGCTTGAATATTTTCAAGAACAGCCATCAAAGCCAACAAGCCATCCAAGCCATCCGGGAAATCGAATCAGACATTTCACTTCTGCTCTTCCACTGCATAAAAATTACATGTACAGTAAGCCTTAGGAAAAATGTGCTGAAAATTATTCTTCTGTTAAACATAAATCACCCCACATACAATCATCTCATCAACTAGTTAGCTGCATGAAATTATCTTGCATGACCATAGGAGGAGGGCTGAGATAAAAGTCAAAGCAATGGGAAGAGAAAATTGAGAGCACCATAAGAGAGGGCCTAATTTAATTTCCACACTAGAGCTCTTCCACCTCTTAGTAGGCTGAGGCTCTTTTTACAAATAAAAGCTCACGTCCTTTATTCTCAACTCTTAATGCATCTGCTCAGAGACCTCAAATGAGTCTTGTCTCTCTGCGAGATCTTTACTACATTGCCTTGACGAATTAGCTTGTGTAGAACAACACAACTGAAAACCAAAGAGGTCACAAATGGTATAGTAGCAGGGATCCACCATCTCTTACAAGTGTCAGCATTCTCTTGAGTGGAGCAGTAAAAGGAAGAGTTAGAACAATTCCATGAAAGCCAAAAAAGAAACAAGAAACAAGCAATTTGGAAAATTTCTACTATGATGCTCTGAATCCTCTTATAGCAACAATTTCCTCCTCCCTCTGCCACAATTTTAGCAGAAACAGTCAGCCCCTGTTATCTGCAATTTCTTCCGGTGGTTGTTATGTAGAAGAAGAAGAAGTGATCTTTATCTGCGCTTCATGGATCTCCACAATATGATGATCACCACCCTTACTCGCCTTCATGGATCTCCACAATAAGATCTCAACTCTCTTAAAAGCTAAAATCATGAATCAATCAGAAAATTCCTGCAAATGGGTGTTTTCATCAGTACCCATCTTAAAAGAATAAGTTCCCAGCTCTCTTAAAATTCAGATCGTGAATCAATCAGAATTCTTGTACGATCTTTCCTTCCAGGGATGATTTATTTGAAGAACTCTGTAAAACGGTGTTAACGGATAGTTTGCTTGTCGAGGGTACGGTTATGACTTCTAAATATAAGTAAATGCCCGTTGCTTTTTGCTTTCTCATACTTTTCTTTTTTTAAATTTCAAAAAGCAGTCACTATCTTAAGAGGAGTCTTTAAAAAGTTTTATCTTCTTATACTTACGGTACATACCCTTGAATTTCCAATTACTAGGCCTATCCAAGTTTGTTTTATTATGGATAAAAGAATAAGGGTCTATAACTCTATGGTTTTGTTTTGGCTACGGTAATTGTAAAGAAACTAATCCACTTTTTTCACTTGGTTCAACTTTGTCAAAATCACCAACCATTTTTAATTCAAAAGTAACTGCTTAAAATACTAAAATGGCATAGTTGCATTGAATAGGCTTGGATTTGAGTAAATTTTTTAAAATCTACTTGATAAGTCGAAGGTTTCTGATTTGCTTCCTATCATTTGGTCACTATTGTACTTACTCATTTCCTCAAAGTTTGAGTCTTGAGTGGACTTATCTAGTTTTGTCGTTTGGTTAGTTTTTGGTGTTAGAGATATTGGGCAAGCATAGATTGATTCCCATTATATTTTTTTAAATATTAATTTTTGAGTGGACTAAGTCTATTTGAACATTTCACTAGGCACTTGAGGTTAGGAATTTGAGTATCATGCATGTTTGTTAAAACTTGGCTTCTTCATTTATTTGTGTTTTGAATGAACTAAACCTATTTGAACACTTCACTAGGCACTTGATATTAGAAATTTGACTCTCATACATATTTATTAAAATGAAGCTTCTTCATTAATTAATGTTTAGAGTCTAGAGGATTTTGAGACAAAAAATTTCTCATACAATTTTTTGCTCATGATAAAATTCCTAAAACTCATTTTTAATGAAATGGGTTCCAACTTCCATGAAGGCTAAACGTGCTTCACTATTTTCTAAGTATCTTAGAGTGTCACTCTCAGTGAGCTTATGAGGAGTCTCATAAATAAATAGATGGTTGTGAAGCTTTAATTTTTGGGGAGGATGTGCAACATGTGAGGTGCATAGGGATGAGTCATGCAAAGGTTTGCACATATCAATTTTGTATGTTTACATCTTTCTCATATATTCATTTTTACTTTTCTAATATTGATATTCAATTTAAACTTTAGCAATTTAACTCAGATTAAATTTATTATTTGATAATTTATTTGTTCAATTTATAATAAAATTTAATAATTTACAGTTTAATCTAAATTTAATTTATGATTTAGAATATCTGTTGTGTACTTTAATTTATAATTTAATTCATGAATATATAATTTATAATAATTTATAATCTAATTTAGAACAATTTATAATTTTGTAATCTAATTAAGCTATGAGGTGTTCTATAATAGCACAAGAGTGTACATAAAACTAAAACATAACCAACATAGATTTAACAAAAAAATAAAACTATAAAATAAGTCTTACATAAATAAAATAAAATAAAATAATTCTTTATAAATTTAAATAAATCCTAAATAACTTCCTTAAACTCATTCTAAGGAACTTAATTCACAATATTAAACCAAACACTTATAATCAACATCATAAATATATATATATATATGATATTTATGAATACATAAATATAATAAATTATGTATTTTAAAAAATATACAAATAGTATTTATTAGTATATTACTATAACAACTCACTTCCAATATTTTTCATTTGTACCCTCATGCACACCAAATAGGAATCTATATGTTTTTTAAGAAGATTGATGAGAATAGTTTTGCATTTGCCAAAATTATACTTGATGCTTCAGTTGTTGTTGATGTAAATTCCTTTCTTTGTGATCACAGATTAATTTTTCCTTTATTGGCACCAACCTACTGAGCCAAAGAATTCTAGATTGGACAATTGATAATTGGAATCTATTGCCAATAATACATTTCCTCCCAAAAAGTTTTCTATTGCAACCTCTGAGTATAAGGATATCATATATCATATATTAAACAAAAATGGATGGATTCTTGGTGAGGTGCATTTATTTATTGAAAAATAGTGTCTAAATCTTAATCCTCTAAAATGTGGACCAACAAATTTTCTAATTTGGACTCACTTGTATAACCTTCTTGTCGAATTTTGGTTAATGGATGTGTCTTCCATTATTATAAATGACTTGGGGAACTTGTGTCAATTGATGATGAATGATTGGTGAAGAATTCAATATTGTTTCTCGATTATGTGTGGTTGCAATACTCAAAATCGTAAAGACCTTAACTTTATGTACATGCTAAATAGAGAATGGGTGCAATGAATTAAGGCTGAAGAGAATAAATTATTTTGTCTAAAAAGTGGTAGCCACTCACATTTCATAAATTATTACCCCAAGGATCAACCCTAAAAATAGAAACAAATCTAGGTTAAAAAGACCAAAAAACTAGTTCTTGGCCTAGTCCAATTACCCACTATTGTTGAATTAGACCTTTTATAAACTAGGAAGGTATTTAATAGTATTTCATTTGTTCCTTTTAATAAGATAATTTGTGGTATAGATCCTCTAGAGGAAGAAGAGTAAATAAGTTTAGGACTAGGTTTTGAATTAGATGATGAGTGAGGAATCATAAATGTAAGATGTACTAGCCAATTCACAACTAAGATTTTGAAGGCCAATATTGATTCTTGGAGGAAGAGGTAGATAAAAACCAATAAAAAAGAGAGGAATGTACTCTATATGGAGGACAACCTAGCATTAATCATTATCTAATAAGATATATGAGAGGAAGCCCCTCCTTTAGAGGGAAATGAATATTTCCTGCTAAAATGTTAGGGGATTCTTCCCCTAACAAGAATTTCATGACGTAGAGCCATATAGGAATAATGTTGGTCAAATATATTCAAGTTTTATGAAATTAAGCTATGCAAGGTAGATGTACATATATTTGTTAACTAGTATCAAGGGTGGGATGCCATCTTCATGGAATCATTTGGTGCTTTTGGAGGAATTAGGACTTTTTGGAAACTAAGGTGTTTATTCAGCTTAATATGGAACTACCTCTTCTAATTTTTTTGGTATGTATTTAGATTATGGTATTGGATATTTATTTCAAGATGATTAATGTATATGGAATGGTTAACATGGTTGATAAATTTCTAGTTTGGGCTCAAATTCTAGATTTTTTGCATCTAGTAGTAAATGAAAAGTGCATTCTTGGTTGGATTTCAATGTAATATTATCATCTTGTGAAAAGAGTAATGGTCTTTCTCACATATCCCAATCATATAAGGGATTTTCAAATTTTTATTAGTGACAAACATCTAATGGACAACATACGGAAAATTCATCACCAACAATTCACAGATGGAAAATTCACCACCAGCAATTCACTTGGAAAAACTCACTGCCATGACAAATTCATAGTGGGAAAATTCGCCACCATGATAAATTCACCGTCAAGTAAAATTCACCACCAGCAATTCACTGAAGGGGAAAATTAACCGCATTAATGTTTTTTAATATATATTTTAAAAACTTTGATTTTTTTTTAAAAATAATTTTCACATGCGTTACAATATAATTTTATTTTTTAAATATTTTTTATTTTTATTTTGATATGAAAATTATGCACTAATTTACATAAAAAGTTAAAAGAAAAATAAATTATTTATTTAATTTCTACTTCAAATATTATTTTATTTTTCTATGTGTTAATTTTTATATACAATTTTTTTATTTTTTGTGTGTTCCTTTATTTTATACAATAAACATAAAAAAATATTTTAAAAAATATATATTATACAATATTGTATCATAAACAATGGATTTTTTTTAATTTTATATAAAATATTATATATACAATTTTTTATTTTTCCATGTGTTTCTTTGCACAAATATTAAAAAAATATATTTTTCTGTGTGTTTATTTATGATATTAAAATTAAGTTAACCGATTTATTTTTTATTTTTATTATCATAAATCAAATTCCCTAAAGTTAATACGATTAATTTATTATTATCATAAATCAAATTATTCTTTTGCAAAAAAAATCAAAGTTTTTGAAATATATATTAAAAAACATTAATGGCGGTTAATTTTCCGTGAATTGCTGGTGGTGAATTTTACTTGGCGGTGAATTTGTCATGGCAGTGAATTTTCTCATGATAAATTTGTCATGGCGGTGAATTTTCCTATGGTGAATTGTTGGCGATGAATTTTCCATGAGTGAATTGCTGGCCATGAATTTTCCTAGAGCCCTAATGGACATAGTAACCAAAAATAAGTTATATACATGGACCAATCACAAGTCCATTTTTATAATATCATTGAAAGATTGGATAGATTATTGCATAATAAATGTTCGCTTGCACATGCACAATTTTTTTACTTCATTTATTGTCCCATCTCTGGGTCGAATCACTTCTTGAGCATGATTTCCATTAGTGGAGGTCATCCCTCATAGAGTTTCCCTTTCAAGTTTGAATTGATGTGGTTTAGAAATAGTAATGATTTGGAGTTAATCAAGGATTTGTTGACAACAATTGTTACACAAAAGGTTTTTAAAATATTTTTCTTTACAAGAAATTGAACTTTCTAAAGAAATAATTGAGGGATTAGAATATTTTATTTCCCCTGAGAAATGTAAATCTCTAGATGATTACCTATGCATCTATTTAGCTGTGCAAAATAACACCATTTATTGTGTAAATTCATAATGTAATCTCAACTCCATTAAAACATTATATGAATATATTTCACTAGAGGAGTGATGATGACAAATACTTACATGATTGTGCACAATCTTGCCTGAGATATGAGTTAAGGGAAATGCCCAAGTTGCCACGTCTCTTCCCTGCAAAATTTGCAATGAACACCTCTTCTGGAACCAAAGAAAACACAGAACATAGAATTTCAAATGCCCAAACTCAAACCAGTTCATTCGATTTATAGCTGAAGGTGCATTAAATTTATTACAACTGTAGTTTTGTGAGTTAGATTTGATATTTATTTTAGGCAATTGAAATAGAACCTAACACATGAACAATACGAATAGGGTGAGATGATCAAAGTCAGAGTTGGGCAGCTAAAGACAGCGTGACATAACTTTACTGGCAGACAAATCAATTTATATGCATGTGTCTAATTTATTATGTGTGTTCCTCCTCATTGAAAACATGGTAGAGTCTAGATTTCTTCATGCAAGGTTCCTTTAATTCATTAGTTGGAAAGTCACTTGGTTTCCCATTCGACTTCTAATCCCAGATGTTTTTTTTTCTCCCTAATTAATAATTAATGACTTTGGATCTGGCAAAGATTTCAAGAAATGTGGAAAAAAAAACTTCAATTTTTCATGCATATCAAAATATTGTCTAATGATCATGCATCCACCCTTAATATTAAATTCTAAAAAAAAGAAATAAGAGTTGGTGAAGAGGAGTCGTGACATCCTCCCTCCCTTATTTTTTGCATTGTCCTGATGCATATATTTAATAGTTTGATGTAGTAAAGTGATAGTTCTTTAAAATGAGGAAAGAAATATAGTATCTAGATAGTGCTTTGAACAAGAAGGGAAATGATTGTTGTAAATCAATTGTATCTTCCCAAGTAGCATTATCCTCATCATATTGATCCCACTGTACTTTTCTTTGATCAACCAACCTGTTGTGCAATTGGTACTAGCATCTCTCCAAGATTCGATGTGGCTCTATTGTTATTTTCTTAGGCTCTTGGACCTGTAATCATTCCAATTCAAAACATGTTTCTCATTAGGTACATACTTCTTAAGAAGAGATATATGGAAAACATCATGGATATGACTCAACTGGGGAGGTAGGGCCAATCTATAGGAAATAGGGTTTATATTTTCTATGATTTCAAAGGGTCCCACATAACAGGGTGCCAAATTTTCCTTCTTACCAAAACTTATTGAACTTTTGTATGGCCTAACCCTTAAGAAAATATTTCTCCCACTGCAAATTCCCTTTGTGTTCTATTCTTATTTACATAACTCTTTTGTTTGTCTGTTGCTTCCTTTAACCTTTGTTTAATTGACTTGATTTGATTTTCCATTTCCTTCAACATATCTGGTCCAATTATCACTCTATCCTCAAGGTTATCCCAACTCAAAGGTGTTCGACAAGCCCCACCATAAAGTGCTTCAAATGGAGTCATCCCTAGGAAGGTTTGAAAAGACTTATTGTATGCAAATTCTATTAGTGGAAGATATTCTTCCCACTTAGATTGTTGGTCCATATAGTACATTCATAGGTCTTCCACAATCTGATTTGTTCTTTCAATTTGGCCATCTATTTTAGGGTGATATGTTGTAATAAAATTTAATTATGTTCCCAAAGTTGATTGAAGAGTTGTCCAAAACCTTGAAGTGAACCTAGCTTCCCTATCAGATATGATCTTTTCTGGAACTCCATGTAATCTAAAAATTTCCTTCACAAAATGTTTAGCAAAAGTTGGAGCATCATCTGTTATATTTCCTGCTACAAAGTGAGAAACCTTGGTAAGTGTTGATGTTCCAAATGGTACAACAATAGTTAAACAAAATACTACTATTCAGTTTCTCCTGAAAGAGAAAGATAACACATGGATATCTTAGCTCCCAAGGTCTTTATAGTTGGTTCTTAACTGTGCTGATGTCCCTCAGTGGTCAATGTAGCAGTAATGTTCAAGGGGCCTACTGGTGTGAGCTTCTGGATTGTTCTAAGATCAAGCATGAATTTAAACCTACTCTAACCGAGGGTTTTTAAAGAAACATAAAAAGATAGACCAGAGTTCTAAAAAAGAAAAGAATGATAGTTCACCTATCTTAACTAGACTTGTTATCTTTCAAGAATTTCCTAAACTAAAACTGCAGAACGAAATTAACTTGTGATTGACACACAGTTTCATTCGTTTATAGTGCTGATTTCAATAACAGATTGCAAGTTATCATTTAAACAAAAAATTAAAGTAAGACCTCAATCCTTGAAAGATTCTCAAATCAAATGATTAACTAAAGAAAAACACCATTCTGAAACACAATCTGAAGTAGATTTTAATCTGGCCGCTTCTACTGTTAGTGAAACAGATAAGCAACACTTACAAAGCTAGCACGATCACCAGTGTACAGAAAATCTATGACTCTGAATTGTTTCCATTTATATTGAGAAAACTAAAAAGATACATTATTGGTTCCTACTAAATCTAACTACAGACTAAGAAGACAAAAGAAGCTCCTATTACCAAAAATCAGGATGCAACTCTATCTCCTTCTGTTAACTAACTCCTAGATTTTCTTCTAACCGTCTGTTCTAACACTGTATCTTCTCCTTTTCTTCCTTCGTTTTCTCTACCTCTAACTGTCTCACCTTTTTTTCTTTCTAACTTTCTTCTAACTCCTACAAAGAGGCCAGAATGGCCTATATATACAGAGTGTACCAAAAGAATGCGTTGTCCCCCTATATTAGGGTTCACAAAATATCTGCTTCTAGGAGAGTCGGCTCTCATATTTTTCTGAAGAGAGTCAATCCTGCATTCAATGTGTAGCCTTGCTGTCCATGTTGATGATGGCTTGACCTCGAGAGAGGCCTTCAGATCTTTTGTAGCCACAACATGAACTCATCTATCTGCGTGTCCATACTCGAACTCTTTCTGAAATCTGTCTTGAAAGCTCCAAAGCATTTTGCAATTAATACCAATCTGCCCCTTTGCCAACATACCTCACAACTATCCTCCCTGATTTGTGGTTGCTTCTTTCCTTCTGCCTTCTTCATGCTCTGGACTTCTCCGCACGCTGACCATCTTCTGGAAGCATCATTGGGCCTCCCTGAAGATTTGAACATTTCACCCGAGCCGATCCATTTCGTTGGGATCTCAGAAGGAATCCATGTCGTTTAAATCAGGTGTTAGTCTTCTCCATAGGAGTGGTCAGTCGGTTGATAGGTCATTCCTCTAGCTTCATCTGATTGGAGGAACACATGCCACGCAGGATTCTCGGGTGGTCAAAAGTGGTTCGCATTGAATTGCATGTCGGTGAGACACTCATCATGTCTCCCCAATGCGATTATGTTGCTTTTATCAACTATCGGCGTAGCATAAGACAATCGGCAAGGCCTTTCGGTGAGCTGTAGAAGTCATATCGATACCACAAGAACCATCGGCAAGACAGTCGCTAGTTGGTGGGACATCTCGGCGAACTTATTCCATTCTCCTCGAGCTTATTTCCTTTCGATGAGACCCTGCCGGGTCGGTGAGACATCACATCGATGTTATCTCTTTCTAGCTCGGAGCTCCTATCGGAAAGAGTCCACCCTATCGATGAGACTTCATACCGATCTCCTCTTTTCTTGTCGAGCTCAAACTCCCTCTACCTTGGCAATACTCCATTATGTCGGCGAGACCTCTTGGCGATGTCTTCCTTTTTTTCTCCCCGAGCTCAAGATTCTTCCACTTCGGGGAGACTTCTTCGTTTCGGGGAAACCTTACCCTGAGCTCACGCACTGTCGCCGAGAGTTCCTTCGGTCGACAAGACCTTTCACTAACTGAAGCTTCCCTTCATCGAGTTGAGAGTACTTTGGGGAAACCTCACACCGAATCCAAAATGTTATACTGAGGGCACAATCCCCTCGGCGAGACCATTGCCTGTCGATGTAACCTCATAGCGTAGCCCCTTCATTCGTTTGGAGTCTCCTCGACTTCTTCTTGTCCTCCTCGAGCTCTGGACTTTTGTCTCGGCGTGACCTTTCCCCTTCGGTGAGACCATTTTCCGAAGGCTATACCTCTCGGTGAGATCCCATCGGGCTGAACTTTCTTTCGACAAGAGCCCACTTGATCGGCGAGACATCATACCGAATCCCTTTTGATTTCACCAAAACACCTTAGAGTCGTCCAGACATTTCGTCGAATGCATTCATTCCCCTTGAAGGCACGTCCTATCGGTGAGACATCTCCTAATCACCGAGACTTCGTGGCGATGAAATCTTGCCTTGTTGATGCCATTTTATTCCGTTGAGACTTTGATGGATCGGAAAGACTTACGCCGATATTACTTCATGTCGGCAAGACCTTTCCTCTTCGCCGAGACTTCACGCCGAACACATCTTTCTTCTCCCCGAAGGGGCATTTTGTCAGTGTGACATAAAGATCTCGCCAAGACCTCATGGCGATGAAATATTTTCCGTGTCGCTGAGACTCTCTTCAGTCGGTGAGACTTTACACTGACAGAAGTTTCCTTTCGCTGAGCACAAATTGTCTTTGGGCTCCTCCTACGTTTTCGGCGAGAGATATGCTAATCGGCCAGACCTCCTGCCGAAGGAAAAATTATCGCCAAGACCTACTCCTTCGCTGAGACCCTATACCAAAGTCTCCCCGCTTCGCCGAGAGTTCATTTGAGTTCGGGGAGCGCTTGCTTGATCGAAAAGACTTCCTGCTGACACCACACCCCTGTTGCCGAGACTTCACACCTTTTGACAAGATGTTATGCCGAATTCAAAATCTTTTGGCGAGGGCTCCTTCGGTCGGCGAGACACATAAAGACTCTCGGTGACATGAAGTTTGGGTGACTGATGAGCCTCTTTTGGATAGAACACACAGCCAGTCGGCAAGACAACTACAGGGTCTTGCTGATTTTCTCCTTAGAGGAAATTTATGACCAACTAGATTGAGGAATACTTTCCAATTGAGTTCCCTTGGAAAATATCATCATGTGTGCGATTTAATCCTGCAAAAGAAAGGTCTGCATTAGCACTCAGGGGAAAATAAAACACAAAATATGTCATAATGAAATCCATTATTGTCCATAATTATTTCATTGAATTCTTAGCAAGAAGAAAATCAACTCAAGCTAAGGCAGGACCAACATCAGATCAGAAAAAACAAAAGATAAAACAAAAAGAATAGAAGAAACTCCAAACACAAAATGAATAACAGAGGCAAAGAAACCAAAAGAGAAGGGGGGACCCATTTTGTTCCAGAATAAAATGGGGGTGGTTATGCAAGGTATAACAAATGGCGACGCGACTGGGAAAATGGTTTAACCATTTTCAAGAAGCTGAAGGATTCAGCTACCCAGAGCTCCTGGTTCATGAATATCACAACTCCAGTTGGGTCAGTTATAACAAGCAAGGTTGAGCTAGAATCTCAAATGTAAATCAACACCAGCTACCCCTGAATCTATGTGTGTGCTTGATGGTGCATCATCCTTTCATAAAGTTTTCTTCATCTTTGAGACAACAATGTGCAAGATTTGAGCTACATGAGTTGATTTCCTCTGGCTGTTGTGCAATGATATCCTGGGCATTGCTCCACTTCCAGTCAGGCATCCATAGCCTCGACGGAGATACCTCTCTCTACTGCCAGTCAGGCGTCCATAGCCTCGATAGAGATACTGGAATCACCCATTCATATTGAATCCTTTTTCTCTTTAGATAATTCTTTTCCTTTCTCCTTTTTTTTTTCATAGAGTTTCAGATATTTCAATTAGTTCTTTTTCAATATGTCAGATGTTTAACATCTGATCTAAGTTGAAAACTACCATGGACCTCATAACAACACTTGGGAATCAAAATTTTCACTCAAATATTACAACACTATCACCCTAGGACAAATATACCGATACAAAGGAGATGGTCTTAATGATTGGTGGTAGATTCAGAGGAGCTAACGAAAGTTATTTACTTTGCACCTTGTTTTCAAGACCTTCCACAACCTTTATTGACAATGGGCATGAAACAAAAAGTTTAGGACAAAATCATCCAACCAGAAAGCCTAAAAATACCTAAACCATTTTTCTCCTTGTGACCATAGTATACTTTAGATAACAACCCACAGTTTCAGATGGAAAGGACAGATCAACCCCAAAGAACAAAAAAAAACATAAACCACAGAACAAGGGAAACAAAAAGACAAAAAGGAAAGACAAACAAACAGTCAGCAAACTATTTACAATTAAAGAGCGAATTACTTACACAAAGAGCAGCAGATTATTTACATAAGAGGACCAAGCTATTTACAAGCAGAGATTATTTACAAGCAGAAACACAGAAACTATTTACATAAATACAAATTATTTACAAACAGGAGACAAATAAATTATTTACATAAAGAACAACAAATTACTTACATGCAGAACATAAATTAACAAGCTTTATGACTCAAAGTAGTGCTTGAGAAACTCCCCATTGATAGGCAAGGGAATAGGTTCTCCAATCAAGCTACTCAATCTGAAAGCATTTTCCCCCAGGATCTTAGCAATCTGATAAGGACCTAGCCAGAGTTTGTCAAATTTCTGGTGATTGCCCTTCTTTTCACTGGCTTTATCCCATAACAATACAAGATAAAATATCCTAAAATCTTTGATTTTGGCTCTTTTGTCAAACCAACGTTTGACAACAGCCTGGTGCTTAAAGAATTGTTGCAAGGCGGCATCCCTCTGCTCTTCTAATTTCAACAAAGCAACCAATCTTACCTCTATCCTATTGTCACTAGAGTAGAATTTTTCCATGAAATCAAGGATAAGTATTTGCAGATGGATAGTGAACACATGCTCTTGGCCATATACCAGCTTGAATGGTGAAGTTTTTAATGCAGCCTTGATCCTAGTACTATCTGCCCATAATGCCATTCTCAACTGGGTATGCCAGTCTCTAGGGTTGTTCTCTAGCAGCTTCTTAATTACCCCTAAAAGATTCTTATTTGTTGATTCTGCAACTCCATTGCCTTGTGGGTAATAATTTGAAGAGTATTTTAAAACAATTTTGTGATCATATGCCCATGAAATGAATTCAGTAGAAGAAAAAGCAGAGCCATTGTCACATACCAACGCGAAGGGTACCCCAAACCTTGTAGTGATGCACTCGGTGAGGAACTTGATCATTACCTCTGTTGTGCTGTTCTTCAAGGGTATAGGCTCTGTCCACCTTGTGTAGTAATCAGTGGCAGTCAAAATGAACTTGTGTTCTACAGAAGAGTTTGGGTTAATTACCCTGATGAAATCCACTGCCCATTGGGAAAATGGCCTTACCTCATAAACGGGCTGCAATGGCATGGCTGCATGGCATTCTTTTGATGCAGAAATTTGACATAGGTGACATGTTCTCACATGCTGATGGGAATCTTTGAACACACATGGCCAGTAATAACCAGACCTGAGGTTCTGGTGTGCCAATGAATCTACAGAACCATGACCTATGCCATGCTTCCCATGAAACTCAGAGATTGCATGTTTAGCCTCTAGCTGATCAAGGCATCTTAGGTACACTCCTTCAAAATTCTTCCTGTATAGCAGCCCTCCTTTGAACATATAGTGAGAACTCTTCATTCTTAACGCTCTCCTTTGAGTTGAATTCATCCCCTCTGGACATCGATTGTGAAGCATAAAGTAGACAATATCAGCAAACCAAGGGTCATTGGAGAAAGACCGGGTTGTGTATTGCTGACAAATGATGTTGTCACCAACATTCGCCATGGATTTGGACAAACCTGTACCTCTGAAGAGTTTCATAGGGTGTATCTCCAGATTGAACTCTTGCAAGATGGCCATCCATTTCCCTCTTCTTTCTCCTAGCTCACTCTACATGAGTAGGGACTTCACAGTAGCGTCAATAACTACAACGATGACTTGGCTTCAAAGGATGTAATGCCAGAACTTCTTGACAGCCCGAACTAGCGCAAAAGCTTGCTTCTCCAGAGGTGGGTATTTTATTTCCACGTTTTTGAATGGAGAGCTCATGAATGCAATTGGCCTCTCCCTTGCCTCTTCTCTTCGCTGAGTTAGGACAGCTGCGCACGAGTGTTCAGAGGCAAAAGAATAGATATAAAATGGTCTTAAGTAGTCAGGACTGGTGAGAATGGGTGCTTCTGAAATGGATTGCTTGACTTGTAAAAATGTGTCCTTTGCCTCCTCAGTCCACTCTACTTTAGCATCCTTCTTCATCATTTCATTCAGGGGTTTCACGATTTCAGCAAAGCCTGTAACGAATTTTCTCACGAAATTGATCTTCCCGAAGAAAGACCTCATTTCTTTCTTGCTTCTTGGCCTGGTGATGTTCAGAATGGACTCGACTCAGTTTGGATCAATTGATATTCCCCTTTCAGAGATCACGTGTCCCAAAAGCTTGCCTTCTGAAACTCCGAACATGCACTTTCTAGGATTTAGGGAGACGCCATATCGGATGCATCTTTCGAGAACTTTGGCCAAGTCCACGGCATGGTTCAGTCGATCCCTAGAGAACACTGTTAGATCGTCCATGTAAACAATAATGTATTTACCAATTAGATCCTTGAATTCCACATCCATGGCGCACTGAAAAGTTGCTCCAGTGTTTATCACATAGAATGGCATCCTTCTATATGCAAATGTTCCCCATTTCGTAGTGAAAGTTGTCTTCATTCAGTCTTCACAGTTAACCATTACCTGATTATACCCAGAGTAATCATCAAGGAATGACATCATTTGAGATCCGTTAACAGTCTGCAAGACCTCATCCAATGAGGGGAGTGGGTAGTTGTCCTTTTCTGAAGCTCTGTTCAGATTCCTAAAGTCCACACACAACCTGATCTCTCCATTTTTCTTACGGACTGGAACTAAGTTGGCCACCCATGTTGAATGGCATACAGGGAAAATTATCCTTGCAGAAAGCAATTTCTAAACTTCCTTCAGGATCAGTGGCTCAATCAGAGTGTTGACAGGGCACTGTTTTTGTCGAAATGGCTTGGCTTCGGGTTTCAGAGGGATAGTATGAGTCATCACAGAGGCATCGAATGTCTTTAGGTCTTCATATCCCCAGACTATCGCAACAATATCCTTCTTTAATGCCTTAAGTATATCCTTTCTGATTGCTTCAGGGCAGGATTTCCCTATGTAGACATTCCTTTCAGGACCCGAATCAACTAGGTTAACCATTTCATATTCACCTCCTTTGTCTTTAGCTGGTATCTTCTCTCGAGCCCTTGGGTCTGAATCAAAAATTCTTTCCAAGGCCACCATTCCCTTGGGAATGTTATTTCCTTTTAGGTTAAGGACTCCTTCTGTATCACATTCTTCAGGGTTCCAATCCCCTTGATCTCTGTTGGACTCATCAATAATTTTCCCCTCAAAAACATCTGAGCTTGCTAAGAAAACTAAAATATGTCGATCATCATCAAAGACTTGAAAGTTCGTGATGTTGTCAGGAACTGCAGTGGTGGAAATTAATTCCACTGATAATTTCTTGAGCTTGGAGCCTTGCATAGGTTCTAGGGTACTTGTAGCAACAACCAATGAATCAGCTATCTGATTTTCTTCTCTAGGGATTAAGGTAATCCCAAAGGCATCAAAGTCTTCAATTAGATTTCATACCCTATTTCTATATGCTGCCAGCCTTTTGTTGTGACATGTATATTGGTTGCGCACTTTCCTGATAACTATTTCTGAATCTCCCTTGACCATCAAGGCAGTGACCTTCTTATGTGCAAACATCAATCCCCGTGCCAGAGCTTCATATTCTGCTACGTTGTTAGTGCATCCAAACTGTAGCCTGTAAGAAGCAAAGAAGGTTTTCCCTTTCGGGTTGGTTAGTTGAATCCCAACACCACAACCTATCTTAGATTTGGATCCATCAAACATGAGGGTCCACAATTGATCATGGGTTGGAGTTGATTCTTTTGAAGTTGTTATGGGTGCTTGAGTTAGATGAGTCACAATTGGGGCTGCTTGATCTTTTGCATCAGGTATAGGGAAATGATGCTTTGTAAGCTCTTTAGATACACTCTCCAATTCCTGCTTAGTTATATCATCTAACCTGTGGCTATCCTTCTGGCAGCCACTTGTGTCTTTGGTTAACCCCTTGGGTTTTGGTATATTCGTAAGTGTAGGGGTGACAAACGAACCTTGGGACTATTCCTTGTCAATATGATGATTCAGAAATATGTCTGGGGTAGGTTCAATTTGAATTTCCTTCGAAGGTATTCTATCCTTGGTCAGCATTGTTGCTTCTTTAGCTTCAAATGAGAAGTGGTCTGTAATGGTCTCAGGGCGGCTTGAGCTAGCTTCCTCAACTTGGGAAATATGATTTAAAATGTCAATGCAGGGTTGACAAGTCAATTCAGAGTGATTTTGGTAATACACCCTGCACCAGTTAGGGAGAAGAAGACTCTGCAGATTGGTATCTTCCCCTAAGACCAGTTGGTCTTGTTGCAACTTTCTAATCAAGGCCTGCTGATTTTCATCAATCGTGGGGTCAGGGAGTTTTTGTATTGACATGTCTTTAGAATTGAGAACCGAGAAGGTTAGAATTTCTTCTCTTTTATAAACCCCCATCTCAGTCTCAAAGTAAGCTACCTCATTGGGACAATCATACTCAGTGATGATATGCTTGAGGTGAGGCTCACTTTCAATTCTAATTTGTGTAGGCACTCCCCTCCATGGTAGCCACATATGTGAAAAGTCGAGGGAGAGATATCCCCCTATACCTTTCATCAAATATCTGCTCAACAGCATACCATAGGTCTCAGGAATGTCTACTACTTGAATATCTATGTTGGTTAGGATCCTAGGGTCAGATCCTACTTGCACATGTATGTTTCTTAATTCTCCAACTACATTAACCTCAGTTTTGTCAAGTTGGATAACCTTCTTATTTTTTTGGACCGGGTTCAATCCTAACTTCTTACATATAGAGAATGGCATGACATTGCCAGAAGCCCTGAATCCAACAAACAATTATGCAGGTTCTTCCCACAAATTCTTAAACTCAAAAGAAATGGTGGAGTACCTACCTTGTTTTTGTACAAGGATGCATTCAGGTCTGCAGCAGGTGCCACCTTGTTTTTCCCTTTTGATTTATCAGCTTGTTCTAAAGCTTTCAACACTATCTCCCTTTGAGCAGGGCACCACTTTAAGATGTCAAAGAATGACAAAGAAGTTTTCTGTTTCTGCATCTCAGAAACAATATCAAATTCCATGTTATAACTTGAGTTATTTTTGGCAACACCAAGTGAGTTACCTTTGTTATGGAAGTTGGGTGGGCCTTTTGGTGGAGGAGGATTATTATCAACACTTTGATTTGGAGGCACCATGTGATTAGGAGGTGCTGATGTAGTGAATGAACCCTTATTCTGATTCCTCAGGAAGTGCCCCCCTTTCATCTGAAAGGCCTGAGCATCATATGAATCTTCCTCTAGTTCATTATCCTCTTGCCTTAGGAATGAAGGTTCCTCCTCAAAGAGGTCATAAGTCATTGCTGTATCTATTGAGCCGCCTCCCTTGTGAGGGTTCCCTTGGAATGTTTGGGCATCTTGACCATCTTCTCGACTTCAGGGTTGCAGTATCATGCAGTCTGCACCAATTGGTCATAAAGTTGAGGTCAGCTACGTTTGCAGTATGTGCTCTCTCCTCATTTGCTTGATAGTTGTGAGAGACTCCACCATTATTGGGCCCTGTATTCCATTGCCTGCTGTTATTTGGCCTTTGGTTATACCCTCTGTTTTGATTTTGATATCCTTGATTAGAGGAGTTTTGGCCCCAATAACCTCTTTGGTTGTAATTTTTATGGTTCTGATAGTTACCCTGATTGTTGCTATTTTGACTAGGGTATCTACCTTGGTTTTGGGAGGGGTTCAACCAAAGTTGAGCCATGTCATTTGTAAATTGAGACAATGTTTTCTTCAAGGTCTCTACCTCATTCGTAAGTTGGACTGTCTTTTCACTTTCCACACTCTTAGCAACATGTGGCTGACCACCATGATTTGGTGTTCCAATTTGGTTATGATGACCATGGGAACTTTGAGGAAGCTGTGATTGTTGAAAGGGATCAGAAGTTCCAGTAGCAAAGAATGGGACAAGTGGTTGAGTTTGCAATTCAGACATAGGCCCATAATGGGAAGGAGACATTCCCGAGACAGTATTGAATAGAGAATTTGGGCTATGCATCTAATATCCTATTGAAGGGAAACCTCCCCCCAGGCTTCCTTGTTGAGAACTGATTTGCTGCTGCAGCTTGATAGCTAGATGGTAGACTTTGGATAGAGAATCAATATCAGCTGGTTGATAAGTCCTTTGCAAGAATAAGCCAAGCAAGGGGTCTATAACTCTAAAGTAAGCTTGAATGGCACTGTTCTCAGTGACCAAATAGGGATCTTGTAATCTCCTATACATCCGTTGGAACCTGGTATTGAACAAGGTCAAGGATTCACCTAGTTCCTTTCTAATAGTGGCAAATTGGTGGTATAAAAGAGCTGGATCCACATACACCCTGAACTGGTTGATGAAAGCATTTTCCAAGTGTGTCCAGGTCAGAATGGAACCTTGAGGAAGATTAAGGTACCAATTGTATGCCATATCTCCTAAGGAGTAAGGGAACAACCTACAGACTACATCGTGGTGAGCTATTTGAGCCCTAGTACAAGCATCGTTGAAAGCTTGTATGTGATCTTCAACACTCCTTAACTCGCCATGAATGTACTTGGGGCAGAATTTCTCAGGGTTCTTGGGTATATCGTGAAAACCTCCAGGAATAGTCCCCAATGGAGAGGGATTATTCTGAAAGAACGCCATTGGTGGGGGTGGTGGTTGAGCCAGCTGTTGTATGGGTTGAACCAGCTGTGAAGACAATTGAGATGGATGTGATGGTGGATTGATAGGTACCCACTGGGGTATGGGTGAAAAGCCTGGTGGAGTGAGCAGAGCTGATAAGGGTGGTATGATAGTTGCCCTAGTCTTGTGACTTTTGTGTCTTGTTGGGGTCTTGAGTTCTATGAAAGGTGATGGATTTTTAGTTGATCGAAGAACTCTATGGGGCCTTTCTGGGGAGAAAAAACTAGTTTTATCCAGTTTTCCCTTCTAGGCCCTCCTTCTAGCGCCAGCTTCTGTTGACGTTCCAAATGGCACAACAACAGTTAAAAAGAATACTACTATTCTGTTTCTCCTGAAAGAGAAAGATAACACATGGATATCTTAGCTCCCAAGGTCTTTATAGTTGGTTCTCAACTATGCTGATGTCCCTCAGTGGTCAATGTAGCAGTAATGTTCAAGGGGCCTACTAGTGTGAGCTTCTGGATTGTTCTAAGATCAAGCATGAATTTAAACCTACTCTAACTGGGGGTTTTTAAAGAAACATAAAAAGATAGACCAGAGTTCTAAAACATAAAAGAATGATAGTTCACCTATCTTAACTAGACTTGTTATCTTTCAAGAATTTCCTAAACTAAAACTGCAGAACGAAATTAACTTGTGATTGACACACAATTTCATTCGTTTACAGTGCTGATTTCAATAACATATTGCAAGTTATCATTTAAACAAAACATTAAAGTAAAACCTCAATCCTTGAAAGATTCTCAAATCAAATGATTAACTAAAGAAAAACACCATTTTGAAACACAATCTGAAGTAGATTTTAATCTGGTCGCTTCTACTGTTAGTGAAACAGATAAGCAACACTTACAAAGCTGGCACGATCACCAGTGTACAAAAAATCTATGACTCCGAATTGTTTCCATTTATATTGAGAAAACTGAAAAGATACATTATTGGTTCCTACTGAATCTAACTACAAACTAAGAAGAAAAAAGAAGCTCCTATTACCAAAAATCAAGATGCAACTCTATCTCCTTCTATTAACTAACTAACTCCTAGATTTTCTTCTAACCGTCTGTTCTAACACTGTATCTTCTCCTTTTCTTCCTTTGTTTTCTCTACCTCTAACTATCTCACCTTTTTTTCTTTCTAACTTTCTTCTAACTCCTACAAAGAGGCCAGAATGGCCTATATATACAGTGTACCAAAAGAATGCGTTGTCCCCCTATATTAGGGTTCACAAAATATCTACTTCCAGGAGAGTCGGCTCTCAGATTTTTCTGAAGAGAGTCAATCCTGCATTCAATGTGTAGCCCTTTTGTCCATGTTGATGATGGCTTGACCTCAGGAGAGGCCTTCAAATCTTTTGTAGCCGCAACATGAACTCATCTATTTGCGTGTCCATACTCGAACTCTTTTTGAAATCTATTTTGAAAGCTCCAAAGCATTTTTCCATTAATACCAATCTGTCCCTTTGCCAACAGACCTCACAGCTGTCCTCCCTGACTTGTGGTTGCTTCTTTCCTTCTGCCTTCTTCATGCTCTGGACTTCTCCGCATGCTGACCACCTTCTGGAAGCATCATCAGGCCTCCCTGAAGATTTGAACATTTCACCCGAGCCAATCCATTGCCTTGGGATCTCAGAAGGAATCCATGTCGTTTACATCCTGTTAGTCTTCTCCACAGGAGTGGTTAGTCGGTCGATAGGTCATTCGTCTAGCTTCATTTGATTGGAGGAACACAAGCCACGCAGGATTCTCGGGCAGTCAAAAGTGGTTCACATTGAATCGCATGTCGGTGAGACACTCATCGTGTCTCCCCGATGCGATTATGTCACTTTTATAAACTATCGGCGTAGCATAAGACAATCGGCAAGGCCTTTCGGCGAGCTGCAGAAGTCATATCGATACCACAAGAACCATCGGCAAGATAGTCACTAGTCGGTGGGACATCTCGGCGAACTTATTCCATTCTCCTCGAGCTTATTTCCTTTTGATGAGACCTTTCCGGGTCGGTGAGACATCACATCGATGTTATCTCTTTTTGGCTCGGTGCTCCTATCGACAAGAGTCCACCCTATCGATGAGACTTCATACCGATCTCCTCTTTTCTCGCCGAGCTCAAACTCTCTCTACCTCGGCAAGACTCCGTTATGTCAGCGAGACCTCTTGGCGATATCTTCCTTTTTTTCTCCTTGAGCTCAAGATTCTTCCACTTCGGGGATACTTCTTTGTTTCGGGGCAACCTTACCCCGAGCTCACGCGATGTAGCCGAGAGTTCCTTCGGTCGGCAAGACCTTTCACTGACTGAAGCTTCCCTTCACCGAGCTGAGAGTACTTCGGGGAAACCTTACTCTGTCGTTGAGACCTCACACCGAATCCAAAATGTTATACCGAGGGCACAATCCCCTCGGCGAGACCGTCGCTTGTCGATGTAACCTCATAGCGTAGCCCCTTCATTCGTTTGGAGTCTCCCGACTTCTTCCTTTCCTCCTCGAGCTATAGCCTTTTGTCTCGGCGTGACCTTTCCCCTTCGGCGATACCATTAACCGAAGGCTATACCTCTCGGCGAGATCCCATCGGGCTGAACTTTCTTTCGGCAAGAGCCCGCTTGATCGGCGAGACATCATACCGAATCCCTTTTGCTTTCGCCGAAACACCTCGGAGTCGCCTAGACATTTCACCGAATGCATTCATTCCCCCTGAAGGCACGTCCTATCGGTGAGACATCTCCTAATCACCGAGACTTTGTGGCGATGAAATATTGCCTTGCCGATGCCGTTTCATTCCGTTGAGACTTTGATGGATCGGCAAGACTTATGCCGATATTACTTCATGTCAGAAAGACCTTTCCTCTTTGCCGAGACTTCACGCCGAGCACATCTTTCTTCTCCCCGAAGGGGCATTTTGTCGGTGTGACATAAAGATCTCGCCAAGACCTCATGGCATGAAATCTTTTCCGTGTAGCTGAGACTCCCTTCGATCGGTGAGACTTTACACTGACCGAAGTTTCCTTTCGCTGAGCGCAAACTTTCTCCGGGCTCCTCCTACCTTTTCGGTGAGAGATACGCTAATCGGCTAGACCTCCTACCGAAGGAAAAATTATCGCCGAGACCTACTCCTTCGTTGAGACCCTATACCGAAGTCTCCCTGCTTCGCCGAGAGTTCATTTGATTTTGGGGAGAGCTTGCTTTATCGGCAAGAATTCTTGCTGACACCACACCCCTGTCGCCGAGACTTCATCCCTTTCGACAAGACGTTATGCCGAATTCAAAATATTTTGGTGAGGGCTCCTTCGGTTGGTGAGACACATAAAGACTCTCAGCGACATGAAGTTTGGGCGACTGATGAGCCTCTTTTGGATAGAACACACAGCCAGTCGGCAAGACAACTACAGGGTCTTGCCGATTTTCTCCTTAGAGAAAATTTATGACCAACTAGATTGAGGAATACTTTCCAACTAAGTTCCCTTGGAAAATATCATCATGTGTGCGATTTAATCCTGCAAAAGAAAGGTCTGCATTAGCACTTAGGGGAAAATAAAACACAAAATATGTCATAATGAAATCCATTATTGTCCATGATTATTTCATTGAATTCTTAGCAAGAAGAAAATAAACTCAAGCTAAGACAAGACCAACATCAGATCAGATAGAACAAAAGATAAAACAAAAAGAACAGAAGAAACCCCAAACACAAAACGAATAACAGAGGCAAAGAAACCGAAAGAGAAGGGGGGACCCATTTTGTTCCAAAATAAAATGGGGGTGGTTATGCAAGGCATAACAGTAAGTTTTTCAATTACCACCATTATTGTGTTATGCCTATAAGGTGTTGTAGGCAATCCCTGTATAAAATCCATACTAATGACCTGCCACTTATGATGTGGTATATCATGGGGTATAATAATCCTGTAGGATGACTATGTTGTGCCTTCACCCTCTGACATTCAAGACATTTAGCCACATAAAGTACTATTTCATTCTTCATTCCTTGCCAAAAATATAGTTTCTTAAGGTCTAAATAGAGTTTATTTTCCCCTGGATGTCCTGAATAAGGGGTATTGTGGGCTTCACTTAAAACCAACTCTTTTAACTCGTTAGAGTTTGGAACATATATCCTATTGTTGTATCGAAGCAACTTATCACCATCTAGATAATACCCTTTTATTCTAGGATTAATTGGATTAATTTCTAAGGTTGATCTAACTTGCTTATACCATGAATCTTCTTTTTTCTCATTTAACACTTTTTCTTTAAAAGTGGTTTCGAATACTGCAATATTCATCAAGTGCCTCCTTCTGCTTAGTGTATCTGCAACCCTATTTTCTTTTCCCTTAATATATTCTATCTCAAAATCATATTCCCTTAGAAATTCTAACCATATTCTTTTTCTAGCATTCAAGTGAGGTTGCATGAAGATGTACTTGAGTCCTTGATGGTCAGTTTTTAACTCAAATGATTTTCCTAAGAGAAAATGTCTCCATTTCTAAATAGCATGTACGATTTCCGCTAGCTCCAAATCATGAGGTGCATAGTTTACTTCATGATTTTTTAATTTCCTTGATTCATAAGCTGCTACTCCTTTGTCCTAGATTAGTACCCCACCTATGCCTTCAATGGATGCATCTGTCACAACTATGAAGTGTCCATTTGGATTTGGAACCTTTAAGATAGTTGTTGTGGTTAATTTTTCCTTCAAAATTTGAAATACCTTATCACACTGTTCAGTCCATAAGAATTTCTTACCCTTCCTTTGTAAGGAAGTGATTGGATTTTCAATTTTTGAGAATCCTTCTATGAATCTCCTATAATATCCTACAAGTCCCATAAAACTTCTTACCTCAGACACATTTTTGGGAATTGGCCATTCCTCTATGTGTTTGATCTTATCTGGATCTATTGCAATATCAACTTTTGAGATGATGTGACCTAAGTAATGTAATTTATTTTTAAAGAATGCACATTTTGATAGTTTCCCATATAGCTTATCTTCTCTCGACCTTTGCAAAACTAATTGAAGATGTGCTAGGTGTCCCTCCTCATTTTTGAAATAAATCAAGATATCATCTAAGAAGACCAAGACAAATTTATCCAAGTAATCATGGAACACACTGTTCATCAAGTTTATAAAGGCAGATGGAGCATTAGTCACACCAAAAGGTGAAACTATAAACTCATAATGCCCATACCTTGTTCTGAAGGTTGTTTTTGGGATATCTTCCTCCTTTATCCTGAGGTTGTGATACCCTGACCGGAGATCTATCTTAGAAAACACAATTGCTACTTTCATTTGTTCAAAGAGATCCTCAATGTGTGGTAAAGGGTACCTATTCTTTATGGTGAATTTGTTAAGCATTCTATAATCAATACATAGTCTTAAGGTTCCATCTTTCTTTTTAACAAACAAAACCGGTGCTCCCCAAGGGGATACACTTGGTCATATGAGACCTTTCCCAAGCAATTCTTCTAATTGCATCTTGAGTTCAACCAACTCTGTTGTGTTCATTTGATAGGGTTCCTTAGACACAGGTTCAACTCTTGGAACTATATCAATGGAGAAGTCAAATTTTCTTTTTGGGGGTAGCCCTGGTAGTTCTTCTGGAAACACATCACTAAAATCTTGAAGGTAAGGAGAATTTTGGAGGGTCAAAATATCCCCTTCTTCTTTTTCATCCATGGTAACCATGTATACTAGAGCTCCTTTTATCTTCTCTTTTTTGATCATTTGCATAGCTGATATGATTTCCATACTTATAGGTCTATGTTTCCCTTGAATCACAACCCTTTTTCCTACATCATCTAAACATTCTACCCATTTTTTGTAATAGTCTACATTTTCTTGATGGTTTTTCAACCAACTCATTCCAATGATCACATCATATGATCCTAAAGGTGCCACGTAAAGATCTACCTTTGTACTAAAGTTAGGAAATTATATTTCTACATTAGATAGACACTGGGTCACCTCTTTAACTGCCTTATCCCCATACTAGACTGTCCATGATGATTCCATATGATTAACTTTAAATAAAATTTTCCTTACTAATTCTAGAGAAATAAAACATTTAGATGATCCAGTATCTATTATAATTGAGACTACTTTTCCAAAAAGTGTACCTATAGTCTCTATGGGCACATTCTGGGATTGAATGTGCCGACTTCTTGCTGTTGCATGAGTCCTTTGCGAAGGTCCCCTCTAAGGTTGATTTTCTCTCATATGTCCTTGCATCCTTGGACATTCTCTAGCAAAATGATTCCCTCCACACATGAAACATCCACCTGGTGGTCCTCGTTGCATTGGATTTTTAGGCTGGTTATTGCTTGCTTCATTGAGCCTTGGTTGATTTGTTGGCCCGCTATAGTTCCTTGGTTCATTTTTGTTGAAGTTATTTTTGTTAGCATTATTCCCGTTGTACCTTTGATTATGTTTTGGAGGTGGTTTTCTTTATGATGAATTGTTCCTTAGGTTCTTCTTGAAGTTTTGGTTCCTTCTATATTCCCATTTTCTCTTGAAATTATTACTCTTGAAGGATTGTCTTGCTGAAATTAAAGCTTGTAACTTCCTCTCTTGCTTCAAGGATTTATCTAGCACTTCATTCATACCTTCTAGGTCCATGCATGTTAACCTTTATCCCTATGTTGGTATTTAATCCTAAAATGAATTTCTTGGTTTGGCTCTTTTCATCTTGTTGATATATTGGCACATATTTTAGTAGTTTAGAAAATCTATCCCAGTATTGTTGAACTATCAGAGATCCTTGACGAAGGTTGTGAATCTCAGTCATCTTTTCATCAAAGAATAATTGTGGTAGCCACCTTTTATGAAAGTGTTCAACAAATTGTTCCCATGATATATTTTCCTTGGTGTACTTATTTTGTTCCTTCACATTAGTCCACTAGCTAGCTGCTTCACCAACAAGTTGGTAGGACCCCCATAAGGCCTTAGTAGTTTCGTTGAAGTCCCTTAACTCAAAATACTTTTCCATTTCATTAAGCTAGTTTTCTGCCCCTTCTCTTAGTTGTTTCCAACCAAATTTTGGAGAGGTGATTTTCTTCAAGTCCTTAGTCAATTCTAGAATAGGATTTTCCCTCCTAGGTGCAATAACATTCATTATGTTTTTCTCTAGATTATCTCCTTTAGGAGAGTTTTGAATTTAAGGTTCAACTATGTTTTCAATATTATCTTGTCTTGTTCAAAGTTATTGTACCACTTGCTTCAAAGAGTTGACTTTATCTCTCTGTTCAGTTAATAGTTCTATTATTGCTTCAATCCCATCCTTATTCCTTCCCTAAGCCTATGGTTCCTCATCATTGTTTTCCTTTGGCCTTTGACCGACCCTAGCTCGAGTTGCTCTTCCCCTTGGCATTTAGAATTCCTATTTAATTATTCTCATGTTAGTATTATTCTAAGGTTTGAGAAAGGATGTTTCTAACTTAAATTAAAAATATATATTTCAATTGTGTGAGTCGTAGTAAGCTCAAGGCCTAGTTTTGAATCTCACTCTAATACCACATGTAAGGACCCAATTAATTCTAACCCAAAACACCACTATTTGTTTTTGTGTTCATGTATTCATTTACAAGTATACTTGGGAACTTCTATCCATATGGGATAGGTATATCATCTATTCATACAAAACATGAATTCGCTTCATCTAGATCATATAGAATAGGGATACATCTATTCATATAATCAGAATAGGCATCCACCTAAATGAGGCAGGAATCTATCATATGATAGGTATGTGCTCTGGCTAGAGTCTTGGACTCATCAAGATCATCTGAATCCTAAGTTGCTTCCTTGATGACCACACTTTCTACTAAAAGTGTACCGAAGTTGTCATCCTCGAGTGTATGTAAATTGTAATTCTAAGCTTGAAATCCGCCTCAGAATTTGGCCTAAGGGCCTCGAGGAATCAAGCAATCCATTCAAGATTCTTTTGAGTATAGTTGTATATATTTTATTCAATTATCTCTTATAATTGTTTATGTGATCTCTCTAACCCTAAAACCCATTCTTGAACGCCTGAGTACTGGGAGCATCCTTCATTTCCCAAACTTCCTACATACCCTACTTCCAAATGGGATCAAGGCGTAAAATATGTAGTTCTATTTTCTAAGCTATGTTTATGTGAACTGTTATAAAGCGGGTACACAACCCTTTCTAGGGATTTTATTTTCCCCAGACAGTTCCTTTGTGACTGCTACCCATGATGGAAAGCATGGATAATAAATGATCATTTTGACCATTTATTGTTTATCTAATAACATTAATCTAACCCTACTCCCTAATGATGTTCGTCTCCCTTGACCCATTTAAATGATTCCATAACTGATATACCTTATCGTAAGAATAATTTCAATTCCACTGTACCAGAGTAAATTCCTACTTTGGTTTCTAGGTTGTCACTAATGGATTTGATTCATTCTTTTCTTTTATCTTTTTAGATTATCATTCCAAAGGGGATTTCCCTCCCTTTGGATTTAATCAACCAATGTCCCTTATTTCTCCTCAACAATTTATAGGGACAATGCCATAAATGTTGTTATTGCAGCTATGTCAGGCAATAGGTGTAGTAGCTCAAGCGTGACGAAATTACCCATAAATGTGAACCAAAGGCACTGTGAATACCGAACACTGCTAGTTTTTTTTCCTTTCTTTGATTAGGTTTTCAAGCTATATCTAGCATAATTAAATATTTATTAAGAAAACGCTCATAAAATCTGGAATACATAACGAATTTAGTAATATTCATTATAGCATAATTTCCCAGATATGATTTGTTCAAGAGTAAATTTCAACTCTAAGAATAGTTTAAGTGTCATTGATAGTAAAATAAGCATTCTATATTAACCTTTGATTGAATAAAATATTAATAATATCCATATATATCAAGTATCACCAAACAACCTATTTAAAGAGAGTATTTAAAACTTAGTTACACATATTCCTCTTGATCATCATGTAGGGAGTAAGTGAAAAACAATAAATAAAACAAGTTCAAGTAAGCTAATTACTCTTAATTAAGTAATATGGTATTGATCTAATGAATGATTCACATTTATCACTTTCTATACTCAAAAGAAATACCCACAATTTGATACAATCTTAGAGATGACAACTTAATTAAGAACATGCTATAATAATATAGTGATATCAACAATACACACAACTTACATAAATTCTTTGATCAAGACTTATATTTTGTAGGATAATTTGATGAATGAAAAGAATCATTGAGAGGGGGGGTGAATCAGTGATTCAAAAATAGTCACAAATTAAATTTTTTCAAGAAGGCCAATAACAAGACTTTGTTTTTGAACAAACTATATGCAGTGATAACATGAAACAATGATAACAGTGTAGGATTCACAAAATAAATGTTTGCTTCAGATATTAGAGTATGTCATTGAGACACACATACTTTATGACAGCAAATTTGTTACTCAAACATTTGAACAAGTGCCTTTGATTGCAGAAAGATTATTTTAAGCAACTAATAGATATGACAAGAATTATGCAATTGATCAAGTAATGACAATAATGCAGACCAATTTGAACACTCACAAAACACATCACATTACACCAAATTTTTCCTGAGTGGAAAAACCCTCTTGGGGTATAAAAAACCACTCGAATAATTCCTTTTATTATGAACACCAACTCAATCAAGAGCACCAACTCCAACATTACAAGAGCACCAACTCTTTTCAATATTATAGGAGCACCAACTCCTTTTACAAGTTTATAGTGTTCTATAAGAACCCTAGAATTATAATAGAAGACTAATGAAATATTCTCATTCAGTTCATTGAAGAATGTTGTGCATCAACATCTTCTCAACAATAAACATATATTTCAACATAAAACCATCATGTTATTTTTTTAGGGTAATCACAAAATGCTCATGAAATCCTTTTTCTTTCTCTTCACTGAAGGATCCGATAAAAAAAAATGCCAAAAACCCTCTTGTTAAATAGAACACAATTTCTCATACAATTTTTGTAACTGTAAAAACTTCTCAAGTTAAATTTTAAATACAAAACCACTTTTTCAAAGTTTCTAATCAGAATAAGTACCCTTTTGTTATAACCCGAGAAAATCACTGTTTTAAAAATATTCAATAACCTTAAACAACATTCTAGCATTGTGTTACCTAGTTCATGGTGGGTAGAAACCAAAAACTAACCAAAGAAATCTTTGAGCCATAATTGCCCAGTTGTGTACTTCATTGACTGAGCTTCCATAACTACCTGGCAACACCATTCTTTCTCACTCCCTCTAGTCAACTATGCTGTAAATCCAACTCTCCACACTATTCTCAAGCTCAAACTAACCACTTTCCATGTCAGCTAGCCAAAGAAACAGGTCTGCAAGTATTCCAATGGCGGTTAGGGTTTCACCTTCAGCCAAATGATAATTAAAAAACTCATTTTTCCCTATTCCTTCATTCAAAAAAATACCAAACTCAAGTGCATAATGATTTCAAATCCGAATGAAATGATATTCTATATCATTTGAATTCTATGTACATGTCTAAAAACACTGACAACATAATTACTATCTCAATTGCCAAGTCACACTATCCACATGTTTATTATTGTCCACGTGAGTCATGAATACTACAATGTCATTCTCTTCCTTCGACTGCCCAAGATAAAGTATTCAATACTTTATGCTAAGCTGACACAAATATACATAGTTCCAATGTAATAACCAATTTCGACTATCATATCAAAGCCGATACAAGCAGACGTTCAAATGAACTATATGTAATATGGTAAGCCCAAGTGTAAGCCAAAAATACACTATGTGTAATATACAATGTGAACCATAGAACCCGATTCCTAACAATGCCAAATCAAAGCCATGTGTGAATTTACCTCCAATAGAGAACCATGTGAAAGATCAATGATAATTGAATATCATATGCAAAATGAGTAATCACCTAAAAACCAAAAATGTGATAAACATTTGCAAATGAAGACAAACCCTTGTCTAAATGAACTGCACATTTATCCAAAAGAATTAGTCCAACCAAAGTAACAAAAAAATTGAATAATACAAGAGTACTCAAATTGAACTAAGATCATCACTACTACAACTGAACAAACCATTGAAGATATCATTAGGTATAAACCAAGATGCCAACCAACACTTGTAGCCAATGCCAATGCATAACCAGTTTTGACATCAAGGACAAAAATGCCACAGAAGAATCCAACATAATTGTTCATAACTTAATCTCTTTTAAGAGTAAATTTTTAACTAATAAAAATAATATTCCTTTGATTTGAATTAAGAGGTATTTGGTGATAGTTATGCTTAACCAATTTTTCATGAGGCAATACCGCTAATAGTCTAATAATAGTCACCATTCAACATTTTGCTTTATTTTATTTTATTCCTATTGAATGATAATATTGAGGAGGTCAAATGGATTAGGTATAAGGCATTCATTTTGAATTATAATCTTTCATGCCATACTCAATATACTTTTAACAAGGAAAGGTTTTAATTTTGTAAATTAAGAAATTACATACACTTCAATATATTACTAACTTGTACATTAAATTTGAGGGTACATTTGATCTAGACTATAAATACATTCTTGCTACAATTAAACCCATTAAAAATTTGATTCCAATGTGCCCTATGATTGATTATTAGTGATGTAGTTCAATACTCAGAATATACTTCAAAATTTCTCCTACCTTTTGTAAAGATCTTATTTCTTATATTTTTGTCCTCTTAATTTATAAAATATGTATGATAATGAGAGAATTAAAACATTGTTGCAGACTTGGTGCTTTTACATGCATCAAAGATCTTATCGAGCCTGTAGAGTTTAAACATATAATTTAGCACATCAATGTTTCTTCAATCTTTTAGAGGAAGTAGAGTGACATTAAACAAGAACAAAATCACCAAATTCTTCAACAGCTCTAACTAAATAAAACACTTTCATTAGATTTATAAGCATATGCACAATTGGATAATGAATATATAATGTAGACATTAGTCATAGAGCTGTTAGGTGCATCGATTTTCAGCCATGTGTTGAGGAGAGAAATCATCTAATAGGTTAGAGTAACCTATATGAATAAATGATGAAAAAATGCCTAAAGGGAGTTTGAAGGTTTATTATAATTGTAGACTGGGCATAAGGAGAGTTTGGTGTATCATTTTTTTGGAGATTATGTAGCATCAACAACCCAATCCTATGTTTAGAACAATAATTTATTATAAATCAAATCTAAACATTTTAATTGAAGAACCTTTCCATGGTTATCGACACATTATCACGTCAAGTATAAATCTAATAATGGTATGATGGATAGAGTGGAGCAACTATACTATTTATGCATGTGTATGTATATTTATCAGAGGGTATTGCTGCCATAGTTTAGTAGAATTGTGTGTAACCTAGTGATGACGTGTAGATTCTTTTCTAGCATGCCTCAAGAATGTGGTCTCATGTATTAGCATGAATAACAAATATTTTTAGAAACTTTCAAGCACTTAAAAACTAGTAAGCATAAGAATTATTCCTCCATGCCTGAAGACATTGTGATATGACTGCCTAATTCCTGTATGGGATGTTACTTTGGGGATAGAAACATTAAGAGGTAAAACCGTTTATTGGGATTATTGGGAATTTTGTGCAAACACATAACAAATTACTATGCATGCTAAATAAGCTCTAATGCATTCATGATTACCTCAATTCCCACAGTTGGGTTACATGTGAAGACTCCTGCATCTGGGTTCATGTTATAATATTCTCAAGAAGCATAAAAGAAAGTTGATATTGGTATTTTATTTCCCCTGAGAAATGTAAATCTCTAGATGATTACCTATACATCTATTTAGCTGTGCAAAATAACACCATTTATTGTGTAAATTCATAATGTAATCTCAACTCCACAATAAGATTATATGAATATATTTCACTAGAGGAGTGATGATGACAGATACTTACTTGACTGTGCATAATCCTACCTGAGATATGAGTTAAGGGAAATTCCCAAGTTGCCACGTCTCTTCCCTACAGAATTTGCAACGAACACCTCTTCTAGAACCAAAGAAAACATAGAACATAGAATTTGAATGCCCAAACTCAAACCAATTCATTTGATTTATAGTTGAAGGTGCATTAAATTTATTACAATTGTAGTTTTGTGAGTTAGATTTGATATTTATTTTAGGTAGTTCAAATAGAACCTAGCACATGAACAATATGAATAGGGTGAGATGATCAAAGTCAAAGTTGGGCGATTGAAGATGACATGACATGGCTTTACTAGCAGACAAATCAATTTATATGCTTGTGTCTAATTTATTATGTATGCTCCTCCTCATTGAAAATGTGGTAGAGTCTAGATTTCTTCATGCAAGGCGCCTTTAATTCATTAGTTGGAAATTGACTTGGTTTCCTATTCGACTTCTAATCCCAAATGTTTTTTTTTTCTCCCTAATTAATAATTAATGACTTTGGATCTAACAAAGATTTTAAGAAATGTGGAAAAATAAACTTCAATTTTTCATGCATATCAAAATATTGTCTAATGATCATGCATCCACCCTTAATATTAAATTCTAAAAACAAGCAATAAGAGTTGGCGAAGAGGAGTCATTACAAAGTTTAAATTACCAAAATGGAGTTTGACCAAGACAAACCCCCATTCACTAAAAACAAAGTATTTTTCCCCTATCTTTGTGTGTTGCATCTTTGCAAGTTGAAGATCTCAAAAGTTGCAAAATTGCAAAGTTGTAAAAGTTATCTTTTTTGTGATCTCACGGAAACTCAGATCCCAAATTTATTTCCAATTGTTTGATAGTGAAAATCGAGAATAGGGAAGTGCATACACATGAGCAGATGACCCAAAAACAATATTTGAAGAGTCCTAGGGTGCTAGTAAGAAGTTGAGTCCACTTTTTGGCCAAAAAGTGGAAGTGTTTTCCCTAATTTTCAGAATTTGACACATTTGATCTTAAAATTTTAAGCACTTAGAGATGGAATCTTCAAAAAATTCACCAATCATAAAATGTAGTACTCAGAATCTAGTTTCCAAATATGTAATTTATTTCAATACCCAGATGGTACAAATTGAGTTTCAACAGGTGTTTCTAAAAACCACTATTTAAAAGTCACATTTTTTACCATACCATGCACATGTACATCATCCATATTTTGACCTAAATTATTGTATTTTTCTAAATCCTTTTGGGAAAATATTTTTAACTCACTCAAGCACGCTTTTGATATTTTTTGTAATTTTTTATTGAACTTTTTCTTAAAAAATTTATTAGTCATATTTGTGGTTTTGAAAAATCGTCGTGTACGTCACGCATAATATGACCTAAACTTATCATTTTTTTATTTTTTTTAAAATTGAAAAGAATTGTTTGAAGTACATTCTCATGCAATTTGTTCGTGAAATGTTATGTTGATAAAAATATATTAAAATAGTAAAAACCCTGATATTTAAAGTTTATGGACTAGTTTCATCAAAAAATAATTGAAAAATAGAAAAAATAATCCAATTATAAAAAAAATTACATATTTGGAATCTACACTCATATATAATGGATTTTAATTTCATCAACAAATTCTGCAAAAAATGTCATCAGCCCTATGTCCAAACTCACTATTTTTCTATGACATTGTTAGGACCTTCAACTTGTAGGTCAAACTAGGTTGAAGGCCTAGGTTTGGATTCCTAATGCTTTTACCAAACTATAATACAAGCTAAAAAACTGACCACAAAGCAAGGCGAAGTTTAAATTTTTAGAAACAGGATCTCGTTTACAAAACAGGACCCCATTTTGTAAATCAGGATCCCGTTTTCTAATATTAAATGTGGTGACTGTTGACAAGGAAACGAGATCCTATTTCCATGTCAATGGTCCCCACATTTAATATTGGGAAACGAGATCCCAATTATAAAATGAGATCTCATTTTTAATAAATGGGATCGTGTTTTATAATCAAGATCCCATTTTTTTTAACCATTTTTTTAATTTATTGGCAAAGTTTACTGTGAAGTCTGCAACTTCACATGTATGGCCGACTGCGACATATTGGGATATTTTTCATCAACTTTTGTCTTTATAGGTGTTGAACTTGCATTTTGGATTGAATTTTTCAAAGGATGCATCATGTAAATAGTTTTTGAAGTGGAATTGTGTTAGTTTTCTACTCGGTTGGAGGAAAAAAGAGGAAGACTTTTGTTTTTTATAGGTCTTCAACTTGCCATTTGGATTTATTTTTGAAAGGAGGCATCAAGTGAACAGTTTTTTAAGTGGAATTGTGTTAGTTTTCTACTTGTTTTGAGGAACACATGAGTAAGAATTTTGACCTTACAGATCTTCAACTTGCAATTTGGATTGAATTTTTTGAAGAATTTCACTATTGACATTCATTTGTGCTTGAGAATTTTATAATCATGGGTTCACAAGCTTGTAATAAGAGGAAATATAGGAAGACATTGACTCTTGAAGAAATTTAAGCAAAGAGAGAGAAGGAGAAACAAAGACAAAGAGAAATAAGAATGAGAATTAAATCAATGAATGATGGTGGAGCATCCAATTCCACAACTATTGAAGATGAAAACATTGAGGAGAACATGGTTGTAGATGAAGCTAATTTGCAAGAAGTCAATTTGGAAAATAATATGATTATACAAACAAGTCCTAGTATGTCTTCAAATCCCTCTTTCAATGCTACAAGAATGTTTCAATAGGCACAAATCCGAGTACATCTTCAAATCCACATTTTAGTGAAATGGAAAATTCGTTTGTAGAAGTTTTACAAGATGCATGACTTAACAATGTTGACATTGATAATATTTAGAGAGATGGAAGTTTTAAAGAATTTTTTAAAAAAAATTAGAAAATGAAAATGAAAATCGTTTAAATGTTGTTAAAAATGAAAATGAAAAATCTTTTGTTGAAAATGAAAATGAGAATGATCCTTTTGTTGAAAATGAAAATGAAAATATAGAATGCGATGCTGAATTTGATGAAAATAATTTTTTCAAAATTGAAAGTGATGTTTTGGATAATCTTCTTGGTAAGATTTCTTAGAGGAAAATAAGAACACATGCGAATAGAATATATAAAAAATTCTTTTATCATAAAAAACTTGCATTTCAATGTCAACTAATGATGCAATTGATGATAATGAAAAAAATGAGGAAAAAAATGAAAAAGTTAGGCTTTTTTGTTAAACCAAGAAGACAAGATCAATCATTATACAATGCTATGTCTACTGTTGCTAGTGCCATTAAATCTATTGGGAAAAATAGTCGATCTCAAGATAAAAATGCAGCCAGAAGAGCTATAACAACTGCTATAGTTAATAAAGCAACTTTGAATAAAATAATGGTAAGCAATATTAATGAAGTTTTAAAAATACATCCTAAAACATTGCTAAGAGCAGCAAAAAGAAGAGAAAGTATAAAAATGATCCTATCAACCAATGTTGGAGTTTCAGTGGTCGACTCTCGAGGTCTAATATGAAATTGAATGTTGAAATTAAATCTTTTGATTGAAAAATATTGGCATGGTAATACTACCTAGGTATCATGTAATGCTAGAGATATTTTAAAATTAAGGGTGGGGTCCAAAGTTCGCAATCCTCACCCAAAAAACCTATTGGATACAACAAAAATTGAATTTTATAGAAAATTTTGTGGTGATTTAGTGTTACTTCGTAATATTAAAATAAGTCAAAGGTCTTTTGAAAAATGTAAACCCTGGTATGTAAAAATTAATAAGCAACAAATATCTTGTTGTTGTAAAACGCATGTTCAATTTTATTATTTTTATGATATTTTTTAATATATACGTTGTACTTTGCATACTAATATGATTATATAGGAATGTGGTATTAATATGCCACCTAAAACAATAAGGGAGTTTATATCAAGTTTGTTTTGTGAAAGATCTAATGGTAAATTGTTTTATTTAAGTTTTTATATTTTTGGAAAATGCACTAGTTATGAAAATATTTCATTCTTAAGAATTTGTATGCATGAAAGTGTTGATAATGATTTTGGACAACAATTAGTAGATGTTAAAAGATTTAAGAATGTTGACTATTCTTTAAAAGATGGAAAAATAGGAAAGCGTTGTCATTTAGTTACATAAAAAGTTAGTGTGCATGCATTCATGAGTGAATTTAAGAATAAAAGTGTACCAAAATATGTCATGCACTCTCAACATGCTCGATGGCTTGATGGCCAATTTCGCACATGTAGAAACACATTTCCAATTGGTAATATACTTTTAGTGGTTGATTTTGTGGAAAATTATACTCTAGCTCCGCAAGAGGAAATTCAATCACAATATTATAATTCAGTGCAAGTAGCTATGTTTGTCCATATTGTTTATAGACATGCACATGATAGCACATAGGATGATAGAATTTTTTTGAGGAAGTATCATATTTATTTGAGTGACAACCGGTTACACTCGTCAGAGTTTGTTCAATATTGTTTCAATATATTTTATAGAAATTTAAGAAAAAGAGGAATCCATATGACATAACACCTCATATGGTCAGATAATTGTATGGGGTAGCTCAATAATGCTCGAATGTTCTATTGGTTAAGTATGGTTCACAAGGAACTTAATGTCCAACATATGTGGAGTTTTTTTGGAGCTAGGCATGGTAAAGGAGAACATGATGGAGATGGTGCGTGTGTCAAAAAAATTCTTGCTAGAGAATAATTAAAATTCGAGGATGCAGTAAAATTTAAAGATGCACGTGGGATTGTGGATTGGTGCAATACAATATTATTTGCACTTGGTTTGAGTGAGTACTCTATAGTTCATCGATTCTTTTGGTTGGTTGAAGAAGAGAACATTCTATCTAGAGTTGACTGTAAGACAATTAGTGGATCTACTAAATGGCATTCATTTAGGAGTTCGACAACAAGCACATGGACTATTTGTACAAGGGAGCTTGCATATTTTTGTCAGTTTTGTGTCTTAGGAGATTGGGAAGCATGTGAAAATACAAAATGGGTTGAAAAGTGGGAGCAAAGATCATTGACACCTGCACAAGCACATGATCAATATGAAAGAACTATTGAAGAAAATGATCAAGTGTTTGCATATGAAGACTATGACCATGTTTCAGACCTTGTACAAGAAGGTAACTTAATGCAATTTATTTCTATTTATTTCACTTTATTAATTTATTTTGTAATTCTAAATTATTTATATGGATATGCGCAAGTTATTAAATCAAAATTTGTTTGCAGGACATGTGTATGTTATTGTTGCACCTGAGGGGAATGAAGAGGAAACAAAATATTGGTTGGCTCATTGTGCGGAGACTAAACATAAGTTAATAGAACCTTGAGAAGATGATGATGGCTATCATTATCCAATTAGTACGGTGATCCCCTTAAGACATCCCCTTAAGCAAATTTTGATAACAAGTTTTTGATCCACTTAAGCAAATTTTGAGAACAAGTCTTTTATCCCCTTAAGAAAATTTTGAGAATTTATTTGATGATGGTTTTCATGTTTTCCAATAGGATTGGTGGCGGTTGTTGGAACTTGTCTACGAAAATACCTGACAAGGAAGAATGGTCTACCTGCATTCGAAGATTAATTATGAAACACATAAAAGATTATACACTATTCACATTTGGTGGTGGAAAAAAATGAAAAACTAGATCAGTATCGTGGAAGACCTACAAATAAAGTGCTATGGACAATTTCTATGGTAAGCATGAGACAATCATAGATGCATTGCAAAAAAGAGAGGATGCAGATGGTACAATAGAATAAGTAAATATAGGTATATATAGTTTTAGTTTTATATTGTCCTTTTAAATAGATTAAATACATGTTTTGATATTGGTCAAGTGTGTTATTAGTTGAAATTGATTTAAATTGTCCTTTTATAGATCCTTAAGCCATAATCACAAAAAGGATCTAGTCCATGCAGATTCAACCTAGACAATATGGAATACTTGGTAAAAATAGGTAATTATTAGTTAAATTATATTTAAATACATGTTTTGATTATATATTGATATTGCTTATACATTAATAGTTAAAATTGATTTATTATCATTTTTTTATCCTTAAGCCATCATTGCATTGATCTCATACTTTGAAACAAAAAGGAGAGGATGCTTGGATTAAACCTACACACATGTGTGGAATACTTTTAAATACATGTACTTGAGTTGTGCACATATAGATAGTTTTATATAAATTAAAATATGTATGTTTTGATGATTTCATTGACATTACTTGTACCTTTTTGATATCAAGTGGTGTGAAGACCTACTACATTCCGTACACGAGTTTGAGATGTTCTTGAGATGGCATAGCCAAATTTCCTAAACATTGTTTTGAGATGACAAATATGTACATACATACTTACACAATTAATTTTTTTGTATAAATTACAAATACATATACATACACAATTATCTACTCTACGTACTTTTATGTATCAAAATCAATATTCTATATATTTTGTTTGTTAAATGTGCATGTTTTCCTACTTTGAAACTTTATAGTTGATTGTATACTCACTAAATATCATGCGTAAATTATTGTTAAATCAATTATATCCTTAAGACGTCGTATTAGGACCCCTCAAGACATCCCCTTAAAACGTCTTGTATTAGCACATATCCTAAATATTATACTTAATAATTATATCATTTGTTATTATGAGTCACCCTAAAACTTATAATACTTGTTTATATCACTTAATATTTATACTTAATTATACTCTTCTGTGATCCCCTTAAGACACCCTATTAGGACCCCTTAATACATCCCCTTAAGATGTGTCGTATTAGCACATATCCTAAACATTATACTTAATTATATCATTTGTTATGATGACTCACCCTAAAGTATAATACTTGTTTATATCACTTAATATTTGTACTTAATTATACTCTTCTTTGATCCCCTTAAGATGTGTTGTATTAGCACATATCCTAAATATTATACTTAATTATATCATTTGTTATGATGACTCACCCTAAAGTATAATACTTGTTTATATCACTTAATATTTATACCAATATTTATACTTAATTATACTCTCCTTTGATCCCCTTAAGACATCGTATTAGGACCCCTTAAGACAACCTACAAATTAGTATTGGATGCTATTATTTGTTTTGACAGCTTATAAATTAGTGTTTTTTGTGGAACATGAGGTCAAGAGGACTTTTATGTTCTTAAGTTTTCTCTAGCACTTTGCATGATTTGTAAATATGGGACTACATGATTTAATTTCAAAACTTTAGCCTATTTTTGGATAATTAAGTTCTTTAATTTAATGTTGTAAAAGAACTAAGAAATATGGTGTATACTTATAAAACAACTTTTTTTGTAAAACTCGTTGCATTTTGATTGGTATTTATGTTTAGTTTATAGAATTTATTAATTCTTTTGTTCTCTAATCTTGTAATACCCCTCTGTTTTGCGTTTTGGCTAGTAGTGTGACCTTGTTTGCTTTGATGTGCCTTTTGGTTATTGAGATGCTATATCATGTGTGTTCGTTTTGATCGATAATTATAGAGCGATAGTTTATTGGTGTGATGTGATGGTATTTTATTCTGACGTTATCATTAAGGCATGCTTTGGATTAGCTTAGCAAATATTTGAAAGTAACGATGCTTTATGCTTTTGGGTATATTATTGATGTTAGATTCGTCAGTTAGTAATACGGTATTGGTGAAGGGGACATGATTACATCACTCGCATGTGAGCGCCTGTGATTCTGCGATTTCCCTTTCACGGTGTGTCTACTATGTTATATGCATGTTCAAAACTCGTTTTGTTTGCAGGACTGCAGGTACAGGACATCGACTCCACCTGGTTTCACAGGTCTGAGTGTGTCAATTGACCAACGGTAATCGATTTGGAGATAGTAGCTAGGTTTTCTGTGCCAAGTCATCACCCTGGTCATAGTGTGTCGTCAATTGGTGTCTGGTATGTTGTTAAGTCTTGTCATCTTTGAAGTTTTGATATGTTGTTTTCGATGGGAATTTTATGCGAAAATCAATGTTTAAAAAGGTTTAAATGATTAGTTATGAATTTTAGATTAAAGTGGTTAAAAGCTTTAATTTAATTTAATTCATTTAATTTAAATGTGGTGAAATAATTTAATTTTTGGTGGTTAAATTTATTATATTATTTAAATAAACTAAATAACTAAATGTTATTTTATGAGCAAATAAATAAATAAACTAAATCTATTTTGTTGGAAATAGATTAAACAATTAAATTCATTTGGAAATTCAAGTTTTTTTTTTTTTTAAAGATTAAAGTTACTTTGAAAAGTGCCTATGTAAAATAAATTTAAAGTTATTTGAAAATTCAATTTTGTTTTAATATACTAAAAAATAAAAATATTTCAATGAGATATTTTAGAACAGTTGACTTAATTTGGGGAAAGATATATATTTTCTTTTTGGGTTTATTTTCAAGGGTGTGGGGAGATTTGGCTGCAAAAAAAGAAGGAAAGAGGGTTTTTGTTTTCTTTTTTGGATTGAATATGGGATTTAGAGGTGGAGACTTGGAAGGAGATCTAGAGTGTTGCACTGGCAAGAAGCTCAACAGCAGATTGATTCTTCAATCTTCAAGATCACAGGTTCTTTTCTGTTTATTTGTTTTGAGAATTAGATTTTCAATTTTGAAAAAAACTTGTGTGTAAACAAAATTGAAAACCTTTGTGGAGATCATGGACAAAGAAAACAATAGGAAAAAAATTCAAACAATAGAGATAGAAAGAAAACAAATGAAAATCTTGAAACCCTTATGTATAAATTTGAAATTTAGAAATTGGAAATTAAGAAATTGTGTTTGAAAATTTCTTGCTGTGAATTTTGTTTCTGTAGAAAAATTGCTCAATTTGACTGAAAAATGAGAAATTTGTATATATATATATATACTGTATATGCTTGTGCCAGAAGAAAAATCTTTGTGGTAATTTCATTTTAAAACTTTATGAGACTTCTAGAAAATTCGTCAATAGGGGAATCCGTTTTTTTGTTGTTGAAGTTTTAATTTAATTATTAAATTTTAATTTATTTATGTTTGGAGGGGTGGGGATTTTAACTCCACAGTCGCCCTAGCCATGGGAGGCGCTGCTTGTGGAGGCAACGCCAACGCTGCCTCCATAGGCATCGACCCCCATTGCTGGGAGTGGCTGCTAAGCAGCCGCAGGCCCCTGCATGGGGTTTCAAAAAGAGTAAAAAAAGTAAACTTTTGTTTTTTTTATATGTATATTGTTATTTAATATTATATATATTGCATATATAATATATATATTATATATGATATTAAATTATTATATCTATAATATATATATTATATATATAAATATATATATATTTTTAACATGTGTTTAATTTTATTATTAATTAAATAAATTTAATATATTAGTATATATATTTTAAATATTTGGAGTTGGAAATTACATGGAAGAATTTAGATGGATATATTTAAATAATAATTATATATTTAAATATATATATAAATTGGTATATACATTAAGTATATCCTTATATATATATATTTAATATATATTTATATTTAAGTATAAATTATTTTAAGGTGATTATTTCATTATCATAATTGAAATGAAAAATTGTTTTTTGTGATAGAATGATTTATTTAAAAGATTGATTTTGATCATTATGTATAATTGAGAATATGGAATGAACTTATTAGTTTAATATTCCTTGAGTTGCGAATTAAATCTGATTGACTTCTAAGTATGCACAAATAGTATTAATTATTTAACTGATTACTTGCACTATGCCATCGCTTTGCTTGGATTTAGGAAATCCTAACCATAGTTATTTAGTTACCTGAAATGCTTCCTAAGTGTTGTCTAAAGTTAAAGCTTTTATATTAAATTTAATTAGTGGGAATTGGAATTCCTTAAATAATATTTATTTCTATCAGGTTTGAATAAAGAATAATATTTTAGTATTATGGAACACGTGAAAATTAATTAGTATAATTGTGTTTGAGTTGGAAGGCGTATGCAAGTTTCAATTTTAGAATTAGTACTATTGTACTTTGAGAATTAAGGTTAGTGCAATGATTAAATATTGGTTAAGGGTTAGGGATTGTAATTGAAACGAATATGGTTAATGTGTTTACAACGACTTGTTGATTTAATGGAATCTTGAAGTTCTTGTAAATGATTTGTTAAATGTGAGGATTGTGTACGTAGTTAAGTTATATGGATTCTAATTAGGAGCAAAATTGATTATATTTAATATGTGTAAAGAAAGGAGTTATTTTATTATGATATTATAATGGGTAGAATGTTATTTAAAAGTTCTTATATTCTATTGCCTTAAATGGTGAATAGGGAATGATGGTTGCTTTCTATACTGCAAGGAATAGATAAGGTTCATGAAAAATCATAATGTCTAGAATGTATATGTATAGTTAAAAGATTTAGTGTATGATGTATTTATGTACTTGGGTTCCTGTTTTATGAGAAAGATTGTTGTGTCAAAATACATTATTAGTTATTTAAAGAATGTGTATTTATATGATTGTTGGTTTAAGCGGATTCATATTGGTATTATATGGGCAATATTATTATGATTGTAAATTTTTGAGTGTACCTGGGTAGTGCTAAGTTTTACTTCCAGAAGGTAGGGAACTCTTTAATTGAGTTGCTTGTTCTATTTGGAGTGATTTGATTATGTAAGTCTTCTAGTTGGGATTTTCATTTAATTGAGGGATGTCGTAATGTGTTAGTCAACCTTCATTTTTGCCTTGGGTAGTGCCTCTTAATGTAGCCATTGTTTTACCTAGTTTTCACGAACGGGGATGTTTTGTGCCTCCTTTGGAAGGAGTGGAGTATGTATTTTGTTGCCTCCAGTGTTTGGAGAGCGTTTTGACATTTGTTTCCTCTAGTGTTTGGAGTGGGTTTTCATTATATGTTCCTCCTAGAGTTGGAGCGATCGTTTATCTTGTTTGTATTCCTTTTGGCATCCTTGGTGATTGGTTTCATGTTGGTTTGTTGTCAAGTAGAAGAGTGGCTTCTGTTAGGGGCCAGAGACCAAAGAGGTAAACTGGGAAACCTTCAAAAGTGGTTTAATCAAGTGAGAATTAAATTAATGTACTTAGAAGTTAGGTAGTATTTCACACTAATAAAGATAATCGAGCCTCCCTCATGGATGCAAGGGCTTGTATAGACTTGGGATGAGTCGGGAAGGCCTGGAATGGAAAGATCATCTATCTTGTCCTTACAAGAGGTATTTGATTCCACATGAGTGAGTATGGGTGCCGGGATTCGGTAGAGGCCACCAGGACAACCCATAGTGGGGGCTGGAGCCTAGGAAGATTCCCAGAGGATATCCCATGACGAGCTGTGTGATGACACTCTTTCTATGACAATAGTTGGTATTTGGTTTATGTATTTGGTCTTCTTATCTTACTCGATCTATTTTTACTTCTGGAAGCAATGTGACTTATGTCAGTGATGTTAGAGTTGTACTTGTGTTATCCTTATGGATGTTTGGATCATGTGTTTGGTTATGTCAGTGTGAGTTAGCCTGTGTCTAGGAGTGGATGGTCTTGTATAGGAATTCCTTGTTACTATCTCCTAGCACAGGGGGTGAGCCTTCAGGTATCACATGGTTGGGTGGAACGTGCACCTTAATCCATTGGGTAGGCTTTTTGTTCGTGTAGATGAGTTATCTAGTTGGAGAGCTCGTGGGATCATGTTCTTCATGCTTTAATTCTTTCTGTAATTATTTTATTTTATTACCCCTCTTTGTATTGAGGTGGAGGATGTAATTTTGTAACCTTATTATTGGAATTACCTCATTCGGGGAATGAGTGTTGTAATCTTTTTATAAAGTATATTTTGAATCATGTGGAATTTCTTTTGCCTTGTCGTAATTTGTATCATGTTTGGAATGTATGTGATTCTTAATTTATTAAGTATTTAAATGTGATGTGTCATTTCATGTTTCTTGTTTGGGTTTTAAGTAATCTCAGTCTCATGACCTTAGAGGTTGTTGGCAATGGATAATGATCTTGCATGTTATTTATACTTAAACAAAAAAAAAAATAGTACGTTTGAGTAGTAAATTGCAACTTCCTCTAGGGTTGTGTGGCGGGGCATTACAAATCTTGTATGGTATTGTTTATTTCTTAAAATTCTATCCTTTGTGGTATATAAGAGGATTGCTTTTGTTTGTAAATTATGATTTATTGACTAATTATTGATTGACATGAATTAAATAAGTTCATTGACTAATTATCGCTAATTATTGAATGTACATATCATGTATATCATGTATGGGATCATTAAATTTGTAAAGTACAAATATTAAAATGTCCTATTAATTTCCATTTTAATTTCATATTTATATTTAATTTCACATTAATGTCCTATGTTAATGTCTTGACTTTGAACATAAAATGCATAAATGTACATGTGTAAATTAAAATTGAACAATAATAAAACCCATAATTTACAACATATTAAGTGCATGAAGCCAATATATTAAGCACATGAAATAAAGTCCATTAGAGTACAACCCATGAACTAAAGTCCAACAAAGTACTTGACCCATGAAATATATAGTCCAATAGAGTACATGAGAAACCAAATATGTAGTCCATGAAATAATCAAATATAACCCATAAAATCATGTTTAGGTCATGTATCATCTCTATAATCAAGAGACCTCTTCACACCATGTGGACTATGCAGATCATGACTTGAAACACTCTGTACAAGAGAAAGATGTAATCGAATGTAAGACGATGAAAAATGATTTAATGACAATTTAATTTATAATTCATCAAAAAAATAATTTACCATCATATATTGGGTCTGGATGCTCTGGTGCACCTGGACCAACCTCTAAATTTTCTAAATCAATCTACATAATCAAGACAAAGAAAGTTGAAATTAGATGTAAGTCTACAATTAAAAATTATTTAATTCAATTTAATTTATAATTTATCATATTTTAATTGTACCGTATTTTGAGGTTGTGCACCCTCTACTCCAGGACTTGTTTGTACATGTTCAACTACAAGATGCGTCTCATGCTATAAAAGAAAAAGAATTTAAAACATGTATTAGCTCATATTATATATATATATATATTCAATTTAAAATTTAAAATTAAAGTTATTCATAATATATAATTTGTAATCGACTTTAAATATAATAAAAAAATTAAATTACCATGATATCTGGAGCCTGCTCTGCATGTCCTCCTAGAGGTGTAACTATGTCTGAGTCATGGCAAAAAGTCACACTAACAAAGTCCTACAAGATCAAATTTAAAGCATGTATACTTGAATTAGGTTAAAATATATATATTCAAGTTTGCACATTTTGTGTAGATTCTTTTTTAAACAACCTGAAATTCAGAGGCTTCACAAGTAGCCACAAAATCTAATGCTTTCCTGATGCCCATTCTCATTGTTGTATCAACCTAGACATATATGTAGACATTTAACGCTTATAATATTTACAAGTGTACATGCACATTTGATATATGGTGAATTCAAAATTCATAATTGTAACTATACTAATGTAAGTTAAACAATTTACAATATAAATGTACTTGCCCCTGATTTGTGATGTTGGACAATGAAGGAGTGCTTGAAAACCCCTCGAGTGGAATCAATGTGGAAGTCGATTGACTCCCCTAAACCAACATAAATACTTAAAACATATGTTCATGATTCAATTATAAATTTAAAACTCAAGTTAAAAATTATTTCATATATAATTCAAAAAATTGAAATAAAAATACCCCATAAGGGTTGCTGACTAGGACTTGTGTCGATGTATGTACTCGCGGAGTGGATGATTGCCCCATCGTTAGTGTCATCTATAGACCAAATAGTTTGATTGTTAAAATGTATTGCAAACTTTTTTTGATATATACATTCATTAAAATTCTTATAAATTCAACATGTAGATGCATATTTATACCTGTGTCATAGTGTCCTTAGGGTGATGGTCTATTTTAAGAAATTCTACAAATGAACTAAGGCGGCCAGATGAACCACCATAATCTCTATGTCCACCCGAACTGGGTGTGGCTTGATTGGGTCCATAGCATAACTAATGGAAACTAGTACATACATGTGGTCTCGACACTCCTGGAGTGGTACTCAAACCAACTCCATAAAATAATCCTCCATCATTGTCGTCACTATGCTCCCTACCCGCTATCGTAGAAGCAAGTTGATCAAGGTCTCCTACAAGCATACTAAGGGATCCTAATGTTGATACCACCGCACATTGATGCACATGTGTGGGAATGGAAGGACCAAGAGGAGCAACAAGGAGTTGCACATGCATGGGGAATTGGGGATAAACCCTTACCCCTAACCTCTATTGTGGCATGTCATCACCAACACCTTGAAATGATTTAAAATAAAAATAATTGGGCTTTTTCCCCATAACAAAATCTACATATAGTTTCCTCAAAAAATACAATGGGACCTCCAAATTAGCGTGTGGTGGACTGTCAAATACCATATACCATCGATCCCAAAAATGTGCACTCATTTGTGGATGTATACACCACCTCATGGATATTCTAGATTTATTGGGAGGAATGGGTTGTCGAGTAATAGGGTTGATAAAGTAAGATGCTAGATGGGATTTTTTTATTTTAAGGTCTAAAATTTGTTTATAAGAGAGACCATCTGCATAAAAATGTCTCATTTGCTCTCTTTCTCATCGATGCCTATCTAGATCAGAATCAAAAGTCTTAATGGCATCCACAATGTTTTGCATCATAGATGCAAAATGTCTCACATGTAGTTCCCCTCTGTTTATGTTATCCTTGTGTTGTTCTGACTCACTTGTGAAGTCAAGATTTGATTGGCATGTGTTGAATTGATTTAAATTTGTTTGATTTGTGTTTTGATTATTTACTATGTTACAGTAAGGATTAATGATAATGTGAAATTAAATAAAGGTTTTTATACCTTTGAGATGTTGACCAAGTAAAATATTGATAAGGATTTGCCTATTTTAAATAAATAGGTAAAATATAATAAATAAATCGTATTACAACTAATAAATTATTGAATAAAAATGTACTTTGAAAATGAATATAAACATAAATTGTAATACTAAAATAAAATCAATTATTGAAAATAATTAATGAAAATAAATTTTATATTGTGTGCACTAAACTCTTTTAAAAGAAGTAACAAAGCAGGTAACCGTTACATGGTTAAATGGCCCCTAAGGTTGTGGATTCTTGGGAGTGCTTTTAATGGAGGAGTTACATGTGGGCTTGGTCATGTTTTTTTTGGGGGGGGGTCTTCATTAATAGACCTTTAACGAACTTATGGTAGTGGGGGAATCAACCTATTATGAGTTTGTTATGCATTACGATAGTTGAGGATATTATATACTTTACTAGGGAATTCTTCATGGGGAGAGAGTCCAACAAGAAAAGGGAAACGATGGCTTGGGAAAGGAAAATTCAGTTTCTTTCACTCTAAATAATTGAAGGAGAAAGGTGATGGTTTTAGGATATAGAAGGCCCATTTTTTTTCCATAGAGGAGAGCGAACTATGTGGAGACACCAAAACTGAAAGGAAATTGTTGTTAGTAAATTTTAACCTTCACATTGTGTGGATAACCAAACTTAGGGAAGAATAAGCACCTCCCTATTGGAATTAATCACTCAATTATTTTGCTTTATTCACTTTTCCAAAAGGAGAACAAGAGTAAAATGAAAAACAACTTCTCTTATGGTAGAGGTGAGTTACTTTTTGATAGAGGTTAAAGCAATATTAGCCAAGGCATAGAGATTTTATAAGAGGATGGGGAAACATTGTCTAAAGGGAGATATCCAAGCAACCATTGAAGGGTACAAAGGAAGGGATTCAAAGCCAATAATCGCATGCAACTCCTTGGGACCAAAATGAGGGCATCAAAAAGTGGTTTAGCACAAAGATATAAACTCTTGCTCGAGGTATGGCCTTCAGAACGCCATGAATACATCATAAACTACAATCGACCAAGTTCAAGACACCTTCACAAGCAACAACCTTCTAAGAATTGACACAAGAAGAAATAGAGGTACTTATTTCCTGTTCTTCTTAATTTATGTTGATAGATGCATATCAACTTCAATGTTAAAGATCTTTATGAGCCATCCAATTATATATGCCTTTAATCATGAATAATCTCCATCTTCTTCGTGAGACCCAAAATTTACCCTTTGTTTTGCCTATTTAATCTTTGTGATAACCTAAGATATTATAGCGTTATTTTGAATCTTTTATCCTGTAGTATTCTTGAGAATGGAAACTGCCCTATTGCCTCCCTCTAGAAGATACTTAATCATGTATTATGGATTCGATAATCTTGAGAGAATGACCCACGGTGGACTCATGAGCCAAAATCTTTGGATCTGGGATAGATAGGCATGCATAGTATCCTTGATACAATTAGATAAATTTTAGACTCATTCATTGTTGCATACTTGTCTGTTGGATACAATCATTTGTACCACATGGTGGCTGGTAGCTTGTGTGGTAAACTTCACAGTGGACAAGGTATCCCTCCCATAGCTCCCCTCAATTCCTGAGTTGTCTTCTCTTTTTTTTAAGTCCATCTCCTAATCAATATTTGGAACATCACATTTATTGTGCATGAGCATATGAAATGTCTTTGAGTTCCAAATTAAATACTATAGTAAAATCCACATTTTGTATTTTTGTAATGGTTAAAGATTACCTCTATGTTCAGATTTCTGTAGAACTAGAAACTAAGGCTGAAATATATCATCTAGGAGTTCCATGAGTCATAAGCATGCAACAGAATATAAAAAATTGACATATGACTATAGTTTAAAAGTATGTTGGCCTCTCTCTCTTATGAAAAGAGAAATTGAGGAACCTAATTCTAATTCAAGTTGCATCCCCTTACATTGAGTTTCCAACCTTAAAACAACACGAAATTGAATATGTTGTAGTAGTGCACAACACAAAAAGGCCACAAATAATAGAACAAATGGCAGATGAAAATAACATTTCTTCTCAATTTGTGCATTCCTCTCTCAATTTCAAACTATTGGAATAATTCTTTTCTCACAATAAATAGGTAGAAATGTGAAGAGGACTTCCTTATATATAATTCTTTTTTAATCTCACTTGAGTAAAGTCCTCTGTAAGGAAATTTTAAGAACTTGGTGGCCGCATGAAATGGAACCATAATATCATATATGGGTACCAAAAAAAAATCACCCAGATGGTTGAAATAATATTAACCTTACTCCTGAAAACAAATTTCAACTCGCAACCGAGATTCTACCTTTAAAAGGTTGCAAATATCTTGTGTCAAGCTCAAGAATCTAGAATCTTTAAACCCTGATATATTTAGATCTACTTCTCGTTTATTATGAATAGATTTAAAGTGGAAACTATAGGAAGTCAAGTTTTGGTACGTTTTATTTTGGTAGGATCTTGTAACATTCTCAACAAACCTAGCCCATTTCTCTCATCAGCATCGTTGACAATGATACTCATTTGTGCAAAATCTTGAGCACACTGTTTATAGTGCAAAACACAAAATTAGTTTAAATCTGCTACAAATCAGATAAAAGCTTAGTTTAGTTATTTAAATGGTTTCCTTTGGGTTTGCATGGTGAGGTGTTTCATCATGTGAGGTGGAATCAATGCTTGATTTTGCATAGCATTGATTTGATTTTGAAGGGATGCCACTTGATCATTTATACGTGCCTGCAAGCGAGCCTCATCAGATCGAGTGGGTGGATGTGGGATATTAAGTGGAGGGGGTGGAGGGGGAGGTGGAGCCTAAGGTGGAGGTGGAGGTGGAGGTGGTTGAGGTGCTAGATTGATGATATCATCAATGTTAAATTGATCCATGATATCAGATATAAGTGCACTTGCATTAAATTATACAAAATTAACATACAAACTTACAAAATTACAAGAAATAGTTAAATTTGAAATGTACATGCAAATTTGTTTAAATAGGATGTGCATACATATACATACACATACATACATTGATTGAACCAGAACACATGCACACAAATTTCAAAATTTAACATGTACATACATTTAAAATAAAATATACGATGTATAATTTGCATGCATACATCATTCAACTAAACTGTGTACATACATAAAAATTTCAAAATTTAAGATCTAGAACTATGCAATTTTAATACATGTACACACTGAAAAATAAACTTGAAACATTCAAAAAAATCTCATTTTATGTCTAACACATATATATTACATTTTTTGAATAGGAAAAATCATGATCTAATAGATAGTCATAAAATATATCTATTATAAATTCATCATTATAAGTTCATAAATTCCACCAAATTCATAAATTCATGTCACTAAAAATATCCATCCAACCAAAATCATAAATTCATATCACTAAAAATATCCATCCAACCAAATTCATAAATTCATCACACAAAATATTCATCGAACCAAATTGATAAATTCATAACTATAAGATCATTGTCTTAATTTATAAAATGTTGTGGCTCTCTATTGCATCTCTTCATTTCTTTGTGTTTTCCTTTTCAGAATCTAAAGTTCTCCTCTCCTCTAGCCATTGTTGATGCTCATCTAAGATCCCATCCATAGCACATCAACAAAATTTTGCATCCTAGATGCAAACATCCTCACAGGTGGTGCGATACATTCTTCATTTTGAATAATGTTGATTTGATCTTGGCTGGTTCTAACATTGGTATTGATTTGTACTTGCAAGTGAGCACCATCGATTCTAGGTGGTGGAGGTGGGGGGTAATGAGGTGGAGTGGGTGGAGGTGGAGGTGAAGGTGGTGAAGATGGATGGCGTAGAGGAGGATTACAAATATTATTGAATCAATCCATGTGATCTCTAAGATATAAGTGAACCTGCATTATATTTGTAATTTCAAAATATAAGATACATGTTTAGGAAATACCCTTAAACCATTCAATATGAATGGACTAATTGAATACAAATGATAAAATGTGTAAGCCTCATTTATGTCTAAGGCATGTTATTTGAATGAAAAAACAATTAACTATTAATATAGGGCAATTTATGAATGCTTTAGGATTTACGATTTAGAGTTTAGGATTTAGGTTTTAGGGTAATAGGATGGATTAAAGGGATCTATGTAGTAAGGTCCTAGTACAAAATGACATGGCTTAGGTGAATCAAATTTGGGGAAGATGCCCAATGCAACCAAATTTCATTAAGGTCCGAGGCAAGTTCACCAAATTTTATTCACTCGAGCCATTTCATTTTGTCCTAGGACCTCACTAGACATAGATCCCCTTAAGCCATCCTATCTCCCTAAACTATAAATTGATGAGCCTAGATCATGAAATATCATTCATATTATAATCTTTCATGATCTTATTATTGTTAAATTTAGTTGCCTTGGGAAACTTCACCAAATTTTGAGAACTTATTTGATCCCCTCAAGAAATGTCATATTAGGAACCCTTAAGACATCCTAAAGTATGGCTTAAGGGGATCTATGTAGTAAGGTCCTAGTACAAAATGGCATGGCTAAAGTGAGTAAATTTGGTGAAGATGCCCAAGGCAACCAAATTTCATTAAGGTCCTAGGCAACTTCACCAAATTTTATTCACTTGAGCCATGTCATTTTGTCTTAAGAACTTACTAGACATAGATCCCCTTAAGCCATCCTATCACCCTAAACCATAAATCAATCAACTTAGATCATGATTTATCTCATTCATATTATCATCTTGCACGATCTTATTATTGTTAAATTTGGCTGCCTTGGGAAACTTCACCAAATTTTGAGAACTTATTTGATCCCCTTAATAAATGTCATATTAGGACCCCTTAAGACATCGATTTACAATTTAGGGTGATAGGATGGCTTAAGGGGATCTATGTCTAGTGAAGTCCTAGGAAAAAATGACATGGATCAAGTGAATAAAATTTGGTGAAGTTGCCCAAGGCAACCAAATTTCATTAAGGGCCTAGGAAAAAAATAATGGCTTTAGGGTTTAGGGTTTAGAGTTTAGAGTTTAGGGTTTAGGGTAATAGGATGGCTTAAGGGGATCTATGTAGTAAGGTCCTAGGACAAAATGACAAGGCTTAAGGGAATAAAATTTGGTGGAGTTTCCTAAGGAAACCACATTAATTTTAAGGTCCTAGGAAAAAATGAATGCTTTAGTGTTTAGGGTTCATATTTTAGAGTTTCGGGTTTAGGGTTTAGGGTTTAGGGAAGTTAGGGTGAAGTTTGGGTAGCCATTGGAATAATGGAGTTTCAAGTTAGTGGACAACATTTTCTTGTGGAACAGTTGATTGAGATAGCTCTTGTTTCGACTAACCAAACTAGACCATGAAATATCATTCATATTATAATCTTGCATGATCTTATTATTGTTAAATTTGGTTTCCTTGGGAAACTTCACCAAATTTTGAGAACTTATTTGATCCCCTTAAGAAATGTCATATTAGGACCCCTCAAGACATTGATTTATGGATTAGGGTGATAGGATTACTTAAGGGGATCTATGTCTAGTGAGGTCCTAGGACAAAATGACATGGCTCAAGTGAATACAATTTGGTGAAGTTTCCCAAGGAAACCAAATTTCATTAAGGGCCTAGGAAAAAATGATGGCTTTAGGGTTTAGGGTTTAGAGTTTAGAGTTTAGCATTTAGGGTAATAAGATGGCTTAAGGGGATCTATGTAGTAAGGTCCTAGGACAAAATGACATGGCTTAAGGGAATACAATTTGGTGGAGTTGCCTAAAGCAACCAAAATTCATTTTAAGGTCCTAGGACAAAATGAATGCTTTAGTGTTTAGGGTTTAGATTTTAGAGTTCAGGGTTTAGCGTTTAGGGAACTTAGGGTGAAGTTTGGGTGGCCATTGGAATAATGGACTTGCAAGTTAGTGAACAAAATTTTCTTGTGGAACAGTTGATTGAGATAGCTCTTGTTTTGATTTACCAACCTATATCATGAAATCTCATTCATATTATAATCTTGCACAATCTTATTATTGTTAAATTTGGTTTTCTTGGGAAACTTCACCAAATTTTGAGAACTTATTTGATCCCTTTAAGAAATGTCATAGTAGGACCCCTTAAGACATCGGTTTATAGTTTAGGGTAATAGACTGACTAGTTTATGAATATTTTTTATTTTATGAATAGATTGAATATTTTTGTAATAGAAACACATAATTATGTATTATTAATCATTGAGTTTGATGTATATTTTAACTTCATATTTTTTTAATTGAATATAAGATTATTTTATTTAACATTTTGTTCATTAATATTTCCCACTTAAATGAATTTTATGATATAAAATGTATAATTTAAAATTAGTTAATATTGAATCTTATTTTATTTTGGATTGTTTGGAATTGAAAGAACCTAAAAGAAAGAAAAGAAAAATATTTAGATTCTTTTAGTGTCTAGGTAACTAGTGCAAATTGAGGTTTTAGACTAAACTAGAAGCCTAATTAACAATTAATTGACTAGAATGAGAGTTAAGATTGTCAAAAGACAAGAGACAACACATGCAAACAATAAATGGAAAAAAGGCATGACTAGGAGAGATCAAAACATAAAATAGAAATGAATGCAAATATTATCTAATTAAGTGACAATTGGAAATGGATTGTACAAGGATTTAGGAATTTGCTAACTAAATTTGCAAACAAACATTGATAATTTATGAATTGTAACTATTCTTTAACATATTGTTTTCTAATCTAATTATAATTTAACATTGAAAGTAGAGTTTAACATATTGTTTTCTCCATATAATGCAAGTAAAATTTAAAACATTTAAGCAATGCAAATGAATTTTTTCCATTATCAGATATTCTTGAGCTTGAAATTAGGGTTTTCAAATGCAAAATGATTTCTTTGATTTAAATTTAGGGTTTTAGCAAAAAAAATTGTTTGAATTCAATTTGGGGTTTCAATTTAAGCAATTAGGGTTTTTAATGCAAATTTTTGTTTCATTTCAATCTAGGGTTTTCAAATCTTTTTTTTGTTTCATTTGAATTTAGGGTTTCAAAAGAATTAGGGTTAAATTCAAATGCAATATTTTTATTTCATTTCAATTTAGGGTTTTGAAATGCAATTTTTTTTATTTCCTTTCAATTAGGGTTTTCAAATGCAATTTTTTTTGGTTTGATTGAACAATTTAGGTTTCAAAAGCCAAATTTTGTTCTTAACATACAATTTAAGGTTCATTTTTTCTTTTCTATTCAATATCTTCAAGGTTTCATTCCATTTTTTCATCTACTTCTACAAATAATCATTTCTACTATTATAGGAGAATAAAATGCATAAAATGCTAAATGAATTGGAAAAAAAACATGCTAGCACCTATTATTGTATTAAAAATTTCAAGAAAACATGAAAAAAATAATTTGGGGGTGGAGGTGCACCTGGAGGTCAGTGTCGCTTGCCAATTTGGGATCGCGTGTTATTGAATGAACTGAGTTTCATTCGTTTAAAAAAAAATACTATCTTAAAATGAGATCCTGTTTTGTAATAATTGGGATCCTATTTCATCTCCATTAGTTTGAGACCCTTTTACAAACAGGATCCCAATTTTTAAAAAATGAGATCCTGTTTAGAATTTAGGCTTGGGATACCGAAGCTAAATGGGATCTCATTTATGAAAATTGGGATCCTATTTTTGTAATGTCGATTTCGTATTTTTGGCTAAGGAAAAAACTTTCACGTTTTGTGGACTCAACTTCTTACACTTACCCCCTACCCAAGACCCATTCACATAGGGGGAATGAGTCTTGAGACAACTTTTGAAAACACCATTTTGTGAGAGGTACACAACATTTATCCCTTCCATATCTGCCATAAACTTTGTAGGTTCCTTTAGTTTTATGTTTAATCTATTAAATCCAATTGATAGATTGTATTTTGGTGTTGATTTTCTATTTTTAATCTTTCTCCTCAAAGTGTTGTTTGACCTAGACCCCGTCCTAACACAAAATAGGAAATTGCAAGATTCCTCAAATAATTCACTCACCCAAGGGTTGAAAGTGGATTTTGACTCAAGAGATCTCATTTCCTAAATGAAATAGAAGAATAGATAGGTTCATTCACCTCATTTTCCCCTTTCATTTATAGTAAGTTTGGTGAAATATCCCAAATTTATTATAAAACCCAATGTGCTTGAACCCCTACCCCATTTTTCTTTGTTTCGTTTTGGTCAACCTAAGATTTTGAAAAATCTAAATTTTGATTTGGAGTGCATTCAAACCCTGTATCTAGAATTTGTATCAATTCATTGCATTTAGGGTTTCTAAATTTGGCATAAAGCTACATTACATTTTAGGTGTAAACTTACACTTTTTATTCATTTTAAACTTGAAAATTCAACAAAAATTACATAATGGTAAACTAATTTTGCATAGTACTTTTATATTAGTGTATGTTTAATCATTCACATTTAAAAATTGAGGTAAAATTTGCATTTCAAAAAGTGTCATACAGTTCATCATTTGTCATTAGTTTTACTTGCATTAGGTCATTAAATTTTGGAAAATTCTATCATAGAAGTTACAGTCCGAGACTTGTAATAGAGAACACAAATCACTAAGAAATTGAATTTTTCATTTAAAAAAAAACCTGTACAGGGACTCGTTCGCCCCTGGGCAAATGAGTCCTTCAAGGCCTACAAAAACCAACCTTTCTAAGCTTTTTGTGGTTTTCTGCACTTCCTAGGTCTACTGGTAACCTACAATATCAGTTTGGAAAGTTTTAGGAATTTCTTTTTTATGCATCTAGGTCTAAACATCCATTTAGTGTAGTCATTTTTAAATCATTTCAGTAGCAAAAATCATCATATATGAAAAATGTTTACATTCTCGAAGCTTTGCATAATATGGACAAAATTACTTTACATTTTTGAATACACAATGTTTACATTCATGAAACTTTGCATAAGTTGGATAAAAGTAATTTTCATTTTTGGGAACACAATGTTTACATTCTTGAAGCTTTACATAATATGGATAAAATTACTTTTCACTTTTGGATACACAATGTTTACATTCATGAAACTTTGCATAAGTTGGAGAAAAGTACTTTTCATTTTTGGGTACACAATGTCTACATTCTTGAAGCTTTGCATAATTTGGATAAGAATACTTTTCACTTTTGGATACACAATGTTTACATTCCTAAATCTTTGCATAAAATTTCTTTTCACTTTTGGGTACATGATGTTTACATTCTTGAAGCATTGGATAAGATGGATGAAAGTACTTTTCATTTTTGGCCATATTAGTCTCTTACCTTTCTAAGCATGCTAGGAAAAAGTTCATCCCTGCCACTTATGAGAATGTTTAACAAAAGAGAATACAATAGTGGACAATCATGATAATCAAATTTGGTCTTCTCCCAATAACTCTGCTATTTGTGAATAAGATATTTCTATGTTAGAAGATCCAATCAATGAGAGTTATGAGAGTCCTATTTGTTTCTCTTTCCCTACCTATCCCACATGGGAAGACATTGTTAGATACAAGGATGAAACCATTGATGAATCCCCTACTTGTGATGAAGTTATTTTAGAATCTAACCAACCAATTAAATTCATGAACATCTAGTTTGTTGCTCTCCTAAACACTCTCGTAATAGGGAAGACATCATGGTGCAAGAAAATGACAACATTGACACATATCTTTCAAACAATAGTAATGCAACTTCCTTAGATGAAGATGATGAAGTACTTGTCTAACCTTGTATACCAAGCTTTGGGATCTTGCTTCAATCCGTATAATACATTCTTCAATCTGTAGACAATATCCATTTTATTTGATAATTGAAATCCTTTTGGTTGTTCTATTATACCTCTTCTTCTAATTCTCCATTCAATAAATAAGACTTCACATCCATTTGATAAAATTTAAAATCCTTGTGTTGCAAAAGCCAAAAACATCATAATAGCTTCCATTCTTGTCATTAGAGAAAATGTTTCCTCAAATTCTATTCCTTCTACTTATGAGTAGCCTTTACACACAAGTCTTGCCTTGTTTCTTACCACTTCACTCTCATTTAATTTATTTATGTTTACCCACTTAGTTCCAACATCATTCTTGTTTGTTGGTCTTGGGACAAGTTCCGAAGTCTAATTCTTCTCAATTTTCATTAACTATTCTTCCATAGCCTTGATCCAATACTTATCCTTGCATGCTTCAGTCATTTTTTTTGGTTCAACTTTAGAAAGTAAACATAGATTTATGTGTTCTTCAACAACTTTCCTTCTTTTCAATACACCCTTGCTCTTATCACCAATGATCTATTCATCAAAATGATTCTTCTGCACATACTTAGGAGTTTTAGGAACCTTTTTCAGAGTTTCTTCCTCTTCAAACTACACTTCTTTTTCTTTAGCTTTTTCTTCTTCTCTACAAGAAGATTCATTTGAATCATATCCATCTATTACCACTGAATTATTTTGTAGATCTTCATCAACCTCAACACTTGCACTCCCAAAATCTTTCTTAGCCTCTTTTTGTAGCACCGGTAAGCTTTGCTTCTAGTAGAATATCCAAGGGAGATACCTTCATCAAATCTTGCATCAAACTTTCAGACCAAGTTTTCTTCATCTCTTCTAATATAGCATTTGCTTCCAAACACTCTGAAATATTTGACAATAGAAATCCTTCCATACTAAAGCTCATAAGGAGTCTTTATGTTGTTTGCTCTCGCTTGCATTTTGTTAAGTATGTATAACATAGTATGAATTTCTTCTATCCAATAGACTTTTGATAGATTTTCTTCTTTCGTCATCATCCTTTCAACTTCTTGAATAGTCCCATTCTTTCTTTCAACCACTCCATTCTGTTAAGGAGTCATAGGGGTAGATAAATGCCTTTTTATTCCATGATTCTCACAAAATATATTGAACTCATTAGAGGTGAACTATCCACCTCTATCAGACCTCAAACATTTTATTTTCATATCTATTTCATTCTCAACCATAACTTTGAATGCTTTAAATATATCTAGAGCTTCTGATTTTTCTTTGAGAAAAGTAACCCATGTCATTTTAGAATAATCATCAATCAATAGCATGAAATACCTATCACCTTGAAGACTTCTTACTTTGGTAAGACCATAAAGATATGTGTTCACCAATTCCAATAGTCTGGTAGAAGATTATTCTTTCATCTTGAAACATCTTCTTGCTTGCTTCCCAACTTGACATTCCTTATAGACAACATTGATATGCTTTGTAATCTTTGAAAGATCTCTCACAACTTGAGCTAAACTTATTCTCACTAGGCTATCAAAATTGATGTGATACATTCTTCAATGCCATAACCAACTCTCATTGATCTGAGTAATTAAACAATAACCATTAGCACCCTTGAGTTGGGGTAAACCCACGAAAGTGGTTTACAATTCGAAAGAGGAAGGAAAACTTGTAAAAAGTGACCCCATGCCAAAAATTTTCATTTTGGGGGTTTGAATGAACCAAAAAAGGGTTTGCTCGAACTAGGGTTCGAGCGAACCCATTTAATGCATGCACAAACAAAAAATAAATAAAAAACCCTTTTGGGAAGGGGGTTCGAATGAACCTTGGTTCGTTCAAACCTCTGGGGGTTTGCTAGAAGCCCCTTAGTTCTAGTGAACCCCCCTTTTCCCTGATTTTTGACCTTGTTCACAAAAAAAACCTAAATTTTTATGCTTTGAAGCTTGGGTTGAGGATGAAAATGGAGGAATCTTCACAAACCCAACTGGAATTAGGTAGTCTTTAGAACAAGCTATCCAACAAATATAATTTTAGTATGTTTTAGTTTTATTATGTATTTGTTTTTTTAGTTTTATTAAACATAGGTTTTTCATCGAAAATGAAGTTCTTTGTTCTGCACATGTGGCAAAATAATAGATTATCAATTTTTTTTTGAAGTGCACCAGATATTGAAGTCCTTGATCCAACAAAAAAATTTGAATTTGATATATACAAAAAAAGTTGCGTGTTATACGGTTGCGCTATGTTTGAATTGTAATTGGTTTGAATTCAAAACTTGATTAAAGAAAAAATATTCAATAAAAAACTCTCTAACCAAGTGGAAGCACTAGATATCAGAGTTACAAATCTAAATTTAAAAGAATTATAATTTTATCCTTCATGGAAAAAAAATTATGCGTTATACCGTGTGCGTCACTTTTTAAAAATGTTTTTTGAAAAAAACCAGTTTTTCGTGGGAGATGGAAAAAGAAGTGCAATCTGATTCCAAAAATTTTGAATTTTTTTTTTTAGAATCTATAGACAAAATGTGATGAGACTCTAGTTTGCATCATCTTCAAATTCCTTATGGTTTAGCCACTATAGGTGCCCGAATGTGAAGATTTAGTTAAAAATAATAATTTCAGTGTCCAGTTTGGCCAAAAATTGTAAACCACTATTGTGGGATCACTCGTTGATAGAAATTTCCATCTATCCTTCTAGTAACAACCATAATTTTGGAGCCTTTTCCAATCTCATAACCATCATCCCGAAACATAAGATTGTATTCCTTGCTACACATTTATCCAATACTTGAGTGGTTATATCTTGAACCCTTAACATAAAGAACATCATCAGTGTTATGCTTTCCATCAAAACTAATTGAACCCTTTCCACATATCTTAGCAAATTTATCATCACCAAAACTAATCATTCCTTCATATTTTTCAAGTTAAAAAAATTACTCTTGTCACTAGCCATATGATTAGAGCATCCACTATCAATAATCCAATATTATTCTCATGTCTAGCATGAACAATAGATACCAAAGTTCCTTCAGTATTAGCACTTGCTTTTAGAGCATTTTCCTTTACACATCTCTCAGAGTTAGCAAAATTAGTTTCATCTTTTAAAGCCATGAAAAAGAATTCACCATCCTCATCATCCCCATAATTAAATTCATTATCAGATATACTTGCATCTTCTCTAACATAACAACTTTTCTTAATCATCTTATCTTTTTTCTCCCTATATTTATAATTCAAAACTCTGTTGGGACATCTTGAAGTATAATGAACTATCTTTCCACAACTGAAACATTTGAAAGGAAACTTACGTCTATACTTAACAATACCCTTTTTCATTCTCCTTACAAAGTTTGTTTCCACATCATCAAGATCCTCCTGAGCTTATTCCACAATCTTCTATTGTTTTTCAGCCTTAAAATTAGTCTTAACTTTTTCATTACTTGTACCAAATTATCTCATTTCAAAAGAAGTTAAAGAACCATACACTTGATCTCTGGTATATTGATTCAAATTTTGTAATTCCTCAATAGCAGAAACTTTATGACTGTAAGATTTAGGAAGACTTATGAGTACCTTCTTCACCACTTCTTTCATTTCTCCACTAAGGCCTCTGATGCCATTGAAAACTTCATCCACCTTTTGTAAGTAGTTTGTGGTGTTTTCATCTTCAAACATTTGCAGGGTCTCAAACATAATCTTCAAATTTTGCATCTTAGCTTGCTTGACCTTATCATCTCCTTCATAGTTTCTTTCTAACTTTACCCAAACTTCTCTAGAAATTTTTAGATTCATAACTTTCACCAATTGAGAACTAACAAGACCACTTAAGAGAGAATACCTTGCTTTACCATTCTTTCCATATGCCTTAATCTCATCATCAATCTTTGGACCATTTTCAGGTATAGTGCATCCATATTTCAAATCCAAGAGAAACCAAAAAACCTTCCATCCTTATCTTCCAAAATGCATAATATGATCCATCAATTAGAGGAACATATTTCTTGTGTGCCATCCCAGATCTACCTCAAGCGGTTAAGCTTTCTTCCAAGGAACACTGCTGATTTAATTTAACGACGACGATGATCGACGATTTTTATGAACGAATAGTATTTTCTGGACGCAAAAGCTTTTTCATTGATTTTTTTGATCTTTGAGCCGGAAATCCTTTTTGCAAAAGCCGATTTTCGGATTTTGATTTTGAGATTTTGATTTGAAATTTTTCCTTTTTCTCGATTTTTCCTGATCGGATGCACGCACTGATCCGCCTGTCGATCTGCCGCCTGATTCTGCCGGATCTGATTCTGGCAATGGCATGTTCTGATCTGAAAGCCGGATCTGTTCGATCCGCAACGCCGATTTCGGCGTCTTCTGCACCACCTGATCCTGCCTGAACCTGATCGATCTGCGCCTGATCTCTGATTCCTGATCTGGATCGGCGTCTGGTTTGTTCGATCTGATCTGCGCATGAATGCCCGGAATCAGCCTGATGCGCCCGCACGGGATCTGGCCTGATCCTGATCTGCAAAATGATTGATCTGATCCGGATCTGATTTTAGGCATCGATTCCCGCACCGTCGATCCGATTCCAACTGATCTGGCACCGGCAACTGATCTGGCGTCTGATCCGGATCCAACAAATTCTTGATCTGCTGCACCAATCGCCCGCCCTGATCTGACCAACGCCACCTGATTCGATCCTGATCTGATCCGCCGTTATCAACCTGATCCGATCAGCGGATCATGACGGATCTGCGTGATCTCGATCCGCAGGTCGACAAACCTGATCGACCTGATTTTGCGCATCGATCTTAAAAACATTCCGTCTGATCGATCAATCCTGATCGCCGGCAAATGTCCGGTGAAAATTTGATTCTGCCGGTGATTTTGATCTGACCTGCGCACTGATCTGACGGATTTTGTCGACTTGATCACGGATCGCACGGATCGGCACGCCTGACTGGCGTCCTGACGCACCAGATCGCGCCCTGACCCGATTCCGTCGATTTTGCCTGATCTGGCACGGATCTGCACCCCGCCTGATCTGCACCAAACGATTCGCCGGATCTGGATCTGCACCGAACGGATCGATCCTGACCTGCCTGACCACTGGCACCAGCGCCCGTACTGATCGATTCCCGCACCGGATCTGATCTGGCGGATCGGTCCTGACGTCTGATCAGCGCGATCCTCCGGCACGAGCGTTTTGAAGGCACGTCTGGTTCACGCCCACTTTGATTCAGTCCGGATCGATCCTGACGGAATCCTGCAACGCACCTGATCGGATCGCATGCAACGGATCTGATCTGATCTTCACCATGATTTGCGCACCACCACCGCACCAAAATGATTCTGGCACGGATCTGGTCGAACGCAACGGATTTTGCGTCCTGAAATGTCGATCCTGAGCCATCGGAATGGAACATCTGCAACGGGTCGATCGGATACCCGCACAGCCACCGTACGCAACGGATCCGGATCTGATGTTCGATTCCGGATCGATCCCGGAGCGTGATCTGATCTGCGCCTGGCGCAGGATCCGGATCTGATTTCGATCCATCCGCGTCCGGCAACCTCCCGGATCTGATCCTGGCAGCGGATCTCTGATCGATTCAGCCACCGATTCGATCCGATTTCGCCGGACTTCATCTTCGACGCCCTTTCCTTTTCCCCTCCTCTCTTTTCCTCCCCTCTCTTCCTCGAAAATAAATAACGTTTTAATTTATCTGCATCTCTCAATTTGCCCGCGTTTTATTTCTCTAAACACCACCCACCTGAAATCTCGGATTAACCGTGCCTGTGACATAAATTTGTTTAATCTTTTTTGGCGAATAAACATAGTTCCAAAGATTAAAATAAAAAATAAAGAATAAAAAAGACACATGTATATAATCTAATGTTGAAAAACTGAATGTTTGAAAATAAAATTGAAAACATCAATTTTTATTTTAAAAGATAGTTTTGACTAATAAAAATTTAAAAATCAGTAATTAAATTAGTAGGTTAACTATTCAAACTGATCCCTATGTATCTTTATTTAAAAAAAAAAATGAATTTACTAAAATAAAGAGAAATTATGAATAGACCCGGGCATTTTTATTGCTGATTCTCCTAGCACTACAGGAATCTCAGCATGGGGTTGGGTAAACGGATAAGAGCTGCCTTGCTCCATAAACTGTTGCACGCAGCCATGAGGCATGTGCATGCCACCACAACGTTCCTTCCTGCCCAATAATGGTGAATGTGTATGTAAATTTTCCCCCTGGTTGGATGGGGCACTATGTAATGTAACATTAAGTGTGTTGCCATTTCAGACATAAAAGCCATCATTTCCAAAAAAATGGTTTGCGCATCTAGAAAAAGCAAATGTTCGCACCCCTGACCTTAAATTTGCTAAATTTTCACTAGGCCTTTAAGCGATTCAGCAGTAGGGCACCATAAAAGACAATATCTGCTCTGCAAGCAAAGAGTTTTTCAGATGATCTAATTGTACATATTAGCTGTGGTGATTCAATTTTCAACTGGAAAACAAAGAGATGAGATAGGGTGTAAATCCTAGGTGATTCTGACAGAATAGATACTTCTCAGGCATAGGAGTGGGTACAAGTCATGGGTGACATTGAAAAAATAGATAATCCTCAAACATCTAAGCCTGAGGATTTCCTTGGAGTTTCTTGTATATCTTGAAGGCTGGAAAGAGAAAAATGTAACTAAATATATGTTCCCTTGTTTCAGCATGTGACTTTCCGGTACTCAAAACTCAAAAGTATATGAGGGATAAGCTATAGAAGCAAATAAAGAATTGGTGGAGCAGAATAATCTATTCCAATAAGAAATTAATTCAGATCTAGACATAGAGCTTCATATGACAGCAGGTCAAGAAAGAAGTACCGAGTGAGGAAAAAACAATTTGCATGATGCATCCCAACTTCAACAACCCAATGCACAATCGGATACGAAAGTTCGTAATTTTAGACCACAGATCTAAAGTTGTAAAAATGGACCAGTATAAAACACTAAATGTAAGATCGCAAATCACAGATTTTGAATAGACATTAAACAAATAAGTAATAACTAGTAACCTAGAGTCTTGTAGGGTGGAACATGGACTGCGAAAAATAAGTTAAAAAGAATACTAATCAGAAACTGAAATTAAGGTAAATCCTTGTGCTACTCCAACTAAATTTTAAAGTGTTGAATTAAGGAACTACCAGTTGTGGAATCTGATATCACTGGCTCCAACATGGACCTGCAGTTGAGCAGTACAACTACTGCATAGTGCTCTCCCCTGTTTCCAGTGCCTTTAAACTTTGCAACAGCCTTCAATGACGCGGCATTCAAAATCCATTCAAATCTGAAGATTTTTGTTTACACAACTGCCAATAATAAAAATTGAATAAAATCAGTACCTGTCTTAAATCTCTAGGACACATATAATAGAAAATTTCTTACCAATTGAGAGTTGACCATGTAAAATATTATAGTACCAAACTGAAATATTTGGATAAGATCTCTGCCGTGGACACCTTCTATGTAAACCCAGGCATAAAAAGAGCTCTATATGTAAGGTTCATAAGTTATAACATCCAGGGACTAAAGAGCAACAAATACCCTGGAATCCAGCACCATTTATGTAAATACCAAAAAATGCCTCCGGATTTTTTCATACACAGCTGCATCTATGAGAACTCAGCTCGGGGGAGCGCCTATCTAGGGGGAAAATTGCATCAATGGAGCAAGTTTAACATGTCAATTAAGTGAACTATAATAAATCATAAATACTATATAGCTAGATATTTTATATGTAACGTCAATGTCTGGTTTGAGATACAGGCGTAGCCAGCACACCAACTTTGGCGTATGGAATACCCTGTCTTTACCCCCTCCGGTTTGAAGTTGTGATTCCACTAAGTAGAAAGCCAGGCACTGCCAAATGCCAATATGCTTAGACTCTTATCATGGCTGCGAAGAAACTAAACTGTAATAAATACTATGCAGCTCTATAAATGGGAATCTAAAGATACCCAGAGCTATTAATGGCCAAATACAAACGTTCACACACATGTGGTGGGGTTTGAGTGCATTTAGTACATTTTACATCTTTAGATAGTAATGTAAATGGCCATGATTGCTATCGAGGTGAATGAAAACTGAATCTGCAGGAATATAAAATGGAACGAATAACCCAGACGGAGGCTATACACAGATTCTTATGTCTGAATTTAAACATGACCAAAGCTAGACTCTACACCATTGTATATGACCAGATTTTGGTGTACCTTGTGCTTTCTAGTCCTCTGGACTGTCCTTGCGACTAAGTGTGCTGCTACAGACGTTTAGGATCATAAGGTATTCCATATTTATTTAGACACCCAGGTTCACAGCTTGGCTGTAGGAAAATTCTTTAGACTCCTAATTACAGGAGGAATAACCCAGTACTATGAAGAACTCAGTAGTGACACCCCTTGCCCGCGCGGCAAGCCACTTTGCCCTAATCTGGCGAGGATAAAACAATCAAAATATTGTTTCACAGCCCAATAAGTAAACACTTCTTAATGGAAAAAACAAGACATTCGCTACTTTGCCCTAGTCAGTGAGTACATTCGCTACATCCAAATTTCCTGCAATCCTTTTCGTGTTGGAGTATTTTTTGCTGGTGCTGATGGTGTCAGTCTATCTGATATGGAAAAAACAAGACAGACAATATCGTCTCACACAGCCGACTAAAATTTGTTGATTTTAACATTTGTCGATTCAAGCTGTGGAAATCAACAAATTAGAACTCTTAAATAGAAATATGGGTTGGACTGTGTTTGTGTATACAGCTCTTCCCTGGATTCTGTATATAATATTTTATAATTGTTTGCAAACGATTAAAATAAGCTCAACAGGACAACATTGGCTTAAAACATATTTGATTGCTTTGGATCCACAGGAGATAATTGGTAAATTTCATTGCTTATCTCAATTTAATCACCCAACCAACAGACATATTATGTTTATAGGCAAAGGCAATCCCTATTTTGTAAATGGCTCTAAGCAATAAGGTAGATGCAAAGGAATCTGTTTAAGATATACATCATGTATATTGAAAAAAACATCAGCAAAGCCCTGATACAATCCCTACTACATAGGACAAACACATTCTGCAAATATCAGCAAGGCACTAATAAGCTCGGTGCTGTCCTGCACCCCAGTGCTAAAGAAAACAGAGAGGGTTCATCTTTTACCAATGGATAGGGTACTTTGAAAGTATATCTCATGGGTATTCAGGATTCATCTGAGGACAGGTAATTTCTTTTATGGATTTCAGTTATAAGAATGTCAGCATGCTAATTATGCTTTGAATGCAAAACTGATATATTAGGATCATTAACAAAGGGTTAATAAAACCCTTACACTGGACATATTCATAGACAATAAATAAAATCTTGCTTTGAAAACACACCACATGGATATCAACAAGTACCTGATAAATCCCTATAAATGAAAAGCATCTTCAGAACAGGGTAAATCTCAATTTGAAAATCTTATCTCTGACATTCCCAATCAATTGTAAAGAAATGAAAAAATCAGGGTGTACCTCTATGTTTGTCAATGTTCTGCCATCTTCATTCGACAAGAAATACACCATTCTACATTCAAAAGTTGAAGACATACCTTGAGGCTTGAATATTTTCAAGAACAGCCATCAAAGCCAACAAGTCATCCGGGAAAGCGAATCAGACATTTCACTTCTGCTCTTCCACTTAGGCAAAATGTGCTGAAAATTCTTCTTCTGTTAAACGTAAATCAGCCCCACATACAATCATCTTATCAACTAGTTAGCTGCATGAAATTATCTTGCATGACCATAGGAGGAGGGCTGAGATAAAAGTCAAAGCAATGGGAAGAGAAAATTGAGAGCACCATATGAGAGGGCCTAATTTAATTTCCACACTAAAGCTCTTCCACCTCTTAGCAGGCTGAGGCTCTTTTGACAAATAAAAGCTCATGCCCTTTATTCTCAACTCTTGAATGCATCTACTCAGAGACCTCAAATAAGTCTTGTCCCTCCGCAAGATCTTTACAACATTGCCTTTACCAATTAGCTTGTGCAGAACAACACAACTGAAAACCAAAGAGGTCACAAATGGTATAGTAGCAGGGATCCACCATCTCTTACAAGTGTCAGCATTCTCTTGAGTGGAGCAGTAAAAAGAAGAGTCTGAACAATTCCATGAAAGCCAAAAAAGAAACAAGCAATTTGGAAATTTTCTGATATGATGCTCTGAATCCTCTTATAGCAACAATTTCCTCCTCCCTCTGCCACAATTTGAGCAGAAACAGTCGGCCCCTGCTATCTGCAATTTCTTTCGATGGTTGTTGTGTAGAAGAAGAAGAAGTGATCTTTATCTGCGCTTCATGGATCTCCACAATATGATGATCACTACCCTTACTCGCCTTCATCAGTACCCATCTTGACAGAATAAGATCTCAACTCTCTTAAAAGCTAAAATCGTGAATCAATCAGAAAATTCCTGCAAATAGGTGTTTTCATCAGTACCCATCTTAACAGAATAAGTACTCAGTTCTCTTAAAATTTAGATCATGAATCAATCAGAATGCTTGTACGATCTTTCTGTGCAGGGATGATTTATTTGAAGAACTCTGTAAAATGGTGTTACGGATAGTTCGCTTGTTGAGGGTTATGACTTCTAAATATAAGTAAATGCCCGTTGCTTTTGCTTTCTCGTACTTTTCTTTTTTAAATTTCAAAGAGCAGTCACTATCTTAAGAGGAGGTTTTATCTTCTCATACTATCCAATTACTATCCAAGTTTGTGTTATTATGGATAAAAGAATAAGGGTCTATAACTTTATGGTTTTGTCTTTGGCTACGGTAATTATAAAGAAACTAATGCACTTTTTTCACTTGGTTCAACTTCGTCAAAAACACCAACCACTTTTTAAAAAGTAACTGTTTCAATTTTTTTTTTTTTAAAATCTACTTTATAAGTCGAAGGCTTGTGATTTGCTTCCTACCATTTGGCCAGTATTGTACTCACTCATTTCTTCAAAGATTTTGAGTCTGGAGTGAACTTATTTAATTTTGTTGTTTGATTAGTTTTTGGTGTTAGAGATATTGGACAAGTCTAGAATGATTTCCATTATATTTTTTTAAATATTAATTTTTGAGTGAACTAAGTCTATTTGAACATTTCACTAGGCACTTGAGGTTAGGAATTTAACTTCATGCATGTTTCTTAAAACTTGGCTTCTTCATTTATTTGAGTTTTGAATGAACTAAACCTATTTGAACACTTTACTAGACACTTGATATTAGAAATTTGAATCTCATACATATTTATTAAAATGAAGCTTCTTCATTAATTAATGTTTTGAGTTTGGAGGATTTTGAGAATAAAAATTTCTCTCATACAATTTTTCACTCATGATAAAATTCTTAAAACTTCCATGAATGCTAAAAGTGCTTCACTATTTTCTAAGTATCTTAGAGTGTCACTCTTAGTGAGCTTATCAGGGGTCTCATAAATAAATAGATGGTAGCATGTGAGGTGCATAGGGATGAGTCGGGAAAATGTTTGCACATAGAAATTTTCATATGTTTACATCTTTGTCATATATTCATTTTTACTTTTCTATTATTGATACTCAATTTAAACTTTAGTAATTTAACTTAGTTTATTTTTTTTATTTGATAATTTAATTTGTTAAATTTATAATAAAACTTAATAATTTAGAGTTTAATTTAAATTTAAATTATGATTTAGAATACCTTTTCTCTACTTTAATTCATAAGTATATAATTTACAATAATTTATAATCTAATTTAAAACAATTTATAATTTTGTAATCTAATTAAGCTAAGAGGTGTTCTAATAACACATGAGTATACATAAAACTAAAACATAACCAACATAGATATAAGAAAAATAAAACTATAAAATAATTCTTATGTAAATAAAATAAAAGAAAATAATTCTTTATAAATTTAAATAAATCCTAAGTAGCTTCCTTAAACTCATTCTAAGGAACTTCATTCACAATATTAATTTCCAAACACTTATAATCAACATAAAATAAATAAATAGTATATATTATTATATAACTATAATAGCTCACTTCCAATATTTTTTATTTGTACCCTCATGCACACCAAATAGGAATTTATACGGTTTTTAGAAGATTGATGAGGCTAGTTTTGCATTTTCCAAAATTATACTTGATGTTTCAGTTGTTGTTGATGTAAATTCTTTTCTTTGTGATCACACATTAATTTTTCCTTTATTGGCACCAACCTATTGAGCCAAACAATTCTAGATTGGGCAATTGATAATTGGAATCTATTGCCAATAATACATTTCATCCCAAAAAGTTTTCTATTGCAACCTCTGAGTATATAAGGATATGAGAGATCGTATATTAAACAAAAATGGATGGATTCTTGGTGAGGTGCATTTATTTATTAAAAAATAGTGTCTAAATCTTAATCCTCTAAAATGTGGAGCAACAAATTCTCTAATTTGGACTCACTTGTATAAACTTCCTATGGAATTTTGGTTAATGGACATGTCTTCCATTATTAGAAATGACTTGGGGAACTTGTGTCAATTGATGATGAATGATTGGTGAATAATTCAATATTTTTTCTTGATTATGTGTGGTTGCAATACTCAAAATCGCAATACCTTAACTTTATGTGTGCTAAATGGAGAATGGGTGCAATCAATTAAGGCAGAAGAGAAGAAAATATTTTGTCTAAAAAGTGATAGCCACTCACATTTCATAAAATATTACCCCAAGGATCAACCCCAAAAATAGAAACAAATCTAGGTTAAAAAGACCAAAAATTGGTTCAGTCCAATTACCCATTATTGTTGAATTAGACCTTTTATAAACTAGGAAGGTATGTAATAGTATTTCATTTGTTCCTTTTAATAAGATAACTTGTGGTGTAGATCCTCTAGAGGAAGAAGAGTAAATAAGTTTAGGACTAGGTTTTGAATTAGATGATGAGTGACGAATCATAAATGTAAGATGCACTAGCCAATTCACAACTAAGATTTTGAAGGCCAATATTGATTCTTGGAGAAACAGGGGGATTAAAACCAATAGAAAAAGAGAGGAACACACTCTATATGGTGGACAACCTAGCATTAATCATTATCTATTAAGATATATGGGAGGAAGCCCCTCCCATAGAGGGAAATGAATATTTCCTGCTAAAATGTTTGGGGATTCTTCCCCTAACAAGAGTTGCATGACCTAGAACCATATAGAAATAACATTTGGTCAATATCTTCAAGTTTTATGAAATTAAGCTATGCAAGGTAGATGTACATATATTTCTCAACCAGTATCAAGGGTGGGATGGAATCTCTGTGGAATCATTTGGTGCTTTTGGAGGGATTAGGACGTTTTGGAAACCAAGTAAGGTGTTTATTCAACCTAATATGGTTACCTCTTCTTTTTTTTTTTGGTATCTATTTAGATTATGGTATTGGATATTTATTTCAAGATGATTAATTTATATGGAATGGTTAAGATAGTTGATAAATTTATAGTTTGGGCTCAAATTCTAGAATTTTTGCATCTAGTAGCAAATGAAAAGTGCATTCTTTGTGGGATTTCAATGTAATATTCTCATGTTGTGAAAAGAGTAGTGGTCTTTCTCACATATCCCAATCATATAAGGGATTTAAAAATTTATTAGTGACAAACATCTAATGGACATAGTAACCAGAAATAAGTTATATACATGAACCAATCACAAGTCCATTTTTATAATATCATTGAAAGATCGGACAGATTATTGCATAATAAATGTTGTCTTGCACATGCACAATTTTTTGACTTCATTTATTCTCCCATCTCTAGGTCGAACTATGTCAACTATTAAAAATATTCCTTGTGTGGTTTCAAAATACAATAATTCCTTTCTCATGGCACCAATCATGTTGGAAGAAGTTAGATTTGTAACTTTCTAAATTCCCCCAAATAAAGATTTAGGGATGGATGGTTCTAAAATATATTAATTGAAAGTGTTGGTATGTACTATTATCATGAAAATACATAATATCGTTGAAGATTCAAGAATATTTAGTAAATTTATTAGACATCTAAATGTTACAAATATTTCTCTCATTTCAAGGAAACCATCTTACAACACTTTTACTAACTTTTTCCCTATCTCTCTCTACAATATAATATATAAAATTATTTATAAGGTCATTAATAATTGATTGAAGGAATTCTCCCCAAGTTTATATCACAAAAGCAAATAAATTTCACTCCTTGTCAAATAATTTTTTATGGTGTTATAATAGCTCACAAGCTATTTGTTTGATTGAATGTTCAAATAAAAAACATGATATTGAAGTTGGATGTAAATAAGGCATATTCTAGAGAGTTTTACCCTTTTTTATGATGGTGCTTTTCAAATTTGGTTTTAGAATGAAATAGCTTGATTGGATATTCAATTATATATCCACACCTTTCTTCTCCATATTGATTAATAGTTCTATATGTGACTTATTTGAGGTATCTAGAGGATTGTGTCAAGTGGATCCTTTATCCCCTTTCCTTAAATTATGTTCAAGGAAAAGGCTTTAGGTCGTGTAGTTAAGGCTGTAGTGCCCCTCCATTCTCACCATGGATGTGAAGGTAGTCTAGCTAAGGAACTTGAAGATGGAGGCAAGCTATGGACATATTGATGTGATGGGAGTGCTTGGTTACCTTTAGGGTTTCACTTGATTCTACTATATTGTTATTGTGTTGACATGTCATTATTTTTTTTTATTCAAGGGGTAAACACTTTTGACTAGAGCTATGAACCAGATACAACCATTCAACAATAACACCCCAATGGGGTTTGAACCTTGGTGGCAAGAACAACAATGCCACCTATAAACCATCACACCACGCCAATACCGACTGTTGACATGTCATTATGATTATGATTATGATTATCTTTATTCTCATGAAGATGTACTGACTTGTGTTCAAGTGTTGTGGTTGCAGATGGGACATGAGCCTCTATTAGTGCTTTAGTGAGTATGATGTATATGGTCATTTCATTATCGCTATGCAGAGATTTAATTGGATAGTAGGTGATGCAATAGTATGTTGTTAGGTTAGGAGGAAAGGGTGGCATCGTACCGTTGGAAGTATGGGGGACATACGAGAATGAAACATGATTGCTAGAGTTCCTTTCCTAATGCATCAACTATTATGCACAAGTGCTCTAACTTATATGTTTGAGTGAACAGGTACTAGGCTACATCTCCACTTGAATTAGCATGTATAAGTGTGCCTTGAACCCAATGGATCAGTTGATCAGGAGATAACACTTGTTCCCCTACCCTAGCCATCATCCTCGAAGAGGATGAGCATCCGGTTGATACCTTGTCAATACTGTCAGTTTGGTCAGTTAGTGTTGCTTGTGGTTTTTCTTTTCGACTTTGGATAGTGGTCAGGTAATCATTTGGGTATTTGGTTTTATTTGATTTATATTGTCTGACAAAATATCTTGGTGATCCTATGCATTAAAATAAATTATTACTAAAAAGGAACACTTTGATAAATAAATATGTAAATAAATAAATAAATATATATTCTTAGTTAATAATAAAATAAATTTATAGTGTAATATTATAATTAATAAATAATAAAAATAACATGATAAAAAAATAAAAAAATGTATAAGGTTGGAATTATAAAATTACTTATAATGTGTAAATAGATGTTGGTGAATGGATTACTGTTGTGTGAATTGGGTATTAATTATACTTACCCAAATTACAATTTTAAATAAAATACCTTTAATTGTCCTAACTATTGAATTAATAAATTAATTTAACTCTAACCCATTATAAAAAGCTAGTTGGGGATTTCCCATACAAGGGGCATCCCTCTTTTTCCTAAAACATTTTGGTTTTGGAAAGGGAGGATTCAATTCTTTTTGGGGAAAAAGGAAACTATCTGTAAAATACTTCCTCGATTGTTGATTATGCTAAAATGGTTTTTTTGAAAATTTTGGATTGGGGTTTCAGAGAAGTTGAAATTGCAGTGAAGGATTGATCTCGGCATCAAATATTTGTCTCTTCCAGACGTTGGATCCAAGTTGGATTTCAACCTTTTGTTTATCTACTTTTCTAAATTTGCAAACAATGGATTGATTCCTCTCTCTATTTTAAAAATAAATGTTAGAATGTTCTAATCTTCTTGGGAACAAGATATTTATCTATTTAGTCTTGTTTAAAACATACAATAAATGTATTTGCATATATCTGACACTCGCTACATTCCTTGAGATGATGCTCATTTACTCCTGCTAATTGCATTCCTCCAAAAGTTTCTTAAGTCTTTTTAGCAAATCCATTTTGTGTGCACCTTGCACCATTACATTTCATGAGTTGGCATCTCCTTGAGACATTTTGTTAAGGAGTCTGGGCACCTCCTCTCTATAGCTAATTCTTGCATACATGTCGGCTTGGGAAAATAATAACAACAAAATCTGGCACACACCCACACCTACGCACTGCCATTTATAGTGGAATTTGGTTTTACAAGTTATCCAATTACCTTTGTTTGAATGTTTCTAAAGCCTTTTCATAATTTGAGGGAGAACTCTTAAGACCTCCCAATTTCATTCGAACCTGTCCTAGCCAAAGTATGGCAACACAAAATCTTGTGGCCACGACTTTCCTTGACTGACGCCATGCAACATCGACCAACAACATCATAATTGCCTTCATTATGATAAGATCGTACAAGGTTATTATATGGATGAGATTTCATGAGAGGGTGGTTAGTTGAATCAAGAGCTATCTTAGTCAACCGTTCCACATTAGCTTTACACTAGACGTTCGCAACTTGCTTGAGAGTGTCTTATATTTTTTTTTAAATGAATCCAATCTGTGCTTATCCTGCAATTATTGCATTCCATGAGTTAACATCTCTTTGGGGTTGTTTGTCAATAGTTTAATGCTTACCTGTGGCGTCCTGCCAAATAGTTTCTTAGGCTCTTTCCCTGGAGCCTCTTGTCAAATGGGTTGTGTGCCATAGTTTACTATTAGCACAATTGGTGTGATTATTGTGCGCATTGGGGATCTAGCTTATGTGATTTGGTGTTTTATATTATAACTTGCATTTGATATTGTCTTCTTTTATAAACTGCATTTGATTTAGCTTATGTGATTTGGTGTTTTATATTATAAATTGTATTTTATTATAAACTATATTTGATATTGTCAAATAGTCTATGTACCTTAGTTTGCATTTGATATTATAAATTGTGTTTGATATTGTCTTCGATAATAAGATACATTTTATGTTTTCATTCTTATCAATGACATGTTAACTATCGAATGGATTTAGATAATATGATTTCATTATATATATATATGTATCTATCTATATATGTATATATATATATACATATATATGTAGTACGTATGTATGTATGTATATATGTATGTATATATATGTATATATATGTATATATAATATTATATTTTGATTTCCTTTTTATGAATAATAAGGTATATTATATGTATCAGATAATATGAGGGTAAATAATAAAAGACTGGCTTATTGGTATGTGAAAGAATATATGATAAATGAAGTAATAAAATGTTATACAAAATTTTAATGGATAGCTATTAGTAAATTGAGCACTTAATTCACTACAGGAAAGTGAATTGGGTAAATAATTTGAGTGGCATGATTTATTTCATAAGTAGATATGTTATTATCTTAAGTGTTTCTGATTAAATCATAACTGATCTAGATTTCTCTCTGATAATTAATTAGTGGGTAAATGTTGAATATTCCTATAATTATTTAATATCTTATTAGTAAAATTGCCATGTAAATAAGTTAATTAGAATAATTGATTGTCGTAGTTGTATTCAAATATAATTATTGGGTTAAATAATCTTTTAAATAGAATTATGTGGTTAAGTGAAAATAAGTGATTTGAAATAATACCGTATTACTAGGAATATTTTCATGGTCATAATATGATGGTTAATCGTTTGTAATAAACAAAGAGTCTTGGTTATTAGGTTAAGCATTATGTGATTGTTTAAGATGAATGTCACCTATAGGAAGTATGTTGGGAAGTGTATTTAGTATGTTTGTTTCCAAAGGCCTAGAGGGAGTATATTTGTATGTATGGTCCTTATGATTGTTTTTTCTTTGAAGTGGTTTGGCAATGTTTTGGGTTATGTGCTTTGTGTGAAATGTGATCCCTAAGGGTGTTGCTTCTTGTTATGTATGGATTCTTGAGATGTGGTAATGATATTATATTGAAGGGTTTTCTAGTTGCAAGTAGGGGGAGTGGCTCTCGATGGGGGTCAGGGTCTAGTGAGAGACTGTCAGGACAACCCATGCTTGGACCATGCGATGGAACTCCTCCCTATTGTAGTCTAGCATTCCCTAGTTGTATTTCTTTCTTTTTTCGTGTGAGTGCCTCTAGAAATGAAGCAAGTTTTGTAAGTGATGTTGTATGTTAGGAGTGTTGTGTTGGGTTCTTGGTATAGTCCTTGTTTGTGTTAGCTTGTTGCTTTCTTGAATGTCTATTAAATGTTGGACCTTGTGTTATCTCCTAGCATGGGGGGTGGACCTTAGTGTTCCACATGGTCGGGTGGTTGGTGCTTTTTCTCCATTGGGTATTCTTGTTGCATGTTTGTGTGCATGGAGATTATTCATTTTGTTGTGGACTCCAGTTCCTATTCTTGTTCGAGAGGGTAATCTATCCTGTATTTGTGTATTGGATTGTATATCAATTTGTATCTCCTAATGTAATCTGATGTAATATTCTTATATATAGTAGGGGAAACAATGTTGTAAATATTGTAATGATGTAACAATTATTAATGATTTCATCTTGTGAAAAGTATTGTTAAGTAATGCATCTTTCATGTGATAGTTAGTTAGAAAATGATTCTGATGTTTGGTTATTAGTCATTACATTATGGAAGTATGTAATATAGGATCATTTATTATGATGCTTTAAGATGAACCTTGCATGTTAGATTGTTCTTGTATCTTTTATTTTGAAGGGATGATTCTAGTAATATTGGTGTTAGATTGTGAGTAGCGTAGTTGGGGAACCTTAGAGGACCTAGGATTAGTTTGCCATGTTATGTTATGCATTCTAATGTTAATTGTTGTTTAAAAAAAAATCCATTGTTGACCTAGTATAGTGTTGTCCTATGGGGTTCCTTGGTGGGGGGCGTTACACTTGGTATCAAAGCCCAAGTTCTAACACTAGGTACTCTGTTTTCACATGAACCCATTATGTTCTCCTAGTTGATTTTTCTTGCATGACCTTGTTTCATTTTCATGACTTCTAGTTCTTTAAAAAGTACAAATTTAGTCTTGAAATGCATGTGTGGGTTCAGATTATTTAGCTGACTAGTTGGCATGTGGATCTCTTTTGTTTGACTAAATGTGCATTAGGATAAGATGTTATTTTGCACAATTAGGTTACTCATGTTTTTCAGTGCATTTTCATGATGATAATAATTTACTGCATGTAAAAGGGTAGTTATAATAGACTAAGGAAAAGTATGTAGGTAGTTTATAAATGAATTATTGTCTATCCTTTGTGATTGATGCATTTGGAAGTAAATTTATGTGATTAAATTTTGCATTACATGATGTGATATGTTTTATTGGAAAGGGCTACTTTGGTGGAATAAATAAGATGCTAGTGCAAAGAACTAGGTTTCTATTTTGGGGAAATTATGATGAATATATTGGTATTTGAACATCTTGTTTGCTATGTGTAGTTGAAATCTATGATGTAATGTCTTTCTCTTTTCTCACTGTTGTATAAATAGAAAATATTTATGCAATGGATGTCTTGCATGTTGAATTGTTATGAAGGGATAACATGTGAAGTAATTAAGCTTAGGTATGGGATAGGGATGTTTGAGTAGGCATAATCACTATGTAAAGATTTAGTATTCTTGTACTAGCTTGGGGTAAAAGTTTGAGAGAATCTGGGATTGTGTTTTGGAAAAAAATATGTGAATCCCTTTGTTATGTGAAAATTTGAATAGCTTGTGATGAAGTAAGAGTTGTTTGTGTTTAGGAAAGACATGCATGAAGTAGTAAGAGTTAAGTAGGGGATCATTATTGTTCTTTTGTGAATATGGAACTTGTGTATAATTTGTTGAACTATGGATGCATGAATGTTGATGTGGAAGTATTAATGATTCTTGAATGCATTTAGAAATTTATGGTGCTTATGTAAAATTCTTATTCTATGGAAGAAAAGCTAGTTTTCATATGCATATTTTATGAGGATAGAATGTTATACCAAATGAATAAAAAGTGAATATGAATTTGTTAAGTGAAGTTGTTAAGAGATCACGATGATCATGACATTGACATTTAGCATCGTGTGATATATGGAAAAGAGTAGAGTAAAAGAAAAACTGATAAAGGGTTATGGATAATATGTAATGATATGAATCACATTGGTTATGGAAATAAATGTACATATGGTATGTGATCTTTTGAAAAGTAATGGGATTGTGTATGTAATTGCACGCCCCTATAAATCTAAGAAACCATTAATTGTGCATTGGTTGAGTGTTGTGAATACCCCGTGCTTGCTTTGTGTCCCCATGGGATGGTGATACTATGTACCCATCCATGGGGAATATGTTGTATTTTAGGTAAGGGATTAACCATACCATTATGTGTGCTTGCATGTTTGTTACCTGATTAAGGGCCAACCCATGTGTGGTTGAAATTTATATATATAAGAGTAGCCAAAAGATAGTTTCATGAATTATTTTCTTTTGGTTCTATAGTCCCTCAATCTGTGAAGGGGTAGTTGCAGCCACAAAGTCTCTTGGGCAAGGTGTGTAGCGTACACATATTGCGGCGCAGAGCGGTCTCAACTCAACCGATCTCAAGGAAAAGTACTCACTACTTCCCCTTATGATGGATCAGGATACTTGATCCATATGTGCTATCTGAATTCCCATAGTTCCTGAGCATATTGATGGTATTTCTTGGGTTATCATCTACCTTGTCTTCACAAAAGGTATGATATGCCACATGAGTTGTCAGTTGGGGGCCGAGGTCTAGGGTGAGAGGGACCTACATGGACAACCCAACTGGGACTATGTGATGACATGTGTCACCACTTGGGGGTTAGGGTCTAAGGTGAGAGGGACCTGCATGGACAACCCAAGTGAGACCATGTGCCCCATGTATATGTATATTTTGAGGTCCAACATGTGGAGGGAGGTTTGTTACCCATGCTGAGATGGACTCTGTATCTGCACATGTTATGGCATGATGCAATAGGTACGATGCCATGCCCCATTGATGTTCTGACACAGTGCTGGTGATGATGTTGTGTTGCTGATGGTAGCGAGTTGGGCTTGAGGACACGATGCCACATGCATAGACACATGAAGGTGCACTATGAGATTGTGTTATGATAGCCTACTTGTGTGATGAGCGTAATGGGGCCTTGCACACTTGTAGAGGGATACCCATGTTTGCTTTCGATAGTGTTTGGGTTGGCTAGCATATGGGTATGTCCTAGCCATGTATACCTCTAGCTATGACAAGTACCTGCGTGTGCCTTCTCCATGAGGTATCGCTATGTGGGGTGTGTTCTATGCGTGCCTACATCCATGGAGCCACAGACACATTTCCATGCGACATACGACCAATACGTGCCTTCTTTGACTGGCATATAACCATGCCACACTAAGACACGATGTGGAATGTGGATGGGGTGTACATCTCATGCAGGCAGCCAAGGAGTACGTGGGCCACTTGGCTAGTCCATGATACGTGACAATGAGAAGTAGGGTGTAGTCGAGGAGTACACTATGAGCCATGTGGATGGCATGCTCACTCCACACCACATGAGGACTACTGCTATAGCCTGACATTGTTCCCTCCTTCCTTGTTTGGTGGCTAGTTTCTAGTCACGCAGTGTTGTATAGTGCAATTTTGAAGATTCTGGACTTTATGGTTATTGATGATTTTCTATTGATTGTGAAGGCTAACACTTTGTTTATATTTGATTGTGATGGTTTACCACACCTTGTGATCTTATTTTCACGTAGCCCTCATGGTTACATTTGATTTAGTGTTGAAATTGTGCACATTTCTTGCTTTATTGCTGAAATTGAATTTTTATTTGATATTTATTTATGATGTTAGTTGCTAAACTAGTTTATCCTTATTGTTTTCGATGTTGGCCATGTGTCGTATTGTGATTCTTCCTCAAGGACGTATGAGGTGGACTTAGTGAGTGTATACAAGGAAGCAAATACAGGGAACGTTGAGGATGGGGGTATGTGAGGCTGTTACATAGCTAGGACCCACTACCCACCTACATGTAATGACTATTTCTTGGAGGCTAACCACCTTATACAATAAGAGATAGGTCATTGTGGTCTTGTTTGGATGGTCTCACCATGTGTGTGTGGCCTAACACCATCAAGCCACTGAGTGTGAGGTATGGATTATGTGAGATGGATATTGGTTCCTAGCTCATGGATTATATATCACGGATTAGTATGTCGCTTACCAGTGTCTAGATAGACCCTTGTGTAGCCTCATGATGTGATTCTCAGTGATGTGAATTTGTGTGTATGTGAAGAATGTATGTTAAATCATGAATATAGTACTTATGAAATGTTAAATTATCTTCCATGCTTCTAAAAAGATGTAAAATATTTATCTTTTGTTGAGTATGTTATGAGATTTAGTGTTGTAAAATGAATAAAGTGTAATGTCTTGTTTTTAAATTATGGATATTTAATGAAAAATGTGTGCTTGTGTATAATTATATTGTGTTTTATGGAAATGTAGCATTCTAATGTATTGATTGCTTAGAAGTGTATTGGAAGAGGAATTGTAATTTAATGGTAAAGAAATGAAATGGTAATGCATTTGAAATTGAATACTCCTATATGTTTCTGTTATGAGAAATTTTTCTAGTTAGGATTAAGAGGGTGCAATGCTCTCTTTGTCTTGAAAGAAACTGATGGGTGTTAATGCTCACATGTAAGAATTTCAAGTGGTTGATGTACTATGGAATCATTTTTGAAATGCAAGTCTTGATTGTGTTATTATTGTGACATTGAAAACTAAAAGGATAGGTCATGTTTGAAATGGACTATATAAGTATATATCCTTGTGAGATGAATCATTTTTATAGGAAAAACTAGTGTATATTATTCTAATGTATTGAATCAACCTCGATGTTGGTAATAGAGATTTGTAGTACTAATGTGTTATGTTTCCACCCTAGTTGTGACTTCTAGGAGTAAGTCAAGCTTTAGCGGGGGAGGATCTAGTGCCCCTCCATTCTCACCATGGATGTGTCGGTAGTCTAGCTAAGGAACCTGAAGATGAAGGAGGCAAGCTATGGACATATTGATATGATGGGAGTGCTTGGTTACCTTTAGGGTTTCACTTGATTCTAATATATTATTATTTTGTTGAATGTCATTATGATTTTGATTATGATTATATCTTTATTCTCATGAAGATGTACTGATTTGTGTTCAAGCGTTGTGGCTGGAGATGGGACACGAGCATCTATTAGTGCTTTAGTGAGTATGATGTATATGGTCATGCCATTATCACTATGCAGAGATTTAATTGGATAGTGGGTGATGCAATAGTATGTTGTTAGGTTAGGAGGAAAGGGCGACATCATACCATTGGAAGTATGGGGGACATATGTGAATGAAATACGATTGCTAGAGTTCCTTTCCTAGTGCATCAACTATTATGCACAAAAGCTCTAACTTGTATGTTTAAGTGAATAGGTACTGGACTACGTCTCCACCTAAATTAGCAAGTTTGAGCGCGCCTTGAACCCAATGGATCAGTTGATCAGGAGATAAGACTTGGTCCCCTACCCTAGCCATCATCCTTGAAGAGGATGAGTATCCGGTTGATAGCTTGTTAGTACTATCAGTTTGGTCAATTAGTGTTGCTTGTTGTTTTACTTTTCAACCCTGGATAGTGGTCAGGTAATTATGTGGGTATTTAGTTTTATTTGATTTGTATTGTGTGACAAAATTTCTTGGTGATCCTATGCATTAAAATAAATTATTAGTAAAAAGGAACACTTTGATAAATAAATATATAAATATATAAATAAATATATATTCTTAGTTAATAATAAAATAAATTTATAATGTATATTATAATTAATAAATAATAAAAATAACATGATAAACAAATAAAAAAAGTATAAGGTTGGAATTATACAATTACTTATAATGTGTAAATAGATGTTGGTGAATGGATTTTCCATTGTGTGAATTGGGTATTAATTATACTTACGCAAATTATAATTTTAAATAAAATACCTTTAATTGTCCTAACTATTAAATTAATAAATTAATTTAACTCTAACCCATTATAAAACGTTGGTTGGGGATTTCTCGTACAAGGGACATCCCTCTTTTTCTTGAAACATTTTGGTTTTGGAAAAGGGAGGATTTTACTCTTTTGGGGAAAAAGGAAACTGTCTATAAAATATTGATTGTTGATTATGCTGAAATGGTTTTCCCAAAATTTTGGATTGGGGTTCCAGAGAAGTTGAAATTGTAGTGAAGGATTGATCTCGGCATCAAATCTTCATCTCTGCTAGGCGTTGGATCCATATTGGATTCCAACCTTGTGTTTATCTACTTTTCTAAATGTGCAAACAATGGATTAATTCCTCTCTCTATTTTTAAAATAAATGTTGGAATGTTCTAATTTGCATAGGAATGAGATATTTATCTATTTAGTCCAGTTTAAAATAGTTAATAAATGTATTTACATATATCTAACACTCGCTACATTCCTTGAGATGACACTCATTTACTCCTGCTAATTGCATTCCTCTGGAAGTTTCTTAAGCCTTTTCAACAAATACATTTTGTGCACCCCTTACAACCATTGCATTTCACAAGTTGACATCTCCTTGAGACGTTTTGTTAAGGAGTCTGGGTGCCTCCTCTTTGTAGTTAATTATTGCATACATGCCAGCCTGGGCAAATAATAACAACAAAATCTGGCATACACCCACACCTACACACTGCCATTTACAATGGAATTCGGCTTTACACCAACCAATTAAACCTTTGTTTGAAAGTTTCTAAAACCTTTTCATAATTTGAGGGAGAAGTCTTAAGACCTCCCAGTTTCATTCGAACCTGTCCTAGCCAAAAGTATGGCAACACAAACTCCTGTGGCCATGACTTTCCTTGACTGAAGCCATGCAGTAGCAACCAACAACATAATAATCTCCTTCAATATGATAAGATCGTACAAGGTTATTATATGAATGAGATTTCATGGGAGGGTGGTCGATTGAATCAAGAGCTATCTTAGTCAACTATTCCACATTAGCTTTACACCAGCCATTCACAACTTGCTTGAGAGTTTATTATGTTTTTTTTTTAACAAATCCAATCCGTGCTTATCCTGCAATCATTGCATTCCATGAGTTAACATCTCTTTGGGGTCATTTGTCAATAGTTCAATGCCTGCCTGTGGTGTCCTACCAAATAGTCACTTAGGCTTTTTCCCTGGAGCCTCCTGTCAAATAGGTCATGTGCCCTAGTTTACTATTAGTGCCATTGGTGTGATAGATGCATGAGTTGGGGATCTAGCTTATGCGATTTGGTGTTTTATATTATAAATTGCATTTGATATTGTCTTCTTTTATAAACTGCATTTGATTTAGCTTATGTGATTTGGTGTTTTATATTATAAATTGTATTTGATTATAAACTGCATTTGATATTGTCAAACGGGTTGTGTACCCTAGTTTGCATTTGATATTATAAATTGTGTTTAATATTTTCTTCGATAATAAGATACATATTATTTTTTCATTCTTATCGATGATATGTTAACTATCAAATGTATTTAGATAATATAATTTTATTATATAGATATACATATATATACATATATATATATATACATATATATACATATATACACATATATATATGTATGTATATATATGTATGTATATATATGTATATATATGTGTGTGTGTATGTATATGTATATATATAATATTATATTTTAATCGCCTTTCTATGGATAATAAGGTATATGTTATATGTATCAAATAACATGAGGGTAAATAGTAAAATATTGTCTTGCTGGTATGTGAAATAATATATGATAAATGAAGTAATAAAATGTTATACAAAATTTTAATTGGATAGCTGTTAGTAAATTGAGGACTTCATTTGCTATAGAAAAGCGAATTGGGTAAATAATTTGAGTGAAATGATTTATTTCGTAAATAGATAGGTTATTATTTTAAGTATTATTGATTAAATCATAACTGATCTAGATTTCTCTTTGATAATTAATTAGCGGGTGAATGTTGAATATTCCTATAATTATTTAATAGTTGATTAGTAAAATTATCATGTAAATTAGTTAATTAGAATAATTGATTGTTGTAGTTATATTCAAATATAATTATTGGGTTAAATAATCTTTTAAATAGAATTATGTGGTTAAGTGAAAATAAGTGATTTGAGATAATACCATATTACTAGGAATATTTTCATGGTCATAATGTGATGGTTAATCATTTGTAATAAATAAAGAGTCTTGGTTATTGGGTTAAGCACTATGTGATTGTTTAAGATGAATGTCACCTGTGGGAAGTATGTTGGGAAGTGTATTTAGTATGTTTGTTTCCAGAGGCCTAGAGGGAGTATATTTGTATGTATGGTCCTTACGATTATTTTTTCTTTGAAGTGGTTTGGCAATGTTCTCAGTTATGTGCTTTGTGTGAAATGAAATACCTAAGGGTGTTGCTTCTTGTTATGTATGGATTCTTGAGATGTGGTAATGAATATTGAAGGGTTTTCTAGTTGCAAGTAGGGGGAGTGGCACTCGATGGAGGCTGGGATCTAGTGAGAGACTGTTAGGACAACCCATGCTTGGACCATGCGATGACACTCCTCCTTGTTGCAATCTAGCATTCCCTATTTGTATTTCTTCCTTCTATGGTGTGAGTGACTCTGGAAGTGAAGCAAGTTTCGTAAGTGATGTTTTATGTTAGTGGTGTTGTGCTGGAGTCCTAGTATAGTCCTTGTTTGTGTTAGCTTGTTGCTTTCCTGACTGTCTGTTGGATGTGGGGCCTTTTGTTATCTCCTAGTATGGGGTGTGGGCCTTAGGGTTCCACATGGTCAGGTGGTTGGTGCTTTTTCTCCATTGGGTATTCTTGTTGCATGTTTGTGTGCATGTAGATTGTTTATTTTGTTGTGGACTCCATTTCCTGTTCCTATTCGAGAGGGTAATCTATCCTGACTTTGTATATTGTATTGTATATCAGTTTTTATCTCCTAATGTAATCTGGTGTAATCTTCCTATATGTACTAGGGGAAACAATTTTGTAAATATTGTAATGATGTAACGATTATTAATGGTTTCATCTCGCGAAAAGTATTGTTAAGTAATGCATCTTTCACATGATAGTTAGTTAGAAAATGATTCTGATGTTTGGTTATTAGTCATTGCATTATGGAACTAAGTAATGTAGAATCATTTATTATGATTCTTTAAGATGAACCTTGCATGTTAGATCATTTTTGTATCTTTTATTTTAAAGGGATGATTCTAGTAATATTGGTGTTAGATTATGAGTACCATAGTTGGGGAACCTTAAAGGGCCTAGGATTAGTTTTTCATGTTATGTTATTCATTCTAATGTTAATTTTTGTTAATATATATATATTTCCATTTGTTGACCTAGTGTAGTGTTGTCCTCTGGGGTTCCTTGGCCTTATGTATCCCTTTTATATTTTCACACCTAATTTTGAATTAATATTAAAATGAACTTAATTATGCCTTAACTTAGTGTTGTAATATGTATTTTACATATTCACATTAATTTTAGGGCCCTATTAATTAAAATGGACTTAATTGTGCCTTATTTTTTGTGTTGTAGAGTGTACCTCTTTACACTTTCATACTTATTTAGGGATCCTTTAATTAATTGTGGTTAATTTTCCTTAATTGGCCCCTTTAATTGAAATCCAAGCTTAATTAATTACATTTTATGAAGAGGAAGCCCGCCATTCATTAATGCCTAAACATAACACTTCTCATTAAGTGATGTGTGTCCTAGGTGAGTGACCGAGGACCTAAATTTAAATTATGTTTTTGGTAGTATTTTAACATATTCAAATCCATATTCACATGTTAGCTTGTGTTATTTGAATTTCGGGAAATTAATGTTACATATCTATAAATATAAGGTCATTTCACTATGTTTCATCTAAGTTTTCAAGTGTTCAATTGTAAAAGATAAAGTGGGATTTCAAGAGAATTTCAAGGCATTCAAGAGAAGATTTAGTGAAGAATTATTGCAACAATCAAGATCCAATTGTCATGTCAAAGTCTTCTTGCATCATGCATGTTATTGGAGCTAATATGGTGATGTAGAGTTCATGATCCATTCAAGTATTCAAAGCAGTTTTCCAATTAATTTTCAATATCAAGATCCACATCCATTGAAGCCATTCCATGTAAGTTGAAAATCTACATTCCAAGGTTCATTCAAGGGTTTGGTGAGTTGTGACATAGAGTTGTTCATTCATCATTCCTTTCAAGCTAGCTCATTTCATTTCAAGGTTTAATTACCAAAATGTGGTTTGACCAAGAAAAACCCCCATTCACCAAAACAAAGCATTTTTCCCCTTGTGAACCTCAATCCTAGACCTACACAAACACAATGTTAGTCATATATGCAAGTTATAACTAAGATTCCCCATGCAATTCATCTACAATGCTCAAAATAGGAAATGAATGAAGCACACAATAAAAGAAAGCAATTAAATCCTATTAAAGCATGCAAACTCTCAATCCCATGGGGGAATTGGTGCCATTTTGATGTGGAAAATGGCCCTTTCCCAACTCCTTTGCAAGCTTGATGAAGATTGATCCACTTGATGATGATGAACAATGTGCTTCCTTGATGAAATCTACAATAACCTAGCTATGATGATGGAGAAATGATATGGAAATGGATGAATTTGCTCTAAATACGAAGATAGTAACTTTGCTCTAAGTTCTGGATCCAAAATGAGAAAAAGTGCCTTCTATTTATAGAAGAACAAGATGGAAAAATGAGCAAAATGGAGGAAAGTGGGATCATTCAACATCCAATGGCCAAGTGTCACTTGTCAATATGTGAATGGAGGAAGGTTGAGCACATTTTGATTAATGTGCCAATAAATGATATTAGGTGGAATTTGAAAATTGTGAAATGACAAGTTGGAGGAGAAAATAATGTATTGAACGCCACTTGGCTCAATGCACAAGGACATGTAAGAGGCATTGAATGCCTTGTTGGAAGGACAAATCCAATTTGGAGGGATTTTCAAATTTGGAGGAATATTCCCTTTTGATGCCAAGTTGAGGGAAATTAGAAGAATTAATAAATCAAAATAAATGATTTATTGTGCAAGTTGTAAAATCTAGAGGATTTAGGTGATTGAGATTAGATTTAATCATGATTTGATTAATTCAAGTGAGGATTAGGTGATTTGACAATTTGACTTAGACTTTTGGATTAATTTAAATCAAAATGAGAGGAAAATGATTATTAGACTTAATTAAATAAAGCTTGATTTATTTAATTAAAGAGGGGGTGATGTTAGTTTTAAATCAAATAAAGATAATTTTATTTAATTTAAATAGATGACTTTAGAGATAAAAATGATTTATTTAATTAAGAGATGAAATATGATGAATTTAATCAAATAAAGGTTATTCGATTAAATGGTTAGTAAAGGGGATGATTTAGGATGAACTAGTGTTAGTGAAATCAAGATTGAGTGTATAATATTAATCAATACATTTTATGTGTCTACATTTTTCCCCTCTTTGAAGCAATGCACCTGTTGCATTGGTTCAAAGAATAAACTTTTCGAGATCAAAATTCAAAAAATATTTGATTGTTTTGGATGCCCCACTGCTGCCCCAATGAAAGAATTATGCTGGTACACTGCCCCCTCGAGAGATCAGACACAAATTTTGATTTTTGGATGATCTCGCAAAAAAAAAGACAAGGTGCCCGACAAGTCCAAAAAGGCTCTGGGAGGCCAAAAACATGGCAAAAAGGCTTGGCCGAGTACTCAGACAGTTTGGTGAGCTGCAGGATAGAATCGATGACTAGTACATTGTGATATTTGTGTGTGCTATGAGGGAGACAACCTGGGGCCGATACAATCCTGTAGACGAGGCAGTACAGAGCTTCAGACATCTGGTGGTTAGGCCATGGTCGTATGATCAGGGCTAGGCTAACACAAGCACCAAACAGGCCTATAGAGATTGGTTACATCCACCACTTAGATTGACAGTGCCAGGGACACCATCAACATGACAGAGACCCAGGGGAAGATTGACAAGATGAGGCCGAGGGGATAGGGATGGAGATGGGGGCCGGGGAGGAGGTGGACCACACGAGCAACCCAATCAAGATAGGGTATGATAGGATCCCCCAAGACAGGATCAGGATCAGGATCAGAATTAGGTTAGATAGGACTAAGATTAGGCCTGATAGGATCAGGATAGACAGGCGAATCAACTACCTCAGAGAGATCAAGGACCACCTTCGAGGGACCAAGGACCTCCATCGCCACCTGACTAGTGAGACACCCTTATCCAAAAGCTTCAAGCACAAGTGTAGGGTCTGCAGGGATAGATCATTACATTAACATCTAAGAGAGATTAGCTGAGGACTAAGCAGGACCAGACCATTCAGTAGAGATAGGTTGTAGAGCTTAGGGCTACATAGGAGATATGTCGTTGGCAACAACTCGAGATCATGGTCGCAACCTCCTCCTGGAGCATAGTTTCTTTACGAGCATATAGGGAGGCAGTCTAAGAGGCCGACTATTACAAAGTGCATTATCATCAGTATGATAAATAGAAGTCCAACAAAGGCGGTTCGTGAAAAATCCCTCAAAAGGATGGACAAAATGCAAGTGGACGGTTGAGCACTTGAAAGTGTTTGGGTGTGTGGCATATGCTCACGTGCCCAAAGAAAAGAGACATGAATTGGATGACAAGGGTTAAAAGTGTATTTTTGCGGGCTACAGTGAGGAGTCCAAAGCCTATCAGTTGTACAACCCGGTCACCAAGAAAATCATCATTAGTAGGGACATGGAGTTCCTAGAGGATGAGTCATGGGACAGAGTGATAGTTTTTGACAACTTAGAACTACTCTTGACAGCTCCTATAGAAGAAGGAAGAGAACAAGAAGTTCAACAAGATGAGCTTGCAGTTTCTCCTGAGAGCTCCTAAAAGCTCCAAAAGAGCTCTTGAAAGCTCCCGACAGCTCCTGATAGCTCCTGACGTTGGTAGAAAGTCAAGAAGGAAATTACAGACAGCTAGAGATTTGGTTGCAGAGAGCTCCCGACAGCTTCTGAAGTGAGCAAACAAAAAGGCAAGCAGCCAGAGACAACCAGAAGATTAGCTCCCGAGAGCTCCCGATAGCTCTGGACGGCTCTTGAGAGCTCCTGAGAGCTCTTGAACTAGCCTGTTCAGCAGAGCAACAATAGTAGTGAAAGTTCAGACCCCACTCTCACCTCCCTAATTCCAAAGAAGACCAAGAGTCTAGGGGAGATCTACCAGAATGAAAGGTATGATGAAGAATTTGATGAGAGTGTGAATTTTGCATTATTTTCTCATAGTAATCAAGTTTATTTTGAGGATGTTGTGAAAGAGGAGAAATGGTGTGAGGCCATGGATGAGGAGATAGATACAATAGAGAGGAACAACACATGGGAGTTAACTAATTTTCCTCCCAACAAGCAAGTTATTGGGGTGAAATGGGTCTACAAGACCAAGTGTAATGTCGATGGAAGAATAGAGAGGTATAAGGCAAGATTAGTTGTCAAGGGGTCCAAACAATAGTTTGGGAGAGATTGCAATGAGAAATTTTCCCCCATTGCAAGGATGGAAACCATGTGGGTAGTCATAGCAATTGCAACCCAACATAAGTGGAAGGTGTTTCAAATGGATGTGAAGTCTGCCTTCCTTAATGGAGTGTTGAAATAAGTTTATGTGGAGCAGCCATTTGGATATGAAGTTCCAGGTCAAGAACACAAGGTGTATAGGATGAGGAAAGCTCTTTATGGGCTAAAGAAAGCTCCACGGGCATGGTACAAGAAGATTTACTCATATTTGATGAGCAATGGCTTTAGCAAAAGCGATGGTGAGCCCACTCTTTACATCAAGGTAGCAAATGGTAAGATTTTGATTATTGTCTTGTAGTTGATGATTTATTTTTCATTGGGGATGATAATTTCCTCATTGTTGATTTTAAAGAGGCCATAAAAAGAGAGTTTGAAATGACAGATTTGGGTCTCTTGAGATATTTTCTAGGCATAGAAGTAAAACAAATGCATGATGGTATATTTATCTCTCAAGAAAAATATGCAAATGAAATCTTGAAGAGATTTAGGATGCTTGAAAGCAAGCCTGCCCCAATGCCAACAATCGTAGGTCTAAAGTTGAGCAAGGAAGATTGCAAAAAAAATGTGAATCTGACCATGTTTAAAAGTTTGGTTGGAAGTTTGATGTATTTAATTGCAACTAGGCCTGATATAATGCACAGTGTGAGTCTTATTTCCATATTTATGGAGACTCCAAGGGACACCCATTGGTAAGCGGGTAAAATAATCCTGAGGTATGTGAATGGCACCAAAGGATATGGAATTTTGTACATAGCAACAAATGATTTTGGGCTGGTTGGATACATGGATAGTGATTGGGTGGGAAGTTTGGATGATAGGAAGAAGAATCATGGAAGATTTGAGAGAAGAACAAGAGGATGGAACAACTATCTTTTGTGACAATATTTCATCAATAGCCTTGATGAAAAATCTCGTGTTTCATAGAAGAAGCAAGCATATTGAAATTAGGTATCATTTTATTAGAGAGTTAGTTGAAAATGGTGAAATTAAAATGGCATTTTGCAAGTTTGAGTAGCAGCTAGCCAACATATTCACCAAGCCTTTGAGCATGGACAATTTCGAGTGCCTAAGGAGTAGATTGGGTATTGTTGATTTGGATCAGGATTGATCTTGTTTCGTCAGCTTAGGACCAAAGGGGGAGTGTTAGAAAATTAATTGCTCCTGAAGCCTCTTGCTCTCATGTCAGATCCCCCAACTGTTTCACCTACTTGTCAGGAGCCCCATTTCAATGACAGTTTTTGAGATCTCCATCCCTTCAGCTCCTAACAACTCAAGAATTAAATATGGTAGGAAATTTTGAATTCCCAATTTATGATGGTAGGTAATTTTGAATTTTTGAGAGGGAATGTTGAAGAGACAAAAAAATTGAAGGCAGTTAGTTCTGTCTGTTGGAAGAAGAGTTCATGAGCAATAGTAGTTTGAAAGAGGAATGTTTTTTTTCTCTATGTGATTCAGAGAAATCTCCAAACAATAGTAGCTGTGATTTTTTTTATGATTGAGCAGTGATTGCTCCTAAAATAGCTCTGTGTAGCTCATGACAGTGAGCTCCTAGCAGCTCCTGAAGTTGATTGTCTATGTGAGCAGCTCATGAAAGCTCCCAACAGTTTGAAATCTATAACTTAGAGTTTATTTTCTGAGTTTTATGTTTGGTCTTTTATGTATTTTCATTTCTAGTTTAATGAATAGAAAAGAAAGTTGCATGTCTCCTTGTGCTTCCATATTTTATTTATGTATACCCAGTTGATTGGGAAACAAAGCAGCAACTCTATGTTTTTTCTGTGCATTCAAAAAATATTTTTGTCAAAGACATCCATATTGAGATCCAAGTAGAATAGAATAATGTTTAACTTTTAACTTTTTTACGTCCACAAGACATCATCCACTATGCTGATACCCTCTTCCTTCTATAAAAGGGTTGTCCATGTGTTAATCCATATTTGTGCCTAGGCTTGGATAGTTTTTATAACCAGATTTTAGATGGCCACACTAGTTAATGTATCATGCCTTGGTTTACTATTCCTTATCTTTTTCCTTACAGAGAGTTCATGTGCCCAGAGCCCCTACAAGTCTATAAACCTTGGAGGGTGGCTCATTGTTGAAGGATGGATCAAACTATCTCTCTTTCAAGGCTGGAGTGTTCTAGACAGTGATCTCATGGTATAATATAATACTCTAAAATTCTCTCTTGCAAACTTCGTCATTTGAGGTTTTTTGTCCCGTTATTCTCTTCTTGCACTAATATTTTTGGCAGGATGGAATGGAAATTCAATTGAAAAATGTTACATTGGGTACCTATGTTGTAGTAGAAGGTGGAGGTGGTGAAGGAATTCGAGTAAACACAGAAAAACCTGATGAATGGGAGACTTTCAAGGTATGTAAATTTAAGCTTGCCATATTTTGATCTATAGGATGTATAAATATTGATGATTCTTTTTATATGTTAATGTTAATAGATATGGCGTGTGGAAGACAAAAACTATCAACTTAGAGTGCACAAAAAACAATTCATTGGAGCCCAAAATGGAGAAGGATGAATTGTGAAGGAAGTTGCAACAACACCCGACACCTGGGAAACATTTAAGATCATAAGGAACCCTTCCAATGAAAACCAAGTGCATATAAAAGTTCTAAATGGAATGTACATGCAGATGTTGTGAGATATATAATATTATTCTTGACTGAAAACCCAAAGATCAATTAACTGCCAATTTTCAAGGTGAGTCGGGGTGGGACACTAACGCTACAACAATTGAGATGACCATTGTCACACAATTATAGGGCGAGTATCAACTCTCAAAGGGCCTTGGAAACAAAACACAACAAGTCCTCAATGTAATCTCAAACTCGGTCAAAAGCCTATTCATTATTATGCTCGTATTTCTATTCTGTTAATTGTATGTCTAATTTTTGTTAATCAAGAACATTAGAATACTTTCATCAGAATTCTTGTGCGATGATGGATTGCAGAAGACTCGAATCCACCATATCCTTTCGTTGGAGGGTCTTTGAATGCACTGGATAATGCATTCTCCTGGGCAGAGTATACTACTAACAAACTTATGACAATTTAAGGGAAAGAATACATTGTTAATTTTACTCTGTATATGAATCATCTGTTAATGTTCCTAACCATATTCTTGGTAGATTAATTGAGCAGCCGAGTTTTAGAATATCTCTAAGTAAGCGTACATTATGTTGCAGGAATCATAACATTAAAATTATATTAGATCTCCATGCTGCTCCGAGCTCCCAAAATGCACACGACAACAGTGGCGCGAGAGACGACTTTGTTGAATGGGATTCCCAAGGTAGCCTTTCAATGATTGAGTTTCTTGATATCAGGTACACTCTCTCGTCAACACTTGATTTTTAATACCAACATGGCTCAATTAAATAAATTATTACAATAGATATATTGAGTAGTTTGTTTTGAGTTTGTGGGGTGTAGAATGGATGGTTAAGCCATTGAAGGACATGGATGATGGTCATAGTTTTAAATTTACAGTGGATATCACATGTGACTCAAGTTTCATATTATTCATACTTTCCCATAGGCAATATTATTGCAATGAGTTTTGTTTTTCTTAGTTAATTAATTATTAATAAGTTGGTTTTCAATCAATCAAAAACAATAATTTAAAAAAAAAAAAAATCAATTTTACAAAGTTAATTTGTAAAATATTTAACTTTATAAACTAGAAAAAATATTTTTTGTGAAAAGTTTTGTGTGTTATTGAGAGATTTTAGGAAAAGTGAAATGAACTCTTATTTTGCCTATTTATTTTTAAGATAATTGAACTATTATTTTGCTATTTTTTAGAAAATTAAACTATTATTTTTCCTATTTTTAAGAAAACAAAACTATTATTTTGCCTATTGTTGAGTGCATCCAAGCTTCTCAATTAAACTTCTCCCCATATTACATAAATAAAAGTAGAAGAAAAAAGGTAATTTTGATCAGCTTATTTAACAAATTATTTTTACTACAATGAAATTTATCGATACAAATAAACAATATAAGAATGGAATAACTCTATCTTATTTTCCTTATATTTTTTTGTGGGAATTGAGAACTTGATTATTTTCTAAAATTTAAACTACCATTCACATGAACTCAGCAGCATGGAAATTTAATGACTTTAAAATTTAAATGCCTCATTTAACCGTTCTCTTTTTTATGGGGATGTGAAGAACCCGAACCCTGCAAGGTCACACACTTTATAATATGATGTGTAATGCATTAATAATATTCAAGGGTGGAACACATAAATAGGGTTTGAAAAATTAAAAAAATAATAAAACTTTAATGAAATGGAAGAAAAACAAGGTAAGTTAGTAATAAATTAAACATAAATTAAATAATAATAATAGAATAATAAAAAATAAAAATTGAAATTCATATATTGTTATTATTACAAATAATTTTAATGACAATTAATAGTTTTTTTTAATCTCACCTAAATTATATTATACATATTTTTACTTAACAAAAATATTATATCAAAATTAATATGTAAATAAAATTTATTATTTAATTCTTTCATATAATTTTATTATATAATCAATTCATTTTATTTATATTTATTTAATATAAAAAATTAAAAATTATTATTTAAATTTATATTATACAATCAATAACTATTAATTAATATAATATAATAAATTTATATTATATTATACATATTAATATGTAACATATTTATTAGATAAATTTTATATTTATATAATAATTATCATTTTTTTCTTCTAATTATATTATACTATCAATTTGATATTTATATTTTTCTAATATTTAAAACTTTAATATATAATTATTTTTATATAATTAATAATTATAAATACTAATATTTAAATGCATTATCCTACAATTTACATTATAATGATTTATATTATTTATGTAATTTTAATAAATGATAATGCTAATACTATAATTAAAAAAATTAACATTCACATTAATAAAACTTACATTTGTTTTTATTAAATCTAAAATACTATAATACTATAAAGGCAAGTACTAGCCACTACGTGGCACTTGTTAGGATCTCAAAAATAATATTGTGGCTAATGCTTGATCCTCTTATATAAGAAAAATAGATCCTTTTAAAAGAACATTAAAAAAAACCTATCTTTCTTATTAGTTCTTGCCAAGGAACTATAGGCAACCCCTTGATCTTAACTAGTGATTAAATGTTTTGATTGCAGGGAAACAAAATTCATTATTTCCTTTATGATACATTATATCTTTATTTTAATACATTATATTTTAAATTTCTTAAAGTTAAATGCATAATTTTTAACTTTTTAAATTCCAAAAATTATTTTTCTCCAATTTTATTGGCTCAAAAATTTTGAGTGATAAGGGTGGATTTTTAGGAATGTTATTCCATAAAAAAATTTATCGTAGTTTTTAAGGCATTTTTTTGGCTAAAAAAATTGAAGTAAGGCGAAATTTGAGGAATTTTTTATGGTAGTTTTTGAAACATTTTTCAAGGATTTTTACACTAAGTTAATCTTTGCATTTGAATGAATTTATCCAAAATATTTTAACAATTTCTATATGAATTTTTTCTAACTATTCAAAATTTATTTTCCCCAACTCTAAATTAATTACTTTTTAATATCTTTTTTAACTCAAGTGAAACAAAATATTATCCATTCTAAAATTTTATTTACTTATTACATCTTAAAATATAATTAAAAAATTATTATATAGTATATGAAAAATAATCTAATAACAAATTAAAATATATAAACTATATAATATATAATATTTAATATATTTTTAGTATATTATATTATGGAATTATTTTTGAAATATTATATTAATATATTAAATTATCAAGCATTATATTATAATATTAATATATATATATATAGCATATATAACATTTAATATATTAGATAATAATTTTATAATATTATATTTTAATTTTTAATAATCTAATATATTAATTTTTAACTAGTTATTAATACTTATGTTTCTAACCAATGAGAGTTCAATTTGTTTTGTATTTAATAAATATTTGTATATTATTAAAGTGTAGATGTAAATTATATAACATTTGAAATATATTTGAGAAATGAATTTTCTTAAATGTAATTGGCTAGAAAGTTTTGCTCGATAAGGGCGATTTATATGAGACTATTTTGATAGTGGCGATAATAGTGGCATATGGAAAGGCATCAGTTGTTGGAATGTGGTAGGAAAAACTAAAACTGCTATCAAGTGCAAAGCTGATAGTTAGATATTCAAAGCAAACAAACCAACTACAATATATTCGTGCATGCATAGGCAAGAGGAAATGATTTACTTTGCGAGGTATTCCTGTCCATTCATATTTGTTTGGTTTTCCTTTGATTTATATCCTTCAACTTCACATCAAACTCTTCTTTTTTGGTAGGTATTTGATTTTCCATTGATTTCAATTAACCAGGCTTGATATTGTTGCTATACAAAAGAAAAAATTCGACTGTGTTTAGGTACTCAGCTACTTCGTCATCCTTTTATTAATAATAAGTACCATGTTTAATTTTGTTAGCTTTTGTTTCATTATAAAATAATTGCTCCCCTGTTTGATTTATGGAGTTATCAATCCACTGGAACAAATCATCGACACTTGCATAATTTGTCACATTTTGTCACATTGCCAAAAAACATGGTAGTTCAAGTATTTCACCTTGCTTGTTCAATTAAAAAGATTTAGAAACTCTTTTTTATTAAGTATGATTCTATTGTTAACAAGAAAGTGGTAGCATTAAAATAGACTGTAATAAATTTGAACAGGGGTTAAGGAATGAGATAGTGACAAAATTCTTACCTAACATAGTAATCTGGGGGTCTTTCAGTTCTTTTTCAATGATAAAATGGCAAGAGTGTAACCTAGAATTGTATCCCCATGATAACTTTAACTGCTTCATATCTTCATTTCCATTAGCTCTGGAGGAAGAAGAAATTCTTAAAATTATAAGTAAGAAAAGACTAAATTCCTAAAATCATCGAATCATTAAGGATATATATTTACTTAATTATACTTTGATTTTTTCATCCATTATCATTCCTGAGTCTTCCATAAACATCATTATAAACTATAAATCAAAACCTAATCTAACTCCAAAACTTTCCAATTTTTACATTAATATAAGGGGATAAGGCTATGTAGAGCAAACATACCCCTACTTGGTAGTCTCGTTTCTTTCTTGTAGTTTATTCAAGTTAGGCTTTAAGATTTATATTTGTAATTTACGTCATTATTTTCAAAAAAAAAAAAAATTGTGTTTCATTATCATTATTTTTTTTCATCTCTCATTTATGGTTTGTAATTTTTCTAATTCTTTTCTAACTACATCTACTCATCCTTCTTTTTTACATAGATCCACTTTCACGTTCATTCCATCCACTACTATCATATCAAATTATGCATCATTCCTCACACAACATGATCCAAAGATAAAAAAAAATCACCTTAGCTTGCAAGAGGTATAACATATTCCTAATGGCACATGATTGATTGAATTTGCATCGCAAGATCCATCCAACAATACTTCATATCATAAAAGCCAGACTTCAACTCAACAAAACCAAAACATTAAGCCAAATTAGACATGCAAAGGAAAATAGATTACTCCTTTTGCCCCTTTTTTGGGAACATTATCATTTGTACAAAAAACTGTAACATTTAAGCAAGTTAGTTATACATGACTCTACATACAATGAAAGTTCTAAAGATTTTTTCTTTTTTAAAGAGGATTTAGATATTTTCTTTTTAAAGAGGATTTTTTATCATATATGTTGAATGGATAACGAAATAGTTGAACTCATTAATATTCACATAATGCTGGCAACATGTAAATTGCGCTTTCTTTATGGCCTAAAAGCACAACCAGAGTATCTCATAACTTTGAAGTGAGAAAAATTATTTTGTTATAAAGGTCATTTTCTAATAGAAGACAAAGTTGAATCTATCAATGATCAAATTCCTAAATTTAGGTGACAACTTGTAGTGCCCCTCCATTCTCACCGTAGATGTGTAGGAAGTTTGACTTTGGAACTTGAAGATGGAGATGTATTGACTTGTGTTCAAGCCTTGTGGTTGCAATATGGGACATACGCTTCTGCTAGTGCTTTGGTGAGTATGGTGTATATTGTCATGTTATTTTTATTATGTTGAGATTTACTTGGATAGTTAAGTGATGCAATAGTGTGTTTGTGGAAAGGGTGGCATTATACCATTAGACATATGTGAGACATACGGGAATGAGATATGATTGCTAGAGTTCCTTGCCTAGTGCTTCAGCTATTATACACATGTGCTCTAAATTGTATGTTTGAATAAACAGGTACTAGGCCATGTCTCCACCTGAATTAGCAGGTTTGAGCGTGCCTCTAATCCTAATGGTGGTTGAGGAGATAACATCTAGGCCCAAGTTATAACCTAACCCTAGTCATTGTCCCCAACTAAGGACAATGGATTCAATGTGTGATCACCTTTTCGGGTTGTCATGGGACAATGCCCAATCTCCTTTACCCTATGATTGGAGTGTTGCACGTGTGTGAATTTTTTATGTTGAGTTATGTGATTTTGTGACTCCAATGTCTAGCTTTGAGTGTGGATTCAATTCTAATGGTACTAAGTCCTTTAGTAAGTCAAGTTAGTCACTGTTGTGACCATTCTCGTTATTTATGTTTTGATGTGAATGTTTCTTTTATGTGAGAAGTTATTTTGTGATTTATGCCTAGCCTTAGATGTGGATTATTTGAGTGAAGTTGGATATTGGGTCGCTCATGTTAGTTGTTATTATTTAATTGTTATTAGTATTATTATGATTATATGTATATTATGTTTTATGAAAATAAAGTTATAAATATTAACATATTCTAATGTTATTTTATTAAATATTAATGTTTATTAGTAAATATTTAAATATTAATATGTAAGCATATGTTATATTTATGTTTTGATTTACTATTTTGGTAGAGTGATTATTTTTAAGGAGGTTCTTTTATCTCTTATAATATTTTAAATTTATTTAGTGGGAAACCCTAAACAAATGAGTTAATTATGTGAGTTAATTTGATTATTTAATTTATTTTAATTATTTTATTAATGGGATGAGGATAGGTACTTTAATTTAATATTTTAGTAATTTATTTTATGAGAGGATTTTATTTCCTTGTTTTATTTTGGAAAAGAAGAGTCTTTTTGGGAAAAAGAAAGAAAGTTACTTTCATTTTTGTTTTTCTTTCTTTTTTGAATTTAATTAGTTTTATTTATGAGAAAAATAGGGAAATGGGAGTTTCACTTTTTTTTGCATGAAATTTTAGAGGATTTGGGAAAAAAAGAAGAGATTTTTGGGAGTTTTTGAGAATGGTGAGATTTTACATAGTTTTGGAGTAATTTTTTGAAGGTTTTTGGGAAATTTGGAGTGGTTTTGAATTGAAATTTGGAGGAGAGTGATTTGGAATTCAATTATGATTTGAGGGGAATAGATTTTGTTGGGAAATTGTGGTTTTTGGAAAATTCTAGATTGAGAGTCAGAAGTTCAAATTTTTCAGGAGCTCGGCATCGAAATCTCATCCATGTCAAGCATTGGATCCAGGTTGGATTTTGAAATCTTTTGTTTAAATTTTATTTTTGAATGTAAGAATAATTTGATTGATTTCTCTCTCTGATTCTTGAAAATAAATGATAGATATTTTTATTCTATGTGTGACTGAAACATTTATTTATTCCAGAATAAAAATCAATACATGTTTATTGTCTCAATTCTCTACCAATAAAATGGTCTGATTGCGTCGCCCATAATTCTGTTTTTACGAAATAGGTGGTGAGAATTTTAAAGGATTTTTGTGTTTTGTTGTCTTTTAAATTATGTTCAAAAATCTCAAAAACCTAGATCGTAGTTTTTGAGATATGGTTGAAACACGGGGCTGTTGTCAGGCTGCTCCTCCATGACTGCAAATACTCTATTGTTTCTCCTTGTAATTGCAACCAGTCAATGGAAGACTAGGATTTTAGATTTATAAGAATTTGAAAGTGGTTAAATTAATTAAAATTTTAATATTTTATATTTTGGAAAAGATCTGGTTGTTGGGTTTCTTATTTTGTCATTTGGTTGTAATCGAGGTATACCGAAAAAAATGTTTTTTGTGGGAGTCGTTTGTTGTTTTGCATTTTGTTAAAATTTTGAGTCATTTTTGCTTAATTTTGCTTGTGTTGCTTAGTAGTCGAGGGCCAAATCTGAAATGGGTCTTTGATAGATTTGGATTTCGAGTTGATTTGAGTGTTTTATGGTTGTTTTATGGATGACAGATTTACTGTTGTCAAGAGGAAAAATTAGTTCAGTTTTGAAGTTGTATAGGAGAAAATAGCTCTATCATTTTATCTGTATTGTGTTGTATTATTTGTGCTTGAATGTGTTATTGTATTTATGTTGATAATCCCTTCCCATTTGTAAAAACTTATGTTGAGGTTTTGTACTGTGTAAGGATCACTTATACCAAGGTTATGTATTGTTGGTCCTGATTATGAACTGCTAAATTGAAGATTGACTATTATGTTATAAGATTGTGCAAATGATGTTATGTACTTCATTGTATGTGTTGTGGTATAATGATCAACTTTTGAGTTTCCTATCCATTTGTGTTATGTGATTGGGTCTCTAGAAGTATCTGAAAGTCTTTGTGGAAGTCCTTGTGATTTTTAGTTGATTCTTGTTTTAGGTAGTCTCCTTTGGATGTTTTGTGTCAGCCACTTGTTGTATATGTTGCTTGCATGTGTGTGGGGCCTAGTGTTGTCTCCTAGCATGGAGGGAGTGGGCCTTAGGGTTCCACATGGTAGGGTGGTATTTCTGAACCATCCATTGGGGTTTAGGCGGTGCAATTCATGCGCAACATGGAGAGTCTTTCCTTTCACTTCATTCTATAGCTGAATTTATGTGCAGGTGATATTTCCATGAAAATTGTGTTCAATATGTATTTTATATATATATATCCTCTTAGATGAATATATCTTGTATGTTGTAGCATTCTTGTAATGAAAATGTAAATAAGTGAAGTAACTTGAATGATATATTTATTGTTGTTTATTATGTAATGAAAAGGTTAACATAGAAATGTTGTATTTAAGATGCATATTGAACTTAATTTAGTAGTAGATGTGATATATTTTTATGTACCTATTTCATGGTGTTGATTAAGATTAGGATCATATTGGCATAGTGTTAGATGAGGTTTATTTATAATTAAGTTATGTTATCATATGTAATTTGATGTATGAGATTTAATTTACATTCAAAGAATTGATTGGATGTGATCTTAGTGTATCAAATGTCTTTCTATAGGTTTAGTTAGTGTAGATGTATTGTAGTGGCGATGTTAGGGGACCATGGTGGATAAGTGTGTAAGTGGGCTATAATTAATGTCACTTTTAGGTCATAATGTGATTATGATATGATGTTAATGTAATGATGTCATCCATATTAATTTTTTGAGTTGCATTAGTTAGTGTTACCTTAGTTTCTTTAAGGAAAAAAAAACAAAAAAAAATTATTGGCATATTGTTGAAGGTCTTTTGTGTTAATCCATCAGGTCCCTTAACAAGGCGTTACACAACTGTTTTATCCTGACTAATTGTTCCTAAAACACAATAAATACAAACAAAACTATTCTAAAACTTTCTCGCAGGAACTTCGCTGCTCAGCAACTCTTGTTATATATTGTTTTCATTTTGTTTCCAAGTTATATTAATATATATGATTAAATTTCAATTTTTTCTTTATTTGTTTTATATGAAATATATTTATTAGGTGTATGTATTTAGGTATGCTAAGAAGGAGACTCTTTTAGGAATTGAACTATTGAACGAGCCTTTTCTAGACTTGAGTAAATTGTAAACATATTACAAAAATGGATATAACATCATTCAAAAGTACTCTTCTACAACATATGTGGTGATGTGTAATAGATTTGGTCTTCATGATTCCAAAGAATTGCTCTCAATGAACAATGGTTTAACACAAACTATAATTGATGTGCATTACTACAATGTATTTCATCCCAAATTAGAAACAGTTCAACAAAACATAGACTTTGTTAAATATAATAGAGATAGAGCTCTGAGAGACTTAGTGAGTGTCAATGGTCCACTCATTTATGTTGGTAAGAATCTAATTCATATAAATTGTCATTTAATTTTTCATAAGCAATAAGAAATTATAACAATATAAATTGGGATGTCATGGTTTTTTTTATTATTATTAGGGGAATGGACATCAACATGGAAAGCAAAAGATGCAAAGAAACTAGACTATCAAAGATTTGTGGAAGTACAATTACAAGTCTATGGAAAGGATTCCTTCAGATGGGCTTATTGGAATTATAAGATTCAAGATCCAAAGGGTGACAATCATTGGAGTTTTGAATGGATGATCAAAAATCAATATTTCCAATTACAATAAAAATATATACTAAATCTACATATAAATAAATAAACTTTATAAAATGTGTAACACCCCTCTATTTTGGATCTTTTAATTGGCAGTATTTTTCTTTGTTATGTGTTTCTGTTATGCTGTGACTTTGGTACTTGGTTACTATTTGATCGCAAACTGTAAATCGATGTGAATGTTATATTTTGATGTGATGGTATTTTACTCTGATATTATCTTTATGACACATGTTTTGGATTAACTTAGTAGATAATTGAATTAATGATTTTTTATGCTTTTGATCATATTATTGATGTTAGAATCGTCGGTTAGTAATTTTGTATTGGTGAAGGGGACGTGGTTGTACCACTCGCTTGCGAGCACCCTACGATTTTGAGATTTCCTCTTCACGGTATGTTTGATCATATTATGTATATATGTATGTTCAATATATTCTTTGTTCGCAGGTTGATAGGTACAAGACATCGACTCCACCTGGTTCACAGGTTTGAGCATGTCCACTGGACAACGATATTCGATTGAGAGATAGTAGCTAGGTTTTCCGTGCCAAGCCATCACCCTAGTCATAGTGTGTCGTCGGGTTGTAGTCGGGTTTAGTTGTTTTAATGTTGTCCTTTTCACCTTGGTTATTTATTTAATTTCAAATTATAAAAGTTATTAAATGACTTGTGTAGTTAAAATGATGATTAATTATATCTGGTTGCAATGTTGAAATGTTAGTTATTTTATTGATTAATTTAATTTAATTAATAAAATAATCTAATCTTGGATTAGATTTAGTTTACTGATTAATTAAGTTAATGGTGATAAAATGAATTAAGTTAGTTGTTTTGACATTATTGGATATTTATATTTAAATAAAAATTAAAATAAAAGCATGTTTGGATATTTAGATTTAAATAAAAAAAAAAAATGAAAGTTATGTTTTAAATTGCACTTTTTGAAAATTAATATGTAAAATAATTTCTTTACAAAATTTTAAATTCTTTTGTAAAAGAAATTTTTGAAATGCATGAAATTCCATTTGGAAAGCAATTTTTGTTTTTAAATTTTTTAAAAATGAAAATATCTCCAAATTTGCAATAAATTTGGTGGATGGATATTTTAGGGTTTGACTAAATTTGGGGAAACTCTGAGATAAAGACAATTTCATTTTAATTCAATTTTTTCAATTTGGTGGAGAAAGGATTTGTTGGCTTTGTTTTGGATTTGAAGAAGAAGTTTGGATTTTTGGGGAGCTGGAAAACAAAATAAGATTTGGAAGCAACCATTGGAATCTTTCAAGCTTTGGAAAAAAAACTAGGTTTCTCTCTATGATTTTGTTTTCATTTGAAGAGTTTTTCAAATTTTATTATGTAGTTGATTTTTTTTAAATTGTGTTGGATTTGCAAGGAAAACCCATGTCAAATCTTGTTTTAAACTTGCAAAAAACTTCATTGAAAAGCATGGAAAAGAAAACAAAAAAATCAAACCATAGAAAATAGAAAAAAGAACAAAAATAATTTCATTATGAATTAAATTAGAAATTATAGCAAATTATTTTCTTTGGGTATTTTGTTTGGAGGAAAAATTTGTACAACTTCACTATTAAACAATGAAAATATGTATATATATATACATATGTTATATATTTATTAAATTTCATGTTGAGAATTTTTCCTTTTCAAAAAAATTTAACTAGATTTTATTTTTTCTTTGAAGAAAAAAAACCAGAAAATAGAGTTTTTATGCCTCGCTTTTTTTGTTTTAAGGTTTTGTGTTTTTTTTAAAAAATTATAAAAAGAAAAAATAAAATTATAATAATTTTTAATGTGGAGGCTGGGCCCCCCACAAACCCCATGGGAATGTACTGAGGCTTGTGCAGCAGCTACCTCAATGCTGATCATTGCACCACCAATGGGGAGGCTGAATGGGCGGCGACCTTTAGGAGGGGCCACCCTCGTGTTTACTTTCTTGTTTTAAAATTTTAATTTTAATAATTTATATTATATATATAATGTATATATATTATATGTATATATATATTATAATATGATTTAAATAAAATTTTGTTTTATAATTATTATTTATATATATATATAATTTATAAAAAATATTTATGTATATATATATATTGTGTATATATATAATGTATATATATATTATGTATTATTTAATAATTGGGTTGAAAATTTAATAGTGTATTTTAAATATTTATATTTAAATAATAATTATATATTAAATATATATATGCATATGTATTGTATATACATTAAGTATATATTTTTATCCATATATTTAATATATATTTATATTTAAGTATAAAGTATTTTAAAGTGATTATTTCATTATCATAGTAGAAATAAAAAGATTGTTTTTTTTTAATCAAATGATTTTATATAGTAAGTTGATTTTGATTATTTAGTACGATTGAGAAACACAGAGATAAATCATTAATTTTAAATTTCTCAACGTTGCAAATTTAACTTTATTTACTTTTGAGTAATTGCAAGTAACGTGATTGAGTTGTTTGGATTTAGGAAATCCTAAAGTAGGATAGGAATTTGCCTGATTTGTCTTTCGTTATGAAATCGCCCTCTTTTGTGATGATTGAGCAAATGAATATTTAATTAATAGGGATGTATACGTCCAAATATTTATTTTATAATGAAATGATTTCTATGGGGAAATGGTTTTTTTTTTATATGAAAATATTATTAGGAAACCGAAGTAAACCTATTGATTTTAATTTATTATTGCCGATCAAATGTGCGAGTAGTTATTTAATAAGGGAATGTTTTTAAAGGAAATAGTTGTTTTAAAATGATATGTTGTAAATTGAAGAAGTAAATGTTTATTTTACTATTATTTAAAAGTAATTAGGGAATTTAATAATTGGTTTAAACTTCATCTTTTGTCTGATAGACATTATTAAATTAGTTTTATTAAGGCAATAAATTACAGAATGTTAAGGAAGGAAGTGGATTTAGGAAATCCAAATATAGATTTAATTCCCGTGTGATTGCCCTTCTTGAATGTACACTTCTTCTGTTTTCGTTTTGAGGAGTTTGATTTGAAGGGCTGTTAAGTCTTCTAAAAGGGGTTTAACTTTTGGGGTTGTTGTATTATGTTAGTCAACCGTTGTATTGTTTTGGGTAGTGTGTATAGTTGTATCCTGTTGTATTATCCGGTTTTCACAAACGGGGATGTTTTGTGCCTCCCTTGAATTAAGAGTGGTTTATGTGTTTTGTTGCCTCCAGTGTTTGGAGAGGGTTTTGACTTTTGTTGCCTCTAGTGTTTGGAGAGGGTTTTGACTTTTGTTGCCTCCAGTGTTTGGAGAGAGTTTTGACTTTTATTGTCTCCAGTGTTTGGAGCGAGTTTTCATTATGTGTTCCCCCTAGAGTTGGAATGGTTGTATCTTGTTGGTATGCACTTGGGATTCCCTTGGTGTTTGGTTTTGTTTGGTATGTTGTCAAGTAGAAGAGTGGCTTATGTTAGGGGCCAAATCCCAAAGAGGTAAACTGGGAAACCTTCAGAGGTGGTTTAATCAAGTGATAACTAAAACAATATACTTAGAAGTTAGGTAGTTTTTCACATTAATTAAGATAATTGAGCCTCGCTCATGGACGCAAGGGCTTGTATAGACTTGGGATAAGACGGGAAGGCCTGGAATGGAAATGTCATCTATCTTATCCTTACGAGAGGTATTTGATTCCGCATGAATGAGTATGGGTGCCAGGATTCGGTAGAGGCCACCAGGACAACTCATAGTGGGGGTCGGAGCCTAGGAAGATTCCCAGAGGATATCCCATGACGAGTTGTGTGATGACACTCTTTCTACAACAATAATTGGTATTTGTTTTTATGTGTATGGTCTTCTTATCATACTCAATCTATTTTATTTTTGGAAGCAATGTGACTTATGTTAGTGATGTTAGAGTTGTACTTGTGTTATTCTTATGGTTGTATGGTTCATGTGATTGGTTGGGTCAGTGTGAGTTATCCTGTGTCTAAAGGTTGATGGTCTTGTCTAGGATTCCTTGTTACTATCTCCTAGCACGGGGGGTGAGCCTTCGGGTATCACATGGTTGGGTGGAACGTGCACCTTATCCGTTGGGTTTTCTTCTTGTTCGTGTGGACGAGATTTCCAGTTGGAGAGCTCGTGGGATCCAGTTTCTTTTCATGTGTTATTCATTTCAGTTGTTATTGTATTTTTTTCCCCTCTTATGTTATCGAGGTGGAAGATGTAATTTGTAACCATGTTTATTGGATTTACCTCATTCAGGGAATGAGAGTTGTAACCTTATTGTAAATAATTGTTATTGGAACATGTGGTATTTCTTATGCTTTGTTGTATATATCTTGTATGGAATGTATGTGTTCTTAATTTGTGAAGTAATGAAATGCTATGGTTTCTATACATGTTTCTTGTTTGGGTTTTAAGTAATCTCAGTCTCGTAACCTTAGAAGTTGTTGCAATGGGTAGTGAACTTGCATGTTATTTGTACTTAAACAAAAAAAAAATTAGTATGTTTGAGTAGGTAGTTACAACTTCCCCTAGGGTTGCGTGGCGGGGCATTACAAAATGACAATATCTATAATGAGAAATAAATAAAACTACTAAATGATTTCTCAATGTCAATGATATTACCAATGTGCTTGAAGTTTAATCCTAACATAATTAACCATTCTATATTTTCTTCTCTAATAAATATTAGTGACGACTAAAATAATTTTTTCTAAAATAATTTTCATGGACATAAATTCTAAAGAATACATACTATTATATATGTAATGTAATGTAATGACCCAATTCGTGTACCTTAATTATTATCATTTTTTTTTAATCAAAATTATATATTATTCATTCATCTACATAATTAGGCATCTATCTACACGGGATAAACATTCATCAATACATTATAGTCATTTTCTTATATGTGATAGACACTTCTCTATCCATCTAGGATAGACATCTATTCATATATGATATAGGTATACACTTTGGTGAGAGACTTAGACTCATCATAACCATTCAAGTCTTGAGTGATTCACTAAAGACTACACTTACTTATTAGAAGTGCATAAAGAACACTAACCTCTTACCAACTTCATGGTGGGGTTGATTTCTATGTCAAATTCTCAAAGAGTAGTCATCCATTTCACTCTTCATTTACTTGGATCATTTTACATTACGAGCATCTTTATTGATGAATCTGACATGATGGAAATTACCTAACTCCTTAAAATATAATGGTTGAATTCCTTCATGGATTTTATTAAAGCATAGGTTAATTTTCCTACATTCAGTTACTTCAATTCAACATCTTTGAAAAGTGTGCTCATGAAAACTATTGGCTTCTCTTCTTTAGATTCATTCTTTTGAGTGAGAATTGCTACACATGTATATTTTGAGGTGAAAGAGTAGATGTGGAATGGCTTGGTGTAATTCAAGCTTGTTAGAACTAGGGCATTAGAAATTTCCTTTTGGGTCAACCCACAATATCTTGTTCCACTTGTTGGTCAAAGTAGAACATTAATATCAATAATTTTTTTAATAAAATTTCACTTTATGAAATCTATAGCAACTAAAGCATTAATAATTTGGAGATTATGTGAACTAGTGATTTGTGAGAATTTGTATGTAGATTCTAAATATATTTAAAAAAATAAATTGTGAGTTTTTATGTAATTTCTAATAACTTATTTTTTTAGTAAACAACATTTTTAAAAAGTGACATTTATGATGTCACAGTATTAAAAGAATAAAAATATAATTTTTAAAATTTAGATTGTTAACATCAATATCTAGTCACTAACTTATTTGACTGCAAAATACGACAAAAATTTCTGATGAAAGATGTATAATTAGATGTATCATCGGGTACCTATGTATTTAATGTGAAATTTTCATTTTAAAAAAAAAAATTATGCCCAATGTTCATCAAAATTGCGACACTCTGTGATTTGTGTCGCTATTTCAACATAAACTTAAAGTCAACCATCTCTTTCCATCAATTTGTGGGCCGACATATGCTTAGCCTCCTTAATTTGTGGGCCGACAGGTATATGGTTAGCGTTCGTCGGGGTTTCGATGAATGTTTTTTAATAAATAAAAGTGAGTTCAACAATTTATCTATACTTGCAACAATGTTTTGCTATACTTGCGAATTTGCTATACTTGTGACAGTTTGTGGAGGTTATAGGCTAAATTTTTTTGGCACAAAATATCAAAATTATTAGATTTTGTTCCCTGTCTATGATTAAAAATTATTGGAGTGTGAGTTTGATATTTTTTGAAAATCTAAATATTCAAGCTTGGTATAGAAAAATCATGTCAGATAATATTAGTGCAGAACAAAATGAAGAGACACTTGCTAGATTGTGGGCTAGATTGAAAAGAAAGGGTGATGAGAAATGTTATTGTCCTTGCAATAATTACAACTTGGATTAAAGACAAGAAGAATTTTAATCACAACATCTGAGAAACATTGTAGGTAGCATGGTCATGTTGAAGGGGGGCATGATTATTGTTCATTGGTAAGTTGTTCATTATATGTCTTTCTATTGATTGAATTTGTAAATATTTATATCGTTTTAACATTATATATATATATATATATATATAAAATCACTTGATCATGACCATAGCTTATTTGTGTCGATCATTATTATAAAGGTGGGGTGCCCTAGGGCACATGATATGGATTATCATGACCCGAAGAATGTGGTTTTGCAAGCAGAGGAACATGGAGCTATGAATATCGAAAATAAAGTTAATGATCCTATGGAAGAAGATGATCATGCACTAGAAAACATAGTTGAAGATGATGGTACAAATACATTGATCCATGACACATTTAGTGGCACAGTTGATCATGATGATCGCGATGACTTTGATGATGTTCATGATTTACCTATACTTGAGAAGGCATACAAGCCCCTTTATGAAGGCTCCCAAAAAACTCTCCTCTTTGTTGTATTGTTGCCGGTGAACTTGAAGGTTATGAATAGTTTATCCAACATAGAAATCTCATGGATGTTAAGGTATGTCATATATGTCATCTTTTTTCATCTATTTTTATTGTTAGTTCATCACTAGTAAATAAATGATGAATTATGTACCATTAATATTCTTTATATTAACAAATTATTTTTTTGTTGTAGATTGATAGGTGAATTTTTGTTACCACCATCAAATATTTTACCTCGCTCATACTGAGATTTATCTACCATTATGAAAGATATTGGAATGGCGTATCAAATAATAGATGCATGTCCCAATGATCATATTATATATTATAAACAACATGAATTTTCAACAAAATGCCCAAAATGTCATATTAGTAGATATTGAACAGATCAACTAACAAAAAAGGTGTCTCGCAAGATTCTTCATTATATTCCCATTATTCTACGTATGCAATGATTATTTAGGTGCGAAAGCTTAGCGCAATTTATGGATTACCATGCATAGAATAGTAGTGGAGATTCCATTATTTGAATGCTTGTGGATGGTTTTACATTTAGGGACATGGGGGAAAAATGGCCACACTTTAAAGAAGAACCTTGTAATCTCATGCTTTCATTGGCAGTGAACAGTGTCAATCCATTTGGAGAGTTGAGATTTATTTACTCGGTTGTGGCCTATTTTTGTTATCAACGATAACATTCCTCCATGGATGTCAATAAAGAGGGAGCACATAATGTTGGCAATGATTGTTCCAGGTATTTGTTTACATCAATTTTATTTAACATAGTAGCATCTCATTTGTCTTATTTGTTGCATAATGATTTATATTTTTTTTATTTAATAGTCATGTACATTAATTTATATATATTACAGTAAAATGGTTATAATAATTATGTAATGTTTATGTTCATTCAACTAGGTAAGTACCAAGTTAAAGATATGAATGTATATATCGAACCTTTTATCAACAAGTTACTAAAGTTATGGAATGGCGTCACTATGTATGACGTCTCTAGACCAATAGGACAATTTCAATTTCAATTCCATGCAATGCTTGTATGGAAAATTCATGATGCCTCAAGGCTAACACATTTTTGTGGTATGTTATAACGTCTGACTGCACTTTAACGATATTTAATTTTATGAAGTAGATATCATGCGTGTTTTTTAAATAATCTATTCATTATATATAATTATAAAAAATTGACATATTTAATCCAATTATATATGATCTTGCAGGTCTTCAAACAAAGGGAAAATTTGCATGTCTAGTTTGTGGTCCAAAGATGAAATCTCATTGTTCAACAAGTTTAGGAAAGCAGGTGTTTGATGAGTATAGACACTTCCTCCACAAAAATCATAAGTATCAAACTACTAAAAAACATCTTTTCAATGGGAAAGAAGAGACTACATCAAAACCACAAAGAATGACACCTCGCCTATGGAAGTTGGAATATAATAGAATTAATCCTCAAGGTTATACATTAGATCAAATTTTTTATCTATCATATATGCTATGTTTGGAATTTATATTTTTATATTGTGTTTTGTTTACTCATGTTGTAATTGAAAATGATTGTTGTTGTAAATTTGTTTAACTTATATGCTTCATGAAGGTCACCAAGGAATTAATGGCCGACTTCCACAGTGACTAAAAAATTATCCCAGACAATTTAGTAGGTTGCCCTACTATGAGCAGCTACAAATTGTGCATTTGTTTGATACAATGCATATCAGAAATAATATAACATAAACTTTATGGAAAATATTGGATGGAGGGAATGACAAAGAAAAAATTGTCAAAATTTGTAGTGATATTCTCCTCGCCAATCATGTAATGAAAAATGTTATTCAATTAAATAGCGATGGATACCAAATTAATATAAGCACCCTTCCTTGGTTATTAGCGAAGCAACAAAGCAATGCTATAAAAGAAGTCATGAAAAATTTGATTTCCCACAAGATTTGTTGCAAACATAAACAATATCATAACAAAGAAAGGTGAATTTGAGTTAGGGATGAAAATGCATGATTGACATACCTTAATTAAGGTAATTATTCTAGTATATTTTATATATATTTGTACATTGCATGTACTTTTCAGTGTATTATGTTTACTAGTTTTTGAAAAATAATGAAAAGATCATTTTATAATCGTTGCAGTACGTTCTACCTCTATCTCTCATAGACAACTTTGACAACAATGTCAAACAAGTTATATATGATCTTGGAAAATACATGAGGTAAGTAGCGATATTTGTTCAATTCGTTGTATAGATCTTATGTTTTCCATTTTTTTTACTTGTTATGTAATATATTGTATATTTTTGTTAAATCTTGTTAATATATTTGCGCCTTGAATCACTTGTAGATGGCTGTCATCTAAAGAAATCCATAAAGAAGATATAAATTATTGGAGGAGAAAAATTCCTCGTCTAATGTGTGTCGAAATGCAAAAGTTTCTACCTTCGACATTTTTCAATGCACAAGAACACTACCTTATACACCAAGTTGAGGAGATTGAATTGTGTGGACCTGTACACACAAGGTCAATGTGGATGGTTGAGAGGCACTTGAAAATTTTTGAAGTCTTTGGTTAGAAAAGAGCACATCCTGAGGGTTCTATGGTGGAGAGGATATCTAGTATACGAACCATGGTGTACATACTTGAATATCTTCCTAAATTTGCAGCAAAGATCCATGTCGATCACATTTGGGATCCCAACTCCATTAACAAATTTGAAGGGGAGTACCTAATGGGGAAAGGTAGATTGAGGAAGGAGGTAATTATAAGATGGTCATGGAGATTAATTAGAATACATTTTACATTTCCTTCAATTGCTTGAAAAGAAACAACAGAGAACTAGTCCAAATGAAAGAATCTTCCACACACAAATAGAAAAGTACTGGTATTGTATTACTCCAGAAAATAAGTCTTTCAAAGCTGAAAAGTATTAAAATCTTAAAAAGTGTTGATGATCAAATATTACAATTTGAATTTCATATATATAAGGAGAAGACCTTGTTAGCTCTAAAAAAATGCAGGCAAAATGTGTAACGCCCCGCCGTGCAAACCCCAAAGGACAACTACAACTGACAAATTACCGCACAATTTTTTTTTTGAAAGTGAAATATTGCGTAAGATAAATATGAACATACATTACATGAAAAACAATTATGCATTTACAGAAACATGAACATCATATGGGGTGCACGAAATGATGTTACAAAACCTAGACTCTTAGCAAAATGATTGTGAAAGAAACCAAGATTACAATAAAATAACATACAACCATCCATGATCATAAGAGATGAAATAGATACATAATTTTATTACAATTGAATTCATAGTTCAATATTACAATTGTGGAGAATATTTTCACAGATACAACACATCATGGATACAATAATACATTACAAAATGCTTCCCTTAAATCAACGGGAAGAGTACATCAAGTACAATAATAGTACATCAAGGAAGAATAACATGCAAAGCGTGGAATCATCTTCAACCAAGTGAAGCTCTGAAACTCTACATCCGCTTCCACATCAAACACACACAGGAACCCAATGGGGTGCATAGCACATTCCACCCGACCACGTGGGTCCAAAGACCCACCCCCCATGCTAGGAGTTGACAAGAAATACCCTCAACCAAAATAGTCAGGTGAACGATAACAAACAAGACTCCATGACAAGAGTAACAATAACATGAGAACATTTGCTTCTAGAGGAACAAAGGCAGCAAGGGGGAAACCACAAACATGCAAGGTTGCTAGAGGGTGAAGTGTCATCACATGGCTCGAAATGGGTTACCCAATGCTGATCTTCATAGGTTACTGGCCCCCGTCTTGGGTTACCTTGGCAACCTCAACCAATCCTCGACCCCCATTCTTACACATGTGGAATCAACTCACCTTTCATGAAGACAAGGTAGTTGAAATTCCATTCCAGGCCTTCTCATCTCATCTCAAACCTAAATGAGCGCTTGGGCCATGAGAGATGTATCCATTATCTTTTATTAGTTTGTGTATACTACCCATCCCCCTAATTATTTAATTAGGTTATCACTTGATTACTCAACTTCCGCACGAGTTACCTAGGATACCACTTAGGGTTCCAATACCCGTGGGAAGCCACCCTCCCTACTAGAAACAAAACCCAAAAACACAAACGGGGTAAGCTAGCTTGCGCAAAAATATCAAGGCCAAAATGTAAATACATCTAGTGAGGCATGCTCCATCTCATGCTAGAATTCCATAAATAAGCAACTTCCAAGTGCAAGGCTAAATCCACCAAAAATCAAAATGAGAATAAGAGAAAATGTTCACAAAACCAAAATGGAAACCAATTATGAAGCAACATATTCCTTCCCCTCCTCTAGAAGCCCAAGAAGAACGACTAACCAAAAACCCACAATCGAGGGTAAAATGAGGAAACACGATTCCAACACAAAGCTTCAACATATAAAATCCCCTCCAGAAAAAAAAATTCACAGGGAAAAACATCAATTTGGAAACATCAAAACATACTTAGCTCCCACTAGCATATTCAAGGTACGAGATATCAAGGAACACTCACATAATCACTAACTTACTTGACGAATTTATAGCAAGCACTCAAGTAACCAACATATTCCTGAAATCAACATATAATAACAAATCATCTAATACATGATTATAAACAAAACCACTTTTAAAAGGATAATCTAACTAACTTCTTAAATAAACCCTTCATTTATACATTTATAGTTAAACCTAATTTATCAAATATAATCATTTATTTAAAGAGACCAAATATTCTTTTCTAACATTTAACTACCCAAGCCTCTTGATTCAATAGGAGAAAAAAATAAAAAATAAAATATTGCCATATAAATTTCTTCAACATTGGACTTTCCCTAAGCGGACCTAAATACCCCTCTAACAATAATTATCTGGCCAATTCTATTAAATAATATAATTAACCAATGTAATTGAGATATCCACATATAATAATAATAGATCAAATATCATATTCAACATAAATGCACATCACTCACTATATCCATATTATTATCCTGTTAAGTGAGCATCACTAATTGCTTTATTCAGCCATCATATTTGACTTACAAAACTACACAATTAGAATAAAATAAAAATAAAATAAGATTATATATACATATAACAAATCACCTCAAGCATATTTAATCACAACCAACCTACCTTCACTAACACTACAAGAACATTTTAATCAACATTTACATTTTGTCCTTTCATGGTTTAAGAGACGTTTTAAATCATTTAAAACTATATAACATATTTTGGTAATATTGGTATTTGCACTTATAAAAAAATGAAAATAAAATAAAAATAAAATAAGATTATATATACATATTACTTAATTACCTCAAACATAAGAATGTAAAGAAATTGAATCTATGATAAATTCATTTTATATACATATACTTATTTGCATTTAAACATTATTTATTCAATTGTTTATTTATTCTTTTTTTAAATACATAAAATTATAGAGTATTTTTTTTATATAAAATTGAATTTTACTTTTAAGAGGAAATTTAAAATTATAGAAATGATAACGCTATCTTTTCCTCATATATATATTTATTATTTAACTACTAGAAGGAACGATTTTTTCTTTATTTTTCCTTTCTAAAGAAATTCAAATGGCCTATATATTTTTCCATTCTTTGCTTATATTCTTACTTATTGAAAAATATACTCCCCTTCTATTTTTTAAACTAGTATAATCCTTTCTAAGAGGGAATAAAGGGTATATTCTCTTCCCCTTAATTCAGAGATGTTAAACGTATGTGTGTGTTCACGTGGGACTTACAGTTTATAATTCAAGCCTTCCTTTTTAAAAGTAAGGTATTGATTTCTTAAAGGGAGATCAAATTTTTTTTTTCTTTTAAATACATGTCTATTTCAGATTAAATCAGAAGCGCTCAAAATGGGGTGAGACAATGAGTATTTCTTTGCCTAGTTTTTTTTTAAAATTTCCCAAACCCCTAACTTGGTATCCCATTTTTTTCCCTGTGCTAAAGCACTGCAAGATAGGAAGAAGGGGCGACAGCCATTATTTGCAGGGAGATAACATGGAATTTTTTATATTTTGTTGCATCTCACATTGTCTTCTCTCCTGTATCACACTCTAGACATTTATCTATGTTACAGCGGCAGATCCAGGGCATCATTTTTCTGAAAGAGATGGGAAGTGTTGTTTAACATTTAATTATATTGAGCTGGCTGTTTGTGAAATAGCTTAGGGGACATTTTGCAACCAAAAAATAACACTAAACACTGGAATGGACACATAAATGAATATATGTATCAGATGGATTTATAACCCAGCAGCGCACCTAAATAAATTGGACGACAGGCAACAACTATAACAAATTCCAAATAGGGGTTCAAAGCTACACCCTTATCAAAGATAATCAAAGGCTCACGTAAATGAAACTGCATAAATCTATCCACCAGAGCTGGGTGCCATCCTAGAACTCCTCCTTCACGGAAAAAAAACAAGTTTATGATGGGTCGACTACATGCAGCAACCATACATCTACAGTTTATGCTCTAATCCAGTTTCAGCTCTAATCAAGCCATGGTGCCATCTCTACAGACACAGGCATGTAAGTAAAATCGAATCTCAAAGGACTGAAATACTATCACAGGCAGCCAAAATCGAATCTCAAAGGACTGAAATACTATGGCTGACTTCAAGGCTCGATTGGGGACAACATCCCATTCATAATTAAAAGCCAAACATTAAATAAAATCTGCAGACGTGATATTTCTAGCAAGGGCCGATTACTACATAGCACAGGGCAGCGATGAAATTCATTCAAGCCATTCAGAATAAAACATAGAACAAATAATGATTTTCTTAAAGAAACAATCTGAGAAGAAAAGAAAAAGGAGTTCAAGCAATTGATCTTCAGACGGCAAACAGTAGAGGATTTGCTTCCAAAACCAGAGAAAAGAACAATTTCTAGTGCAACATCTACCTGAACTCTCCCGCTCGGTAATGAAGAGGAAAATTGAGTTAAATCCCACCGCTTCTTCCAAAATTCCCTCCTCTGAATAAAAAACAATCTCTTTTCTTTTTACTTTTAACCAGAGCACAATTCACTGTTAA
>VDFB02058242.1:35236175-35272135 GCA_007258455.2 Sequoia sempervirens
AATTCATTGGAGCCCAAAATGGAGGAGGATGAATTGTGAAGGAAGTTGCAACAACACCCGACACCTAGGAAACATTTAAGATCATAAGGAACCCTTCCAATGAAAACCAAGTGCATATAAAAGTTCTAAATGGAATGTACATGCAGATGTTGTGAGATATATAATATTATTCTTGACTAAAAACCCAAAGATCAATTAACTGCCAATTTTCAAGGTGAGTCGGGGTGGGACACTAACACTACAACAATTGAGATGACCATTGTCACACAATTATAGGGCGAGTATCAACTCTCAAAGGGCCTTGGAAACAAAACACAAGTCCTCAATGTAATCTCAAACTCGGTCAAAATCCTATTCATTATTATGCTCGTATTTCTATTATGTTAATTGTATGTCTAATTTTTGTTAATCAAGAACATCAGAATACTTTCATCAGAATTCTTGTGCGATGATGGATTGCAGAAGACTCGAATCCACCATATCCTTTCGTTGGAGGGTCTTTGAATGCACTGGATAATGCATTCTCCTGGGCAGAGTATACTACTAACAAACTTATGACAATTTAAGGGAAAGAATAAATTGTTAATTTTACTCTGTATATGAATCATCTGTTAATGTTCCTAACCATATTCCTGGTAGATTAATTGAGCAGCCGGGTTTTAGAATATCTCTAAGTAAGCGTACATTATGTTGCAGGAAACATAACATTAAAATTATATTAGATCTCCATGCTGCTCTGGGCTCCCAAAATGCACACGACAACAGTGGCACGAGAGACAACTTTGTTGAATGGGATTCCCAAGGTAGCCTTTCAGTGATTGAGTTTCTTGATATCAGGTACACTCTCTCGTCAACACTTGATTTTTAATACCAACATGGCTCAATTAATTAAATTATTACAATAGATATATTGAGTAGTTTGTTTTGAGTTTGTGGGGTGTAGAATGGATGGTTAAGCCATTGAAGGACATGGATGATGGTCATAGTTTTAAATTTACAGTGGATATCACATGTGACTCAAGTTTCATATTATTCATACTTTCCCATAGGCAATATTATTGCAATGAGTTTTGTTTTTCTTAGTTAATTAATTATTAATAAGTTGGTTTTCAATCAATCAAAAACAATAATTTAAAAAAAAAAAAAATCAATTTTACAAAGTTAATTTGTAAAATATTTAACTTTATAAACTAGAAAAAATATTTTTTGTGAAAAGTTTTGTGTGTTATTGAGAGATTTTAGGAAAAGTGAAATGAACTCTTATTTTGCCTATTTATTTTTAAGATAATTGAACTATTATTTTGCTATTTTTTAGAAAATTAAACTATTATTTTTCCTATTTTTAAGAAAACAAAACTATTATTTTGCCTATTGTTGAGTGCATCCAAGCTTCTCAATTAAACTTCTCCCCATATTACATAAATAAAAGTAGAAGAAAAAAGGTAATTTTGATCAGCTTATTTAACAAATTATTTTTACTACAATGAAATTTATCGATACAAATAAACAATATAAGAATGGAATAACTCTATCTTATTTTCCTTATATTTTTTTGTGGGAATTGAGAACTTGATTATTTTCTAAAATTTAAACTACCATTCACATGAACTCAGCAGCATGGAAATTTAATGACTTTAAAATTTAAATGCCTCATTTAACCGTTCTCTTTTTTATGGGGATGTGAAGAACCCGAACCCTGCAAGGTCACACACTTTATAATATGATGTGTAATGCATTAATAATATTCAAGGGTGGAACACATAAATAGGGTTTGAAAAATTAAAAAAATAATAAAACTTTAATGAAATGGAAGAAAAACAAGGTAAGTTAGTAATAAATTAAACATAAATTAAATAATAATAATAGAATAATAAAAAATAAAAATTGAAATTCATATATTGTTATTATTACAAATAATTTTAATGACAATTAATAGTTTTTTTTAATCTCACCTAAATTATATTATACATATTTTTACTTAACAAAAATATTATATCAAAATTAATATGTAAATAAAATTTATTATTTAATTCTTTCATATAATTTTATTATATAATCAGTTCATTTTATTTATATTTATTTAATATAAAAAATTAAAAATTATTATTTAAATTTATATTATACAATCAATAACTATTAATTAATATAATATAATAAATTTATATTATATTATACATATTAATATGTAACATAATTATTAGATAAATTTTATATTTATATAATAATTATCATTTTTTTCTTCTAATTATATTATACTATCAATTTGATATTTATATTTTTCTAATATTTAAAACTTTAATATATAATTATTTTTATATAATTAATAATTATAAATACTAATATTTAAATGCATTATCCTACAATTTACATTATAATGATTTATATTATTTATGTAATTTTAATAAATGATAATGCTAATACTATAATTAAAAAAATTAACATTCACATTAATAAAACTTACATTTGTTTTTATTAAATCTAAAATACTATAATACTATAAAGGCAAGTACTAGCCACTACGTGGCACTTGTTAGGATCTCACAAATAATATTGTGGCTAATGCTTGATCCTCTTATATAAGAAAAATAGATCCTTTTAAAAGAACATTAAAAAAAAACCTATCTTTCTTATTAGTTCTTGCCAAGGAACTATAGGCAACCCCTTGATCTTAACTAGTGATTAAATGTTTTGATTGCAGCGAAAAAAAATTCATTATTTCCTTTATGATACATTATATCTTTATTTTAATACATTATATTTTAAATTTCTTAAAGTTAAATGCCTGAAAGGTACAACTTTTAGAATTCAAAGTGGCCTGCTCGGTTTTGGGCAGGCTGTTTAGGGCCGAAGGTTGAAAAATGGAAAGACAAAAATTTGAGGAATTTTTTATGGCAGTTTTTGAAGCAGTTTTCAAAGATTTTTACACCAACAAGTTATTCTTTGCATTTGAATCAATTTATCCAAAATATTTTAACAATTCAAAATTTATTTTCCCCAACTCTAAATTAATTACCTTTTAATCTATCTTTTTTAACTCAAGTGAAACAAAATATTATTCATTCTAAAATTTTATTTACTTATTACATCTTAAAATATAATTAAAAAATTATTATATAGTATATGAAAAATAATCTAATAACAAATTAAAATATATAAACTATATAATATAAAACATTTAATATATTTTTAGTATATTATATTATGGAATTATTTTTGAAATATTATACTAATATATTAAATTATCAAGAATTATATTATAATATATATATAGCATGTATAACTTTAATATATAATTTAATATATTAAATAATAATTTTATAATATTATATTTTGATTTTTAATAATCTAATATATTATTTTTTTAACTAGCTATTAATACTTATGTTTCTAACCAATGAGAGTTCAATTTGTTTTGTATTTAACAAATATTTGTATATTATTAAAGTGTAGATGCAAATTATATAACAAAACATATTTGAGAAATGAATTTTCTTAAATGTAATTGGCTGGAAAGTTTTGATTGATAAGGGCGATTTATACGGAACCATTTTGATAGTGGCGATAATAGTGGCATATGGAAAGGCATTGGTTGTTGGAATGTGGTCGACAAAACTAAAACCATTATCAAGTACGAAGCTGACAGTTTGATATTCAGAGCAAACAAACCAACTACAATATCCGCGTGCATGCATTGGCAAGAGGAAATGGTTTACTTTGCGAGGTATTCTTGTGCATTCATATTTGTTTCATTTTCCTTCGATTTATATCACGCTGCAACTTCATCAAACTCTTCTTTTTGGTAGGTATTTGATTTTCCGTTGATTTCCAATTAACCAGGCTTGATATTGTTGCTATACAAAAGAAAAAATTCGACTTTGTTTAGGTACTCAGCTACTTCGTCATCCTTTTATTAATAATAAGTACCATGTTTAATTTTGTTAGCTTTTGTTTCATTATAAAATAATTGCTCCCCTGTTTGATTTATGGAGTTATCAATCCACTGGAACAAATCATCGACACTTGCATAATTTGTCACATTGCCAAAACATATGGTAGTTCAAGTATTTCACCTTGCTTGTTCAATTAAAAAGATTTAGAAACTCTTTTTTATTAAGTATGATTCTATTGTTAACAAGAAAGTGGTAGCCTTAAAATGGACCGTAATAAATTTGAACAGGGGTTAAGGAATGAGATAGTGACAAAATTCTTACCTAACATAGTAACCTTGGGGGTCTTTCAGTTCTTTTTCAATGATAAAATGACAAGAGTGTAACCTAGAATTGTATCCCCATGATAACTTTAACTGCTTCATATCTTCATTTCCATTAGCTTTGGAGGAAGAAGAAATTCTTAAAATTATAAGTAAAAAAAGAGAGGCTAAATTCCTAAAATCATCGAATCATTAAGGATATATATTTACTTAATTAAAGTTTGATTTTTTTGTCCATTATCATTCCTGAGTCTTCCATAAACATCATTATTCCATAAATCAAAACCTAATCTAACTCCAAAACTTTCCAAGTTTTACATTAATATAAGGGGATAAGGCTACATAGATCAAACATACCCCTACTTGGTAGTCTTGTTTCTTTCTTGTAGTTTATTTGTTAGGCTTTAAGATTTAGATTTTCTAATTTACGTCATTATTTTTAAATAAATAAAAAAATTGTGTTTCATTATTATTATTTTTTTCATCTCTCATTTATGGTTTGTAATTTTTCTAATTCTTTTCTAACTACATCTACTCATCCTTCTTTTTTACACAAATCCACTTTCACCTTCATTCCATCCACTACTATCATATCAAATTATGCATCATTCCTCACACAACATGCTCCAAAGATAAAAAGAAATCACCTTAGCCTGCAAGAGGCATAACATATTCCTAATGGCACATGATTGATTGAATTTGCATCGCAAGAGCCATCCAACAATACTTCATATCATAGAAGTCAGCTTCAACTCAACAAAACCAAAACACTAAGCCAACTTAGACATGCAAAGGAAAATAGATTACTCCTTTTGCCCCTTTTTTGGGAACATTATCATTTGTGTAGAAAACTATAACATTTATGCAGGTTAGTTATACATGACTCTACATACAATGAAAGTTCTAAAGATCTTTTCTTTTTTAAAGAGGATTTAGATTTTTCTTTTTTAAAGAGGATTTTTTATCATATATGTTGAATGGTTAACGAAATCTTTGAACTCATTAATATTCACATAATGCTAGAAACATGTAAATTGTGCTTTCTTCATGGCCTAAAAGCATAACCAATATCTCATAATTTTGAAGTGAGCAAAATTCTTCGTTATAAAGGTCATTTTCAATAGAAGACAAAGTTGAATCCTCGTGATCCAAATTTAGGTGACAACTTGTAGTGCCCTCCATTCTCACCGTAGATGTGTAGGAAGTTTGACTTTGGAACTTGAAGACGAAGATGTATTGACTTGTGTTCAAGCCTTGTGGTTGCAATATGGGACATGCACTTCTGTTAGTGTTTTGGTGAGTATGGTGTATATTGTCATGTTATTATTATTATGTAGAGATTTACTTGGATATTTAAGTGATGCAATAGTGTGTTTGTGGAAAGGGCGACATTATACCATTGGACGTATGTGAGACATACGAGAATGAGATATGATTGCTAGAGTTCATTTCCTAGTGCTTCGGCTATTATACACATGTGCTCTAAATTGTATGTTTGAGTGAACAGGTACTCGGCCATGTCTCCACCCGAATTAGTAGGTCTGAGCATGCCTCTAATCCCAATGGTGGTTGAAGAGATAACATCTAGGCTCAAGTTATAACCTAACTGTAGTCATTGTCCCCAACTAGGGACAATGGATTCATTGTGTGATCACCTTTTTCAGGTTGTCATGGGACAATGTCCAATCTCCTTTACCCTATGATTGGAGTGTTGCACATGTGTGAATCTTTTCTGTTGAGTTATGTGATTGTGTGACTCCAATGTCTAGCTTTGAGTGTGGATTCAGTTCTAATGGTACTAAGTCCTTTAGTAAGTCAGGTTAGTCATTGTTGTGACTATTCTTGTTATTTATGTTTTGATGTGAATGTTTCTTTTATGTGAGAAGTTATTTTGTAGTTTATTCCTAGCCTTAGATGTGGATTATTTGAGTGAAGTTAGATATTAGGTCACTCATGTTAGTTGTTATTATTTAATTGTTATTAGTATTATTGTGATTATATGTATATTATGTTTTATAAAAATAAAGTTATAAATATTAACATATTCTAATGTTATTTATTAAATATTAATGTTTATTAGTAAATATTTGAATATTAATATGTAAGCATATGTTATATTTATGTTTTGATTTACTATTTTGGTAGAGTGATTATTTTTAAGGAGGTTATTTTATCTTTTATAATATTTTGAATTTATTTAGTGGGAAACCCTAAACAAATAAGTTAATTATGTGAGTTAATTTGATTATTTAATTTATTTTAATTATTTTATTAATGGGATGAGGATAGGTACTTTAATTTAATATTTTAGCAATTTATTTTATGAGAGGATTTTATTTCTTTGTTTTATTTTGGAAAAGAAGAGTCTTTCTGGGAAAAATAAAGAAAGTTACTTTCATTTTTGTTTTTCTTTCTTTTTTGAATTTAATTAGTTTTATTTATGAGAAAAAAAAGGGAAATGAGGGTTTCACTTTTTTTGCATAAAATTTTAGAGGATTTTGGAAAAAAGAAGAAGAGATTTTTGAGAGTTTTTGAGAATGGTGCGATTTTATGTAGTTTTGGAGTAATTTTTCGAAGGTTTTTGGGAAATTTGGAGGAGAGATTTGAAATTCAATTATGATTTGAGGGGAATAGATTTTGTTGGGGAATTGTGGTTTTTGAAAAACTCTAGATTGGAGAGTCAAAAGTTCAAATTTTTCGGAGCTCGGCATCAAAATCTCATCCATGTCAAGCATTGGATCTAGGTTGGATTTTGAAATTTTTTGTTTAAATTTTCTTTTTGAATGTAAGAATAATTTGATTGATTTCTCTCTCTGATTCTTGAAAATAAATGATAGATATTTTTATTCTATGTGTGACTGAAACATTTATTTATTCCAGAATAAAAATTAATACATGTTTATTGTCTCAATTCTCTACCAATAAAATGGTCTGATTATGTCACCCATAATTTTGTTTTTACGAACTAGGTTGGTGATAATTTTAAAGGGTCTTTGTGTTTTGTTGTCTTTTAAATTATTTTCAAAAATCTCAAAAACTTAGATCGTAGTTTTTGAGATATGGTTGAAACACGGGGCTGCTGTCAGGCTGCTCCTCCATGACTGTAAATACTCTCTTGTTTCTCCCTATAATTGCAACCAGTCAATGAAAGACTAGGATTTTAGATTTCTAAGAATTTGAAAGTGGTTAAATTAATTAAAATTTTAAAATATTATATTTTGGAAAAGATCTGGTTGTTGGGTTTCTTATTTTGTCATTTGGTTGTAATCGAGTATACCGAAAAGAGGTTTTTTTGTGGGAGTCGTTTGTTGTTTTGCATTTTGTAAATTTTTGAGTCATTTTTGTTTAATTCTTCTTGTGCTTCTGAGTAATCGAGGGCCAAATCTGAAATGGGTCTTTGATAGATTTAGATTTTGAGTTGTTTTGAGTGTTTTATGGTTGTTTTATGGATGACAAATTTACTGTTGTCAAGAGGAAAAATTAGTTTAGTTTTGAAGTTGTATAGAAGAAAATAGCTCTATCATTTTATCTGTATTGTGTTGTATTATTTGTGCTTGAATGTGTTATTGTATTTATGTTGATAATCCTTTTTCATTTGTGAAAACTTATTTTGAGGTTTTTGTACCGTGTAAGGATCACTTATACCAAAGTTATGTATTATTGGTCTTGATTATAAACCATTAAATTGAAGATTGACTATTATGTTATAAGATTGTACAAATGATGTTATGTACTTCATTGTATGTGTTGTGGTATAATGATCATCTTTTGAGTTTCCTATCCATTTGTGTTATGTGATTGGGTCTCTAGAAGTATCTAAAAGTCTTTGTGGAAGTCCTTGTGATTTTTAGTTGATTCTTATTTTAGGTAGTCTCCATTGGATGTTTTGTGTCAGCCACTTGTTGTATATGTTGTTTGTGTGTGTGGGGCCTAGTGTTGTCTCCTAGCACGGAAGGAGTAGGCCTCAGGGTTCCACGTGGTAGGTGGTATTTCTGAACCATCCATTGGGGTTTAGGCGGTGCAATTCATGCGCAACATGGAGAGTTTCCTTTCACTTCATTCTATAGCTAAATTTATGTGTAGGTGATATTTCCATGAAGATTGTGTTTAATATGTATTTTAGATATATATATATATATATATATATATTCCTCTTAAATGAATATATCTTATATGTTGTAGCATTCTTGTAATGAAAATGTAAATAAGTCGATATAACCTTGAAGATATATTTATTGTTGTTTATTATGTAATAAAAAGGTTAACATAGAAATGTATTTAAGATGCATATGAACTTAATTTAGTAGTAGATGTGATATATTTTTATGTACCTATTTTATGGCATTGATTAAGATTAGGATTATATTGGCATAGTGTTAGATGAGGTTTATTTATAATTAAGTTATGTTATCATGTGTAATTTGATGTATGAGATTTAATTTACATTCAAAGAATTGATTGGATGTGATCTTAGTGTATCAAATGTCTTTCTATAGGCTTAGTTAGTGTAGATGTATTGTAGTGGCGATGTTAGAGGACCATGGTGGATAAGTGTGTAAATGGGCTATAATTAATGTCACTTTTAGGTCATAATGTAATTATGATATGATGTTAATGTAATGATGTCATCCATATTAATTTTTTGAGTTGCATTAGTTAGTGTTACCTTAGTTTCTTTAAGGAAAAAAAAACAAAAAAAAATTATTGGCATATTGTTGAAGGTCTTTTGTGTTAATCCATCAGGTCCCTTAACAAGGCGTTACACAACTGTTTTATCCTGACTAATTGTTCCTAAAACACAATAAATACAAACAAAACTATTCTAAAACTTTCTCGCAGGAACTTCGCTGCTCAGCAACTCTTGTTATATATTGTTTTCATTTTGTTTCCAAGTTATATTAATATATATGATTAAATTTCAATTTTTTCTTTATTTGTTTTATATGAAATATATTTATTAGGTGTATGTATTTAGGTATGCTAAGAAGGAGACTCTTTTAGGAATTGAACTATTGAACGAGCCTTTTCTAGACTTGAGTAAATTGTAAACATATTACAAAAATGGATATAACATCATTCAAAAGTACTCTTCTACAACATATGTGGTGATGTGTAATAGATTTGGTCTTCATGATTCCAAAGAATTGCTCTCAATGAACAATGGTTTAACACAAACTATAATTGATGTGCATTACTACAATGTATTTCATCCCAAATTAGAAACAGTTCAACAAAACATAGACTTTGTTAAATATAATAGAGATAGAGCTCTGAGAGACTTAGTGAGTGTCAATGGTCCACTCATTTATGTTGGTAAGAATCTAATTCATATAAATTGTCATTTAATTTTTCATAAGCAATAAGAAATTATAACAATATAAATTGGGATGTCATGGTTTTTTTTATTATTATTAGGGGAATGGACATCAACATGGAAAGCAAAAGATGCAAAGAAACTAGACTATCAAAGATTTGTGGAAGTACAATTACAAGTCTATGGAAAGGATTCCTTCAGATGGGCTTATTGGAATTATAAGATTCAAGATCCAAAGGGTGACAATCATTGGAGTTTTGAATGGATGATCAAAAATCAATATTTCCAATTACAATAAAAATATATACTAAATCTACATATAAATAAATAAACTTTATAAAATGTGTAACACCCCTCTATTTTGGATCTTTTAATTGGCAGTATTTTTCTTTGTTATGTGTTTCTGTTATGCTGTGACTTTGGTACTTGGTTACTATTTGATCGCAAATTGTAAATCGATGTGAATGTTATATTTTGATGTGATGGTATTTTACTCTGATATTATCTTTATGACACATGTTTTGGATTAACTTAGTAGATAATTGAATTAATGATTTTTTATGCTTTTGATCATATTATTGATGTTAGAATTGTCGGTTAGTAATTTTGTATTGGTGAAGGGGACGGGGTTGTACCACTCGCTTGCGAGCACCCTACGATTTCGAGATTTCCTCTTCACGGTGTGTTTGATCATATTATGTATATATGCATGTTCAATATATTCTTTATTCGCAGGTTGATAGGTACAAGACATCGACTCCACCTGGTTCACAGGTTTGAGCATGTCCACTGGACAACGATATTCGATTGGAAGATAGTAGCTAGGTTTTCCGTGCCAAGCCATCACCCTAGTCATAGTGTGTCGTCGGGTTGTAGTCGGGTTTAGTTGTTTTAATGTTGTCCTTTTTGTTAGAATCACCAAGATCACCTGCATGCAAGATGGATACCTGTCACATGCAAAAGATATGAAGAACGAAAAAGCAATGTTCTCAGAAAACCTCTCTGTGAAAATGCATTAAGAGAATCAATTATTACAATGTGATCAATCCTTATGAAGGAGATCATGAAACCCTAAAAGGGAAACCCTAAATGAAACCCTAGTGTGCACACTTAATAATTAATAATTAATTATTAATGTGCCTAAGTTTAGCTTAAGTAATAAAGAGGAATAAGTGACTTAATTAATTAATCAATGTGATGTAATTAATTAAGCATAATAACTTATTACTCTAACACTTTTCACCTTGGCTATTTATTTAATTTCAAATTATAAAGGTTATTAAATGACTTGTGTAGTTAAAATGATGATTAATTATATCTGGTTGCAATGTTGAAATGTTAGTTATTTTATTGATTAATTTAATTTAATTAATAAAATAATCTAATCTTGGATTAGATTTAGTTTACTGATTAATTAAGTTAATGGTGATAAAATGAATTAAGTTAGTTGTTTTGACATTATTGGATATTTAGATTTAAATAAAAATTAAAAAAAAGCATGTTTGGAAAATAAATGTTTGTTTTAAATTGCACTTTTTGAAAATTAATATGTAAAATAATTTCTTTACAAAATTTTAAATTCTTTTTAAAAATAAATTTTTAAATGCATGAAATTCCATTTGGAAAGCAATTTTGTTTTAAATTTTAAAAAATGAAAATATCTCAAATTTGCAATAAATTTGGTGGATGGGATATTTTAGGGGTTTGACTAAATTTGGGGAAACTCTATGAGAGCAAAGACAATTTCATTTTTAATTTAATTTTCAATTTGGTGGAGAAAGGATTTGTTGTGGCTTTGTTTTGGATTTGAAGAAGAAGTTTGGATTTCTTGGGGAGCTGGAAAACAAAATAAGATTTGGAAGCACCATTGGAATCTTTCAAGCTTTGGAGAAAAAAACTAGGTTTCTCTCTATGATTTTGTTTTCATTTTGAAAGAGTTTTCAAATTTTATTATGTCGTTGAATTTTTTTTTTTAAATTGTGTTGGATTTGCAAAGAGGAAAACCCATGTCAAATCTTGTTTTAAAACTTGCAAAAAAACTTACGTTGAAAAGCACATGGAAAAGAAAACAAAGAAAAATCAAACCATAGAAAATAGAAAAAAAAGAACACAAATAATTTCTGTTATGAATTAGAAATTAGAATTATGCTTCCAAATTATTTTCTTTGGGTATTTTGTTTTGGAGGAAAAATTTGCACAACTTCACTATTAAACAATGAAAATATGTATATATATATACATATATATATATTTGTATTAAATTTCATGTTGAAAATTTTTCCTTTTCAAAAAAATTTAACTAGATTTTATTTTTTCTGTTCAAGAAAAAAACCCGAGAAAATAGAGTTTTTATGCCTCTTTCTTTTTTGTTTTTTGGGTTTTGTGTTTTTAAAAAAAAATTATAAAAAGAAAAAATTAAAAATTATAATAATTTTTTTAATGTGGAGGGGAGGTTGGGCCCTGCCCCCACAGCTGCCCCCCATGGGAGGCGTTGTGGAGGCAGCGCCGCTGCCTCCAAGGCAGCAGAGCTGCCCACACAGCGCACCCCCAATGGGGGAGGCTGCGTGGGCAGCCTGACCTCTCCTTTTGGGAGGGGCCCGCAGCCTACGTGGTTGCCTTTTTTGTTTTTAAAAATTTTAATTTTAAATTTTTATATTATATATATATATATAATATAATATATATATATATATATATATAATATATATATAATAATTTATATTATATATATAATGTATATATATTATATGTATATATATATTATAATATGATTTAAATAAAATTTTGTTTTATAATTATTATTTATATATATATATAATTTATAAAAAATATTTATGTATATATATATATTGTGTATATATATAATGTATATATATATTATGTATTATTTAATAATTGGGTTGAAAATTTAATAGTGTATTTTAAATATTTATATTTAAATAATAATTATATATTAAATATATATATGCATATGTATTGTATATACATTAAGTATATATTTTTATCCATATATTTAATATATATTTATATTTAAGTATAAAGTATTTTAAAGTGATTATTTCATTATCATAGTAGAAATAAAAAGATTGTTTTTTTTTAATCAAATGATTTTATATAGTAAGTTGATTTTGATTATTTAGTACGATTGAGAAACACAGAGATAAATCATTAATTTTAAATTTCTCAACGTTGCAAATTTAACTTTATTTACTTTTGAGTAATTGCAAGTAACGTGATTGAGTTGTTTGGATTTAGGAAATCCTAAAGTAGGATAGGAATTTGCCTGATTTGTCTTTCGTTATGAAATCGCCCTCTTTTGTGATGATTGAGCAAATGAATATTTAATTAATAGGGATGTATACGTCCAAATATTTATTTTATAATGAAATGATTTCTATGGGGAAATGGTTTTTTTTTTATATGAAAATATTATTAGGAAACCGAAGTAAACCTATTGATTTTAATTTATTATTGCCGATCAAATGTGCGAGTAGTTATTTAATAAGGGAATGTTTTTAAAGGAAATAGTTGTTTTAAAATGATATGTTGTAAATTGAAGAAGTAAATGTTTATTTTACTATTATTTAAAAGTAATTAGGGAATTTAATAATTGGTTTAAACTTCATCTTTTGTCTGATAGACATTATTAAATTAGTTTTATTAAGGCAATAAATTACAGAATGTTAAGGAAGGAAGTGGATTTAGGAAATCCAAATATAGATTTAATTCCTGTGTGATTGTCCTTCTTGAATGTACACTTCTTCTGTTTTCGTTTTGGGGAGTTTGATTTGAAGGGTTGTTAAGTCTTCTAAAAGGGGTTTAACTTTTGGGGTTGTTGTATTATGTTAGTCAACCGTTGTATTGTTTTGGGTAGTGTGTATAGTTATATCCTGTTGTATTATCCAGTTTTCACAAACGGGGATGTTTTGTGCCTCCCTTGAATTAAGAGTGGTTTATGTGTTTTGTTGCCTCCAGTGTTTGGAGAGGGTTTTGACTTTTGTTGCCTCTAGTGTTTGGAGAGGGTTTTGACTTTTGTTGCCTCCAGTGTTTGGAGAGGGTTTTGACTTTTGTTGCCTCCAGTGTTTGGAGAGAGTTTTGACTTTTATTGTCTCCAGTGTTTGGAGCGAGTTTTCATTATGTGTTCCCCCTAGAGTTGGAATGGTTGTATCTTGTTGGTATGCACTTGGGATTCCCTTGGTGTTTGGTTTTGTTTGGTATGTTGTCAAGTAGAAGAGTGGCTTATGTTAGGGGCCAAAGCCCAAAGAGGTAAACTGGGAAACCTTCAGAGGTGGTTTAATCAAGTGATAACTAAAACAATATACTTAGAAGTTAGGTAGTTTTTCACATTAATTAAGATAATTGAGCCTCGCTCATGGACGCAAGGGCTTGTATAGACTTGGGATAAGACGGGAAGGCCTGGAATGGAAATGTCATCTATCTTGTCCTTACGAGAGGTATTTGATTCCGCATGAATGAGTATGGGTGCCAGGATTCGGTAGAGGCCACCAGGACAACTCATAGTGGGGGTCGGAGCCTAGGAAGATTCCTAGAGGATATCCCATGACGAGCTGTGTGATGACACTCTTTCTACGACAACAATTGGTATTTGTTTTTATGTGTATGGTCTTCTTATCATACTCGATCTATTTTATTTTTGGAAGCAATGTGACTTATGTTAGTGATGTTAGAGTTGTACTTGTGTTATTCTTATGGTTGTATGGTTCATGTGATTGGTTGGGTCAGTGTGAGTTATCCTGTGTCTAGAGGTTGATGGTCTTGTCTAGGATTCCTTGTTACTATCTCCTAGCACGAGGGGTGAGCCTTCGGGTATCACATGGCTGGGTGGAACGTGCACCTTATCCGTTGGGTTTTCTTCTTGTTCGTGTGGACGAGATTTCCAGTTGGAGAGCTCGTGGGATCCAGTTTCTTTTCATGCGTTATTCATTTCAGTTGTTATTGTATTTTTTTCCCCTCTTATGTTATCGAGGTGGAAGATGTAATTTGTAACCATGTTTATTGGATTTACCTCATTCAGGGAATGAGAGTTGTAACCTTATTGTAAATAATTGTTATTGGAACATGTGGTATTTCTTATGCTTTGTTGTATATATCTTGTATGGAATGTATGTGTTCTTAATTTGTGAAGTAATGAAATGCTATGGTTTCTATACATGTTTCTTGTTTGGGTTTTAAGTAATCTCAGTCTCGTAACCTTAGAAGTTGTTGCAATGGGTAGTGAACTTGCATGTTATTTGTACTTAAACAAAAAAAAAATTAGTATGTTTGAGTAGGTAGTTACAACTTCCCCTAGGGTTGCGTGGCGGGGCATTACAAAATGACAATATCTATAATGAGAAATAAATAAAACTACTAAATGATTTCTCAATGTCAATGATATTACCAATGTGCTTGAAGTTTAATCCTAACATAATTAACCATTCTATATTTTCTTCTCTAATAAATATTAGTGACGACTAAAATAATTTTTTCTAAAATAATTTTCATGGACATAAATTCTAAAGAATACATACTATTATATATGTAATGTAATGTAATGACCCAATTCGTGTACCTTAATTATTATCATTTTTTTTTAATCAAAATTATATATTATTCATTCATCTACATAATTAGGCATCTATCTACACGGGATAAACATTCATCAATACATTATAGTCATTTTCTTATATGTGATAGACACTTCTCTATCCATCTAGGATAGACATCTATTCATATATGATATAGGTATACACTTTGGTGAGAGACTTAGACTCATCATAACCATTCAAGTCTTGAGTGATTCACTAAAGACTACACTTACTTATTAGAAGTGCATAAAGAACACTAACCTCTTACCAACTTCATGGTGGGGTTGATTTCTATGTCAAATTCTCAAAGAGTAGTCATCCATTTCACTCTTCATTTACTTGGATCATTTTACATTACGAGCATCTTTATTGATGAATCTGACATGATGGAAATTACCTAACTCCTTAAAATATAATGGTTGAATTCCTTCATGGATTTTATTAAAGCATAGGTTCATTTTCCTACATTCAGTTACTTCAATTCAACATCTTTGAAAAGTGTGCTCATGAAAACTATTGGCTTCTCTTCTTTAGATTCATTCTTTTGAGTGAGAATTGCTACACATGTATATTTTGAGGTGAAAGAGTAGATGTGGAATGGCTTGGTGTAATTCAAGCTTGTTAGAACTAGGGCATTAGAAATTTCCTTTTGGGTCAACCCACAATATCTTGTTCCACTTGTTGGTCAAAGTAGAACATTAATATCAATAATTTTTTTAATAAAATTTCACTTTATGAAATCTATAGCAACTAAAGCATTAATAATTTGGAGATTATGTGAACTAGTGATTTGTGAGAATTTGTATGTAGATTCTAAATATATTTAAAAAAATAAATTGTGAGTTTTTATGTAATTTCTAATAACTTATTTTTTTAGTAAACAACATTTTTAAAAAGTGACATTTATGATGTCACAGTATTAAAAGAATAAAAATATAATTTTTAAAATTTAGATTGTTAACATCAATATCTAGTCACTAACTTATTTGACTGCAAAATACGACAAAAATTTCTGATGAAAGATGTATAATTAGATGTATCATCGGGTACCTATGTATTTAATGTGAAATTTTCATTTTAAAAAAAAAAATTATGCCCAATGTTCATCAAAATTGCGACACTCTGTGATTTGTGTCGCTATTTCAACATAAACTTAAAGTCAACCATCTCTTTCCATCAATTTGTGGGCCGACATATGCTTAGCCTCCTTAATTTGTGGGCCGACAGGTATATGGTTAGCGTTCGTCGGGGTTTCGATGAATGTTTTTTAATAAATAAAAGTGAGTTCAACAATTTATCTATACTTGCAACAATGTTTTGCTATACTTGCGAATTTGCTATACTTGTGACAGTTTGTGGAGGTTATAGGCTAAATTTTTTTGGCACAAAATATCAAAATTATTAGATTTTGTTCCCTGTCTATGATTAAAAATTATTGGAGTGTGAGTTTGATATTTTTTGAAAATCTAAATATTCAAGCTTGGTATAGAAAAATCATGTCAGATAATATTAGTGCAGAACAAAATGAAGAGACACTTGCTAGATTGTGGGCTAGATTGAAAAGAAAGGGTGATGAGAAATGTTATTGTCCTTGCAATAATTACAACTTGGATTAAAGACAAGAAGAATTTTAATCACAACATCTGAGAAACATTGTAGGTAGCATGGTCATGTTGAAGGGGGGCATGATTATTGTTCATTGGTAAGTTGTTCATTATATGTCTTTCTATTGATTGAATTTGTAAATATTTATATCGTTTTAACATTATATATATATATATATATATATAAAATCACTTGATCATGACCATAGCTTATTTGTGTCGATCATTATTATAAAGGTGGGGTGCCCTAGGGCACATGATATGGATTATCATGACCCGAAGAATGTGGTTTTGCAAGCAGAGGAACATGGAGCTATGAATATCGAAAATAAAGTTAATGATCCTATGGAAGAAGATGATCATGCACTAGAAAACATAGTTGAAGATGATGGTACAAATACATTGATCCATGACACATTTAGTGGCACAGTTGATCATGATGATCGCGATGACTTTGATGATGTTCATGATTTACCTATACTTGAGAAGGCATACAAGCCCCTTTATGAAGGCTCCCAAAAAACTCTCCTCTTTGTTGTATTGTTGCCGGTGAACTTGAAGGTTATGAATAGTTTATCCAACATAGAAATCTCATGGATGTTAAGGTATGTCATATATGTCATCTTTTTTCATCTATTTTTATTGTTAGTTCATCACTAGTAAATAAATGATGAATTATGTACCATTAATATTCTTTATATTAACAAATTATTTTTTTGTTGTAGATTGATAGGTGAATTTTTGTTACCACCATCAAATATTTTACCTCGCTCATACTGAGATTTATCTACCATTATGAAAGATATTGGAATGGCGTATCAAACAATAGATGCATGTCCCAATGATCATATTATATATTATAAACAACATGAATTTTCAACAGAATGCCCAAAATGTCATATTAGTAGATATTGAACAGATCAACTAACAAAAAAGGTGTCTCGCAAGATTCTTCGTTTTATTCCCATTATTCCACGTATGCAATGATTATTTAGGTGCGAAAGCTTAACGCAATTTATGGATTACCATGCACAGAATAGTAGTGGAGATTCCATTATTTGAATGCTTGTGGATGGTTTTACATTTAGGGACATGGGGGAAAAATGGCCACACTTTAAAGAAGAACCTTGTAATCTCATGTTTTCATTGGCAGTGAACAGTGTCAATCCATTTGGAGAGTTGAGATTTATTTACTCGGTTGTGGCCTATTTTTGTTATCAACGATAACATTCCTCCATGGATGTCAATAAAGAGGGAGCACATAATGTTGGCAATGATTGTTCCAGGTATTTGTTTACATCAATTTTATTTAACATAGTAGCATCTCATTTGTCTTATTTGTTGCATAATGATTTATATTTTTTTTATTTAATAGTCATGTACATTAATTTATATATATTACAGTAAAATGGTTATAATAATTATGTAATGTTTATGTTCATTCAACTAGGTAAGTACCAAGTTAAAGATATGAATGTATATATCGAACCTTTTATCAACAAGTTACTAAAGTTATGGAATGGCATCACTATGTATGACGTCTCTAGACCAATAGGACAATTTCAATTTCAATTCCATGCAATGCTTGTATGGAAAATTCATGATGCCTCAAGGCTAACACATTTTTGTGGTATGTTATAACGTCTGACTGCACTTTAACGATATTTAATTTTATGAAGTAGATATCATGTGTGTTTTTTAAATAATCTATTCATTATATATAATTATAAAAAATTGACATATTTAATCCAATTATATATGATCTTACAGGTCTTCAAACAAAGGGAAAATTTGCATGTCCAGTTTGTGGTCCAAAGATGAAATCTCATTGTTCAACAAGTTTAGGAAAGCAGGTGTTTGATGAGTATAGACACTTCCTCCACAAAAATCATAAGTATCAAACTACTAAAAAATATCTTTTCAATGGGAAAGAAGAGACCACATCAAAACCATAAAGAATGACACCTCGCCTATGGAAGTTGGAATATAATAGAATTAATCCTCAAGGTTATACATTAGATCAAATTTTTTATCTATCATATATGCTATGTTTGGAATTTATATTTTTATATTGTGTTTTGTTTACTCATGTTGTAATTGAAAATGATTGTTGTTGTAAATTTTTTTAACTTATATGCTTCTTGAAGGTCACCAAGGAATTAATGGCCGACTTCCACAGTGACTAAAAAATTATCCCAGACAATTTAGTAGGTTGCCCTATTATGAGCAGCTACAAATTGTGCATTTGTTTGATACAATGCATATCAGAAATAATATAACATAAACTTTATGGAAAATATTGGATGGAGGGAATGACAAAGAAAAAATTGTCAAAATTTGTAGTGATATTCTCCTCGCCAATCATGTAATGAAAAATGTTATTCAATTAAATAGCGATGGATACCAAATTAATATAAGCACCCTTCCTTGGTTATTAGCGAAGCAACAAAGCAATGCTATAAAAGAAGTCATGAAAAATTTGATTTCCCACAAGATTTGTTGCAAACATAAACAATATCATAACAAAGAAAGGTGAATTTGAGTTAGGGATGAAAATGCATGATTGACATACCTTAATTAAGGTAATTATTCTAGTATATTTTATATATATTTGTACATTGCATGTACTTTTCAGTGTATTATGTTTACTAGTTTTTGAAAAATAATGAAAAGATCATTTTATAATCGTTGCAGTACGTTCTACCTCTATCTCTCATAGACAACTTTGACAACAATGTCAAACAAGTTATATATGATCTTGGAAAATACATGAGGTAAGTAGCGATATTTGTTCAATTCGTTGTATAGATCTTATGTTTTCCATTTTTTTTACTTGTTATGTAATATATTGTATATTTTTGTTAAATCTTGTTAATATATTTGCGCCTTGAATCACTTGTAGATGGCTGTCATCTAAAGAAATCCATAAAGAAGATATAAATTATTGGAGGAGAAAAATTCCTCGTCTAATGTGTGTCGAAATGCAAAAGTTTCTACCTTCGACATTTTTCAATGCACAAGAACACTACCTCATACACCAAGTTGAGGAGATTGAATTGTGTGGACCTGTACACACAAGGTCAATGTGGATGGTTGAGAGGCACTTAAAATTTTTGAAGTCTTTGGTTAGAAAAAAAGCACATCCTGAGGGTTCTATGGTGGAGGGATATCTAGTATACCGAACCATGGTGTACATTACTGAATATCTTCCTAAATTCGTAGCAAAGATCCATGTCGATCACATAATAGATCAAATATCATATTCAAACCAAATGCACATCACTCACTATATCCATATTATTATCCTGTGAAGTGAGCATCACTAATTGCTTTATTCGATCACTCATATTTAATTTACAAAACTACATAATTAGAATAAAATAAAAACAAAATAAAAATAAAATAAGATTATATATACATATTACATAATTACCTCAAGCATATTTAATCACAACCAACTTACCTTCTCTAATGCTACAAGAACATTTTAATCAATGTTTACATTTTGTCCTTTCACTGTTTAAGAGACGTTTTAAATCATTTAAAACTATTTAAAACTATATAACATATTTTGGTAAATATTTGTATTTGCACTCTTACAAGAATAAAATATAAATAAAATAAGATTATATATACATATTACTTAATTACCTCAAACATAAGAATGTAAAAATTGAATCTATTTGATAAATTCATTATATACATACTTATTTGCATTTAACTGTTATTTATTCAATTGTTTATTTATTCTTTTAAATACATAAAATTATAAATACTTTTTATATAAAATTAATTTACTTTTAAGAAGAATTTAAAATTATAGAAATGATAACTATCTTTTCCTCATATATATATATATTTATTATTATTTAACTACTACAAGGAACGATTTTCTTTATTTTTCCTTTCTAAAGAAATTCAAGTAATGCCTATTTTCCATTCTTGCTTATATTCTTATATTGAAAAAATATACTCCCCTTCTATTTTTAAACTATTATAATCCCTTTCTAAGAGAATAAAGGTATATTCTCTTCCCTTAATTGAAGGGATATTTAAACATGTGTGTTCACGTGAGACTTAGAGTTAGAATTCAAGCCTTTCTTTTTAAAAGTTAAGTGGTTTCTTAAGGGGAGATCAATTTTTTTTCTTTTTAAGCCACATGTCTATTTCGAATTAAATCGAAGCGCTCAAAATGGGGGCAGACAATAGTATTTCTTTGCCCTAGTTTTTTTTTTAAATTTCCCAAACCCTAACTTAGTATCATTTTTCCTATGCTAAGCACTACAAGAGAGGAAGAAGGAGACGACAGCCGGTATTTGCAGAGATAACATGGATTTTTTTTTTTTTCTGTTTTTGGCAAAGAGGAGGTTGAAATCGTTTTCTTGTATAGGCCTCTATATATATATATATATTTTGTTGCATCTCACATTGTCTTCTCTCCTGTATCACACTCTAGACATTTATCTATGTTACAGCGGCAGATCCAGGGCATCATTTTTCTGAAAGAGATGGGAAGTGTTGTTTAACATTTAATTATATTGAGCTGGCTGTTTGTGAAATAGCTTAGGGGACATTTTGCAACCAAAAAATAACACTAAACACTGGAATGGACACATAAATGAATATATGTATCAGATGGATTTATAACCCAGCAGCGCACCTAAATAAATTGGACGACAGGCAACAACTATAACAAATTCCAAATAGGGGTTCAAAGCTACACCCTTATCAAAGATAATCAAAGGCTCACGTAAATGAAACTGCATAAATCTATCCACCAGAGCTGGGTGCCATCCTAGAACTCCTCCTTCACGGAAAAAAAACAAGTTTATGATGGGTCGACTACATGCAGCAACCATACGCCTACAGTTTATGCTCTAATCCAGTTTCAGCTCTAATCAAGCCATGGTGCCATCTCTACAGACACAGGCATGTAAGTAAAATCGAATCTCAAAGGACTGAAATACTATCACAGGCAGCCAAAATCGAATCTCAAAGGACTGAAATACTATGGCTGACTTCAAGGCTCGATTGGGGACAACATCCCATTCATAATTAAAAGCCAAACATTAAATAAAATCTGCAGACGTGATATTTCTAGCAAGGGCCGATTACTACATAGCACAGGGCAGCGATGAAATTCATTCAAGCCATTCAGAATAAAACATAGAACAAATAATGATTTTCTTAAAGAAACAATCTGAGAAGAAAAGAAAAAGGAGTTCAAGCAATTGATCTTCAGACGGCAAACAGTAGAGGATTTGCTTCCAAAACCAGAGAAAAGAACAATTTCTAGTGCAACATCTACCTGAACTCTCCCGCTCGGTAATGAAGAGGAAAATTGAGTTAAATCCCACCGCTTCTTCCAAAATTCCCTCCTCTGAATAAAAAACAATCTCTTTTCTTTTTACTTTTAACCAGAGCACAATTCACTGTTAAAAATTTGTTTCTTTCCCTTCTTTTTTTTTCCTTGTTTTTGCAAAAATTCCCTAATGATCCATTTTACCCAATTCACCAAAATATAATAGGGGAGAGTCTCTATTGTTTTTCGAGAAACTAAGGGACAGATGACACTCTCACAAAATTCTTTTTTCAACACCTGGAGGAAAATTTTGCATTTAGAAAACTCATACACCTAACTCCACTAAGCTTTAGAATTTAATAATTTTCAACTGTTGTGATTAATTTCACCTATGTTTTAATATTTTTCGGTAGACATAATATCACATTATTTAAATTAAATCAACCATTTCGATCACGAGAATTTTTTTAAATAAATAAATAAATAAATAAACATCTTGGGCTTCATTCTCACCAGGCAGATTTGATGTTGTTGTTGTTGATAATTCATCTTGTGGAGCCTAGGGTTTCTACAGATTGCTTCTTGTCATAGGAAACAAAAACTTCCTATTGATAGCAATTTTGAGGGTGTGAAATATCACCTGAATTATTGCGGCTGAGAGAGAGGTTACTTCAGACTTCTCATTTGCACAAAATTTGTGGCCTAAGGCCAATTTTGTTGAAGATTCAATTGGAGACTTTGGGGGCATTGCTGGAGGATATTTTTGCATTTTCATTCTTCATTGTTTGCACTCTTGGTGGACAAAGCTATTATTGTTGAAATTTGATTCAAATTCAACCATTAAATATTTTCTATCAGCTTGACAAGGAAATTTGACTTTGCTTGTGGAGGGATCATTTAGCATCAATTTTGGATGTAATTTGATGGGAGCAATATAGAAGTCATTTGTGAGGTTAGAACTCTTCTCTTATTGATGCATTTGGAGGTGAATTGAAGTGGTGAAGATTCTATGATCATCAACAAATTGAAGTGCAAATCAACATTCATGGAGGCCCGACTTTGCAAGGAGAGCACCAATAAAAATTCAATTTTATTGAAGGAGGGTGGCGCTTGATGCAAGGAAGGAAGGAAACCCCTTTAGAGGAATTTTGGAGCACCATAGAGTCTAGAATAAATTTATTTCTGTCCTCATATTAGCTACAGGGACATCTGAACAAGAGGGTCGATTTGGCTTCAAGAAAGCATCATTTTATGTGTTATTGGTTGCTTCATCATCTCCAACAATAGGTGACTCAATTTCAATTAGGTTCCCTTCATTAAAAATTCATTTAGCATTGCATTTTAGGAGATATAAGTTTCAACTATAGGTTGCATTCATCTCAGCAAATATCATATTTATATATCATTGTAATTTGTCAAGAGTCTTGGCTATTTGAAATCAACATTGTATTGGAAAAAAAATTGCAATAAAGGAGTAATAAGTAGTTGTTGTTTTGTGCAATCAAAAGCATTGTAATTAGATTTAGAGTTTGCATGCCAAATGTTTGACGAAATGTCCTTTGGTTGTAGATGATTAGCGCTTTGTAAATTCATTTATTTGCATAGAAAAGAACAAAAAAAAGTCATTCTTGCATCTAGAGTTTAGCATTGTCATTCTTGCATTGTTCTTTAAGAATTTAAATAATTAATTCATCATCATACAAACAACCAAACTGAAATTCAAACCCAATATGTAAGCACTTTGCATACAAAGTGTTTGACAAAATTACAAGTCAGCCAATTGCAAGAATTAAGGGCAGTTTGGGGTAAGAATTATTCATGGTTGCATAGTTTGAGCATTGGAGCATTGAAATTCAAGCATTTGGAACACCTTGAAGTCATTTTTACGCAAACATATCAAACTGTAACATTAGACCAACAAGCTGGAAGTTTGTATGTGATTTGTTTGACGAAATTCCTTAAGCCTTAAATCAACATTTTGAGGTTAGATTTGAGTAGGCTCATTACAAAATCAACAAAAATAGTATCTAAAAAGTATCATAAAAGTAATAGTAACACGAGAGGTACTACAAAATTCCTCAAGAGGTTGCCAAACTCTTGGTATGTTTCAGGGTAACATACAAGGCCAAGTGGTTTAGACCTTCTTCTCTTCAGGTGTTGCTAGACCTAGGCGGGTATACCTATATGAATGAAGCAGACTTGATTTGTGTTTATTTTTCAAGCAATTTATTCACAATGGCAAGTGGGAGTGGAAATTTGAATCTTTATTATGGTATAGATTGTATAAGCAATATCAAGGCTAATCCTAATATGTTCAGTTAATAGATGTAAAACATAAAATGGATGAACTAAAATGAAGTATGTAAGACTAGTGCCTCGTTGGGTATATGGAGTCTATTGAAGATCTAGAAAAGTGTAATCTATGATGGAAATAATTCAAACTATTCGGCACACAAATGTAGTTTGCAACTTGTACAAATGTGCAAGTAAATGGTTGACAACTCTACTTGAGATAGGATGACAACCCTAATTATTTGATTATTCTTACTGATCCAATTAATACTTTCCAGTTACAGTGATTGATTATAAGGATATAATCTTTACTTGAAAGAACCAAACGATCACATCACACAAATACAAAAAATGTGTATTGACAAACTAATATATGCTTGATATACCAATTTGAACAACAAAAAAGTATCAAAATGGAGACAATCAAATAACCGTATAATTCCACAGACAACTGATAGCAAAGACTAAGCCACAAATTCATATATCTTCATTAACTTCATTGAACTTCATACATGCATCTGAGTCTTTTTGATGAAAACATCATTACAAAAACTATCTACAATATTCTTTTTTTTATCTGTCTATATCCTCCCCTGATCATATAGAACAGGTATAAATATAACAAACTATGAAAGGACATGTCCTTTCAGAAATGTTTTTGCATAACAACAATAATAAACTAGCGGTTAGGCTCTATTTATCCATAAATGGATTTTTGACAAATGATCAAGGTAATCTTGATGTGCATGTGCGTCGACATCTCCAAGTGCATTTCAAATTGCTATCTTCATGATCACCATCTCCTCGTTTTTCTCACAAGCCTCGTCTAGTGTTGAATTATCTCCTATAGCTGCCTCTAGAATTGTTTGCATCATTGATTCACATTCCTTAATCCATTTTCCTTTTTCCTTAAATTCTCCTTTGTCTTCGAATAACATTGGTAATCCCTTATTAGTGGCATCAATCAGCCCCTGTTCATCCCCTTGCAATTCTTCTTGAAAGTCCTTGTGTCTCTTTATGAAATGACTAGAAATATCAATAGCTGCATTATCTGGAACATCTCTTTCACTTATTTCTTGGAGTTTCTCATGGATTCTCCCAACAATCCTCTTATGTTCTTGTTTTGCGACATAATTTTTCAAATGTGTTCCCAAAAGTTTACTCAGCCAAGCCATCAAGCTAGCTTGCCTCTTCTTTATCATTGCAGTGAGTGCATCATTATTTCCCTATGAATATGCATTCGATCCTACCAAATGATATTTTGTATGAGAACTCTCTCCTTGAGTTAATTGCTTTGTGGGTCCTAATGTTATTCCCACCATATCCTTCAAACGATCATTCTCTATAAGCAATATTTCATTGTTCATTCTATACATTTCTTTTTCTTTTATTAACATCTGAATCTGTGCTTTATTCAATTTAGCAACATCAATTCCAATATCTATTGTGGTTATGGGATCAACCTCTCCAACTTTTAAGGTCATCACATGCCCAAATTCCTTTTTAGTATCAATCACAACTGATTTTCTGTGAGGTGGATACATGGCCCAAATCATGAGCAACCCTTCATTTGGATTGTATCTGGATCCTACGTACATCTCTGTCACACCTTCAAGGTTGGGCTTATATGTGGCATTATTGTTCTTCAAGAAACTATCAAAGACTAAGGCATAATTCAAATCTAACCTGGGAAAAATCATGACTCCTGCATCTTCTAACATCTTTCTCCCCTTCTTAGGAGTCATATCTTCCATTTCTTTATCCACACTTGTTTTTAGGTTACCCAAAAACTGTCCTTCATTAGTTGGTGTTGTATTTCCAACTCATTCCCTTATTTGTTTCCCTTTTTGCTTATATAAGAAAGCCTTAAACTCTAGAGTTTTTACAAATTCATCATCAGCTTGGAATGATTTGTATGCAATCTATCTTGCATCTATATCTAAACATTCTTCAACTTCTATCTCCTTAGGAGGACATTTGTAAGCTTGAGTTCTTGATCTAGAGATTTTGTTAGTTGTGTTGTGAGGCTTGCTATCACCAGGTGTGTCCTCCTCTGAAGATAGCATCCCAACATTTGGAAATCCTTTGTTGTACTCATCAAACACTCTTTCTGCTTCCTCCTCTTCTAGATTTATGATCAAATCATCATATTGATAGGGTATATGATCATACCCACCCAAGTTTATTTTGTCCCTTGCAAAGTTGATATACCCCTCTAGATTGAATCCTTTTCAAGGTGGACCTTTCTTCATGTTATATTGCAACAATTTATTCAAAACCAAATCATATCCCTCCCTTGCCAACACAGTGAAATCACCAAAAAAAAGTGTGCTAGGCATAAATGCCTATTTTCCAAAAGAGCTTAAATTTATGAAATTTGAATAATCTAATTGCCTGATAATCTCAAGATATGCAATTCTGTCAGGTACTGCTTTTGGAAGAATAAAGGGTGAATCCTCTAATCCATATATCTTGATCATTGTTGCATCTTCCAAATAGTACCAGTCTCCCCAATTGTGATTAATAGGCCCATTAAAGTCCTTGGGTCTGAGGGATCTTTTTATCTCATCAAACAATAAATATTCACAAGGGTGATTATACAATTCATACAATGGCTTCACAAAATATTCTTCAAAATGTATGAAGTATGAATTGGAAAATATACTGTCCCAAATAGTAGTCCAAAGTTGTACAAACAACAACCCACCTCTTTATCAAATTGTGAAACCCTTAGCTTATCAGGCCACATCTTCAATTCTTTCCCATAATAAAGAATCATATGCATCAGGATTGAATAATTCCTCAAATGAAAAATAGGGGATCCATTCCTTACCACCATCGATCCTGCATCGATTTCATTGAAAATATGTGTGGCATAATCAAAAGGTCAAGAGTTATGGCATTGGACATCTGCTGCTATCACCATCGACACAATTGACATGTATTCAAGGGCATCCACCCCTAGCACTTAGCACACTAAGAAATAGGTGTACTTCAGGTATGGTTCAAATAGGTCAACATGAAATGGGGAACCATCACCATCATCTAATGGGGTCGTGTTGCCATCCTTCTTACACCTATGCAATGGTAGCCTCCAACCCTTGTACACAGTATCCAATCTCCAGAATTCTCTGTCTAGTTCCTCATACACAATTTTCTTGTCACACACTCCTAAATTGAAAACCTCATAGACTACAGCTTCTAATATGTGTATGAATGGTTTTCTAGAAGGGTAACAAATAGCTTTTAGCTTGGGGTCATAACTGGCAGCTAACACTTTTATCAATTCCACATCTACAAACGCATTTGGACAAACCAACTTTCCTAGGTTAAATTTCTAGGGGTTACACATTGGTTCATACGGGTTCCTTCAGTGGTAATGGAAGATGAATAAATCATATCCCCTAATTGGGGTCCATGTATCTCCTATGTGTTTTCACCTATCTTCTAACTTTTATACATCCGCCCTGAGCTACGCGGAGCGTCTGGCCCTAGGTCCAGAGCCAGGCAATTGATCAATTAGGTCTTGGTCCAATTTTCTTTCGACTACCCCTGGTTCATTTTCAGCTTCAATTTTATGTTTTTTACTCTTGGGGCGACTACTCTCACTTTGTTTTTTTCCCTGAGCTCGTTCCCTCCATTATACCCTTTTTTAAAATGACAAAATTAGAAAATGAAATTGCAGAAAACTCATAGATTTTGTTTGAAATCCTTCGATCGCAAGGTTCTCTGGTTCTTTGTCCTTCCTCCTCTTTCTTCCACTGTGAATTCTGCTTAATAGCTTCTTCAATTATTTCTATTCAATTCAAGAAATCAACTCTCTTTGCGTTCGTTCCACCATTAATGTTTCAGCTATGAACACAAGTTCTCAATCTTTTTGAAATTCTCACTGTCACATCAAGTACCTTGTATCGACAAGACAATTTGAATTCTGGGTGATTCTTTATATTTGGTTTTTTCCAACGTTCACCAAACAACCTATTGGTCAGAGAAACATGATATCTTTCTCACTGATATACAATTTATCCTCTTGATCTTTGTAAATGTCACCAAAAGTCACTCCGATGATCTTTTGATCTATTCACATCTTCATCAGCAAGAGATCATGCTTTGCTAAGACATTCTATAGTTTCTCCAACACTACGAGTCTCCCCGATGTTCATTCCTTTGATCTTGAATATGTCACCAAGACTCTTGCCGATATCATCGGTGTGACATGGAGCGTCGGGAGAACCTTTCAAACTTACACCGATAGCTTCTTATTTTGCCGATATGTTTCACTATGCCTGATCGGTGAGACACGATGAACTTCTTACCGATGGTAATTCACTGGTAAGACATAATTACTCAGTATGACTTGTTGGCTTCACTCCAATGACGCTTGTCTTTCCAATGAGTATTTTCCTTTGTATGATCAGTGTGAGAGGATAAATGTCTCACCAGTATATTTCATCGACAAAACTCATAAGCTCATTCTGAATGATAGATCTCACACCAATATCATTTGTCTTGCCGATGATCCCCTACATCTATGAAACTGTGAGCTGTGTCCACCCGATATGTATTTACCTAGGCACTTTGATTGATATGACAACTTGGATTTCTTGCCTATATGCTAAAAATACCATAATTGGAAAACAGTGGCTTAGAGATCGGGGAGATCTGTACCAACTCTTGCCAATATGGATCAAAATGTTTTTACTTAGAGTTTTTTTTGGGGATCAAATTTGGTTGTGATCATAGGCAATTACATCAAGATTCGGTTTTCTATGAGGGATTTATGAATGTAGTTTTTTCAAAATTTTACAGTTCCAACAGACCCAACCAAGGTGTCTCTTTAGATTGTCTTTTGGAAAATAATTAAAGTACTGATCTTAATTAAACTTATAAAAAAATTAATCTTCTCCTAACATTGACTTAGCTGCTGAGAGATGTTTTTTATACTCCTCCAAGGTATGGGTATCTGCATCATGCACTGCATTTTGGGCTTCATATTTAAGTTTTATCATCAATTCCATATGTTTGCATGCTCCATCCAGCAATAGCCCTTCTGCTTTGATTGTATCCAATGCTTCCTGAAGTATCCTATTAAATTTATCCATCCAATCATCTTGTTCCTGCAAAAACCTGTTCTTATCACATAATTTGGGTAATCCCAACTTCACAGTATCATCAAACCCTGCATTTTCTGAGTGTAAGTCTTCATCATATTTTTCATGCTTTCTCATGATTGTGTCAATGGCCGAGATGGAATTGGTGTCGGATCCCTCATGTAGCTGCATATCATGTCTCTTAGTACCCAATCCGTTTTTCACTCTCCCATGCTCAAGAATGGCTTCATAGTTCTTTTTGTGAACATGCCAAAAATCATCAAGGCATATCTTCAGGTTTGTAAATCTCTTGTGCAACATCATTGCCACAATGTCAAACTGAAGGTCCTTCATCTTTTCTACTAGTTGTTGATGTTCTTCTTGCAACTGCTCATATTCACTCTACAACTCTGTATCAGTTCTAGAGGTGATCCTCATTCTAGCATCTTTCATGGCAGTAATTTCCAAATCTGATTTTTCACTTTTCATTTTGTAATAATTTCTTTCTTTCATCAACTGTATTGTTTGTGCCTTGTTGAACTTGGAAATGCTTATGCCCATGTCTGTTGAAGCCACAGGTTCAGTTTCCCCAACTTTAAGGGTCATCATGTGTCCAAAGGATTTTTCGATATCGATGATCTTTGGCTTTTGTGAGGTGGGTATAGTGCCCATATCAACATTGAATTTTCATAGGATTGAATCTTGACCCTATGTAAATTTCCTTCACACCCTCTATGTTTAACTTGTATTCTCCTTCCTTGTTATGCAAAAAACTATCAAAAATTAAAGAGGCACTGAGGTCCCAACTAGGAAATACTATTACACCAGCTTCAAGTAACAACTGTCTACCCCTTTCAGGGGTCATGTTCTGCACTTCACTGTCTATATCATCTTTCAACCTTTTCATCAATTGTTGTTCATTTTCAGGGGTAATATTTGGGATGGATTCCCTCAACCTTTTGCCTTTGTAATTATATAAAAAAGATTTAAATTCTCTTGACTTGACAAACTCATTATTCAGAAATAAAGGATTCATAGGTTGTAAGCCTATCATCTTCATCTACATGCAATTCCTTGGCTACTTGTAAGTCCCTATCAGGGAGTTCTTCATATTCATCATTCATCATTGAGAGACTATTCTCTGTTGTGATTGTGCTTCATTTTCTCCTACAGATTCTTCTTTAGATGAATCATCCATTTCTTGCAACCTTTTCTTTTTTTGCTCTAACTCCATGAAATTTTCTATAACCTCCTCTACTTCTTTGTCTTCTTTGTTCTTAAACACATCTTCCCCAGTATAGGAACATGGGTGTATCCACTAAGGTTTTTCTTTTTCTTACAAGAGTGTATGTACCCTTCAGGGTCATAATTCATTCTTTGTGCATACTCCTTTAATTTGAATTCATCCAACAACGAAAGATAATAAGATCATTGGTAGTGGGATGTTAGGTTTTCAAGTACATCAATTATAAATTAAGGTCGTATACTATGGTAATTAACTAATTATACCTCGTTTGTGAATTTAATTTTTTTTATACAGTTGGTCGAGAGTGGGATGCACTACATTTTTACATCGCAAACAATCTTGATTAGATGAAGGTATGGATTGAACGATCTCAACAATGTGATCGCACATTAACATGGGAAGGTGTGGCTTCATTGGTTAAAGAAGCTCATCGTAATGGAGATTCCAATGTTACACCAAGGGAAATTGATTTAGCATATGGTTTAAGAGATAAAAAGGTACATATAAATATATTAATCACCTATATTATTTAATTTTTTTCAATTATATTGATGTATATATATGTTGAGATTTTTTTCTTTGCATACATTTGGCCAAGAATAAATATGTTTATCAACTGACGATATTGCAATGATTTTTTCATGTTTGACATATTGCAAGTGAAACACCACAAGGATATGTGGTGCAATGGTCATAAATTTCAAATCAAAATGTTGGATGACATGAAGAAAATTTGTGATTCTAGTATAAATGCAGTCTTTGAGGTGACTAATGTTTCATCTAAGTTTACATACATCTAGAAGTCCTTAAAATTGATAATTAAGTGGGATTTTGGATATAATTTGAGTGTGACTTCTTTAAGTCCTTCAAATTAGTTATGTTCATCAGTCCAATGGCACAAAGGCCATTGAATGAAAATGATCTTGAGAGAACTATTATTAAACATGATAATGGATTTACCATGGTTAATACAAGGTTGATCGAGTGAGCTGGAAATGAGCCCTATGTTCTTCCAAGCCAATGTAAGTAGGTATTTTACTCAGAGGTTCCATGTAAACTGGCTTGGTCATTTATTGTTAGACATGATCCAAGAGGAAGGTCGATAAAGTATAATGTGGTGGAAGAAGAAGATACCGAAGAACTAGAAGATGATGTAGATGATGATCAGGATCAACAGTTAGTTGATGATGTGCCTGACAAAGATGTCAAATAAGAGGAACTAGATCATGTTGATGTAGGAGTTAATGTTCATGAAGATGAAATTATCGAAACTGATATCAATGACGATGATGATGATATGATCAATCCTTACAATGTCAAATCTAGATTGAATGATACAAACAAAGAGTTGGATGAAGAAGATCAATGACATTGAAATGTATGAGTTATGTAATTATATTATCTATTTGATATTGATTTTTTGATAGAATTATATTTGAATTATATGGTTACATAATTAATTCATGATGCTTTTAATTTTTATGCCATTACATAATTAATTCATCATGTACTTTTTAATGTTGTTAATTCATGATGTTACAACTATTGTAGCTCTCCTAGAAATGTCCATATGATCAAATCCTAATTACTCTACGATTATTTATGATTAGATATTATTTGATCATATCTTTGGTTATTTCATTCCCAAAAAATTAGTGTTTCCTCATCTTGACCCCACATAGTGACATGTGAATGGGGCCAACGTTGAAATTTTTTCAATTTGTGCTTGTATGGAGTGAAACTTGACATGGTTAGCCTAGACGCATGCGTTGATAATATGGGAGGGTTTTGAGACTCAAACATGAGGTCATGCTATATAAAGGCATCTCCTCCTTCCTAATAATACAAGTTGCCTTATTCTTCGTCTCTTTCATATATTGTTCTTAGCATTTCTTTGGTTAATGGTTTCAAAAGACAAGGCTCTCCGAGCCTCACCTTGTATCTATTACACATCAATTTGTGCATTTTCATTAGTAATGAATATTTAGATGATATTTAAAAATCTCATTGAATATAAAGATGATAATAGGAAGCTAAAAAAATGAGTATATTTTGTTTATGGAATCTAAACCACAAGGTTTGTCAGTCTAATGCTAAAACCAAATCAAATTAACCCCTAAAACCTATTGGAAAAGTCAAAACATGCCTTTCTTTCAAATTCACAAGAACGTATAAACCTTTTGAAACCACACATGCATGTTATGAAAGTGTATGTTAATCCTACTTATAGTGGAAGTTCACATGATAAGCTAACCAATGGCACTATATTGGAGGATAGACCCACCTATGGAATTAATTTAAGAGGTAAGGGATGCCTCTTAGTGGAATTTTGTGTCTTGGATTAATCCATAGTGCTAAAATTAGTTCTAGTGTTTTTCCCTTGGTGTTATATTTATCTCTACAATTTCCCATACTTAACAATTTCATCATCCCTTTTCCCAAGCTATTTGTATCATAATATAAACTTGGTCCAATCTCACATTAGCCCCTTAGGTAATTATCCATTTCCTCCAAGTTGAATGGAACCTTTTGTACCAATGCATCTATGTTTTCCTACCCTAATGGATCAAGACTTGACATCACCTTAACAATATTCTTTATGTCATAGCATATCTCTGAAGTTCCTTTGACATGCTTTAGATGTGTCAATATTAACTAGATTGAATATATTAATTTTAAAGTCTCTTAACACATTCCATGACAATAAAATGACTCATTTGGATTAAGGAGTACTTTCCTAAACCATTCCTTCATATTCAACAATCCCTTCTCACACCTACATCATAATTCATATCCATGTTAGTTGTAATGAGTGTTTTAAACCAACAATCAATGGATCATAGGATGAAGAAAACTCATTATGCACAAGGATAATAATCAAAGAGACTAAAAGAATCGATTCACTAGATATGCTCTTCATTATTGTAATAGACCAATGTAAAAAAATAAGTCATAAGAAGAATAGGACCAAAAAAAACTAGGAAAAGAAACCTTGTAGGCTACATTAATAAGACATTGATTGCAAGCATTTCTTCCATGATGTTTAAATGAAAAAATATCAGATAGCTCAATCTTTAGTCAAGTAGTATTTCAATAACTTATTCTTAGGCATCCATCATGATTAAACATCACATATCATAAGCCTTTTTAATAATCACTAGGATTGTAGATAATATTCAATCATGTCATAGGAAATAAATCATCAAAATTATCGGCAAATATAAAATTATTTAAATCAAATCGGCATTATTTCTTATTTGAATTTTGTTTTCTGGCGGGGCGGCGGCGGCGGCACCGCCGGGTGCTCCCGCGACGCCTTCTGGATGGAGTTCTGCCGGGGAATATTCCCATCATCTATGAGTCACGGTCCGGTCGCTGAATAAGTCAATTGAGATCCGATGAGTTAAAGAGACCGGAATCCATTCGAAATCAAAGAGGTGAGGGCATAAAAGGAAAATCTGATAAAGGTGATTGACTATAAGTGATTTTTCCCCCACATTTAGAAATCTTGTTGCAAGTACAGTGATTTAGACTCAATTTTTTCCCATCGAGGTGTTGATTGCTATATTTTGGTCAATTCGAGCCAATGTCCCATTGACAAACCCAAGTACTACCTAGTACTGGTTTCTGGTTAGTTTGAATAGACAAGCTTTGAGATGTTCAATCAGTTGGGTGGCCATTTTTGGCCTGTGAATTATAGTTTTTGTACTCTAATTGAAGTGCCCATTTGAGCACAGGCTGGTTGGAAAAGTGTTGCAAGTACTACCAATTGTATTTTCTTTAGAGTCTCTAAAACCTTTTCAACAAATTGATTTTACTCATTTTGTCACCATAGCATTCTTAGGCCACATTTCTTGGAGCATTTTGTCAAACAATTTGTGTAATTGTCTTTGTATCCACATATTGCATGCATTTTTCTAGGGCAGTCATAGAGGTTGCTTCACCTCACAAAAAATTGCTGCATTTTTTCATCAAGGGCATCAGGGAAGGTCAGGAGTTCGAGTCCAAAGTCACCACGAAATCTTCAGCAAGTATACAAGATCAGAATGTTCCTCAAGTAGTAGTTAAGACTACTTGCTTAGAATCCATAGAAGTAAAATCTGGGAATTGAGATACTAGTAAGTACTGTATTATTATTATGATTTTATTTTTTTGTGCACTTCAACCTAATATTGTAAACCTTATACATTTTTTTTACTTCTGTTTTGATAGCTGGAAACCCAAAAATCTTATTTTTAATAATTTGAATTATTATGCAAGTATGGGGAAGATTCAATATGTTGTTGTATTGGATAATTTCTTCCAAAGGATGGATTTTTTTATTGCTCTATTTGAGCTTATAATTGTCCAAACCCTATAAAATTGACCTTGAACTTCATTTTAGATAGTAAATGTCTCTTTCTTATTGTCCACATTTCAATGGAGGAAACACATAATTTAGTAACCATATGTATTTCAATCCTATCCTTTTTTGTTACAATAACCATGGCCATAGGTGCAGGATTTTTTTTGTCCTTCCATATTCATTTTGATTTTTTTAGGTTCTTTTATATGGTCTTAACCACCTCCAACCCCACAGTTCTTGTTAGTGTTGACGGTGTGACAACTCTGCATAATTCAAATATTGTTGTCTCAGACAGATTTAGGCCTAATTAGGCCTGATTTGCATAAGGGTTTGTTGCTTTACTAACTCCTGACCAAAGTACACTTGTCCAATTCTTGGGACATGTTTATTTTGACTAGTATATGCTCTTCAAAGCATCAAATTCCATTTACAAAGTATTTTCACAAAACCCTAAGGGCTTAACCTTTATAATTACTCTGTTCACAAACTGTACACATAGTTTTTCAGTCAAGAAACTTCATTCCCTCACATCTTATCTTTATGATTTTTCCCTAAATCAACTTAAACATGAAATAAAATTCATAGTAGGATAATCTCACAAGAAACCAGAAGATTCCACCAATTAATAAAAGAGAAACATAATTATTTTTGTCTCTGCTTACCCTAACTGAGGGTTTTAGTAGTCTGAAGTAAATCCACAATAACTCACACAAATCTTAACTAAAATGCATGAACTTTGATGTAACAGGAAGGTGATTGAGATTATTACCATATCCAACCATTATACCATGAAAGAACTTCATCCAACATCCTTATGAGTATAGGTACCACCAAATAGGTATTTTTCAGATCTGTCTTCCTCGAGTGAAGAAAATTCAAGAAGAGAAGAGGAAAGCAAGACATGTAGTAGGTCAAAAAGAGGGAGATCAACTAGAGGTCAAAAGATTAGAAGAAAATTACATAAACACA
>VDFB02058242.1:35272235-35457703 GCA_007258455.2 Sequoia sempervirens
TGGATCCTCTTGTCATCATCTCATTCCCGCACTAACATCATGCATCCATCATGCATCCATCATGCATCCATCCTGCATCTGCAAACCATCAATAAACTGCATACCACATATCATTCATATCATACATCATAGGAAACATCGATCATTTCACATGCATTGCATATCATCATCATAATATAGATCTGTTAGTCTAAGCATATCATAAATCATCCGTTGCATAATCACAGCATATCACATCATTCACATCATCAATCTCACCCATCTTACATCATATCATCATTTAAGTTGTTTAGGATAATATAGCTTTGTTATTTTAAGCATCTTAAAATCATCTCATTTGCATCGTCATCCATAACCATCCATTTTGAACCTCTTTATCGCGAGATCGACCCTCAAATCGAATCTTTTCGCTCGATCTCTCGAGGGGGCAATGTACCAGTGTACTTCTTTCCGCTGGGGCATCTAAAAAATCATGAAATTTTTTAATTTCGATCACGGCAAGTTTATTCTTTGAGCCAATGCAACAAGTACATTGCTTCAAAGAGGGGCAAAATGTAGACATGCAAATTTTACATTATGCATTCGATCAGGATCATTTATCAATTAAACTAGACATTTGCATTAGATCCATTCATCACCTTCATCCATTTAAATAATCTCATTGCCTAAGGTTATTTAAAATAAAAAAAGCCATTTAAATCAAATCTTAAATCATTTTCCAAAGTCCAAAAAGTCAAATCAGTTAATCAGCATTAAATCAGCATAATCATCATTAAATTAATCTAATCCTAATCTAAGGCTACATCCCCCATCTAGCCACTTGCACAATAAATCAATTTTATTGATTTATTAAAACCATCATTTTCTCTCAACATGACAAGTCAAACAGGGCATTTATTGCTGTTTTTCCTTGTCCCCCTCTCAGCATTTATGGCAAAATTTGAATTCAAATTTTCCCCCTCTTGGGCACTCTTCCCAAATCTTGCACACACATTAACTAATCACATGATGACAAGTGTCCTCAATTCATTGGCTTGATTTTGATCCCACATTGGTCCATCTTCAACACTTGGCATTTTGAAAATCTTTAAATAGAGGCTTCAACATTGAGCAAATCCTTCACAATCTCTTCACAATCTCTCCACAATCTCTCCACAATCTTGCAAGGTCACTCTCTTCAGTTGAGATTAGATCTTGTCCATCATCTCCATCATCCATTTGCATTTTCATCTTAAGCTTTGGTCAAGGATTGGGAAAGGGTCACTAGCACATGTAACACCAATCCAATATGGGATAGGTTTAATGTCATGTTTTTGTATGCTTTTATTTGGCTTCCCTTGTTTTATTTATAGCATGATTAACATGACTTATTATTCCATATGGATGTTGAAATGTTGTTGTATTTTAAACTAATCATTTTGCAGATTTTGATGTCCACAGATAGTTAACCCTCAAGGCTACAATAATAACATTACTTATCTAATTGAATATTAATCACTAACCAGTTATTTTATTATGGTTCTGATAACTTTCAGTATTATGGTAAGTAATAATAATGAGACCTAACTACTGGTTAAGCCTATCTAGTTTATCTATTAGTGGTAAGTGAGCCTCATATGAATATAACATAACTTAGATATTACAAATGTTAACTTCAAGTAATATCTCATATGTAGTAATTACTTAAAGACAATGTTGTGATTGAGTTGATTATTATGTATTAATAATCAACAACTCATAAACTTATTATGGTATCCTATAATAAGTTTATGAGAGGTTTCTTGGAGGAAAGTAGCAAAATTGGTTCGTGAGCAACTTTCTGAATTTACTATTTTTAGTAAATTTTATTTTTGGCGGCAGTTCAGTTGGCATCAGTTCAGTAGGCTTTCCTCTTCAGGCCGTTCAGTTGGTATTGTTGATACTTGGCCTTTTGATTCATTTTTGGTGAGATAATTTATTTTAATTAAAATAATGTTATATTTTCACATTAACCCCTTGGCCTAGCAGTATGACTTCAACTTGTTTTAAAAAGGGGGTCTTGACGGGTGGACGTCTCATCAGGAGGCTATTTTAAATATTTCTAAGGTAAAAAATAATGCTTGAGGAAGTGGACGCCTTTTTGGAGGAAGAGTTTATTTTATTAAAATAAATTAATCTCCTCATGTTTGGATGCCCAAGGAAGGAGATAATTGAAGATTAAATAAAATACAAATACAAGTGGAAATGTGGATTTGAAATTCAATTAATTTGGGCGCACTTTCTAGAGGCTTCTAGAAGTTCTTATCAAAAGCTATATAAGGAAAGGTTGGGTCTTCATTTGGATAATCTCTTGTCTACTACATTGTTATGTTGTCGGAATGGTGAGTGAGTTGCTTCAAGGGATGAATACCTCCTAACTTTGGCTTAGTTTCTTTCTTGAAAGATAGCGACTAGCTAAGATGATGATTGTTCTTGACTCTTGAGAGCAGATTGAGCACATTGTATTTGAGTTTCTTGTAGTTTTGTGTGGATTGAGTCATTTCATGATAGGAGAGATATAATACTTCATTGCAGCATTGAGACATTTCAAATACAATGATATTTGCAAGAGAAACTCATATTGTAAGGCTGCTACAGTAGTATTGTTCGTCTATTTTAATTCTTGCAATTTCAAAATTTCCCACGTTAGTGGAAGAGACTAGTCTTTGCTCAGTCTATTTTAATTCCCATGGTTGTGGAAGAGACTAGTCCCGCTTAGTCTTTCATTGTATTGCATAGATCCTCATCATCATATGATAGCACCTTGCTCACCTTGGGCTTGGAGTGCACATGCTTGATGATTGAGTTACTTTTAGCACTGCATTGTTATCAATAGATTCTCCACCATATGATAGTGCCATTCTCATCTTAGGTTCGGAGTGCACATGCTTAGTGTTGAGTTTACTCTCCAGCATTGCATTACTTTTCATAGTACCTCCGCCATATGGTAGCACCATTCCCACCTTGGGTTGGAGAGCACATTCTTGGCATTAAGTTTACTTTCAGCATTGTAATACTTCAAGACGCTACTAATGACCCTCTTGCCATATGACAACATCATTCACATCTCGAGATTGAGTGCACATTCTTCGCAAAGAGTTACTTTCCAATTGCTAGTTTTGGTTTAAGCTAACCTTAACGGGTGCTTATTGTGCTGGTGTATTCGTTGAAAATTTGAAAAAAATTGGGTCATCTCATTATAGTGGTATCAGAGCTCACATCATAAACCTCCAAAGTGGCTGGAAAACACACTAGAACCATCTCCATCCGAAAACTACCACTTCTTTGACCGGTAGTGATGAACCAACTCTCCTGAATGAGAGAAACTCTTTGTGTGAGGTGGTTGGCCTGCCTCCAATCAGCAACCTTGAGTCTCCAAATCTGCTTTTGCCTTAGCCAAGGGTCACTCTCAAGAGCCACCAATTGTTCATCTCTCCAATCCAAACTCAAAATTTCTCTCCAATCCATTTGTTGATGAACAAATGGGACCATCAAAAGGCTGGTAAAGGAGGGGACAACACCAAAAATCTGATAATTTGATCCTTATCCCTCCAAAAGTCCTTTCCATATGTAATTAGCTCCATCAAGCCAAGTTGAGGATCCCAAGCATAGATACCCAAAGGAAGATGATCTCCAATACACTAGAAAGAGAATTCAACACAACCCCAAGTGCTGGTCAAAACCAAGTGCATACTCATAAAATTGGCATCCCCTCTAGTGAACCTTTGAAACCAATTCATAAAAGCATTCACATTTGTGGAACATGGAACAAGTGTTGTCATCAATCCCCAATCCAAAAACAGACTAGTTTGAGCCCAAACATCACTCCACTCAAGGGATGGATTGTCAAGAGTGCAAACACCAAGTTTAGGTATGCCTTTCCCCCATTCCTCATGAGTAGTAGGTTTGAAACCTTCACTCCTTGCTGTTGTAATGAAGTTAACAGCAGCTCCTAAGACTTGTCTCTTCAACACCTTGATGACATAGATGTTGAAATTACCTTGCTTCGACACTTCCAACGTGGACTCTTCATCTTCAAACCCCCTTATGCATTCATTGCTAATCAACAAACGTGGCATATCCTCATGGAGTGATAACAAAGCACCATTAGATGGAAGTTTATACTCAACCTCTTGCTTGGTTTCTTCCCTACATGACTCTTTTTGCAAATCAAAGAGAGGATTGCCATAAACTTGGAAGCCCTCTTTTTCATCTTGTTGAACCAAATCTGCACTTGCAACTTCAGTCTTTCTAGTGAAATTTTCAAGGTCAAACTCCTCTCGAAGACTATCAAGCTCACCTATTACATGCTTGATTTCTTCGACTCTATGTGAATTCTCTTGCTCCTTGGAAAGTTTGAAATCAGAAAACTGATCTTCTACCTCCATCAATGCCACTTGAGTTCCTTCTAACATAGCCTTTGTTGATTCAAGCTCATAAGAAAGCTCATCAACCTTCCTCTCCTTATCTTGGAAAGCACAAATGGTCTTCTCTGCAACTTCAATGGCATGATCTCGATCCTCAATCAAGTGCATGCACTCAGACTTCAGGGTCTCCAAAGAATCTCTAATAAGTTGCAAATTGGGATGAGCAACTTCATCCTTCACTTCTCTTCGTCTCTCTTCCAACTAAGCCTCCCAAATAAGTCCTTCAATCAAACTATGTGTGCGATCAAATCTCGATAGAGCTCACACTTCATCTTCAAAGGACACATTGAATTGACCTTTCCCTTCATGAAAATGTGAAGATGGTTAATTACTGCTAGGCTGCAAATGGAAATCGGAACTTGGTTTCTTGTCTTTGCGTCCTTCATTGCTGCTCCAACATTCTTGTACTACACCACCAACTAGCGGAGAATGCTCAATGTCTTGGAAAGCATCATACTCCACTAAATCTTCAACCCGTTGCTTGCAATCAGCTTCATGCCTTGATAAATCAGATTTGTGTTGGGTAACTCCCTCAAACCTTCCATCTTCAAGATCCATATGGTCATCAAGCTCTTCTTCCTTATCACTGTCTTCCCTTATGGTAGCCTCCAACTTGATCAATGAATCATAATTGTCCACTGTTCGGAAAGTTTTTGTAACCACATATTCCTCTTTAGTGGCTGCAACCACTTCAAAGAGATCACTATGGAGCTTTGCTAGACAATCTTCTTCTTCAAAGACAACTTCTCCTCCAATGGCCACTTCATCATTTTTCATACAATCAGGTTCTTGTTCTTCATCAGGATCAAATGGAAACTTATCCCACATAGGTTCTTTATTATAACTTGATGCCAACACACCCGGATCCCAAATGCCAAGTGGTTGATTGAGATGGTCAACAGGAAAAGGTTTTTCATGCTTCACTGGAAGTATTGACTCAATGAATAAGTCAGCTCCTAAATCTCTTAAGCTGATATCTTCAAAGAAATTTCTTTTCAATGGTGCGGTTTGCTGGTCAAACCCAAGTCCAACAATGTCACCATTGAAATGAAGTGAAGAATCTTCTATACTCGTTGTTTTGAAAAATTCACCATCCTTATCTTCTATGGGACCATCATGAGAAAGTATGTCGCTGATTTCTTCATGTGGAACTTCTTGGGAAGTTGGGTCAGCAACAAGAAGAAAATCCTTCATCATCAAATCTTCAACATGATCATGCATGAACTCATTGGATTCGCCTCCAATATCACTAATATGTCCTTTATCTTCCTCTCCTTCAACGAACTCATCCCAAACAATAGTTCTTCCAACATCTTCTATGAAGCCCTTAGCTTCAAGACCTTCATAGGATGAATCCAAATTAGGATTCAAGACTACTGCTACACTCTTTTCACAGAATTGATCTTCATCACTTTCTATTACATGCAAGTCTAAGTAAGAATTATGGGGTTCTTCCATACACTCTTCAACTGTCAAAGTTTTTTCAACTTGCTTATTTGTGGGCTGCAAATCACAAATAGACACTTCAGCTTCTTCCTTCTTTGATCCTTCAACCAGGGCTTTTTTTGCTTCTCTTTTAATTATTTTCTTGATGTAGTTGACCATATCCAACTTTCCAGGCTTTAGTAAGGCCACACAATTCAAATAGGAATCAAATAAAACATTGTTCCTTAACTCATCTGGCATGTTCTAATATTCTTCATGGAGTATGGTAGCCTCATGTTCACATTGTCTTTTTTATTGTTCGACATACCCAATGAAATCACTTGCAGCAACACTAGCCTTTCCTTCCTCAAATGCCATAGTCAAATCTGACTTCTCCCGATTCCTGGACCTCAGAAAATGCAACATCTTCAGAACTTCTAAAAGCTAAAAATGAACTCAGTTCTGACCACTAGTGTAGAATCTGATTTCTTTCCCACTCATCTGTCAACTAATTCTGTCTTGTTTCATAGGATGGCAGGATCTTGGCTCTGATACCACTGTAATGAGCCAACCCAATTTTTTTCAAATTTTCAACAAACACGCCAGCACAATAAGCACCTATTAAGGTTAGCTTAAACCAAAACTAGCAATTGGAAAGTAACTCTTTGCCAAGAATGTGTACTCAATCTCGAGATGAGAATGATGTTGTCATATGGCAAGAGGGTCGTCAGTAGCGTCTTGAAGTATTACAATGTTGAAAGTAAACTTAACGCCAAGAATGTGCTCTCCAACCCAAGGTGGGAATGGTGCTACCATATGGCGGAGGGACTATGAAAAGTAATGCAATGCTGGAGAGTAAACTCGACACCAAGCATGTGCACTCCAAACCCAAGACGAGAATGGCGCTATCATATGGTGGAGAATCTATTGATAACAATGCAATGCTAAAAGTAACTCAATCATCAAGCATGTGCACTCCAAGCCCAAGGTGAGCAAGGCGCTATCATATGATGATGAGGATCTATGCAATATAATGAAAGACTAAGTGGGACCAGTCTCTTCCACAACCATGGGAATTACAATAGACTAAGCAAAGACTAGTCTCTTCCACTAACATGGGAAAATATGAAATTGCAAGAATTAAAATAGCTAAACAATACTACTGTAGCAGCCTTACAATATGAGTTTCTCCTGCAAATATCATTGTATTTGAAATGTCTCAATGCTGCAATGAAGTATTATATCTCTCCTATCATCAAATGACTCAATCCACACAAAACCCAACCCAAAAGATAAAATTCTACAATCTGATTTTGACAGACCAACAACTGAAAACGCACAAACCAGCAACTACAAAACTCACTAAAATGCTCATAACTTCCTCAAAACTACTCCAAATGACGTGAGACCAAGTGCAATGAACTCCTAGGAGGATGACGATCCAGTTAGGACCAAGAAATGACTGCAACAACCACTCAATGAATTATCTAAACATTTGGTAGGCATGATGAAGTAGAGTGGTCTCAAGAAGAGCGACTTCTACAAAATAAAATCCAAATCTTCATTTTAAAATCTGAAACTCTCCGAAAGGGGGTGCCCAGGGATGACAATGGCATATGCAAACTACCCAAAACAATATAAAATTTATTCTATGACTTATGAATAAAAACTACTTTCAGCTATGAGTGGACCAGCAACTCAAAAACTATCAAAACTATAAGAAACTCAAATACAATGTGCTCAATCTGCTCTCAAGAGTCAAGAAAAGCCATCATCTTAGCTAATTTTTATCTTTCAAGCAAGAAACTAAGCCAAAGTTAGGAGGTATGCATTCCTCGAAGCAACTCACTCACCATTCTGACAACATAACAATGTAGTAGACAAGAGATGATCCAAATGAAGACCCAACCTCTCCTTATATAGCTTTTGATAAGAACTTCTAGAAGCCTCCAGAAATTACGCCCAAATTAGTTGAATTTCAAATCCACATTTTCACTTGTATTTGTATTTTATTTAATTTTCAATTATCTCCTTCCTTGGGCGTCCAAACATGAGGAGATTAATTTACTTTAATAAAATAAACTCTTCCTCCAAAAAGGCGTCCAATTCCTCAAGCATTATTTTTTACCTTAGAAATATTTAAAATAGCCTCCTGATGAGACGTCCACCCCTCAAGACCCCCTTTTTAAAACAACTTAAAGTCATACTGCTAGGCCAAGGGGTTAATGTGAAAATATAACATTATTTTAATTAAAATAACTTATCTCACCAAAAATGCATCAAAAGGCCAAGTATCAACAATACCAACTAAATGGCTTGAAGAGGAAAGCCTGTTGAACTGATGCCAACTGAACTGCTGCAAAAATAGAATTTACTAAAAATAGTAAATTCAGAAATTTGCTTAGATCAAAGTGCATGTGATACCATTGCGAAGCTTTTTGAAAACCTAGAAAGAATCCGCAATCCAAAATCCCAAACTCCAAGATGCAAACCCCAGAATCTTCAAAAGAAACCATCAAGTAGTCGGAAACCCTAATTCTTCCACTGACTAGCCTACAACACACCGAGGATAGGCTATCAATCACTTGAAAGAGTAGTGCTAAAAATGGGGACATTACAGTCCGCCCTTCCCAAAATTGCTTGTCCTCAAGCAATACCACCACAACTCCAGAAAAATTTAGATTGAACCATCCCAAATCAAGTACGATCCCAGGGTCCCATGTCCGTCTCGGGAAGGACCCACCATGCTGATGTTGCACCACTCTGATCACATCAGTGAGAACATCATGCCAATGCTGCACTAACCTCCCTTGTAACTCCAAAATGTTACCATCCATGTTACTCAAACTGAAAAATCTTAAAGGACTGAGATCAATATCCTACAATGCCTCATGTCCAAGATGCTCAGAGTCAACAATATCAACCATACCACTGTCTATCACAATCCTATGCAAGAAGAGGGATAGGCTACTCAAATCAAAATCAAAATCCTCAGCATACCTCCATACGGTATCAAATGAAACCATGACTGCAAATGTGACATCTTCAAATCTTCTTGCAAAGAGGAAAGCAATTATTTCCAAGAGCTCAACAAACTCATACTCATATCTCCTCATGGAGCTACTATGCCTCATCTAAATTATACTGATACTACCATGAGGACTACAGATAACTCTCATAACTCCAACCCTATGAGCCTCAGAATGAAGAATCAAAGCATGGGGTAGCTCGTTGTCCTGAGCCAACAATGAAGGTAAACTATCAGAGATCACATCATAAACCTCCAAAGTGGTTGGAAAACACACTAGAACCATCCCCATCTGAAAACTACCACTTCTTTGACCGGTAGTGATGAACCAACTCTCCTGAATGAGAGAAACTCTCCATGTGAGGTGGTTGGCTTGCCTCCAATCAGCAAGCTTGAATCTCCAAATCTGCTTTTTCCTTAGCCAAGGGTCACTCTCAAGAGCCACCAACCATTCATCTCTCCAATCCAAACTCAAAATTTCTCTCCAATCCATTTGTTGATGAACAAATGGGACCATCAAAAGGCTGGTAAAGGAGGGGACAGCACCAAAAAATCTGATAATTTGATCTGTATCCCTCCAAAAGTCCTTTCCATATGTAATTAGCTCCATCAAGCCAAGTTGAGGATCCCAAGCATGGATACCCAACTAAAGATGATCTCCAACACACCAGAAAGAGAATTCAACACAACCCCAAGTGCTGGTAAAAAAAAAGTGCATACTCATAAAATTGGCATCCCCTCTAGTGAACCTTTGAAACCAATTCATAAAAGCATTCACATTTGTGGAACATGGAACAAGTGTTGTCATCAATCTCCACTCCAAAAATGGACTAGTTTGAGCCCAAACATCACTCCACTCAAGGGATGGATTGTCAAGAGTGCAAACACCAAGTTTAGGTATGCCTTTCCCCCATTCCTCATGAGTAGTAGGTCTGAAACCTTCACTCCTTGCTGCTGTAAAGAAGTTACCAACAGCTCCTAAGACTTGTCTCTTCAACACCTTGATGACATAGATGTTGAATTACCTTGCTTCAACACTTCCCACGTGGACTCTTCATCTTCAAACCCCCTTATGCATTCATTGTTAATCAAAAAATGTGGCATATCCTCATGGAGTGATAACAAAGCACCATTAGATGGAAGTTTATACTCGACCTCTTGCTTGGTTTCTTCCCTACATGACTCTTTTTGCAAATCAAAGAGAGGATTGCCATAAACTTGGAATCCCTCTTTTTCATCTTGCTGAACTAAATCTGCACTTGCAACTTCAATCTTTCTAGTGAAATCTTCAAGGTCAAACTCCTCTCGAAGACTATCAAGCTCACCTAGTACATGCTTGATTTCTTTAGCTCTATGTGCATTCTCTTGCTCCTTGGAAAGTTTGAAATCAGCAAACTGATCTTCTACCTCCATCAATGCCACTTGAGTTCCTTCTAACATAGCCTTTGTTGATTCAAGCTCATGAGAAAGCTCATCAACCTTCCTCTCCTTATCTTGGAAAGCACAAATGGTCTTCTCTGCAACTTCAATGGCATGATCTCGATCCTCAATCAAGTGCATGCACTCAGACTTCAGGGTCTCCAAAGAATCTCTAATAAGTTGCAAATTGGGAAGAGCAACTTCATCCTTCACTTATCTTCGTCTCTCTTCCAACTGAGCCTCCCAAATAAGTCCTTCAATCAAACTATGTGTGCAATCAAATCTTGATATAGCTCGCACTTCATCTTCAAAGGACACATTGAATTGACCTTTCCCTTCATGAAAATGTGAAGTTGGTGAATTACTGCTAGGCTGCAACTGGAAATCAGAACTTGGTTTATTGTCTTTGTGGCCTTCATTGCTGCTCCAACATTCTTGTACTACACCACCAACTAGCAAAGAATGCTCAATGTCTTGGAAAGCATCATACTCCACTAAATCTTCAACCCGTTGCTTGCAATCAGCTTCATGCCTTGATAAATCAGATTTGTGTTGGGTAACTCCCTCAAACCTTCCATCTTCAAGAGCCATATGGTCATAAAGCTCTTCTTCCTTATCATTGTCTTCCCTTATGGTAGCCTCCAACTTGATCAATGAATCATAATTGTCCACTGTTCGAAAAGTTTCTGTAACCACTTCAAAGAGATCATTATGGAGCTTCATTAGACAATCTTCTTCTTCAAAGACAACTTCTCCTCCAATGGCCACCTCATCGTTTGTCATACAATTAGGTTCTTGTTCTTCATCAGGCTCAAATGGAAACTTATCCCACATAGGTTCTTTATTATAACTTGATGCCAACACACCCGGATCCCAAATGCCAAGTGGTTGATTGAGATGGTCAATAGGAAAAGGTTTTTCATGCTTCACTGAAAGTATTGACTCAATGAATAAGTCAACTCCTGAATCTCTTAAGCTAATATCTTGAAAGACATTTCTTTCCAATGGTACGGTTTTTTTGGTCAAACCCAAGTCCAACAATGTCACCACTGAAATGAAGTGAAGCATCTTCTATACTCGTTGTTTTGAAAACTTCACCATCCTTATCTTCTATGGGACCATCATGACAAAGTATGTCACTAATTTCTTCATGTGGAACTTCTTGGGAAGTTGGGCAGCAACAAGAAGAAAATCCTTCATCATCAAATCTTCAACATGATCATGCATGGAATCATACCACTAGATGAAGATAAAAAAAAAATTGGTTGTTTTCGGATGGAGATGGTTCTAGTAAATTCAGAAAGTTGCTTTGATACCACTATAATGAATGAAATTTGAGTTGGCTACTACATTTTGGCAGCATAACAATGTAGTAATAATCTGCAACTCATAATCATAATTCTGAACCACTATTAAACTTCCAAAGAGAGAAAGTGTGCCATCTCTTATGTAGTATAAGTTCCAACGTGGAATAACATTGGTTCATAATTTCGAACAAGTCTAACATTACTGATGCCAATCTTTTGTCTACCATACCATTATGCTGCTGGATTACTAGGGTTAACTTCTAGAAGTTTCTAGAAGTAATTTAGTAGGTTTAATTGTAATATTATGATAACATTTAGTGGTTAGGACCTGTTTCGTGCTATAGGGTGATTAATGTATATATTCATTGTTTCGTGCTAATAATATACTTATTAGCAAAAATAGAATGATAATTAGGGTTTGTAATCTAACCAGAAATGCATTTTTTAATAATTACCAATCTACATCACAAGGCAAAAAATGAACAAACCAACTGAACTGGCTGAAGAAAGAGACCCAACTGCACTGAAAACCACAGGACCACTGCCAAAAATAGAATTTACTAAAAATAGTAAATTCCAGAAGATGCTCGGATTGCACTGCAAGTCATATCACTGCGAAGCTCTCTAAAAACCCAGAAATAATCCGCAAGTCAATCTCCAAATTTTGAGCAACAACAACCTCCAAAATGGGAAACCCTAATTTTACCCTCTGAGTAGCCTACGGGTCTCCGGAATAGGCCAACGGTCAACTGAATTCATCACGCTTGAGAAGGGTACATTACAGTCCACCCTCCCCAAGATTGCTTGCCCTCAAGTAATCACAAGTCTGGATGCTGCAAAATCTCCTCATTCTCCCAAGTTGCATCCTCCAAAGGAAAGTTCTTCCACTTCACCAAGTATTCTCTAATTGTTCTTCTTCTCAAAGAACACTCTCTGAAATCAATAATCTCCTCTGGAATCAAAATCAACTGCCCTTCTTCGTCCAAAGGTGGTAACTGTGAAGAAGCAACAACATTATTTCCAAGTGTCATCTTGAGGTGAGACACGTGGAAGACATTGTGTACTCTCCTATTCAATGGTAGCTCCAATTCATAAGATACTGCTCCAACCTTTCTGATAACTTTGAATGGCCCATAGAAGCGAGGTTTGAGCTTCTCAACTCCACTCTTCTTAAGCGTAGACTATCTGTAAGGCTAAAGTCGAACATAAACCATATCTCCAACCTCAAAAGAGCGCTCAACACGTCGTTGATCAGCATACATCTTCTGCTGATTTTTTGCAATCTGAAGGTTGTTCTTCAAGGACTTCAAGATATCTTGACTATGCTGCAACAAATCCTTGGTTTGAGGGGCTTTACTATCACCAAACACCAAATCAACAAAGCTAGGAGCCTCATAACCATAGAGAGCCATGAATGGAGACATCCTTATTGACATGTGAAATGATGAATTGTAGCAATACTCTCCTAGGTGAAGCCATTTCACCCATGCCCTTTGCTGCTCCGAAACATAGTTTCTAAGATATCCTTCCAACCATTTGTTCACAATTTCTATTTGACCATCCGTTTGAGGGTGATAACTAGTGCTTGGAGTAAGCACCGTACCACTCATCCTGAAGACTTCAAACGGAAGAATTTGAAGGCTTCAAAGAGGGGGCTTCAAACGGAAGAATTTGAAGGCTTCAAGGTTATGGTTTCTGATGGGTTTCACATTTCTTGCACCAAGAAGATTTCAAACATGTCTATGCAATTGGGCAACTATGAAGTCAAGGATGACTTCTATGTAGTCAACATTGGAGATACTGATGTCATCCTAGGCATTCAATGGTTGCGTTCGCTTGGAGAGATCTCTCTAAATCTGCAAACCATGGAGCTCAAGTTTCAATCCGATGGAAATAAGGTGGTGCTAAGAGGAATGTCCAATGGTGGTCCTCAAATTGTGTCATTCAAGAGAATGGCAAGGCTGATTCAACATGCTCAATTTGAGTGGGTTGCGGAATGTATGATTCTTACAGCTAGTCCGGTTGAAACAAAGAGGGACTATCCTCCTGATATTCAGTCTATACTCACCAAGAAGAGCAGGGTGTTTGCTGATTTACCACCTAGGCCACCTCCTGAACGAGGTTCAGAGCATGTGATAGAGCTCAAGGAAGGGGCTAAGCCAGTCATCACAACACCATATCAGTACACTAAGAAGCAGAAGGATGAGATAGAGAAAAACATAAAGGAACTCTTATATATGGGCTTCATTTGTCCAAGTAAGAGTCCCTTCGCTTCAACAGTTGTTCTTGTGAAGAAGAAGGATGGTAAAATCCGCATGTGTGTGGATTATCGTGCTTTGAATCAAAGCACAATCAAAAATCAATACCCCATTCCAAGGATACATGAGCTCATTGATGAGCTACATGGAGCTAAGTTCTTTTCAAAGATTGATTTAAGGTCGGGCTACTACCAAATTCAGATGAGAGGGTCTGATGTTGAGAAGACAACATTTAATTTCTACAGGATGCCAATTTTATTTCCTAATGGTACTGGGATAATCAGAGCCTTAAAATAATTAAATATTTTGGTAATGAATTCTTACAATAGAGTGAGTTATAAACTCAAATCTGTGGATTACCCATATAAGATAGGCAAGAGCGTACAAAGGACATTACTTCAAGAATAAACTTAATTCAAAAAAGGGTATTATTGGTAATTAATAAGGACAATCTTGCCTTATTATGTTAGATAAATAGGGGTTATATATACCATATAAGGCTAATCTTTCTAGAATGCATCCCATAGGGGCGACCCCTCTGACTAGGAGGCATCAATGAATAAGTTATATTTATAAATGTATAAATATAGGTGTGAGCATTTTACATAAGTATTATCCATGGAAAGATAAGTATTATCTCTCCAGAATGCATCCCAAGGCCAAAAATGAACAAACCAACTAAACTAGCTGAAGAAGAGAGCCAACTACACTGAAAACCACAAGACCACTACCAGAAATAGAATTTACTAAAAATAGTAAATTCCAAAAGATGCTCGGATTGCACTGCAAGTCATATCACTGCGAAGCTCTCTAAAAACCCAGAAAGAATCTGCAAGTGAATCTCCAAATTTTGAGCAACAACCTCCAAAACAGGAAACCCTAATTTTACCCTCCGAGTAGCCTATGGCTCTCCGGAATAGGCCAACGGTCAACTGAATTCATCACGCTTGAGAAGGGGACATTACAGTCCGCCCTCCCCAAGATTGCTTTCCCTCAAGCAATCGCAAGTCTGGATGCTACAAAATCTCCTCATTCTCCCAAGTTGCATCCTCGAAAGGCAAGTTCTTCCACTTCACCAAGTATTCTCTGATTGTTCTTCTTCTCAAAGAATGCTCTCTGAAATCAATAATCTCCTCTGGAATCAAAATCAACTGCCCTTCTTCATCCAAAGGTGGTAACTGTGAAGAAGCAACAACATTATGTCCAAGTGTCGTCTTGAGGCGAGACACGTGGAAGACATTGTATATTATCATTAGCTAATCTAATATACAATAAGTATTATTGTATATTAGATTAGCTATTGATTTCTTCAATAATCACATAACCAATCTGCCAATAATACTAATTAGTCATCTTAATTGCAGATGACTAATATGGCTCCATATTTTTGGAGGTATTTAGTAGTCTATAGCTACATAAGTTGATATGTAAAAAACAAGCTAACATCTCCAAGCTGGTAATGCATCCAGAAGTTATGTAGATGAGCTACTACAAAGTGGGCTCATAAACCACCTTTGGACGAAGAAGGGTAGTTGATTTTGATTCCATAGGTTAGATTAGCATAATTACCAATCTGCCAATAATCTAACAATAGGTTAGATTATGTCGCATCTATTAGATTATAGGCATGTATGAGAAAGTATGTCGCTGATTTCTTCAATAACCAGGTTAGATTAGCATAATTACCAATCTGCCAATAATCTAACTAGGTACATTAATAATCTTTCCATAGGTTAGATTAGTAGTCTATAGCTACATAAGTTGATTTGCATTTTATATCAATTTCTAGGAGGCATTAATTAATAATATAAGCAAGTATATTATTAATGTACCTGGTTAGATTATGAAACTAAGCCAAAGCTAGGAGGTATGCATTCCTCGAAGCAACTCACTCACCATTCCGGCAACATAACAATGTAGTAGACAAGAGATGATCCAAATGAAGACCCAACCTCTCCTTATATGGCTTTTGATAAGAACTTCTAGAAGCCTCCAGAAAGTGCGCCCAAATTAATTGAATTTCAAATCCACATTTCCACTTGTATTTGTATTTTATTTAATCTTCAATTATCTCCTTCCTTGGGCCAAATTCTTCTATTAGGGTTAGCACTAAAACTTAAAGATGCAGAATACAACTCTAACCAAGGATGTACACCAGGATCCTGAGTTGGGCAAGGTGTGAGCATATGGTCAGAGGATCTTCATGTACTGCTAAACTGAGTAACTCTAATCAAGAATGTGTCCAAGGTGGACGAACATATGGTTAGAGGGTCCCTACAAATTACAATGCTGAAAGTAAACTCGACGCCAAGGATGTGCTTTCCAACCCAGAGTGGGAATGGAGCTACCATATGGTGGAGATACTAAGAACTACAATGCAATTCAAAACATAAGATAGGCGGCAAGCCAGCCTCTTCCACTTATTCAGCGGGTATTACAATGAAGCATAAGAAGAAGTAAGATTGCTGACAGTACTACTATTCAACTACAATAAATTAGAGAGTGTCTGCCAATAACATAGAATAAGAAGTCTAACAATGCTGCAATATAGTTTCATGTCTCCTCAGTGATCACAATGACTTTCAACCTGAACCCAACTCAAATGACAGACTTTATGCAAGTTGATATGACAGAGCATGGACTGAAAATGCATAACCAGCAACACAGAACCCTACTAAATTACTCATAACCCACTCAATTCTCAACCAAAAGACCTCAAATCAGATGCAATAGCTTCCTATGATGATGGAGATCATGTTACATTCAAGAAACCTCTCATAAACTGAAGTATTATTTTAGCACACATCCCAATGCAACTCTAAAGAGGGGTGGCTTGCAAAGACGGGCAATTTGCTTCTTAAAAATCAAGACCTTCACAAAAAAATCTGCAATTAAGCTCAAAGGGGTGCCTTAGCATGAGAAACAGATTTATGCAATACCCAGAACGATAATATTTTTATTTTGAAGTTTATGAATGAAACTACAAATCAGCCATGATAATCAACAACTCCAGAAATTGATATAAAATGCAAGAAACTGAACTACAAAGGCAAACAAATGCAACAATGCAAACCTCACTACAAAATCCTCTCAACAACAAGCTAACATCTCCACTAGTTGCTATCTTTCAAGCAAGAAGTCAAGCCAAGGCTAGGAGGCATACATTCCTCGAAGCAATCCCAGTACCATTTCGGCAGCATAACATTACTGAAGATATAAGATACTCAAATGAAGAGAAGATGTCTCCATATATAGGCTCAACAAGGAATCTCCAGAAACTTCTAGAAAGTGCGCCCCAATTCAAATTTGAATTTGACTTCATTTCCCTCCAAGTATAGGCATCCCTTTTTCAAAGCTAATTTGAATTTATTTTTAAATCATCTCCTCAAAAAAGTTGGCGTCCCTTTTTAAGCATGATTTTAGACCTTGGAAAAATATTAAATTACCTCCAATGAGACGTCCACCCATGAAGACCACCTTTTTAGAACAACTTCAAGTGATGAAGCTAGGCCAAGGGGTCAACATTAAAATATAACATTATTTAAATTAATTGAACTTATCTCTCCAAAATGCATCCCAAGGCCAAAAATGATCAAACCAACTAAACTGGCTGAAGAAGAGAGCCAACTGCACTGAGAACCATAGGACCACTGCCAGAAATAGAATTTACTAAAAATAGTAAATTCCAGAAGATGCTCGGATTGCACTGCAAGTCATACCACTGCGAAGCTCTCTGAAAACCCAGAAAGAATCCGCAATTTAATCTCCAAATTTTGAACAACAACAAGCTCCAAAATGGGAAACCCTAATTTTACCCTCTGAGTAGCCTACGGGTCTCTGGAATAGGCCAATAGTCAATGGAATTGATCATGCTCGAGAAGGGGACATTACAGTCCGCCCTTCCCAAGATTTCTTGCCCTCAAGCAATCGCAAGTCAAGATGCTGCAGAATCTCTTCATTCTCCCAAGTTGCATCCTCCAAAGGAAAATTCTTCCACTTCACTAAGTATTCTCTGATTGTTCTTCTTCTCAAAGAACGCTCTCTGGAATCAATAATCTCTTCTGGGATCAAAATCAACTGTCCTTCTTCGTCCAAAGGTGGTAACTATGATGAAGCAACAACATTATGCCCAAGTGCCTTCTTGAGGCGAGACACATGGAAGACATTGTGTACTCGGCTATTCGATGGTAGCTCCAATTCATAACCTACTGCTCCAACCTTTCTGATAAATTTGAATGGCCCATAGAAACGAGGTTTGAGCTTCTTAGCTCCACTCTTCTTGAGAGCAGACTGTTTGTAAGGTTGTAGTCGAAGATAAACCATATCTCCAACCTCAAAAGAGTGCTCAACACACCGCTGATCAACGTACATCTTCTGTTGATTATGTCCAATCTGAAGGTTGTTCTTTAAGGACTTCAAGATATCTTGACTATGCTGTAACAAATCCTTGGCTTGAGGGGCTTTGCTATCACCAAATACCAAATCAGCAAAGCTAGGAACCTCATCACCATAGAGAGCCATGAATGGAGACATCCTTATTGACATGTGAAAGGATGAATTGTAGCAATACTCTCCTAGGTGAAGTCATTTCACCCATGCCCTTTGCTGTTCTGAAACATAGTTTCTAAGATAGCCTTCCAACCACTTGTTCACTATCTCAATTTTTCCATCAGTCTGAGGGTGATAACTAGTGCTTGGAGTTAGCACCATACCACTCATCCTAAAGATTTCTTGCCAAAAAGTGCTTAGGAACTTGTTGTCCCTATCACTCACAATGTTTTTAGGCAACCCATGCAATCTAAACACCTCATGGAAAAGAAAATCTGCAACTTGAGTTGCTGAAAATGAACTAGTGATGGCAAAGAAGTGAGCAAACTTTGTTAATCTTTCCACCACAACATAGATACAATCTTTGCCTTGGACCTTTGGCAACCCAGTGATGAAGTCCATTGATATGCTTTCCCATTTTTGGTTGGGAATGGGAAGAGGTTGCAGCAGACCAGCTGGTAGAGAATGCTCATTTTTGTTCATCTGACAAGTAGGACACTCCTGGATGTAGCGTTGGACTTCCCCTTTTAGCCCCTTCCAAGAAAACCTTTCCCGAATCTGCTATATGTCTTGAAAAAACCTTGATGACCAGCAAGTGGAATGTCATGGAATGTTATCAAAATCTTCTTTTTGAGCTTAGAATCAGCCACCAAAAAGATCCTTCCCTTGTAGTGTATCAAACCTTCAACCACCTTGTACCTTTCATCATGAAAAGTACCTTCAATGACACTGATTGCAAACTAATTTTTTGGCATAATTAGCAAGCAATATCTCCTTCCAATCAGCAGTAAGCTCACACAATGAGCTCAAATGAGGTCTCCTAGATAGAGTATCTACCACAACATTGTTTTTCCCTTTGACATATTCAATGTCAAAATCGTAAGCTTGAAGCTTACTCACCCACTTTTGTTGTCTTTCATTCAAATCCTTCTGATGCATCAAGTGCTTGAGACTATTGTGATCAGTCTTGACCACAAACTTGCTCCCCACCAAATACTGTCTGAACTTAGCTAATGCATGCATGATTGCAAGCATTTCCTTGTCATATATGGAGTAGGTTCTTTCAACACCTCTTAACTTTCTACTTTCAAACACAATGGGATGCTTTTCTTGCATCAAAACAGCCCCAACACCTTCTTCGGATGCATCACACTGTAGCTAGAAAGGCTTGGAAAAATCTGGTATGGCCAAAACCGGACAAAATCTGGTATGACCAACAGAAAGCCCCCTTTTTTGTGAGGTCAATAAGAGGTGCAACATTTTGCGTGTAGCCTTTCACAAATCTTCTGTAAAAACCACAAAGAATAAAGAACCCTTTCAAATGAGTCAAGTTCTCTGGAGGTGGCCAATTAACTATCGCCTTGATCTTTTCAGGGTCAACCTTCACTCCATCAACACTGATTATGTGACCAAGGTAGAGCAGCTCCTTCATTCCAAATTCACATTTGGATTCTTTGGCAAACAAACTTTCTGATTCTAGGATGCTAAGCACTTCTTCCAAGTGCTTGAAATGTTCTTCCCATGTCTTGCTGAAGATAAGTATATCATCAAAAAAGATCAATACAAACTTCCTTAACTGCTTCTGAAAGAATCTATTCATACAAGACTGGAAGGTAGCAGGAGCATTAGTCAACCCAAATGGCATGACTAAAAACTCAAAGTGACCATAGTGGCATCTGAATGTCGTCTTCTCAACATCAGACCCTCTCATCTGAATTTGGTAGTAGCCCATCATCAAATCAATCTTTGAAAAGAACTTAGCTCCATGTAGCTCATCTATCCTCGGTATGGGATATCAATTTTTTATTGTGCTTTGGTTCAAAGCACGAGAATCCACACACATGTGAATGGTACCATCCTTCTTCACTAGAACAACTGCTGAAGCGAAGGGACTCTTGCTTAGACGAATGAAGCCCATCTCTAAGAGTTCCTTTATGTTTTTCTCAATTGCATCCTTCTACTTCTTAGGGTACCGATATGGTGTTGTGATGACTGGCTTAGCCCCTTCCTTGAGCTCTATGACATGCTCTGATCCCCATTTAGGAGGTGGCCCAGAAGGTAAATTAGCAAACACCTTGCTCTTCTTGGTGAGTATAGACTGAATATCAGGAGGATAGTTCCTCTTTGTTTCAACCGGACTAGCTGGAAGAATCATACATTTCACAGCCTACTCAACTTGATCATGCCGAATCAGCCTTGCCATTCTCTTGAATGACACAATCCGAGGACCACCATTGGACATTCCTCTTAGCACCACCTTCTTTCCATCAGATTGAACCTTGAGCTCCATGGTTTGTAGGTTTAGAGAGATTTCTCCAAGTGAACACAACCATTGAATGCCTAGGATGACATCCGTATCTCCAATATTAACTACATAGAAGTCATCTTTGACTTCATAGTTTCCCAATTGCAAAGAAATGTTTGAAATCTTCTTGGTGCAAGAAATTTGAAACCCATCTGCAACCATAACCTTGAAGCCTTGAATTTTTTCTGTTTGGAGCCCTTTCTTTGTCACCATACCTTCATCAATGAAGTTATGCGTTGCTCCTGTGTCAATCAAGGCAACTATTCACTGCCCCTTAATCAACCCTCAAACATTGAAAGATTCATTTTTGTGAAAGCTTGAAAGTTGGGAAAAGCACTCCCACCTCCTTTTTCATCTTCAGACTCTTATGGGGCTCTTTCCACTTCACCGTCATCAAAATTAGACTGTTGGTCTGAAAAATCAAAATTACTTTCTTCAGCTAAATAGTATTCAATTTGATGAATTTTGACTCCTTTTGGGCAAATATGATCTTGGGACCATTTTTCTCTACACCTAAAACATAACCCCTTTCTTCTAAGTTCATTAAGTGTCTCCAGATCCAACCTTGTGACATGAGTTTTATGTTATTTGAACTCCTTATGATGAGGTCTTTTTCCTCTATCCTTTTTGTGGAATGAAGGTTTGGATTGAAATTTTGCTTTAGGAGTAGCCCACTCCATATTTCTTGCTTTCTTCATTTCCTTTTGTAAAGAGGGTGGATCAAAATCTTTAATCCAACCCTTGAGTGGCTCCATAAGCCCCTCACTGAATAGGATCACCAACCGCCTCTCAATGATTCCCGTGACCATTACTGAAAGTCTCTGAAACTCAGCTATGTAGGTGTCAAGTGTGCCATACTATCTAAGCTGGGCCAGCTCCCTAAAATGTATTTCAGGGTCCTTCTCAAATCTCTCTAGGAGTCTATTGGTAAACTCATCATAGGTCGTGATAGACCGATGACCCAAGGTGACTAGGCCATGGTACCACCACTCGTGCACTACCCCATCTAGGTGTAACGTAGCGAACTTAATCACCTCCTCCTCTGCCATAGGTCTAAGAGCTAGATAGTTATCTAACTTCTGTATCCAAGCTCTAGCTGAACTGCTGTCACTCCCATCAAAATGTGGAAGCGTAACCTTGTTGATGGCTTGGTGCAAGTCCCTCTGTACTGTTGTTCCCCTATGATCATGATGTCTTCCTTGCCCTTTATTCTTCCTTTTATGGTCCACAAAGTCATTGTAGGACATGTCTTGCTTGATTTCATCAGGAAGGGAGTCATACTCAGCACGGTTGAGTCTCAACTGTTCCACAAATGATGCATTTTCTTCAGGATCAGGTTGTGGGTTTACTGGTGCCAAAAAGTGGGTTTAAATGGCCTGGAAGAGATGTAGGTGTTATTTCAAGTATGCTAGTTAACATGTCCACTATGCTGACTGGAAGCACTATGTTCACCTGTATGCCCTGGGTTGTTCTATGGAGTTGGGTTCTGACCCATTTTCCCCATCATGAAAGACATCATATCCAACATGGCGTGCATCTTCCTCTCAAACCTTTTTCCTGGACTTGGTGTTCTTTCTCTCCCTTTTCCACTATCATCTTTGTTGCTAGTAAACCTCTCATTACCACCCAATGTCCTCTCAGCATCTCCCATTACTGTCCCCTAAGAATAATCCCAATGTGCTCTTAATACCTCTGATGTTGTCTAACCTTTTGGAACCTGATATGGCTGCCACTGATTTGCAACCTTCTTGTCTTCCCTTGCTAAGTATCTTTTTTCTCTGTCACTCATAGAAATTATTTTTCACAAGATGGCAGGATGTGTGGCTCTAATACCACTGAAATATTCTGAACCAATTTTTTCAATTTTTTGAATGCAATTACAAACAACATGCACCTGTCAAGGTTAGCTTGAAAACTCGAACGATGCGGAATTAACCCTAACCAAGAATGTACACCAGGATCTCGAGTTGGGCAAGGTTTGAGCATATGGTCAGAGGATCTTTATGCATTGCAGAACTGAGTAACTCTAACCAAAAATGTGTCCAAGGTGGACGAACATATGGTCAGAGGATCCCTACCAACTACAATTGCTGAAAGAAAACTCGACGCCAAGGATGTGTTTTCCAACCTAGAGTGGGAGTGGAGCTACCATATGGCGGAGATTCTAAGAACTATAATGCAATTCAAAACTTAAGATAGATGGCAAGCCAGCCTCTTCCACTTATTCAGTGGGTATTACAAAAGCATGAAGAGATACATTAAGAAATGCTGACGGTACTACTGTTCAGCTTACAAAGTAATAGAGAGTGTCTGCAAAGAACGAGGATTAGAAGCTCTCCAATGCTGCAATAGTGAATATGACCTCCACAAGGCTTAATAAGACTTTCTATCACCAACCCTTCACCAAAATGCAATTCACCCAAATCTAATATGACAGACCAGCAACTTGAAATGCAAAACCAGCACCCTAATAACTCACTAAAATGCACATATCTCACTCAAAACTCACTCTATTGATGTGAAATCAGATGCAAGACACCCTAATTAAGATGGCGACCAAGTTGGGACATCAAAACCTCACCAATAAACACTTAACTTTTTTTTGCACAAATCCCAAGAAGGCACAAATGGTATGACCCTCTAAGAAGGGCAATTTCTCTTTATAAAATTCAATCCTTTATCAAAAAATCTGAAACTTGCCAAGAGGGGTCGCCCCTATCAAGGAAACACAATGGTTCAATACCCAGAATGAGAATAATTTTATTTTCTGATATATGATTTCAGAGTTGGCTTCGAGCTATACATACCTCCTAGTTCTTGCAACCTTAGTTTCGTGCTTGAAAGATAGTACCTAGCTGAGTTACAGAGACTGCTTCTCATTCTGAGAGTGCAGATTGAGCTTCACAGTTGGAGATTTTGATGTTTATTTTTAGTTTACAGTTGCTGGTTTTTGTAGTGCTAAGTCATTGTACGAATTTTCTATGGTTCTAGGTATTTGCTACATCTCTTCTACTATCTAGGGCACCCCTATTTGCAAGTTTTCATAATTTTTAGTGGAGTATTGGATTTTATATTGTAGGTCGCCCTTCCTAGAGGTTGTCTTGCCTAGAAAAAGTTTAAAAATTCATTAAGGAGTTGTTGCAGTTGTTTCTTAGTCACAACTTGGTTGCCATCTACCTAGGAGTTCATTGCATTTGGTCTCATGTCATTTGGAGTAGTTTTGAGGGAGTTATGAGCATTTTAGGGGTTTTGGGAGTTGTTGGTTTGCATTTTGCAGTTTGCTGGTTTAGTATATCAGATGGTTGGAAGGCTATCTTAGAAACTATGTTTTGGAGCAGCCAAGGGAATGGGTGAAATGGCTTCACCTAGGAGAGTATTGCTACAATTCATCCTTTCACATGTCAATCAGGATGTCTCCATTCATGGCTCTCTATGGTTATGAGGCTCCTAGCTTTGCTGATTTGGTGTTTGGTGATAGCAAAACCCCTCAAGCCAAGGATTTGTTGCAGCATAGTCAAGATATCTTGAAATCCTTGAAGAACAACCTTCAGATTGCATAGAATCAGTAGAAGATGTACGCCGATCAACGACATGTTGAGCACTCTTTTGAGGTTGGAGATATGGTTTATCTTCGACTTTAGCCTTACAGACAGTCTACTCTCAAGAAGAGTGGAGCTGAGAAGCTCAAACCTCACTTCTATGGGCCATTCAAAGTTATCAGAAAGGTTGGAGCAGTAGCTTATGAATTGGAGCTACCATTGAATAGCAAAGTACACAATGTCTTCCACGTGTCTCGCCTCAAGACGACACTTGGACATAATGTTGTTGCTTCTTCACAGTTACCACCTTTGGACGAAGAAGGGCAGTTGATTTTGATTCCATAGGAGATTATTGATTTCAGAGAGCATTCTTTTAGAAGAAGAACAATCAGAGAATACTTGGTGAAGTGGAAGAACTTGCCTTTCGAGGATGCAACTTGGGACAATGAGGAGATTTTGCAACATCCAGACTTGTGCTTGCTCGAGGGAAAACAATCTTGGGGAGGGCGGACTGTAATGTCCCCTTCTCAAGCATGATGAATTCAGTTGACCGTTGGCCTATTCCGGAGACCTGTAGGCTACTCAGAGGGTAAAATTAGGGTTTCCCATTTTGGAGGTTATTGTTGCTCAAAATTTGGAGATTGACTTGTGGATTCTTTCTAGGTTTTCAGAGAGCTTCGCAATGATATGACTTGCAGTGCAATCTGAGCATCTTTTGGAATTTACTATTTTTAGTAAATTCTATTTCTGGCAGTGGTCCTATGGTTTTCAGTGCAGTTGGCTCTCTTCTTCAGCCAATTTAGTTGGTTTGTTCATTTTTGGCCTTGGGATGCATTCTGGAGAGATAAGTTCAATTAATTTAAATAATGTTATATTTTGATGTTGACCCCTTGGCCTAGCTTCATCACTTCAAGTTGTTCTAAAAAGGTGGTCTTCATGGGTGGACGCCTCATTGAGGTAATTTTATATTTTATAAGGTCAAAAATGAAGCTTGTGTTTGGGACGCCAACTTGAGGAGAAGATGAAATTCTAATTAATTAAAAGGTCAAAATAATTCTTGCAAGCTTAGGGATGCCATCTCTTGGAGGGAAATAAGTTTATTTCAAATTTGAAAGTTAGGGCGCCTCTTCTAGATGCTTTTGGAGATTCCATGTTGTGCCTTTATAAGGAGACCCCTTCTCTTCATTTCATCATCTTATGACTTCAGTAATGTTATGTTGCCGAAATGGTGTTGGAATTGCTTCGAGGAATGTATGCCTCCTAGCCTTGGCTTGACTTCTTGCTTGAAAGATAGCAACTAGTGGAGATGTTAGCTTGTTGATGAGTGGATTTTTGTAGTGACGTTTGCTTTGTAGTTCAGTTCCTTGCATTTTATATCAAATTTTGGAGTTGCTGATTTAGTGTAGCTGAAAGTTGTTTTTGCTCATATATCAGAAAATAAAATTATTCTCATTCTGGGTATTGAACCATTGTGTTTCCTTGATAGGGGCGACCCTTCTTGGCAAGTTTCATATTTTTTGATAAAGGATTGAATTTTATAAAGAGAAATCGCCCTTCTTAGAGAGTCGTACCATTTGTGCCTTCTTGGGATTTGTGCAAAAAAAGAGTTAAGGGTTTATTGGTGAGGTTTTGATGTCCCAACTTGGTCGCCATCTTAATTAGGGTGTCTTGCATCTGATTTCACATCAATAGAGTGAATTTTGAGTGAGATATGTGCATTTTAGTGAGTTATTAGGGTGCTGGTTTTGCATTTCAAGTTGCTAGTCTGTCATATCAGATTTGGGTGAATTGCATTTTGGTGAAGGATTGGTGATAGAAAGTCTTATTAAGCCTTGTGGAGGTCATGTTCACTATTGCAGCATTGGAGAGCTTCTAATCCCCGTTCTTTGCAGGCACTCTCTATTACTTTGTAAGTTGAATAGTAGTACTGTCAACATTTCTTAATGTATCTCTCTCTGCTTCCTTTATACCCACTGAATAAGTGGAAGAGACTGGCTTGCGGCCTATCTTAAGTTTTGAATTGCATTGTAGTTCTTAGAATCTTCGCCATATGGTAGCTCCACTCCCACTCTGGGTTGGAAAGCACATCCTTGGCATCGAGTTTACTTTCAGTAATTATAGTTGGTAGGGATCCTCTGACCATGTGTTCGTCCACCTTGGACACATTCTTGGTTAGAGTTACTCAGTTCTGCAATGCATAAAGATCCTCTAACCATATGCTCACACCTTGCCCAACTCGGGATCCTGGTGTACATTCTTGGTTAGGGTTAATTCTGCATCGTTCGGGTTTTCAAGCTAACCTTAATGGGTGCATGTTGTTTGTAATTGCATTCAAAAAATTGAAAAAATTGGTTCAGAATATTTCAGTGGTATCAAAGTCACACATCCTACCATCCTGTGAAAAAGACTTTCTATGAGTGACAGAGAAAAAAGATACTTATCGAGGGAAGACAAGAAAGTTGCAAGTCAGTGGCAGCCATATCAGGTTCCAGAAGGTCAGACAACATCTGAGGTATTAAGAGCACATTGGGATTCTTCTCAGGGAACAGTAATGGGAGATGCTGAGAGAACATCGGGTGGTAATGAGAGATTTACTAGCAACAGAGATGAAAGTGGAAAGGGGAGATAAAGAACGCCAAGTCCAGGAAAAAGGTTTGAGAGGAAGATGGACGCCATGTTGGATATGATGTCCTTCATGATGGGGAAAATGGGTCAGAACCCAATTCCACAGAACAACCCAGGGCATACGTGAGAACATAGTGCTTCTAGTCAACATAGTGGACATGCTAACCAGCATACTTCAAATAGCATCTACATCCCTTCTAGGCCACTTAAACCCACTTTCATGGCACCAGTGAACCCTCAACCTAATCCTGAAGAAAATGCATCATTTGTGGAATAGTTGAGACTCAACCGTGTTGAGTATGATTCCCTTCCTGATGAAATCAAGCAAGACATGTCTTACAACAACTTTGTGGACCATAAAAGGAAGAATAAAGGGCAAGGAATACATCATGATCATAGGGGAACAACAGTACAGAGGGACTTACACCAAGCCATCAACAAGGTTATGCTTCCACATTTCGATGGGAGTGATAATAGCTCAGCTCGAGCTTGGATACATAAGTTAGATAACTATCTAGCCCTCAGACCTATGGCAGAAGAGGAGGCAATCAAGTTTGCTACGCTTCACTTGGATGGGGTAGCACACGAATGGTGGTACCATGGCCTAGTCACCTTGGGTCATCGGTCTATCACTACCTATGATGAGTTCACCAATAGACTCATAGATAGATTTGAGAAAAAGGATCTAGAAGTACATTTCAGGGAGTTGGCACAGCGGGCACAGTTGATGCCTACATAGCTGAGTTTCAGAGACTTTCAGTAATGGTCACGAGAATCACTGAGAGGCGGTTGGTGATCCTATTCAGTGAAGGGCTTATGGAACCCCTCAAGGGTTGGATTAAAGCTTTTGATCCACCCTCCTTATAGGAGGCAATGAAGAAAGAAAGAAATATGGAGTGGGCTGCTCCTAAAGCAAAATTTCAATCCAAACCTTCATTCCACAAAAAGGATAGAGGAAAAAGACCTCACCACAAGGAGTTCAAACAACATAAAACTCATGTCACAAGGTTGGATCCTGAGACACTTAACGAACTCAGAAGAAAGGGGTTATGTTTCAGGTGTAGAGAAAAATGGTCTCAAGATCATATTTTCCCAAAAGGAGTCAAAATTCATCAAATTGAATACTATTCAGCTGAAGAAAGTAATTCTGATTTTTCAGACCAGCAGTCTGATTTTGATGACAGTGAAGTGGAAAGAGCTCCAGAAGAGTTTGAAGATGAAAAAGGAAGTGGGGGTACTTTGGCTCAACTTTCGAGCTTTCACAAAAATGAATCCTTCAAAGTTTGAGGGATGATTAAGGGGCAGCGAATAGTTTCTTTGATTGACACTGGAGCAATGCATAACTTCATTGATGAAGTTGTGGTGGCAAAGAAGGGGCTTCAAACAGAAGAATTTGAAGGCTTCAAGGTTATGGTTGCTGATGGGTTTCACATTTCTTGCACCAAGAAGATTTCAAACATGTCTATGCAATTGGGCAACTATGAAGTCAAGGATGACTTCTATGTAGTCAACATTGGAGATACATATGTCGTCCTAGGAATTCAATGGTCGCATTCGCTTGGAGAGATCTCTCTAAATCTACAAACCATGGAGCTCAAGTTTCAATCTGATGGAAAGAAGGTGGTGCTAAGAGGAATGTCCAATGGTGGTCCTCGAATTGTGTCATTCAAGAGAATGGCAAGGCTGATTCAACATGATCAAGTTGAGTGGGCTGCGGAATGTATGATTCTTCAAGCTAGTCCGGTTGAAACAAAGAGGGACTATCTCCCTGATATTCATCTCTATACTCCAAAGAAGAGCAAGGTGTTTGCTGATTTACCGCCTGGGCCACCTCCTGAATGGGGTTCAGAGAATTTCATAGAGCTCAAGGAAGGGGCTAAGCCAGTCATCACAACACCATATCGGTACACTAAGAAGCAGAAGGATGAGATAAAGAAAAACATAAAGGAACTCTTAGAGATGGGCTTCATTCGTCCAAGCAAGAGTCCCTTCGCTTCAGCAGTTGTTCTTGTGAAGAAGAAGGATGGTACCATCCGCATGTGTGTGGATTATCATGCTTTGAATCAAAGCACAATCAAAAATTGATACCCCATTCTGAGGATAGATGAGCTCATTGATGAGCTACATGGAGCTAAGTTCTTTTCAAAGATTGATTTGAGGTCGGGCTACTACCAAATTCGGATGAGAGGGTCTAATGTTGAGAAGACAACATTTAGATGCCACTATGGTCACTTCGAGTTTTTAGTCATGCCATTTGGGTTGACTAATGCTCCTGCTACCTTCCAGTCTTGTATGAACAGAGTCTTTTAGAAGCAGTTAAGGAAGTTTGTATTGATCTTTTTTGATGATATCCTTATCTACAACAAGACATGGGAAGAACATCTCAAGCACTTGGAGGAAGTGCTTAGCATCCTTGAATCAGAAAGTTTGTTTGCCAAAGAATCCAAATGTGAATTTGGAATGAAGGAGCTGCTCTACCTTGGTCACATAATCAGTGTTGATGGAGTGAAGGTTGACCCTGAAAAGATCAAGGCGATAGTTGATTGGCCACCTCCAGAAAACTTGACTCATTTGAAGGGGTTCCTGGGTCTTTGTGGTTTTTACAGAAGATTTGTGAAAGGCTACTCACAAAATTTTGCTCCTCTTACTGACCTCACGAAAAAGGGGGCTTTCTATTGGTTAGAAAAGGCTAAAATTACTTTTGATAAGTTCAAGAAGATCATGAGCTCTTGTCCGGTTTTGGCCATACTAGATTTTTCCAAGCCTTTTGAGCTACAGTGTGATGCATCTGGAGAAGGTGTTGGGGCTATTTTGATGCAAGACAAGCATCCCATTGTGTTTGAAAGTAGAAAGTTAAGGGGTGTTGAAAGAACCTACTCAATCTATGACAAGGAAATGCTTGCAATCCTGCATGCATTAGCCAAGTTCAGACAGTATTTGGTGGGGAGCAAGTTTGTGGTCAAGACTGATCACAATAGTCTCAAGCACTTCATGCATCAGAAAGATTTGAACGAAAGACAACAAAAGTGGGTGAGTAAGCTTCAAGCTTACAATTTTGACATTGGATATTTCAAGGGGAAAAACAACATTGTGGCGGATGCTCTATCTAGGAGACCTCATTTGAGCTCATTGTGTGAGCTTATTGTTGATTGGAAGGAGATGTTGCTTGTTGATTATGCCAAAAATTAGTTTGCAATCACCGTCATTGAAGGTACTTTTCATGATGAAAGGTACAAGGTGGTTGAAGGTTTGATACACTACAAGGGAAGGATCTTTTTGGTGGCTGATTCTAAGCTCAAAAAGAATATTTTGATGACATTTCATGACATTCCACTTGTTGGTCATCAGGGCTTTTTCAAGACATATAGGCAGATTCGGGAGATTTTTTCTTGGAAGGGGCTGAAAGGGGAAGTTCAACGCTACATCTAGGAGTGTCCCACTTGTCAGATGAACAAAAATGAGCATTCTCTACCAACTGGTCTGCTGGAACCTCTTCCCATTCCCAACCAAAAATGGGAAAGCATATCAATGGACTTCATCACTGGGTTGCCAAAGGTCCAAGGCAAAGATTGTATCTATGTTGTAGTGGACAGATTAAAAAAGTTTTCTCACTTCTTTGCCATCACTAGCTCTTTTTTAGTAGCTCAAGTTGCAAATTTGTTTTTCCATGGGGTGTTTAGATTGCATGGGTTGCCGAAAAAAATTGTGAGTGATAGGGACAACAAGTTCCTAAGAACTTTTTGGCAAGAAGTCTTCAGGATGAGTGGTACGGTGCTTACTCCAAGCACTAGTAATCACCCTCAAACGGATGGTCAAACATAAATTGTGAACAAATGGTTGGAAGGCTATCTTAGAAACTATGTTTCAAAGCAATAAAGGGCATGGGTGAAATGGCTTCACCTAGGAGAGTATTGCTACAATTCATCCTTTCACATGTCAACAAGGATGTCTCCATTCATGGCTCTCTATGGTTATGAGGCTCCTAGCTTTGTTGATTTGGTGTTTAGTGATAGCAAAGCCCCTCAAGCCAAGGATTTGTTGCAGCATAGTCAAGATATCTTGAAGCCCTTGAAGAACAACCTTCAGATTGCACAGAATCAGTAGAAGATGTACGTTGATCAGCGGCGTGTTGAGCGCTCTTTTGAGGTTGGAGATATGGTTTATCTTTGACTTCAGCCTTATAGACAGTCTACTCTCAAGAAGAGTGGAGCTGAGAAGCTCAAATCTCGCTTGTATGGGCCATTCAAAGTTATCAGAAAGGTTGGAGTAGTAGCTTATGAATTGGAGCTACCATCGAATAGCAGAGTACACAATGTCTTCCACGTGTCTCGCCTCAAGACAACACTTGGACATAATGTTGTTGCTTCTTCACAGTTACCACCTTTGGACGAAGAAGGGCAGTTGATTTTGATTCCAGAGGAGATTATTGATTTCAGAGAGCGTTCTTTGAGAAGAAGAACAATCAGAGAATACTTGGTGAAGTGGAAGAACTTTCCTTTCGAGGATACAACTTGGGAGAATGAGGATATTTTGCAGCATCCAGACTTGCACTTGCTTGAGGGCAAGCAATCTTGGGGAGGGCGGACTGTAATGTCCCCTTCTCAAGCATGATGAATTCAGTTGACCGTTGGCCTATTTCGGAGACCCGTAGGCTACTCGGAGGGTAAAATTAGGGTTTCCCATTTTGGAGGTTGTTGTTGCTCAAAATTTGGAGATTGACTTGCAGATTCTTTATGGGTTTTCAGAGAGCTTCGCAGTGATATGGCTTGCAGTGCAATCCAAACATCTTCTGGAATTTACTATTTTTAGTAAATTCTATTTCTGGCAGTGGTCATGTGGTTTTCAGTGCAGTTGGCTCTCTTCTTCAGCCAATTCAATTGGTTTGTTCATTTTTGGCCTTGGGATGCATTCTAGAGAGATAAGTTCAATTAATTTAAATAATGTTATATTTTGATGTTGACCCCTTGGCCTAGCTTCATCACTTCAAGTTGTTCTAAAAAGGTGGTCTTCATGGGTGGACGCCTCATTGAGGTAATTTTAAATTTTATAAGGTCAAAAATGAAGCTTGTTTTTGGGACGCCAACTTGAGGAGAAGATGAAATTCTAATTAATTAAAAGGTCAAAATAATTCTTGCAAGCTTAGGGACGCCATCTCTTGGAGGGAAATAAGTTTATTTCAAATTTGAAAGTTAGGGTGCCTCTTCTGGAAGCTTTTGGAGATTCCATGTTGTGCCTTTATAAGGAGACCCCTTCTCTTCATTTCATCATCTTATGACTTCAGTAATGTTATGTTGCCGAAATGGTGTTGGAATTGCTTCGAGGAATGTATGCCTCCTAGCCTTGGCTCGACTTCTTGCTTGAAAGATAGCAACTCGTGGAGATGTTAGCTTGTTGATGAGTGGATTTTTGTAGTGAGGTTTGCTTTGTAGCATTTGTTTGCTTTGTAGTTCATTTCCTTGCATTTTATATCAAATTCTGGAGTTGCTGATTCAGTGTAGCTAAAAGTTGTTTTTGCTCATATATTAGAAAATAAAATTATTCTCATTCTGGGTATTGAACCATTGTGTTTCCTTGATAGGGGCGACCCCTCTTGGCAAGTTTTAGATTTTTTGATAAAGGATTGAATTTTATAAAGAAAAATCGCCCTTCTTAGAGGGTCGTACCATTTGTGCCTTCTTGGGATTTGTGCAAAAAAAGAGTTAAGGGTTTATTGGTGAGGTTTTGATGTCCCAACTTGGTTGCCATCTTAATTAGGGTGTCTTGCATCTGATTTTGCATCAATAGAGTGAATTTTGAGTGAGATATGTGCATTTTAGTGAGTTATTAGGGTGCTGGTTTTGCATTTCAAGTTGCTGGTCTATCATATCATATTTGGGTGAATTGCATTTTGGTGAAGGATTGGTGATAGAAAGTCTTATTAAGCCTTGTGGAGGTCATGTTCACTATTACAGCATTGGATAGCTTCTAATCCTCGTTCTTTGCAGGCACTCTCTATTACTTTGTATGTTGAATAGTAGTACTGTCAACATTTCTTAATGTATCTCTTCATGCTTTTGTTATACCCACTGAATAAGTGGAAGAGACTGGCTTGCGGCCTATCTTAAGTTTTGAATTGCATTGTAGTTCTTAGAATCTTCGCCATATGGTAGCTCCACTCCCACTCTGGGTTGGAAAGCACATCCTTGGCATCGAGTTTATTTTCAGTAATTGTAGTTGGTAGGGATCCTCTGACCATATGTTCGTCCACCTTGGACACATTCTTGGTTAGAGTTACTCAGTTCTGCAATGCATAAAGATCCTCTGACCATATGCTCACACCTTGCCCAACTCGGGATCCTGGTGTACATTCTTGGTTAGGGTTAATTCCGCATCGTTTAGGTTTTCAAGCTAACCTTAACGGGTGCATGTTGTTTGTAATTGCATTCAAAAATTTGAAAAAATTGGTTCGGAATATTTCAGTAAATATGGTTTTATCTTGATTTTCATGACCAATCTTAATTTGGTTATAACCACTGAAACCATCAAGAAATGAGAAATATTTCTTCCCTGCCAAAGAATCAAGAACTTGGTCAATAAATGGCAAAGGGAAGTGATCCTTTCTTATGGCAGTATTTAGTTCCATGTAGTCAACATAGAATCTCTATTTACCACCCTTTTTGGGAACTATAACCCATGGTGAAACCCATTCACTGTCTGATATAAGGTATATGAATCCTGCATTCAAAATATTTTGCAGTTCGAATTTCACAATCTCTCTAAGAGTTGGATTCATGTGTCTTTGTGGCTGCCTTATACGTCTATGGCCATCAATGATGTAAATTTTGTGTATGCATAAGGCAGGATCAATGCCTTTTATATCACTATAATCCCATGAAAAAGTTGTTGCATGTGCCTACAACACAACATGCAGGGATTTCTGTTGCTCATTAGTCAATGTATTATTAACATTTATCATCTCTCCAGGCTTGATCTCTAATTTCTTAGACATTTCTTGTACAAAAGATAGATCAAGGCTAGGTATTATTGGCAAACATTGTTGGGGTAACAAGGTATGGATTATTTAGGATACCTCTTGTGAGGAACTAGTAGGTATTATGCTTTCCAAGGGATCTTGCAAATAGGATAGACAACCCTGTTGTTGTGGGTGTCTACCACAGTCATTTTGTATGATATGAGCTATCGGCTTGTCCTCATCATCTAGGTGTGGCCAAATGGTCTGCTCAAGGTCTTGATGTGGTTGAGCTGGTGGATAAAGTACTAAATTCTTGGTTATAGTTCTTTTGGATATAATCATTTTTCCTGACCTATAGCCTATGAATGCATCGACTGTGGCTAACCAAGGTCAACCTAGAGTCAATTGATTACCGACAAGATTAACTTTGGGTTGAAGTACTATAAAGTCAACAAGATAATCCCAAGAATCTAATGCAATGACTAGGTCCTCAATAATTCCTTCAGGGTTAACTGTAGACCTATCATCTAATTGTAAAACTGTCTGAGTAGGCCTAAGATTGGCTAACTGTAGTAGTTGCATGGTTTCTTTGGTCATCACATTAATTGCAGCACCTAGGTCTATCAAAGTATTCTTAATAAGAGTCCCATTGATTTTAATATCCACTACTGGACTACCAGGATCTATATATGTAGACACTGAAAAATATCCTGAATGATATCATGCACTCAAATCAGGTATACTAACATCATTTCCTCTCAAACCCATCCTTTTTTCGCTTAATTGATTAAATTAGCCTAACTATTTAATTAATTACATCATTTGCATCTATTAACCTAATTAATTTAATCAGGTTAATTCAACCCCCTTTCACGCTAACATTTCATCTCATTAAATTAAATAAATCAAACTATATAATTTAAATCCCTAAATCTTCATATTTAATTAAAAAACCCTAAGTTATTTAATTAAATATCATTTCACCTTTCCCCATTCATTAAATCATCTAATTTAATGAATATCACTTTAAATTCTTCTAAATCCCCCAATTGTATGATTAAACCTTGTTTAATTAATAATTATTTAACTAATCTAATTCCTCCCACTTGCAAAGGAATATTCCAAAAGAATATTCCTCTTAAGTTGCACAATTTTAATTTAGTTCTAATTAACTAGATATCCTTTTTCCTCACCCATGAGAATATTCCAAAGAATATTCTCTCTCCTCCAATCATTTGAAAAAGGGAACAAACTTACTTAGCTTCATATGCAAGTTAACTCCAAACTTCTTGCGCAAGTTAACTTTTGACCTCTTGTACATGTCAAAAGTGTGTTTGTTTGAGGGAATGTAAACCCTTGATTAAATCTCATCTTGCATTCTCACACGTTGATGAGAATCCATGATCCATGCCTCCAATCTCCTCCATCCTTGACCATTGATTAGCTTTTTTTATCTCAACCCTTCTTTTCTCATTTGATTTCCTATAAATAGTTCACTATTTGGAGACAAATGGATCCATCATCCATCTTTCAATTGCAAACTTATGCTGTTGAAATCACTCACACTCACACTCATACTTTGCTCACATTTAACATATGTCAATTCATTTTTAGTTGCATAATAGTTTTAAGCTTCCATTAATGGCTTCCATGCATCCATTTTAGCTTGTTTATAAATTAGGGTTTGAATTTTTTAGCTTAGAATCCACTTAGATTAGCTTAGCTTTTGCATATTTAGATCATTTTTAGCATAAAATTATGTTAATTTAGCTTGCATCATGTTCAATTTAGCATAAATCATGTTTTCATCCACATATCACAACGGTTTCATCGATTATCTTCAATAGAATCAATTGGAACAAGCTCACTGATCACAGGATTGGGAAAGGTTCATTGTTCCACATCAACATGACACCAATTTCAAAATGGGATAAGTTTCAAATGGGTTAGAGTAGACATTTAAATGCTTTCACAGTCTAGAATGCTTCATTTCAATATATATTTAGTTTATCTTTTATTTGAATGATTTTTTTAAAGATTGAGTATTAGTAGCTACGTTATGCTTTGATTCTTCATGAATCAAGTGTAATCGACCCATACTAGTATCCTCGGTTGACAACAACTATATTTCCCAACATTATATCAACAAGGTTACCCAAAACATGGATTATTTGTGGGTCCTTTCTTTTCCTTCTTGGATTTTTAAGGCAGAGATCCCTAATAGTCTTAGTATAGATGGGAATATATTTGATATCTTGGATTAAGGGAATTTTAATGCTGACATCTTTTAACTGGCTTAGAAGGTCAATTTCAACTGATGTCTATTGTTGTTGGATAGCCAAACGTTCAGGGAATGGAGGCTTCATGTGTGATGTAGTCTGGAGCCCTTGATTGGACTCAGATTCCAGAGGTGGGTTATCCAAGGCTTCCTTTGTAGGTTCTTCATCGTCTAATTCTATAATTTTGGGAGATGAAGGGCCTGCAAGCTGTTTTCCTGATCTGAGATGAAGGTCATTCACCTCTACCCCATAAGTAGGGTATTGGACAATTTCGTTAGTATAAGCCTGTTAGACAGGCTTAGTGTTAGGGTTAGGTGCAGGTTGGGCAAGTATTTGTGATGGTCTAGGTGGTTGAGATTGAGGATTTGATGGAGGCATTAGAGCTTGCTGCTAAGGTGGAGGAGGTAGCATAGGCTGCTGGTAATTCATATTTTGTTGTTGCCATTGCTAGCCTTTTTGCCACTGAGGCTGCCATTGATTCTGCTGGGTTGGCCATTGTGGATTGTAGTTGGAACCCTGAAAGTTTTGTTGTGGCCATGGGTTGGGCTGTTGGTTCCAATTTGGTTGGGCTTGTGGCCATTGTTGAGGACTTTGCCACTGGTTCTGATTTGTTTTCCAGGGTTGAGTGTTCCAAGCAAATTTTTTTTGATTGCTCAAAGGGAAAGATGATTAAAACTAAGAGGGTCTGGTGGCATACCTTGTCTTTGCTGCCATGGCCTCCTTTGTGCTATGTAGAAGATTTTTCCATCATCTCCTTCAATTGACTAGAAATCCAGTTTCTCAATCTTTTCTTGCTGGATAATGGCCACTCGTTTGCACTTGTAATTGGCTTTCCTCTGCCTACAGTTAGGACAATACTCAATGAGCATGCCTTTTTCTTCCTCCTGCTTCTTCTTGATGTGGAGGGTGTTCAACTGTGTTGCTAGATGACTGCTAATATCCTCCTTCATGTTTGACAATAAATTACTGATTTCAACCTTGGAAACCTGGTTAGATGATTTACTTGTGATGGATGACCTCTCCCCTCTTGGATTCCTGGAAAGGGTCCTTGAATAGTTCCTACAAACTTTACAAATATCTTCAAATGGTCTTGTAGAAATTTCTCCTCCCCCAATAAGGTTGAGGGAATCTATACATTAATCTCCCTTAAAAATACCAATTTAAGGGATTCCTTTGACAATTTATGTTGTGGGTTTTTCTTCAAAGCAAACTGAAATCTTTCTATATAATCTTCTAATGGCTCATCCTCTTTTTGAGACATTGAAAACAATGTCATCTCTCCTTCGGTCTAATTCTCTACAATAACCCTTGTACTTTTCCAAGAACTTTTTCTTCATGGTGTCCTAGTTTGGGACAACATCCTTGCCAAGCCCCATAAACCATCTGAGGGCAACATCCTTAAGAGTGGCTGGGAAGAGCTTGAGTCGGTGGGAATCAATAGTATAATCATAACTTCTTCATAAGACATCAAACTCAAAGAGAAAGGTGTTTGGATCCTCAGTTACCAAGCCATAAAATACTGGTAATGTTGATGGTGGAATATTTTTCAGCACAGTAGCTCTGGCTTGGTCAGTAATGGGGAACTCAAAGGTACCATGCTTTGGTGGGTCAGGATCTGCCATTGTTCAGAAAGGTCCCTTCAGAAGTTGTGGAAGAAGATGATGAAGATGGAAAGGCAGGTGTCCACTCTTTCAACAATCTTCACAACTTATATTCAACAAAACCACCAGTATCTTCTCTGTCTTGAGTGTCTGAAGGCAGGAATCTTCCTTGGTTATCTCTCTACCTCTGCATACAGTAGGTTTGACTTTGTATGGCAATGACCCCACACAATGTTAGTATAACTCTAGGCATTTTTTTAAAGATGAAATCTATCAGTCCTAATGCAAAAAAGAAAAGTTAACTATGAAAAATTTGTAAAAATAGGCCTAGATAGCACCATCCCCAACAACGCCAAAAATGTAGAGGCAAACTAATGTGTAATGGACTTGGTAAATTTTACACAATTCAGGGGTGTGCCAAGCTGAACAGTCCACTTGACATTGCAAGCCTACATTAAATTATCAACCAAGGTGTGTAAAATTATGATGGTACTGCACTATTTGTGCCCTCACAGACTTGTGTTCACCTAAATTATTCTATGAAAACCTATTCAAACTTTTCTACTTTGCTTGAAACTTACAGAATTGTAAAAACAATGAAAGTAGTTACAAAGCCTAATGGCTATGGGTACCTGCAACATAAGCTGTAGGTGACTGCTAAAGATATACGAGTGCAGGATTAATTATGTAAAATTGTTTAAAAAACAAAATAACCAATCCTAAGCTCTGGAGTACTATGATCTATGAATTACATCTCTGTCCATGAACAACCATAACTTTAACTAACCATAAACTATTCTACTTTGCAATGCATATGTAAGATAAAGAAAGCAAAATTAATGAAAATGCATAAATAAAAAAATAGATAGATGAAGTGAAGAACAATACTTGAGTGGCCAGCTCAGAAGACTGTCTCACTTAACTTAATGCCAAATCTAACTTAGATTCTTACGCATCCATGCATCATACAACTCCATTCATTGCATAACACCAGATATCCAGAAAGAATCCTTCTTGTAGATTTTATTTCATAATATCATTTTAACATGTCTTTAGATAACTAGAAAATTGGAAAAAACTACTAACTAATAATAGCTTGTATTAATCAACTAACTAAACTATGAACTCATCCCCAAACTTTATACAAAATAGGGAGAGTCTTATTCAAAACCGCTAATTAACTAACTACAATAATAAATCTCACTCCAAGATACGAGGATATGAATTTAAGACTGACTTATTCAACTAATTGAAAAGGAAAAAGAGACCTATTCAAATAAGAACAACTTGCATGTGAAACACATAGGAAAACACTCAACATTCTAGAACAAGTATCTTTCCACATTTATTCCTTCCATAATGACTACACTTAGCTCCACAACTTCTTGTACTTTGAACGGTTTAAACTTCATTAATTTCATGTTCTGCTACCTTGGTGCTTGCTACAAATACTCCTTTCTTGTTACCACGTGCTGAGCTACAAAGAGAGTAATCCATACAACATGCATATGCAACTAACCACCATAATTAAATCACAACATTCCGTTCATATACATATATATTCATATTTAAACCATGTAATGCTACGAATATTCCACCATACTTCATTTCCACAAAATGGGTTCAAGGTTGCAACGTATGCATGAAACGATAACATATTATGGAAGTATTGTCTTAAAAGGTGCTTTAAAACATATGTGAAGTGTCTTAAAAGTATATGAAAAGTAACAAAAATATACTAATAACTAGACCCATCACAATTGCTTTCACAATAACAAGTTTAAGTATGCACAATTAGTTGCACTCTCTTTCAAAGTTCTAAACTTTTAGTAATCTCTTTTTTAAAAGAGAGAAAATAATAAAACTAATCAATTATAATGTTTATCTTATATAGGTGGACAATGGATGATCAAAAAAGAAAAAATAGAAGATTTAACTTCCATATCAAGAATTTAGTTTTTTATTACTAAATTTACATATATAGTAAAATGGTTACAAAATATAGTTTTTCACTTGACAACGTCGTGTTTTGATGCATATGAATGATAAGACTTTAAATACAACTACAAAGCAAGCACCATATTTATTAGTTTTCAAAAAATGGACCAATGAGATGATACAATTCAAATAGTTTGACCAAATTTTCTAATATATATTTTTTCCAATTTTTTATTAAATAACGAAACTAGTTTATCTATCATTCTATTGGATAATAATTTGTGAATAGTAATATTAGTGTGATGCAAGCTATGAAATCTAGTAAAGAATGGTCACACAATCTCACACAAGTCTAAATATAAATTAATTTATATTTATTAATTTAAAAGATTTTAAAATTAACAATAAACAAATAATATTTAATAAAAGATAATGAATAATAATTATTTTTTGATATATTATATATTTATTTGCTTCATAGTTCCCTCAAGAAACACTATATATGTAAATTCTAACATCTTTTATCATAAATGCATTCACGTTCAAATGTAATTATTAAATTACATCATATTTAGAGCTTTAATTCACATTTGACATTACCTTTTTTTTATTAACATTTGCAACAAATGAGTTTTGTTGAATTGAGTTTTTTAACTTTTAAACATCTTTAGAAGAATTTTTTTAAGTAGTTCAACAAATTTCATCTCTTAATAAAATTTTATTTTATTAGTAGTATTGACAAATTAATTATTTTACCAATAATACTTTAAATCAACTACCATATAATGACTTGTTACTATATATATTATTCAAAAGAATCTAATTGTTTCAATAAAAGATAAAAATCAATAAAATTAAAAAAAATGGTGAGTAGATTATTTGTACAAATCAAAGTTCATATTTATAGTCAAAACATGTTTCTATTGTTATATAACTAACTAATTATGTAATATTAACATACATTTAAATTCTTTGATATTGCTATAAGGATTCAACCGAGTCAAACTCATTGACCCATGTTTCATGAGTAGTGGTTCACAAGAACCCATCTCTCATGATAATGAATGGTCCACTTAACACTCATCCCAGTATTTCTCGTGCTTAACATCCCAATACTACTCTTACTTATCATTTAAATTTTACTTTAATTTCTTATCAACATATCTTAAAACTCCATTAAATATAAGTAATAATTATATATTTTAAGGGGTTGCTGGGCCACTAGACTAAGTCGCAGGGAGACCCTTGCTACATTAAAAACAAGAGCTCTAGGGCAGCGAAGTTCCTGCCAAAAATTATAAAATAGTTATGTTTTAAAAAGTTAGAAATGAAATTATTGATGAGGTGGGATTGTTGTGTAACAAGAACAAATGATTAAGCTAAGGATTGTATAAATATTGTTATATAACTTTAGTTCTAGAGAATTCTTAATTACCAATTCTTATTTGCGCATTTGTATATGAATCCAGTTGAATGCCTTTCCATATCATTATGGAAAATTTTAAACTCATCCAAAGTTGGACATATCAGCTACCTAAATGAAAGAATATATAAATCAGTTAATTTTTTAAATAATCAGTCCAAAGATGAGTCTAAAACTAAAGATAAAGTGTTACACTTGTAGCACATTGTTCTAATTATAGTAAATATTTTGTTAGTATAATAAAAAAACTTATCAATTTTTTCTTTCTCCTTTACTTGGAATCAATTTATTTCATAAGTTGTGCTTTCATATCATTATTATATAATGTACAATAATTTTTTTAAATCATTGTTAAAAAAAAAGAAATCTTATAAGATTTTTTTAAATAAACTTTTTTAAAAAAATTTCTAAACATAAAAATATAAACTAATTAAGATTTAATTTTAAAAAATAATATTAAATTTAGTAAAGCAAAATATTAAAATAATACAATTTAATTTTTAATTATTTTAATATTAGAAAAATAACTAAAACTAATGATAAAAAAAATCTATCAATAAAATAAGATTTCATCTAAGTTTTTTCAAATAGAACTATATAAATGATAACATTATTTACCAAATTTTTATATATTTACATGAAAATAAGTTTTCCTCTAGATTAATATAGTAGTTGCAGAATGAGTAGAAAATACATAATTTGGTGGACCTTTGATAGAAATCCACCTTCCTGAAGTCACTTTTCTTTGTGTAGGAGGTTGATACATATAGTAAACAATTTTATGCTTGTGTCTATAGCACATAATACCACTCAAAAAAATCCGATCATTCCAAATAGTAGCCCAATAAACACGAAAAAAGGAGCTTTGGTAAAGGTTCCACTACCCTCCACACTTTTTTGTTTGAATCATATTTCATCACTCCCTCTCTTTTAAATGAAAATAAATTCCCAAAAGCAATAATCAGATAGCCTTCACACCGTGTTTGCTTTAACTTCAAACTACTCCATATTTGAGTCTTTGTATTGAGAACTTCAATCTTCTTTGCTTGACCTATCACATAAAACTGTCCATCAAGAAAAATACCCTTAGAATAAAATATCCATGATCTGTTCATATTGGGAAGAGATTCCCACTTGTTTTTCTCTATATTATAGAGTGTTGTTTTCCTGTTGAAATCCCCACCAGCAAAGTATATATATCCTTCTGGAGATGTTGAAACGACACTGTTATATCTAGAGTTGGGCAGATCAGCTACCTAAACCAAAGAATATATAAATTAGTAAAAACTCAAAAAAATATAAGAGAAACTCTATTCTAACTTACCAACCCTTTTACAACAATTTCAAGACATCCAAAAACTTGTAACTAGAATACCTTGGACCAGTTGTTAGAACAAAAATCATAAGTCATAATTTTCCTTTTCTGTATAGAAATCAGTTTCTGATTGACAACAAGCACAGTTGGAAATCCTTCATCTGTAGGAATGCCACACAATATCCTCCATGCATCTTCCTCAGGGTCATAAACACACATTTCATAGCTATAATCAAACCCATATTTGCACACTTGTCTAACTACAAATATCACCTGCTCATTTAATTTCAACCGTTTTCTATCTTGATAAAAGAGAGGACTGCTAACCATAGCCTTCCAGCTTTGGAAAACTTTTGTAAGCATGCCATGATATATGAAAGGGACCCTTAACAAGCACTCTCGCCCTATATCATTAGGAAGGCCTAGAATTATGTCCTCCATTCTAAGTTGCTCTCTAATTTCTTGCACGCCTTTCCCACCTAGTATTATTCCATTTAATACTAGTATTATTCTTGACTGAGTTAGTAGATGACACTCAAAAACTGCAATAGTAGAGAAATTAAATGCAGTAGCGAAGTTTAAAGAGAGTAGTCCAAAAAAATGGTAGAATCAACTCACTCGTATTTCTTGCAGAGCTCGCTTCATGAAATCTGAATGACAAAAAAACAATCTAAATAACTTTAAAAAATGGCGAGAATGAGGAGCACGGTTACTAAAATAGGCATGCAAAATACGAAGCCACAAAAGAAGTAGCGAGAATGATGCAATCATCATCAAGTATATACAGTTAAAGAATTGTAATTGTATTCAGTTATATGTTTGAAGAAGTTTATAATATATTGACAAGCCCATCATTTATTAGGTGAAAGTATATTATAAATTAATGAAATGTTTTAATTAAGTGCTTAGTAAAGTAACTATACAATATCAAATGTTCAAAATATTTTCAACTAGTTTGCAAAATTTATTTACAAAAGAAGTGCCTAGAATGACACAATTATCACCAAGAGTATTCACATACAGTTAAGAATTGTAATACAGTTAAAGAGTTGTAATCTTATTTATTTACCAAAATCTTTAAGGTAATTGATTTCGTAGATGTATAAAATAGTTTTCTTTTAGTTATATGTTTGTGAAAGTTTAAAATATATAACGAGCCCAACATTTATTAAACTTCAATAATTTCAATAATGAAGGCAAAATTCCTTATGCTATTTTATTGGAATGATATATATTATACTAAATATTATTTTAATGACCGAAAATTTTGCCTAAAAACACTCATGCAGAAAGTGGATCTGAGTAATAAGATGCAATAGTAGATTGTTTTTTATAAATTAATTCACTTTTCTTTCAGTTATATGTTTGCAAAAGTTGAAAATATATGAGGAGCCCTGTTGATTTTAAAATAAACACAGAACAAATGAAGAATTAAATTGCAGAAATAAAAATAATGAAATCAGAACAACACACACAGAAAGAAGACACCAGATTTATAGTGGTTCACCATCAAATGGCTACATCTACTTTCAGGGGATTCTCACTATATTTCATATTAGTTTCTTGTACATTTTCATACAGTACTCTTCACTAGTATATATCCTCATACAACATAATGCTTAATAACATCTTCTTCTAGAAGATTCCCAAATGCAAAACATGCACAAGAGGAGACTGTTGGTGGTAGAAAGGATACTGCAGTTTACTAAACATAGCCAGTCGGTTAGACTTGGCTTCACATGTATCACACGTAGCCAACAATCTCCCACTTGAAGACAAGTCATACCAGAAAGAAGAATGCTCAGAGATATCCCCTATGGTAGGCTTATTCGACTTATAATGTTACATAAGCCACAACAAAGATTTTATCTTCACCAAATTCTATTCAAGAACGCTTCAGATGAGTCTCCTCCAAAGCACATCAGATTTAATAACCTCGATAGATTTTACAGTCTCATTTTCAACCAGTATATTTTGTGACTCTGTTTCTTTATCCATCAAACAGGCTTTCAGATGTATCATTTCCAACTTAATCTTTTCCAATTCTTCTTTTGTTTTATTGGCCTTGGCAGCAGCTAGCTCCTAGCACAAATGTACTTGTGTAGTTGCAAGCCTCCTGTTCTCTGCAACAAGCCTTTGAATTTCTTCATGTTGCAATTCAAGTTCTTTGTTTTGTCCTCTAGCGCATCTAAAACTTTGTTTGAAACATCAACACCAAAGAAAACGTCTCGTTTCTTCAAGCTTTTCAATTCATTTGTCCCCTCAAGATGAGTGTTAAATTCCAAAAAGGAAAATCCTCTATTCATGACTTCATGCACTGGATCATCCATCAAAGTTAACTCCTCAACAATAATCTCGTGTTCAGATTCTTTGCACACTTCTTGTTTATATAAATTACTCTGTTGCTCCTCTTCTGAATTTTTATGTGATTCTGATTCATTCTTCAATGTTTTGGTTGAACCTAGCTAAGCATCTCCATCCTCAAAACTTTGCTGTTGCATATCAAAACTCCCCTGCACACTGCTTCCAAAACTCTTCCTTTGTAGATTAAAATTCCCATGTTCCATTTCTCCAATGTGCTGCCTGTGTATATCTCCAATATTGTCTCGAGTTACCAATTGATGAGACTGAGAATTGACAGAGGGAGCCACACCAATAACATTTAGAGGATCTTCTAAAATTCGTTGTTGATAGGGAGCTAATTCAAACAACGAATTTCCTCCATGGGCAAGCTGCGTATTGACATGAGGAGGAAACAAATTTACTATTGGAGGCTGTGTGTGAACTGTTAAAGGAAGCAATGAAAATGGTTGAGGCACATCACACATGAAAGGCGACTTATCATTTTGAAAGGGCTGTTCACCAAGAGAAGAAGGCAGCAAATCACTTTTATTAGGCTGCGAATGAATTTTCTCCTGAACATGTTCCTCATCCCAAGCGGCTTCATGTCCCCCGGAGTTGAGCGTCTGGTAACCAACGTCCCCAAATCGAGCAGGATCATTATAATGATAATCACCACCACCTGATGGCATCCGTAATGGCTCCCTTTGCCCATAACGTCTTCGTAACGTGTCATACACCACCTGTTCCTTTGTAACGACCTCCATCATTTCATTTCCTAAATAAACAAGAATCTTCAATTTGTCTTTATTAACCTGAAATCCGCTAAGCCCGCAGCCACAGATGCGAGACAATTTGGCCGCTACCCGGTTCGTCTCCACAATAGTATCGTCAGGTCTCTTGGGCGTGGGCCTCCTCTTGGGCTCCGAAGATTTTGATGGCTGTGTAGAAAGTTCTCTTCCCAAAACAAGACACAATAGGGAGGCAGGGGCGGGTAAAGAAGAGTTTGGAGTAACCACAGGAAATTTGAAATTTATGTCATGATGAGCATCACGGGATGAAGTCTCACACGTGGCAGAAGCAGAGAAGGCAGGGGCAATAGGATTAACTGACCACAAGTTTGAATTTAACAATGACTGCATACCACAATTAAACGTAGATACATTAAAATGTGAATTGTCTATGGAATTTACACCTCCCAGCGACCTTTCTTATGAAGCACCATCTTGCGCGGCCTGGGTATTACTCATAGGCTGCACTAGACTTTGACCTCCAAAGGGCTCCAATACTACAGGACAACAAACCTCCTGTACATCCACCTCCAGATTAGAAACATCTGTGTCATGTCTACTTACCTCCTCGACTGTCTCTGTACCATCCGCATGGGACTTCTCTGTGTGGGATTCTTCAGCCTTGCACTCCTCTTTGGCAATCGGCTGGACGACCTCCACCATCTCAACATCTTCACAAATGTTGAGACCCAACTTCAACACCCTATGAACTCTGGAAGCAAAGGTGTTGGGATCATCGAGGCGGAAGTCAGAAGTGAGAAAAACCATTTCATAGAGGAGCAATACCAGGTCCTTTACAGACTTGCCACTCTTATCTGTCTTTGCCCTCTTCTGCAACTCCTCCATGATGGATTTCCTATGTTGTGCATCACCAGTGTGTTCAAGAAGTGCTCTAAGCTCAATCTTGAGATCTTCTAGAAACTCTTTTGGTCCAGATTCAACTCCAAACCCAACATCCTTCTCCTCTTCAACCGAATCCTTTGCATTTGTCTAGCCATCCCACCAATGTACATGACGTTTCGTTGTAGCTTTCACATCAACATCCATTGTTGTTGTATCCTATGTTTTCTTTAGCCTTTGTAGGCTCTCTGATTCTCCTAGCATGTCAAAATCCTTGCCTCCCAAATCTTGCAGAGGCCTTTCCCACACATACCTCGCCTGGGCAGTGCTCGAGGAATCAGAATCAACATCACCAATAAGAACTTAGTGGAAAGATCAACAACCAAATAGATAGGAGATTCATCTACTTCCATTGGCACAATTTCATCTAGCTCCAGGTCACTGTCTGCAATTGTCACCACAACTCCCACTTCATCAAAACTCTCTTCCTGACCACATGAACAAGACATGAGAGCTCGAGCCCAATCAGGCAAAGCTTCTACATCCATTTTCTTGAAAATTCTTCACAATTTCAAAACAACTTTTTTTTCACCAAAGCTCTGATACCAATTGTTGATTTTAAAATAAACACAAAACAAATGAAGAACTAAATTGCAGAAATAAAAATAATGAAATCAGAACAACACACACAAAAAGAAGACACCAGATTTATAGTGGTTCACCATCAAATGGCTACATCCACTTTCAGGGGATTCTCACTATATTTCATATTAGTTTCTTGTACATTTTCATACAATACTCTTCACCAGTATATATCCTCATACAACATAATGCTTAATAACATCTTCTTCTAGAAGATTCCCAAATGCAAAACATGCACAAGAGGAGACTATTGGTGGCAGAAAGGATACTGCAGTTTACTAAACATAGCCAGTCGGTTAGACTTGGCTTCACACGTATCACACGTAGCCAACAAGCCCAACATTTATTAAACTTCAATAATTTCAATAATGAAGGCAAAAATATAACAAGTAAATAAATTTTGAAGAGTTTAAAATTTTTCCTAAAAATTAGTTGAATATTTTTTTATTACCCACCATTCCATAATAATCGATAATCGAAGTAATGGAAGCGCCAAAATCGCTTATATCGGGTGAAAATTATGTACCAATTAGATTCAAGAGAATTGATTTTTGAAATATATTTTGTTATATAATTCGCATCTATACATTGATAATATATTGAAAAAATTCAAATAGAAAAATTACTCAAGTTCTCATTGGTTAAAATGAGAGTTATTAATAATTAGTTAAATTCTGGTGGTGCCTATAGTTCCTGGGAGGAACTAATAAAAAGTATATATATTTTAAGAAGAATAAATAATTTATTAAATTGTAAATAAAAAATATCTTAAATACACTTATATAAAAATTACTGAACATATTTTAAATAAATATATTTAAAATATCTATATACTTATATATTTTAAAATAAAAATAACCCAGATAAATATACCTTTTTTCTCCCCCCAAAGACCCTACAAATTATAATCATTATAAACCCTTTAACCTTGCGCTATTAGTAAGCCTACCTTTCAATATCAGTAATAAGGCCCGCTATTTCTTAGGATGGGAATTAATCCCGCAATCACCGCAAAAGAGGAATAATTACCTTAGAAATTTTCAACGATCGTGTTACAGTTCCCCTGATTTCTCGCAAGATCCGAACTAAATCGTTCGCTATAGCTATTCCTCATATCTTCAGGCGCAATCCAGAGCACATGAAAAAAACATTTCCATAAACGGAAACCCCATGTCGGATGAAATGCTAGTTTCATTCCATTCCATTACTTCAATCCCACACTCCCAAACCAAAATCCATTGTCCATTCGGAATTAGGTAATGCCCAACTACCAAATGCCTCTGGAATCACCCAAACATGAACATTTTACTTCAATGCGAGTTTAGTTTATAATCTCAATTCACCCTCTGCACAGAATTTTCTTGTGGTGGGTGACCTCCAAAACTTCAAAAAGAAAAGAATCCAAAGGATACCAGCTGTGTTTTGTTCAACAGTAGAATCAGGTAATAGTTCTAATTGTATTCCCTTATTTCTTGGTATTAGTGGGCACCTAGCAATCAAGAAAACTTCCTGCTGGTGACTTTGAAATTACTTGAAAAAATGGTGTGCTGTTTCTTCAAAATTGTGGATGAATCATGATTCAGATCTGTAAGGCGTTTTTCGGGGGTATGTTTCATTTTTAAGGAAGAACTGAAATTGTGTAGCATACCTACAATTCTTGGTATATTCAGTTTTGAGACGGGTGGATGGTTGGGTTACATATCCCTTTTTTTGTTGTTTAACATAAAGTGTTTATGACTAGTGGGTATGCCCTAATATGCTTTGATATGGAGAGACGTGTAGAGAAATTCTTCGGTTTGTAGATATATACAGAAAAGAGCATCGCCCAAATGCTGGCATATAGGCTTTGTCTATATATTCTGCACAGTTGCTTCTGCAACCACCCGCAGACCTTATGATGGTTTAATAAAAGTGCAATAATCTGGAAGGACAATATGCACTACGCACATTAGCAAGAAGTGCAACTTTATTTCAAACATATCATGGGAAGTGCCCTCTGTTGGTTTGTGTGATGACCGACTGCTATATTGTTTATGCATGTGATCCTCATGATCTACAATGGGTTGTCTTGGTTGTTATATATTTGAAAACTATCATGTAATTGAGGAAGGAAACAAATTCATTTGAAGCTTAGAGATGATGGTTCGGTTCAAATTCTGTCAGAAGCATCAGTAATTCAAGGTGCTGTCAGAATATGATTTCCATGATCAAGAAGGCATGACTACTCTAGCAGTTATATAAATTCCTATGGTTACTACATCAATACTTGAGCCCTGATTGCACTTAAAGAAGTTGTTCTCCTTTGGGGCTTCATCAAGCATTTGGAGATAGGATTTGGTGTTAAAAGGAAGCAAGGTCTGAATGTGGAGTGATGCCAAAGACTTATTATCATTTTGGTTTTGGATCCATGGAAAGAAAATGGCTTCTTCCACTGATAGCTAGTTCTGTGGTATCATTAACTATTTTTGTTTTGGCAACAATCCACTTTGGATCATCTGGGATGGAGCCCAATTCATCATATTATGAGGGACGTCCTCTCAAGACTATATATGGTTCTGATGGTAAATTTTTGGAGTCTGATATAGTTCAGCGTTCCCTTAGTGGCGTACCCATGCCTCCAAGGATAGCATACCTTATTTCTGGAACTAAAGGAGATGGTCAGAGGATGAGAAGGACTTTACAGTCTCTTTATCATCCTCGAAATCATTATTTGTTGCATTTAGACCTTGAGGCCCCCCCAAGGGAAAGGATTGATCTAGCAAAATATGTAAAAACAGAGCCTACATTTATGGAAGCAAGCAATGTTCATGTTGTAGGTAAGGCCAATCTCGTTACGTATAAAGGGCCGACTATGATAGCTTGTACACTGCACGCTGTGGCAATTCTGCTAAAACAAAGTAAAGAATGGGATTGGTTTATCAACCTCAGTGCATCTGATTATCCACTGGTTACACAAGATGGTAGGCTTCCCACAATTTTGTTTTTGTTCACTTTTTATTTTCTTATTTTTCACTAAGTTTTAATTTTGTAAATGTTCCAAGGAACAATCCATTCGGCTATGTCAGAATATGGGTTGTTAAAGTTCGTATGTGCTTCAATTGAACTTCAATTTTATTGAAACACACAAACATATTATCAAACGGGAATTCTTAATTTTGGAGGAGCCAGGTTATAGAAAGAAAAAATATGTAGGTTACACGCTTGGAAAATACAATAGGCATTTCATGGTTGTTTTGTCATTGGTTAGACACATTACATTACACAATCATGTTAAACTTGGGAAAACAATTTTTTAATTCATGCTTTTTATTTTGAACATCATTTCCTTATAAAATATGCCTTGATTAAACCCGGAATTATTCTATGGCTAAATACTTTTGGATAAGTCTTAAAGAGGGTGTGAATGCAATTATGTTGGGTGAAAGTCATTGAGTGCCACCAAACTCATTTACTCTAGTTTTATTAACCTTATTTAATGTTGATAGCTAACTGAATTCAATTTTGTAGCTGATCTGCAAAAAACAATTTTTAAGAGGATATAGGCTGTGGAAAAAATTGGATTATAACTAACTAAAACTAATTGTTTAGCATATCAAATATATGATCCTATTAACTAATAAACACTAACACTTATTTAGAAATTTTTGATTAACCACAATATTTGAATAGTCTTTTGTGTTCAAGAATCAAGATTCAAAATCATTGATGGACATAAGCATTTGCTTTTTGTATACTCTTTAAAACTGCAGGACCCCTGGTTCCAATCTATCTTTGGTCATGTGCTTTCCTATTTTTCTCTTTTGGAAGAACAAACATTTTGTTTTTGTATACTCTTTAAAACTGCAGAACCTGCAGGCCCAATCTATCTTTTTGCTTATATGTCTACCTATTTTTCCTTCAGGTCCAATCTATCTTGCTTATGTGTGTTCCTATTTCACCTTTTTGGAAAAATCTGCCTTTGGTTCAGTTGGAGGTTAGCATTCAAATCTTTGGTGCTATAGGCATAAATTGTATACTAAATTCTTCTTTGAGTTTGAGTGTTTGCATATGCTTATGGTCGATGCTTAACCTTCTGTTCTGTGAACTTCTTTTATTGAAGGCTCTCTTTGTGACTGTTGTATTAGCTGGGTTGGAATTAGTGGACTGATATGTAGCAAGTTCCTGTATTTGTTTTAACTTTTAAACAATATAGTGCTTCACAAAAGTGCTCTGTAATTGAACATAGAAAGATTGGTTTTCACTTTTGTTATTTTGTGGATATCTTACATTTGCCTCACAGAAAAGAAGTTTAAACTTTTTCTTTTGTTGAAAGTTATTTATGTGATTGTTTTATTACATGAGTTTCAGTTGGAATTAGTGGATGGACAAGTAGTGAGTTGCTACATTCATTTCAAACAATATTTTATTGAATGATAAGAAGTTCATCATATTACAAGTGCTACGTTATTGGACATAGACTACTTTCATCATAATACAAGTACTACATAATTGGACCGAGTCCTCTTTTCACCATCATTTTTTTGTGACTATTGCATAAGTTAAACTAAGAAAGTTGAAATGTTGCATTTACTTGCAGAAAATAAGTTGACTCCCTGATGTCATGCAGATTTACTTCATGTCTTCTCTTACTTGCCGAAGGACCTAAATTTCATTGAGCACACAAGTGATATTGGATGGAAATTGTAAGGATCTGAAGTTCAATATCTTAATATTCCATTTGCATCATTTGCTTGTAAATGTTTAATCTTGAAATTTACTTGCTAAGATACATATTTTAATTCAGGCTCAGTATTTTGGTTGTGCAGGTATCAAAGAGCTAAACCTGTCATTGTAGACCCAGGGTTGTACCAGTCAAAAAAGTCTGACATATTTTGGGTTACTCAGCATCGAACCGTTCCAACTGCATTCAAATTGTTTACAGGTAGTCCCTGATTCTTGCATGTTTAAGGAGCTGGGCTTTTTTTTTTGTCTCCTAATTTTGTTGGTGGAAAGAAAAGTGAATTTTCTGGCCAAGGAGGCCAAAAATTTGTCAGGAACTGATAAATATATGTAATGGTTAGGGGGCCAACAATTCATACATTCTGTTGATATTCAAACATTCAAATCTTCCAAATTATCTTGTTGCTGCTTATAAAAGTTGAATAGTTGAGCAATTGTCATGAATTTTCTTCCACATTATTAAAAGTTCTAGTGTTCAATTAACAAAAGGAAATGTCAGGTTAAACATGCAAAATATTGAGGTCTCAGTTTTTTGTTGGTTATCATCTATGAATGCACATTCATCTTCTCCAAATGTCTAAAGATTAAGTCTATGCCAAATTGTCAACCTAAACTGCTGTCATAAGACATGATCCTTGATTGAGGTCGAATATTCTGTGCACATTTTAGTTAAATCCTATGTTTTATTAGAGTGAATAAGCTTCCAGACGCAACAGAAATATTGTTGCAAGATGTTATAATAGAGGGAGCTTTCCTTGGAATCCTATTTCTGTGAATGCTATCAAAATAGATCCAAATGATGTAATGCAGCATTTGTTTTTTGTGCACAAACAGGAAGATTCAAAATAGAATTTTGATGGCTAGGATTTCATAAATTAATTTACTAAAGAAAGAATACATTGGCTCTGGGTATGGTTTTTCAAGTTCAAATAGATCTTGGGTAAACATGGTATTACGTTGACCACTATTTCAAAACTTGCTGAAAACTCACAGAAACTGTGAGTACTTGCAAGTTGCAGAGGGCACTGATTAACTTGCTTATTTACTCGTGGGTGAGTTTTGATGAGTTGGAGGCCAGAACTTGTGACAAGTACTTGGTGAGTAAGTGTGGGAAGCTTGCCCAGCATCGAGTTTTGCTAAGTTTTACTGAGTTTTTGGTGAATCACTGATTTCAAGTCAAAATTGGGCTTGCTGAAATTTTCTGAGTTGCGAGTTTTAAATTATGTTAGTGACTGTATATTTTACAGTTTGCAACCTTTCATTGCTTCAGACATATATCAAATTTGCCTAATCCCTGATACACAAGTTACATAATTGTTTGCAAGAAAACAAAAAACATTTCAAAAGATCAAAACTAATGTCCATAAAGGTTTTATGTAATGGATAAAGCCATTGCTTCTACATTGGCTGCAAGAGTTTATTTTTCTTGGGACATAAATATCATCTAATTGTTAAAGGTGTCTTCTTTTATATGGGTTGCCAGAGATCCTGCTGTGAACTAGTGGAAATGACTAAAGAAAAAAAATGTTTACAGTAAAATGATTGGAAATTTTGGAAAGGAAATTGGAAATTATCTGTATTTTGTTTTAACACTGAAATCTGAAATTGTAAGGAAAAACAGACACAACCTGAATCAAACTGAAACAGGGTTTTTTATTTTGTTCTGTAAACATTTCAAGAAAAAACATATAAAGCAAAAAGAACTTCCTGAGAAGGTATGGTTGTCAACATAGGCCCATTCTGAAAGTGGTATGCTGCTGCACTTTGCCATGAACAATCCTCTTGGATATTTTCCCAAAAACATACTTTTACTTTTAGCGTAATGGGCCTTTCTGTAACTGATTTCGTATGCCCTTTGTCACCTATAGATTCTCAATATTGTAACTGCAATGTTCCTAGTGATGATTACCTAACTGATGCGTAACTATCTTCATAACTAATGGGTAAATGACATATTAACTGATGAATACTTGACAACTACGTCAAGATATAGCAGACATATTCCTGCAAAGTGCAAACCTATCTTATTTCTACATAGTTGATTTATTCCTGAATAGCCAATATATTCATATACTTTTGACATATTAATTCATAGCCAATATATTTCTGCATAAATAAATTAATAATTTACTCCTGCTCAATTATGTAGTAATATTGATTCATAATGTCAGGGTACTTCCTTCAGGTTTTGTACCAGCCCCTTTTCTTGAATTGCTTTGCTCACAAAACATTGAAACAATTGTATATCTAGTTGCTGCAGAATTTCCTAGCCTTTTAAAATAACTATTGAAACTTATGCTTTTGCCAAACATTGTGTCTTTGGACAAGTGGCCCATGCTAAACATCTTAGATAGGGATGTTGCTTTCTTAATTATACATGCATTTAATTCACCATTACGTTGCACATTCTGCAAGGAAACTTGGTTGACCTTATATTGATTAATGGGCAATGGTGTTTCAGCAAATGCTATCAATGGAAGACAATGCAAAGGATCAATACATTTTACTTTAGTGTGTATTGTAAGTCTTTCTAGTGCCTTCATTGTAATGATCAAGGAAACTCTATACCTACCATTTAGCTTTGAGGCAAATGTGGCAAAAATGCTTCAAAACCATAATTTCTCAGCTAACTACAACACCTGCATTTTCTGTCTATTTCGTCTACATATGGTTCTAGATTAGGTGCACTAGTGGTATGTATTGAAAGGTTGCTCACAACTTTTTCCCTTTTCTTTGCTGGAAGTTTTACTTCAAGGGGATTTTCAGTTTTAAGTTTTAACAAAAATGGATGCTGATCCCAACAATTGGATAAGATTTCAGTCACTGCTTCATTCTCAGCCTTTTGCTTGTAAGGACTATCATCAAGGCCTTGAACATTTCCAGCAATTTCATGGATTGAAACTTTTTCCTTTCTTGCTTGTAGTTTCTATTGTAGAGCCTTAAAGTTCCACAAGGAGCCAGTTTAAAGTTTAGGTCTCCTTTGTAAATCTCAATATATACTGTTAAAGAAGGGTCTTAAGGAAATTCTTCATTATAAGTTTCCATATGTCAGATATGTTGGATGAGGACTAACACTCTGCTTCTTTGAAAAAATCTTCTTTGTTAAGGTGTCTTCTACAAGGCCTGGAAAGTAGCTCTCATACCCCTCTTATAAATCATATCTGGGACTGATGAAATCTTAAAAACACTTTGAACAAAAAGATTGAAAATTTTGGAAAGGAGATCTGTAAATATTCTTGTAGGCTTTTAAACTAAAATCTGAAATATCAGAAAGAGCATACCCAACCTCAAACAAACTGAAACATAACTTTATTAGAGATAACAGATTTCCACAATCCATGCAGATTATCGCTGAATGTTTCTGGCTTAGATTGTGTTTGTATTTTTGCATCAACGTTTTGGATCACACTCCGTGATCCATCATCAAGATATAAGAGAGCATAAGGAGTAAAATGAAAAGTTGCAGACCAAGAATTGAATAAAAAGGAAGAGAGAGGGGGGTGAGAGAGGATGTCACAAGAACCAAGGAAATAAGAGAAAGAATTACACAATGACACACAAGAGCAAGAAATTAAAAGCAAAATAAAAGACAAAGCAAAAAATAATACAAGCAAACAAGTAATATATATATATATATATAATAAATTAAAATATAAACAAGCAAGCAAGTAATATATATATAAAAGAAAATAAAATAGAGACAAATAAATTTAAAGAAACTTCAATTAGACTTAAAATATAGTGACACAGGCATATATATAAATAAAAAATGAAACAAGCTATATAGAACAATAAATATAATAGACATGCATATATATATATATATATATATTTTACTTGCTTGCTTGTATTATATTTTAATTTATTATATATATATATATATATATATATATATTTTACTTGTTTGCTTGTATTTTTTTTGCTTTTCCTTTTATTTTGCTTTTAATTTCTTGCTCTTGTGTGTCATTAATTGTGTAATTCTTTCCCTCATTTCCTTGGTTCTTGTGCCATCCTCTCTCACCCTCTCTCTCTTCCTTTTTATTCAATTCTTGGTCTGCAACTTTTCATTTTACTCCTTATGCTCTCTTATATTCTGATGATGGATCGCGGAGTGTGATCCGAAATGTTGATGCAACAATACAAACACAATCTAAGCCAGAAACATTCAGTGATAACATAACTTTATTGTTATTCTCCAAAACATTTTCGGACAGTGCTTGAAGTACTGAATTTTTTTCAGAGGAGGTTCTGGTACCAACTCACAACCAATCTAAGATATTTCTTTCATATGTTTGAAAGCTTGGAGACAATTCTTACATACCATAGTTATGAGACTCGGACTCGGCGAGGGTGACTCAACTCGAGACTCGGCAAAATGAAAAACCCAAGAAAACTAGAGATTTTTAAGGATTTAAAACTTGTTTCATGCACCCTTTATAAATAAACCTTTAAGACACAATAACATCATCAAATATAAGCTAATTTGATCACATACACAAGTATACATTGATCACATAAGTATAAACGCAAATTGTAGTTGAGCTGCTGAAGGAAATAGTACACTTAGATATATAAATATAGTCAAATGTATACAAAACTCATGAAATATGAAATCCATGACATCAAATGTTCCAAACAAATATGAAATATCAAAAGATTCAAAACAATAACTAGAAGTCAATGGCTCCAAGGAGCCTGCATCCTTCCTACGAATGCGTCTAAGATAGGTCCTGGATGATGCAGCAGCCATAATTTCAAGTTTGAGAGCAATTGCCCCAATGGGGTTGAGGGGTCGTGCCCTTTGCGGGGGTCTAGGGGCAGTGCCCCTAGTGGGGTCGAGGGGTAACGCCCCTCGTGGGGGTTTGGGGACAGCGCCCCCAGCGGGGTCAAGGGCAGTGCCCCTTGCGAGGCTCTGGGGCAACACCCCTTGCGGGGGTTTGGGGCCAACACCCCCAGCAGGGTCGAGGGCCAGCTCCCCTCGAGGGGTCCCGGGGCAGCGCCCTGGGCGCACTCCCTGTCACGATACAGGGTGGGGTAGAGGGGCAGAGTCCCCGCCACCAAGCCTAAAGTAAGACCTCCAAAACCATACAAACCTTCATGGCGTACATCATTTTGCATTCACAATAAGTAAAAAAAAAATAAGTTTTAACTTTAAATTTTATGTAATTTTGCACTTTTCAAACCTGCCTGTGCGAGTCTGCTTGACGGGACTCGCTTGGACTCCGCAAGTCTCTCCACGACTCATCTGGACTCGGCCGAGTCCGAGTCCGAGCCCTCCAGACTCGACTGGGGTGACTCTAATCGGGACTCATCGAGTCCAGGCGAGTCATTTCTGTGTTACATACAGGTTGCTAGAAATGTGTTCACAAAATTGCTTTTCCAGTTTAAGTTTTGGACTTAGTGTCAACAATGATCGACCTCCATTTTTCTTAGCAAGCAGCATTCTCAGCCTCAACAATCTGCTCACTTTGTGCTCAACTATGTGGGTCTTCTCATCTTATTCTACCTCAATGTTCCATTTAATCATTGCATGCATAACATAATGCATAAATTATCTGCTACTTGAATACACCATGATAGTGAAATTTTTGGCATAAAATAGTCTTGTAAATTTTTTATCAACTTTTTGGAATCTGTACAAAATTTGGCAAGAAGGCTACACACAACTGCAAATTCTCCATCATCTTGCACTAAATTTGGCATAGAAGGCTACACACAACTGCAGAAGTTTAGCGTACAGAAATATAAAATACGGTTGGCAACCAAGCAAATGTTCATGTCAATTGTTTACCAAAATGAGTGAATTAAAATGAATGGAATACAACCTTGAAGTCATGAAGCTTGTGGATGCTGTTGGTGAATGGTAAGAGATGGAGTCCTGGAAAAGCCCCATTTTGTTATGGGATAACCTATAATGCTCATCAAATGCATCATGTCCTGCTCTTAGGGATTGGAAAATGTATCAATTGCATGGGTGCAGATATGATTTTTCTGACAATCAATGTATGCCTCCTAAACCCAGCACATAGTATCTCTGTACTTGACATTGAAGTCCTCAAATTTAAACATAAAGGCCACGTGATGGTGATATATGTGGTAGGCTGTTAGCCTTGTATGCAAACATTTGTAGCAGCTTTACCTAATTTAAAAACAAAATCTAAGCAGTATAAGGTGGATAGGAGAATGATGCTAAGTCAATTTGTTTAACTTTAGTATATAAATATAAATTCTCTTCTTGGACTTACAACTTGGTGGGTGGATAGCAACACAGTATGGATCCATCCCTTTATGTCTGCAAATGCCATTTCTTCTACAAGGAACTCACACAATTCTATGAAGTAAGGAATGAGATTGTTACATGCAGTCAGCTTTGTGCATTTTGTCGCTATGGTTGTAGTGTTTCCTGATTTTTACTTTGGAGACTTGGAGGATATAGCTTCTTATTATCATTTTTGAAGTTGGAAATGCCTTTTATAATTGGCTTTTTTTTTTCTTTTTAATTTGGCTGATAGCTTCAGAAATTGTATCATCTACTTCACTGTTTAGCGAAAGAGAAAAGAAGTTAATTTTTCATCTAAAAGGGTTTAAGTGTCTTTGGAAGGATATTATTCTATACTCTGAAGGAAATAGCAGTAAAACTGATCACATGAATTTTGTTGTTATTGTAGGTTCAGCATGGGTTGTTTTGACACGTTCTTTTTTGGAGTTCTGTATATGGGGTTGGGACAATCTCCCTCGAACGGCTCTAATGTATTATACAAACTTTATCTCATCGCCAGAAGGCTATTTTCACACCGTTGCTTGCAATTCTCAAGAGTTTCAGAATACAACTATCAATCATGATTTGCACTTCATAAAGTGGGATACTCCACCCAAGCAACATCCAATAGTCCTGTCCTCGGAACATTTTGATGAAATGGTGCAAAGTGGTGCTCCATTTGCTCGGAAATTTCCAAAGGATGATCCAGTTCTAGATAGAATAGACAAAGAGCTTTTGGGTCGTTCTGATGGTCAACTCACACCTGGGGGATGGTGTATAGGGACAGGCAACAGAGATCCATGTCACACGAGAGGCGATCCAACAATCCTTAGACCTGGTCCTGGTTCCAAAAGACTAGAAGGCTTACTGTTGAAACTGCTTGCTCCTGAAAATTTTCGTGATAAACAATGCAAGGACACTGCAAGGGTAGCATAATTATCATGCTGGAAAGTGTCCTAATTCAGAAGAAACGCAATTCTAGTTTTTGCTTGTTCAAAGGTTTACCCAGCTTATATCAATACAAAGAGAAAGTTATGGTTTTATTCAAAGTTGAAAATACATTTGAGTGTTGATGGCAATGATTTATTTCTGAAGTTGTTGCAGCTGGGATTACAAATGAATATTCAATTTTGACTTGTACGAAAGAGAGATCAATAATGCTCTATAGTTGTGGAAGTTGACTTCGTGGCTGTCATCAGAGAAGTGGTTGTATATTTCACAACTATTTTATCAACAGTTCTTATCCCAGCCCTTTCAATCTTGCAGACAGTTGTTATACCAAACAATCATAATATCTTTGAACAGTTCTTATCCCAGCCCTTTCAATCTTGCAGACAGTTGTTATACCAAACAATCATAATATCTTTGAATTGACGCATTAAAAGAAATGCAGTGGATTTAAAGCAACATAAATCATCACTTTTTATTTTCAGTACTTATTTAGCATTAACTATTGACGGACTACTGTTTTTGGCATTTGAAGTTTTCCTTCACAGTCAAGCATCAGGGAAGTTAAAAGATGTAAATTGGCATGGAACATTCTAATTTAGTGATTTTCTTCGTGCAAATGAATGTTAAAAACAATCTTCAAATATATACATAAAAAATGTTAGTAAACAAAAATGATCAAATTCAGGAAAGGGAAGATGGTGGGCATAATTGTGTAAACATCATCTGGAATCTGTAATTGTTAATTCCTCCAAATATGTTAATTCCTGCGTTATGAAGAAAATGGTTAAATTGTAGATTAGAAAAAGTATATATATCTATATCCTTTTAGTGAGTGCTTGATACAATTTTTCTATACCAAACAAATCCATTGTCTTTAATCATTTTGAATACCCATCTTTCAATTAACTGTTTAATTTGTCAAAATGCATAGAAAATGACATTTTTTAACAAAATGTGGTGTGAAACATTTTTTTAGTTCTTTGTTTAACTGAGGCCTTTATATTAGCAGTCTCAATGAAAATTCTAGATTATCTACATTTTATACATTGAAAATATTATTTAGCCCTGTAGAAACAAAGACGATGAATCAAATTGTTCTCTAGATTCGTAAAAAATTACACATGAAAAACCTTTCTTTTTCTTTTTGTTCTTTTGCATACAAGATAAATATGACTCGTTGAGGTGTCTGTCTTACAAGTGCTGTTACAAATTAGTCACATATGAAACAAATATAATTAAAATATGATAATTAGACCTCTGGTTAGGCCCCTAAGTTTTCATATATGAGGATTAACTTCTAATTTGTTGTACCGTAGTTGCAGAGTAAAAATCAGCTCGCCTCAGCTTATATATAACTGTTTTTTGGTTGTATGTGGCTGTCAAACTAACCTTTCTAGATATGTATTTTGAATATTAAATCTATATATTTTATAGATTGAATACTGTTTTTTTTAGGTTTATAGATTGAATACTTTACAATCTATATATTTGTAAAGGAAAATAAACAAATTGAATATACAGATTTGTTTTAGTGCTGCAAACTCAAGTGTTTGTCATTGATTGCTTCTTAAATGCTTTTAGGATGATTGAATGTGAGGATATGAGAGGACGCTGGATGCAAAAAAAAATGTTTTTAAATATAAGGGCATAATATTAAATTGTTAAAATGTGTGTTTAGTTGACTGGTTCATAACAGCTAGTGGAATGAGTGGGCGTTCGACAAATTTGAATTTGAATTTTGAAAAGTTAGGGGTCGAATATATAGATATAAGGATCAACCTTGCATTTGCAAATTTGACCCACAATGACATAATAGTAAGGTTTATGCACAAAACAAATGTGATTATGGCATGTGGAATAAATGTGGTTTATATGGAGAGATGTGCAGGAATGTGTATGGAGATAGGTAAAGGTTAGGTGAATGATCTAACTTAAGATAAGATTTCATCATTTGTCAATATGTAATTGTATTAAGACATTTTCCCAAAATAGACATAAAATTAAATGGGAAGTTGCATGCTATGAAAATTTTTATCATTTTATTTTGCCCCCACTTTGAGGTGCATATGAATCTTATAATGAACATGAATCTCAAAGCAGGAAGCACTTACAATCATGGATGTAAAATAAATATTCAAGACATAAGTGATATCTCAGGAGTTTGCATAAAGTAATTGATTGCGTTGAATGTTATTACATAGGTCCTTTCTTTAGAATACACTCTCTGCAAGAAATACAAAACATAGAAAAAGTATGCAATAAGTAGCTTGTGTCTCATAAGTAAAAAGTAGGTACAAAACATGAGCTTGCCTAATTGTCTTTCATTTATCTGGAAAGTGATGTAGCTTTTCCCTACTTGGTGGTCATGGGATGACAAGGTGTATGGGTTATTGGTGTGTCTTGTGATAATGACCATCTGGTTATGATGATCGACTTTGTGTAGCTCTTTTCATTGCTTGAAATCTCAACATAGGAATGTTAGTGGCAATATATGGCCCCTAAAATTGGTTCTATTTAAAGGAGGCAAGAAATTGTAGGAGAGCCTGGAAAAGTGACACATGAATATAAATTTAATCTAAACATATAAGTGTGTAAATCATGTAAAGTGATATATATAAATACATTGTGTACTAAGTAAATAAGGTATGATAAAACATGGAAATCATGTGGGTTGGAGACAAGTCTCAGGGTAAATTGTTGCCTCCAACATGGACAAATGCATAATGGTTTATTGTTAAATAGGGTAAGCTACTACAAATGTATACTTCTCAAAAAAATATGCAAATCTAGAATTTGTTAATACAACATTGGATCAACCATTAAGATCACACGTGGAAGTATATACCAACAAAGTAGAAAACAACAAATCATAAGAATATGACACATGACACAAGATTAACATGGATAAACTCCACCAACAAAGAGAGCACAAATATGTATTAACACTTGAAATAAAAGTACATAATCAATAAATGTTGCCCTTCAATTCAACGACATTTTGATAGTATTTGTGTACCTACAAGTAACCCATTAAACCTCTATCCTACATTTACAATATATAAAGGAGAGAGAGGAAATCACAAGTGGATTCTTGAAACCACATCACCCTAAAACCATGGTATGACAAAAACTCAATACTCCATATGACTAATCAATGCATCCATGAAAAGGAAAGGAAACTCCTCAAGAATCTTTGAGCCATGTGAGGATGACACAAATCCCCAAAAGTAGCACTCCATTATGCACCCCCATTACACATTACATGCAAGAGAAATAAAAAGGATCACAATGACCAAGGATCACCTACAACACCATCCACCTTCGACATAAGAGAGAAGCAATGATTATGCTATATTTATAAAAAATGATACAATGCATATAATATTTGATTACATTACATAACTTAATTTACAATGAGAGAACAAATAGGAAATGGTGAGACAAATGAAAAACTAAGATGATGACACGTGCCTTAATTATGACTTGAGACATAAAAAGTAAATACCCTAAGTAAACTTAACTAGACTAGTATGAAAAGGTCCTAAAAGGAAATGAAATAGGTACAAAACCCCACTCACACCAATAACCCCCTTAAGGGAAACTTAGAGAGAGTGAAAAAATGCAAAGATGCAAAGATGGGTCTTGACAACAAGGCTTGATGATGTACCAATGTACAAAAGAATCTCTCACAAATAGAGAAATGAGAAAAATCCATAGGAAAACACCCCTCTAAAAGAGAGAACACAAGAAAAAAGGACTTCCTTTATTGATGTACATAAGATGCCCTATGAGGTATGAAAAATGATAAAATCCAATATGAAGAAAAAGTCCCCCATAAGAAAGAAGAAGATAGAGACCATTCAACTCCCCTCAATATATAATCTCTTGCATTGGTGATATATTCTTGACAATGAATGCTAAAGATGATCCAAAATCACCAAACAACATTTCTCCCATTAGGAAGAAACAAATCCAAAGATGTATGTAGAAGAACTTCCCATTCTAAGAAGGAATATGAGGAAGAAAAAATAAAATGTATGTTTTTGAAAGATGCTCAAGTCTTGCAATGTTAGTGCCAAAATATGCCATAGTCAAATCGGGATCTCCAAGCCTAACCAATCAAGGTCACAAGCTAGGACGATGTGGAAACCAATGAAGAACAAGATACAAAAACAATGATTGTGAGACAAATTTGATGTTTTTGTCATCAAAGAGTAGATGAATTTTCTTAAGCGTGCTTTTCCAAATATGCAAGATGGGATTCACAAAAATAAACTTGATATTGTTTGATATTGTGCTAAATTAATAGAAGCCATGGATATAGCAACACTAAACTCTAAAGAATAAGGATATGGAATATCATCACAAGTCTCTAGAATCTTAGTTGATGAAAGGATACTAAGGTTCATGACCATACTGCACCTCCTAAAAACTATCCACATTAGATGCTTAAATGTGCATATCAATGAAAGGATCATTAAGGAAAAATGTTAGATGTGTAATCTAAATCATGTCTCCTCAATTGCACCAATATTTTTACCATGCAAATATGAAATGACCACAAAATTTTGTGTGAACTCAACACTCTTCCATGTCCCACTATGTGTGATTTGATACATGGATGGAGATTGGTTGATAATGATGGTATACAAAGAACATCATTGAAGGAACCCTCACCCATCTCAATAGATCCTCTTCCACAAACACACATATATGTGTTTTTACCCATCAATATGTGTGGTGAAAACAAGATTCAAATGAAGAAAACACACTTTATGATGAAGCCATATGGTGTGAAATATAGAAACAAATAATTATGACCAAGCTTTTCAAGGATGGAAAGAATCAACTAGGAGTCATATTTCTCAATACCAAACTATCTCAATTGCAATCTCATTGATTTGAGCTTAGCAAAGAAGTCTTGAATAGTGTCATAAGTAGAAGGCTTTAAAATAATAAAACTATTCTCCAATTGAAATCCTATTAAAACATCTTTCTTTATGAATAAACCCTCCAATGTAGTCTGAATTTGATTGAGTGAAGTGGCAGAGGTAGTGTACAAGTTGAAAGAAAATTTGTAATCATAATAAACATAACCCCAAGAGTGAAAAATACATAAAAAGTATTTAGAATCTCCATTATAAAAGAATAGACAAATATACCATCAAGATGGCACAAGATGTACCTTGGAAAACCCTCATGAGAAAAAAAATAGCCTCTAAAAGAACTCACATACCCAATGTATTATCTCATGAACAAATATTACAATACACTTGCAAAGTCACCTTGCAATGCTTCCAAAGTATGAAGTTCCATAATTGCACTACATGTGAATAAGCAAATGAGAATCATGTATCCACACATACCAATCCATGCTTCCTCTCTTCATATACACAATTTACAAGAGATGTTTAGTCAAACTTAATTAACAAGTGAAAGAGTATGATATCCAAGCTATATAACTACTAGTGTACTTGCTTTTAGAGAACAAGCTTGCATAAAAATACCAAGTGTTATTACATAAATCATGTGCCTCCAATACCATGAGCTTAAAAAACCATGATGTTCCAAAGCTCCATGTGTATAAGGAACCTCCAAGACACCATGATTACCACCCAATATAATCGCATAAAAAACCATGTTGTGCCAAAGATCCAAGTGTACAAGAAATCTCCATGACATGATGATCACCACCCAATGTACTTGAACCAAAATCCCATTAAGTCTCACATGTCTTCACTATATAGTTAGCAAGTCTAGGTCCCACAACACAACTTTCTTAGGTAATACCATATTTGTACCTCATGATAACAACCAAATTAATGAACCACACGACCAAACTAGACCAACCAAAAAAGTCTCAATCCCCACTAAAATATCTTTGAATATAGACATCCATATTTGAATTATCCATTCAACATCTAAGTATAGACAACCTACAAAACTACACAATCTATAAATATCACAATGCATTATAAAAATTTAACAATATATTGGTAACCATGTCAAATATAGAAAACTAAAGATAAACATGTAAGTTTTACCATGAATTAAACACCAAATCACCTATAGTTTTTATTTTTTATAAACTCATAATGTACCATGGTCAAAGGAAGTAACAATAAACTCAAATAAAAATGTAAGTGAATGAGTCACACATTAACATCTTCAAACTTGATCCATGTTGTGAAGTGCTTGTTGGGAAAATGTGTCTCAACCTTACAATTATATACGATTTATTGTTGATAGGATGTATATATATATATATATATTTCCTAGTTACATTGATAGGCGTATACAATGGCAACAAAGAGCAAAATGTGAGTGTGTTAACTTTTTCGCGAAACTTCTAAAATGGCCGACACAAATTAAATAATGATGTATTGTAAATCTAGACTATTAGTTATTAGGTTTTAGATCTAATGGCAGATTTTTTTTGGCATGTCTTTCCCTAGAATGTAACCCTATTTTATGAGGGCATTGTATTACGACTGCGGTAGAGACAGTGATGCATTCTGAGAGTCTTATAGCAGTCGTGTTGTCTCTTGACCTTTGAGTGGTGATACTCCTGTGAGAAGCTTGCTCTACAAGTATATTGTAATCTTTGTGATTTACTGAATAATATATTAGGCGGATTTTGGAGTGGGTTTTTTCTCCCAAAAGGGTTTTCCCCACGTAAATCACTGTATCATGGTATGCATGATATTTTTATTTATTTCTACTTAAGTTTATGTAATTGTTAAAGATCTGTAAATTTTTTGCATTATTCTCCTCTCAAGATTAGTGTAGGAATTTGTTCTGCTACCTTAGCTTCATTACAAGTGGTATCAGAGCCTGATCACCTTTGGTTTCAGTTGTGGGTTGTTGGGTTTTTTGAACTAATCCAGATTTGAGTGGGAGCTTGTGCAGAAGACACTTTGTGATCTTGTTACAGGAATTTTTAGATGGGAAGTTCATTAGGGAGAATAGAGGTGGAGAAATTTTTTGAAAATAATTTCGAGATGTGAAAGCTAAAGATGGAGGATTTGTTGATAGATCGAGATTTGTGGGATGTTGTTGATGAGAATGTTTCAAGGCCTACAGATCCTACTTAGGTTGCTCAATATGATGTTATGGACTGTAAAGCCAAGGGTCTAATCAAATTGTGATTGGAAGACTCTGTTTTAATTAATATCAATGAGGAGACCTTTGCACAAAAACTATGGAAGAAACTTGGTGAGATGTATCAAGCCAAATCTTTAGTGAACACAATTTTCTTGAGGAAGTTGTTGTATTCCTTGAGAATGGAAGATGGTGGATGAATCACAGACCACCTAGAAGCATTCAATATGTTGGTGGCTCAATTGGCATCAGTTGGTGTCAAAATGGATGATGAGGAGAAATGTCAGATCTTGCTTTGCTCTTTGCCTGATTCGTGGGATTCTCTTGTTATGGCTATTGGGAGTACTTCTACTATATTGAAGACTGAAGATGTGGTGGGTTCTTTTATTTTTGAAGAGATGAGGAGGAAGGTATCCATCACTGCCAAGGAGGCCCTAAATGTTCATGGAAGACCTAAGGAAAAAGGCAAGAAGAATGAGAAGTGTGACAAATCCAAGTCTAGTGGGAGATCTAAATCTCCTGGAAAGTCCAAAGTTATTTGTTGGAACTGTGGTAAACCTGCACATGTTAGTAAGGAATGCAAAGAATAAAAGAAGAAGTTTGATTTTGATTCTAAGTTTGAGAAGGAAGATGGTGGCACATTCATTGCAGCTTTGGCAACTTGTGCAGGTAATGATGCATGGTTAATTGACTCAAATGCATCTTTTTGTATGACCTTTAATAGAGATTGGTTTTTTGAATATGAAGCATTGATGGAGGTAAGGTGTACTTGGGCGATGATTCTCATTTAGACATTGTTGGCCATGGTAAAGTTAAAATTAGATTTCCCGATGGTAGAATAAAAAGGATTAATGGTGTGTTGCATATCCCTGGATTAGCACGAAATTTGTTATCTGTGAGAAAACTAATAGATGCAAGTGTGCAGGTAGTATTTTTTGATGTAGGATGCAAGATGGTCAAAGGTGCTATGGTGATTACTAGAGGTGTCAGATATGGCACATTGTATAAGCTTGATGCATGCATTGTTGAGTGCAATAGTACTTCTGTGAAAATCAAGTTTGTGGAAGAAGTGAGGGTTTCACTTTCAGTAGATGGTAATGGTTTTTGGGCACCCAAGGGTGCTCTTTCTTCTAAAACAAAGTTACCTACAGAGAAAACTATGTTATGGCATCAGAAACTTGGTCAGATTGGAGAAAAGGGTCTAAGGACCTTGAAAAATAAAAACCTTGTTGAAGGTTTTTCTGATTGTAGTCTTGAATTTGATTTCTGTGAGCATTGTATTTATGGAAAACAAAACCGCATTCAATTTTATTCGAGTTCTCATAAATCTTGTGGTGTATTAGATCTTATTCATTCTGATGTGTTTGGTCTTGTAGATGTTCCTTTGATTGGTAAATCCACATATTATGTTTCATTTATTGATGATTATAGTAGAACATGGGTAAATTTTGTAAAGAGTAAATCTAAAGTTTTTAGTCGATTTAAAGAATTTAAAGCAATGGTTGAGTTGCAAATTGGAAGGAAAATAAAATGTTTAAGGAATGATAATGGCGGTGAATTTTGCTCTAATGATTTTGATATATTTTGTAAAGATTGTGGTATTCATAGACAGAAGATAACTCCGTATTCTCCACAACAGAATGGAGTTGCAAAAATAATGAATAGGACACTGATGGAGAAGGCTAGGAGTATGTTGAGTGGTGCTGGCCTAGAACAAAGGTTTTGGGTTGAAGTTGTTGCCACTGTCTGTTACCTGATTAACAAGTCTCCTACATCAGATCTTTTTTATAAGATGTATATAGAGGCATGGTTGGGTTGCAAGCCTTCATTAAGACATTCTTAGAGTTTTTGGTTGTGAGGCATATGCACATGTGCCAAAGGAGAAGCAAACAAAGTTGGAGAACAAGGTTGTGAAATGTATCTTCATCGGATATAGTTATGGTGTGAAAGGATACAAGCTTTGGAATCCTATTGCATAGAAGGTAATACATAGTAGACTTGTGTTATTTTTAGAGAAACTAAGCTGTCTTATGTTACATTGCAACTAGAACAAAGAAAACAAGAAGATGTTATTCAATTTCCTTCTACACTTGAGAAAGTTGAATCAAGGCCTAATGATAGACAAGAAGTTGAGGAGAGCTCGTCTAGCTCTGGATCTTCAGAAGAGTAGGAAGAACCTCCAACTCAACTTGTTCGTAGGTCTAAAAGGCATAGACAACCACCTGAAAGGTATACACCTAATGATTGGAGATGTATTTTTGCTTTGAATACTAACATGGATGAACCCAAATCTATAGACGAGGCCTTAGGTATGAATGATGCAAAATCCTGAAATATTGCTATGGATGAAGAAATGACATCTTTGAAAAAGAATGATACATGGGATCTTGTACCATTTCCTGAAGCACAGAAACCTGTTGGTTGCAAATGCGTGTTCAAGAAAAAATATTGGTTCAAATGGAGGTATTTAAAAGTTTAAGGTAAGGTTGGTTGCGGAAGGTTACTCTCAAGTTGAGGGTGTTGATTATCGTGAGATATTTTCTCTTGTTGCAAAAATGTCATCCATTAGATTTTTGCTTTCTATTGCAGCTGCATATGATTTAAAGGTTGAGCAAATGGATGTGAAAATTGCTTTCCTTCATGGTGACTTGGAGGAGGATATTTACATGACAGTGCTAGAGCACTACGTGGTGAAAGGTAAAAGTAAATTGGTTTGCAAATTGATAAAATATGTGTATGGCTTAAAACAGAGTCCTAGGATGTGGTACCAAAAATTTGATACATATGTGTTGAGTTTGGGATTTGAGCGTTCTAAATCAAATCATTGTGTTTATTATAAAAATGAGGGTGATCATTTCCTATTTATTGCATTATATGTTGATGATATGTTATTTATTGGTAGAGGGAAAGGTATGATTTCATAACTAAAATCTCAACTTGTTGCTAAATTTGAAATGAAAGATCTTGGTGCAACTAAACACATTCTTGGGATGGAAATTAAAAGAGATAGAGTGAACAGAAAGCTATGGCTTGACCAAAGTAAGTATGTCAACTCAATTTTATAGAGATTTGATATGCAAGATTGTAGACCATTGTGTGTCCCTGTTTCAGTTGGAACAAAGTTATCTATTTCAAATTGTCCAACATCTCCATCAGAGATGGAAGAAATGAGCAGAGTGCCTTACCAGAGTGCAGTTGGAAGTTTGATGTATGCTATGGTTTTTACTGGACCAGACATTCCCCAAGCAATGGGAGTTCTTTCCAGATATATGTCTAATCCTAGTAGAGTTCATTGGGATGCAGTTAAAAGAGTCTTTAGATATTTGTAGGGTACCTCAGATTATTCCTTATGTTATCATAGTAATATGACTGAAGATGAGATTTCCCTTGATATTCATGGTTATGTGGATTCAGACTGGGCAGGTGATGTTGATAGCAAAAAATCCACCAGTGCTTATGTGCTTATTTGGTGGTGCAATTAGTTGGATGAGTAAGCGATAGGTTGTTGGTTCTTTGTCCACTACTGAAGCAAAGTATATGGTAGCTACTCATGCTTGTAAAGAAGCCATTTGGCTTAAGAGACTGTGTTCAGATATTGGAATAAAATAAGGCGTAGGGACAATTTATTGTGACAGTCAGAGTGCAATATGTCTAGCCAAGAACTCGACATTTCATGCCAGGATCAAGCACATTGATGTACAATATCATTTTGTTAGAGATATGGTTGAAGAAGGTAGGGTGAAGTTGGTTAAGGTAGAGACTTTGATGAATGTTGCTAATTCTTTAACTAAGCCTATGAACACAAAGAAGTTCAGATAGTGTTCGAAGACTATGGGCCTTTTGGCCCCTAGCAATTAAAGAGACAATGTTTACACCCTCATGTTGCTCTTGCAAGGTGTTCAACAAGTGGGAGATTTGTTGGAAAAATGTATCTCAACCTTGCAACTATATACGATTTATTGTTGATAGGATGTATATATATTTATATATATATTTCCTAGTTACACCGATAGGTGTATACAATGGCAACAAAGAGCAAAATGTGAGCATGTTAAATTTTTCAAGAAAATTTCTAAAATGGCTGACATACATTAAACAATGATGTATTGTAAATCTAGACCGCTCGTTATTAGGTTTTAGATCTAATGGCATATATTTTGTTGGCATGTCTTGCCCTAGATTGTAACCCTATTTTATGAGGGTGTTGTATTACGATTGCAGTAGAGAAGGTGATGTATTCTAAGAGTCTGATAACAGTCGTGCTGTCTCTTGATCTCTGAGTGGTGATACTCCTATGAGAAGCTTGCTCTGCAAGTATATTGTAATCTTTGTGATTTACTGAATAATATATTGGGCAGCTTTTGGAGTGTGGGGTTTTTCTCCCGAAAGGGTTTTCCCCACGTAAATCACCGTGTCGTGGTATGCATGATATTTGTGTTTATTTATGTTTAAGTTTTTGTAACTGTTAAAGATCTGTAAAATTTTTGCATTATTCTCCTCTCAAGATTAGTGTAGGAAGTAGTTCTGCTATCTTAGCTTCCTTATAGTGCTTAGAAAATTATTTCTATCACTTATAAAAAGTCCAAAATTGGACACCATGAGCACAAGATATGACCTATCAAAATATGAAAAGCGAAATTACCTTCCGATTTGCATTTTATATCCAAAATAGAAAAATTTGGAAAAACCACTAATACCACAATGCAATACTTAGAAATAGCTTTCCCTCAACTATAAGGATACAAAATATAACTCTATGAGAAAACAATGGGTGGCTTTGGGGTGGTGGTGTCCTAGTGGAGCATGGGTGATGGATCTAAGTGATGTCATTCAATGGGCTTCCATTGCCCATTGTCTAACTATGCCTAGCATTGGGCCCCTATGACCAGTGGCTTTAGTTGTTGTAGTTAGTCAGCCATTTGACTAGGGGATAGCTTTTGAAACTCAATACTTTATGCACTAAATCATATAGTGATGTCATTATGCATATATATATATATATATATTTGCAAACAACTCGTAACTTGTGCAATCAAATATTCTAAACAATATGCAATTTTTCTTGATGATTGACAACTAATTCACTATGAATACATATGAATTGTATGGACCATATGGATTTCATACATCCATAAGGATTTCAACTTTGTAGCTTTCTCCATGCCCCAAAAAATGGGTCAATTTTTTTGCAAGCATAATTATGTTTTGCATGGATCCATAAGTTTTTGTGCCTTTCGGATTTAGTGGTGAGGTGCATTTTTGCTAGGGGTCATTTACAAAGAGCCATTTGCAAAGGTCCTATACAAAGAACCCAAATAGAAATCTCACTTGCAAAATGCTTGTCATTTGCCCTATATTTTTAGCAACCCATGTCTACAAAAACACATGTAACCTTGAAAATCCTTCATTATTTTCTTGCAAGGACATGATTTCAACAATGCACAAGAATATAATCATACCAAGGGTTAATAAATAGGAAGATGTTTCTTCTTTCAACTTGAAAACTATATTTTAATACCAAATGATAGAAAATCACTATAATAAACTATCACTACATAACCCCGAGAGAAAAAATATACAAACACACATTTATAATCTACAATAAAAAACATACCATCAAGATGACACAATGTTCCTTGTGAATACTCTCATGAGGGAAAAATTAGCCTCTAAAAGTACTTACACACTCAAAGCATTAAACCATGAACAAATATTACAATACACTTATTCAACTCCCTAATTGCACTCCATATAACTAAGTAAACAAGAATCAGGTAACCACATCCCAACCCATGCTTCCTCTCCTCACATATACAATGTATAAGAGATGCTCAATCAACCTTAACCAACAAGCCAAATATTATGATAGTAAACCTCAATAACAACTTATGTGGGTGTGTGCATGGGAATGGGGAACCAAAAAGGGGTCTTAAGTGGCTACTTTTTTTTATGAAATTAGTAAGAATTGATCTTGGATGAGAAATTGAAGATAGTTATACACAACATTTGAAGATGTGACAAGAACAAGAGTTGTAGTGCTCTAAATTTACTTTCTAAAATACTATTTTATTTGAAAATAGTAGAAATTAAGGGGTTCAAATAGGAGGAGCACACAAAGTGCTCCTATTTTTGTCAGAAAAATATAAGAGTCTGGTGTTATCCCCCTAGAATGTTAATTTTTTTTAGTATTTCAAAATTTGCTTTAGTAAAAAAATAGCTAACACCATGTAGTTTATGCTTGGCTTTTCTACTATTTTTTTTAATGAATGTATGATTTTTTACTAATTTTCAAACTAGACACATCCTACAAAATAAAAAATTGAGTGCTCCCCAATAATTTTTTGGAAACTAATTGAAAATCATTTTTTTCGATGTGTATAGAATAGAGAATGTAAAAAAATAATTTGTTTCAAATTTAAATGAATGGATAAAAATATGAACCCAAAAATATTGTACATAAATTTTCAACAAAAAATGAAAAATGCTAGAAAAATAAATTAAATATCAAAACCTTAATATATTAAAAAAATAGAAAAATTTATATGGTTAGAAAGATAAGAAAGAGATTGATGTTATTGTGGTATTTTTTAACTCAACATTGAAAGATGTGCAACCTAGATGCAGAGCACGCTCAAAATTTAGTCATTTTTTTATAATTTACAAAAAACACGCCTTTAGTTGTGTTGGGTGAATATTTTGTTAACAAATAATTGATGAAAAAATGGTTATATCAACCACAGCATGATGAGATAAAATATCTCCTCTTAGAAAGGGGAGGCTCCCTTCTTATTAATAACTATAATCAACTAGTAATTAACTAAGCTTATTTATACTAAAACTATCCATGGTGTGTTTCCATATCATCTAATTCTTTTATTTCAAAATAAATGTTCTATCACAAACTTATATTAGGAATCCCATGATGCTTACAAAATGTAATGAACCACAAACTTCTAATTGGAGCAATAATAATTGATACTCAATTTAGTTAAACGAAAGAATAATTGAAATGATACCAACAAGTGTTAACACCTAGAAACCCACAAAAGCACAAAGTCTTTTGTTGCTTCCTATGTCAATTGGAAAAAGAAAAAGGTATGGAATATGATGCAACACAAATTTTTTACCATATGCTAAGATAAGATCAAACAATCATAGATAATAGCTTGTAGCCCAAAGTCTTCAAGTTACTTTCCGATCATGAACATAAACACAACTCCAAAGATGATATCACAACTCAAAGACTACAAAATCAGATTTAAAACACCTTCTAGAATATTTGATTCCATGCCACGATTCAATCACATACACAGAAAGAATGCAACATAAAAAGCTTAGAGTTTTCTAACTGTTATCAAGTATCTGACACAAAGGATCCGCTATCTTGACAGTGTTGTCTAACCCTTTATCAATGCTTGCATCTCAGGCTTCCTGTAGATTTTTTATCAATTCATTAAGGACCTCTCTCTTATGTTTCATTGCTTCCTGATACTCAATGCACATTTTCCTTGTGGGGATCACCTCATTCTCAACTAACACTTTCAACTTGAAGTCTTTCAAATGTATCCAAGCATCAAGGTCCTTTTCCATCAGTTACAAATTGTGAGATAACATGTCAAGTATTTGATTCAACCATGTCTTGACATCATTCATATTGTTAAACAACTCAATAGAAGACTTTAAAAGTTGAGTTCCTTGTGCAACTAGTCTTTCTATCTATGTACTAACATCTTAGCCTTGTGCCTTGAATCATTCAGCCTTCTGAATTGCATCATCATCAACACATATTGTAACGTGGGCTCAACCAATTCAAAAGATTGACTTATTTTTAATAGCATAGAAGTAAGTTGTTCCACCTTAATTTAATGTTGATCTTTGATAGCCTTATCTCTGTCATATCTCTCAATCAAAGAAGACATTGCTTCTTGTAGGTCCTCCTTGACACTTTCATGTGTGTGTTTTCCAAGTTCAATCATTGTGATTACATAATCAGTACCTTGGACTTCCTCAACAACCTTATCTAGTGGTGGCTCTACCAATTCAACATACTTATTCCCTGATTTATCAACAAGCACCCTTGAAAGTTTTTTTCCTTTCTTAGCAGTCTTGAGCTTTGTTGGAACAAGCTAGCCAAAATCAAATTCATCTGGGGAGACAACTTATTTATTCCTCTTTGGTTTCTGTGATATCAATCAAGGAGGAAGGATGGAAGAACCCTCTTATATTTTTGTCACCAAGGTTTGTGATGATGGTGTTGGTCTTATGATAGTGGTGGTAAAAATTGGTGGAGTTTGAGTTAACACCGCAGTAGGAATCTCCACACTTGACACTTGAGATGCAGATGTAGATATGAACTTATCAAAGTCCAATTGTGTAAATGTATCAAGTATAGGTGAGGATACATCAGATAAACTAGATAAAGAAGAAAGTGGACCAAAGACATTCTCTATCTTTCCACGAGGGCTTTGAAACAATGATTTGCTGGTGGGTGAGGAAGGGGATGAATAAACAAAATGTACTGACACAGTGGGTGTAGCAGAAACAATATAAACAATAGGTAAAGGCTATACACTCAAAGTAATAGGAGTAGGAATTGTAAAAATTACAGGAGAAGAGGAGGGAGGTTCTTCCTATGTTGACCCGAGTTGAGAGGTATTAGGAAATTCTTGTTCATCCGCTTCAACCGCAATTTCTTCTTTTGTTATATCTTCCCGAGTTGATGTTCCCTCTTTTTCTTTACCTTTAGCCCTTTTGATCTTGAAGACAAGATTTGGATTCTTGTGAGTACTAGAAGTATCTTCTTTATTCTTCATTCTCAATTCTCCCCTTTTTCTAGAAGGTTCCTCAGTATACTCTTCCTCTAATCCTATTTTGAAGAAAACATCAATTTTATTCCTCTCTTTTCCAACCAAATATTAGTGTTTGCAAGAATAGGTTTAAACCTTTATCTTATTGAAACCATCTCCTTTTGTGACCATTTAATTGGTGGAAGAGAACCTTTATCTTATTGAAACCATCTCCTTTTGTGACCATTTAATTGGTGGAAGAGGAGTGTCAACAATTTTGTTTCCCACATATATGAAATCTATCTACTATATCATCTTCTTCCTGCATGTCCTTAGGAATATCAACAAATTCAAAGTTCCTAATCTGTTCTAAGGTAAGCCGACTGAAGTCTAACTTCCTTACATCTTCATCACTTCTACATTTGGCCCATATATCTCTTAAGCATATCCTTCATATGCTGCTAATCAAAGTCATTCCTTTTCTTATACCTCTTCATAGTCACCCACTACGTTTTAGTTTCCATGGCTTTGGCTCTTGGAGTTGTAGTTATTGAATACCTGCCAATGGTGAGTGGAAACTTGAATCCAACTCTATGGGATTTTTCTTGTTTACTATGCACAACCATTACCTACCTACATAACTCCATTAGTATAATTTTGTCACTCAGGTACCTTGGTAACATGTATGGTTGCCCATCAAATCAACCAACCCAGATGTAGGTGAAAGTAGAAAATTGCAAAAATAAACAACCAAACTTTTTCACTTGTTCCTAGGCTTCGTTAGAGACTCTTTTCTTCTCAAGATCCTTATCAAACATGCAAATGTAAGTATAGAAGAAGGCATCATTTACCCTTCTGAAGTGCTTGATGCTTTGTTTCAATGTTAGCTATGAATAGTATTCATATATTGAAATTTTTATTCTATCACCTTTTGAAGATAAGCTAGGAAAATGTCTCATGGAGGCAACAACATATGCCAAATATGAAGTCATATAGAACCTCAACGAGGTTGATACTTTTGAGAATTGTTCACAAACTGAGTCACTAATTTGCTTTCCCCAAAAGATCTTCTGATTACCCTTCCTTATGACATAAATGTACTGATACATTCATTCTTGAAAAGTGTTGGAAGTAGGAAGCCCTTTAACTCTGCTCAAGAGAGTTATCAGATCACCCACTTATTCAATGATCTCACTTCGGAAGATGTTCTTTGGTCACCTTGCAATTGTAGGCTTGAAAGTCTTGAGCCACCGAGTGTTGATGTTTTTCTTGCACTTAATTGAATTCTTGTCATAATGATCTTGTACTGGCTCCATGGTGATATCAACATAATTGTCAATGTCTGGGCACATGAAAATCTTATCAAAGAATTCCTCATTCAACCTTATTACTGCCTTTCCATCTACATCTGTTATGCTCTTACTCTGCTTACTAAAATTGGCAGCTGCTACTAACACAAACTCTGGATTTTAAGCTGACACTAGACAAGTAGAAACAAAATGAATGCTACTATTAAGAACAACTTGCATGCTTGAGGAAACAAGCAATTTGTTCACCCTCTCCAAGAATTTTGACATTTCTACATGCTCGATTTGCATGTCTCTGATATTGTCCACATTGGACTCCATGTAAGTCATTGAGAACACCCATTGGTACTTGTACTTCATATTTTTGTTCTTGGGAGATGGATTGATCATTTGGAAAGAGATTGCAAAAATGAATTTTAGAACCTTCCAGATTTAGAAAAGTTTCAAGTACCAGGTTCATGCAGTTGTGGAAAAAACTACACTTTTACATCTTTGAAGTGTTTTGGTGTGTAGTTCGGAGAAATTTTTTTGAACTGCATGGGAACTTAATTTTGAGTGTAAAGGTGGAAAAATTTTCCACCTTCACATGATGTTATAGCTTTAGATGTAGTTCAAAGAAAATTCTCTGAACTACACTTAGGGTAGGTCAACAAAACAAGTGCAAGTTGAAGAATTTTCTCCGATCTGCATGTGTTAAGGGTAAATTGACTTGGTACAAATAAGAGAAAATTCTCTGAATTGCCCCTTTAAAAGTAAAGAGATGTTCTTTGGAGAAAATTATCTGAAGTACATGAGGGTAAGTCTCCAGATGCAAAGGTTATGCACTTCAGGGAAAACTCTCCAAAGTGACATAAGAATGTTGTGGAGGCTGGGTAATTGAAGGAGAAGCGATTCTGGGTGAAGAAGAAGGTGTTGAAGAGGATGATCCTAAATGACTCACTATGAATTTTAAATAAGATTTAAGTAATAAATCTCTGCGAGGTTGCAAAGATCCTATAGGTGTGCACTATAAGTTATCAAGAGAGAAGCCCCTATGAAAGGTGAGTGGTTTATATCCAATGTACTAGATAGTGTGCACTATGCCTTCGTGGGGAAACTTTAAGAATTTATGTACTAAAGTGACTAATTCCATAGAAGTTAGACACAAAATGTTAGTGTAAATAGTGTCGTTATATAACTAGTAGTTACATAATCACTTTCTAGTTTGACCTATTCATATTTTCTCAAGTTTACTTAGGCTATTTTATAGTTTTGTCTCATCTCATGTGGTTGAAACACGTGTCTTCATTTTGTGAGACACCTCTTGCATGCACACTTGTCACTCATTAGAACACTTATCAAGTGAGCTAACAAGTGTTCGATCATTGGAATGGTAGTTAGTCATTGTGTTAGACTTGCCTACCTTCACCACCTTACCTATATATGCAAGGCTACTTTGTATGTTCTAATCATCTATTGGTAATATAATTTAGCTTATTATGTGCATATAATTTGTGGAAGTTCATCTTGACTTTTTATTTATGATCTTGGAAATCACACCATGATATTAGAACCATGCTAGCAAAACCCTTCCCAAAATCTTACATCTAGCCTAATCAAGATTTACTAATTCAATATTTTTTCTGTGGGTTTTATTCAAAATACTAGCTACATACATTATTTGGTTTTCTATGTTTCATTTTTCTATGTGCTCTCTATATTGTTGGTAGAGGTATATGATATGCTGTATTGAGATCTTGGTGTGTGAAAGGCTGTGCTTTGCATGACCTACATTATTTCTTTGTGGAGGTCGAGGAATACGTTTCAGTGTTGACTTATGAAGAAGATGACCCAAAGGCATTTGAGAGATAGCTGTGTGAAGATCGTTGAGTGTAGAGGCCGAGTCATATAAGTGTGAGAGGAAATCCCAGTGTTAATCCATGAGCCAACACTTTTAATGGTTCCTCCTAGCACTTAGTGAGAAGGCATTCCATTTTTTACCAAGTCGCTCATTTTTGCATGAAAAGCATTCAACAGATACCACGCGCCCTTCTCACTGCCTTAGGTAGCACCACTCCACCCTTTGATAACAATTATTACTGTGACACACCAATCGACCTATGAATTTGAAGCAGGAGATGATCTACAAGCTATATTTGACAAGATGCAAGATATTGTGGGGGTGGTGGCATTGCGTTTTCAGCTACCTTGTGTGGGCATTTATTTTCCTTTCACTGTCTTTGGAAAGCGAAACTCTTTGTGGGGTTTTCTATTTGTAGAACAAATTTTATTATAGATTGTAGGCGACAAAGCCTCATAGGTGCGGGTCTTCTTGTTGGTGTGAGAATTGCTCTATTTTGCATGCTCATGCTTTATCTTGCATGTCAAATCAGCAAAACAAGGCATCAAAAGTTCTTTGTACAGACTATGAAGATCTTGGAGAAGAATCTACTCTGTCAACCTACCTTGTGTGTATGAGAAAACAATTCTCTATTGTAGGCTGTAGAAATCTCTATTTCCAAGGCATGGCTGATTTCCTCTGCTGTTAAAGCATGGCATACTAGGCATTCATCTAGAGTTGACATGTGCTTCGATTCAAATATGGAAGGCTACATTCAGTCGCCCATAGTTTGAAGCCTTTGATTTAGTTCATGATTGGCCTTCCAATTGGTATCAAATCAACTGCTCTGCATTCATTTTTTATTTTCAATTAATTAATCAATACAGTCAAACGTGCATTCTGCTGGCTGCGTAGACGTCACTGTCAGTTTCTGGTGGCATGTTAATTCAGATTCGTAGGCGGCTTCATTGATAATTACCACACAAGACTCAATGACTTCAAACTCAAGCCCTGTTCGGGCTCTACCATTTGTCCATGTGCGGCCTTCCATCTCTAGTTCAGACCTCCATGCAGTCCAATTACCCTCTTATTTTTCTTTTGATTCAATTTTTTTATTGTTAGCATTTAAACATAACTTTATATTGTAATTGTTTTTCAAAATTGCTAGTCGACAAATTTAAGTTAGTAGTCAAAAGCTTGTAAAGTGGGGATTTTTTCATTTTTGCATAACTTGTAAATGGGGAATCACTTTTTCAAGTATGAATAGCAAAAAAAAATCTCTTTCCATGATGAACACTTCAGTGTTAAGACATTTTTGATCTTGTACTATTTTAGTCTCCTTTCTATAAAGCAAAATAATAATAATAATAATAAAATTATTGTATCTTTTGATTGACAACTCGAAATTGAGTGCCATTTTTTGTGAGAGAGAATAATTTCTCAAGTCCAATCCGCTGGAAATGATTTCACACTATTTTTATAAAGTTTCCTTTTTTTTTCCAAATTGGATTAGCCTATGCACTAAGTTATAAAGTGCCAAATTCAAGGGGGGCTACCATTGAATCAAGGGGATGTCTTGAGTTGTGCCTTTTCCCACTTCCATGAGTCTTGTATTTGAACACTTCCACAATCTCCTTTCAACATTTCTTTCTACACATCAAATTTTGCAATAAATCTACTAAACACGGAGTCTAATAAACCCATTAAACCTATAACACCCTTGAATTATCATGAATGGAAATTGGCCATTTCCCTTATGTTAAACAATCAAGGGTTATACAAGGTAACTATGTGAACAAAAAAAGAACCCAATGCTATGAAATATAAGGAAAAATGGTTTAATAAGTCTAATCAAGCCATCGGATTATTGTTTCTTAACCTATATCCAAAACTTCTATTCCAAGTAGAGGCCTTGAAAAAACCCAATGAAGTTTGGATAGCATTGCACAAACTATTTGGGAAGGTTGACAAACTAAGAATTCACAAGTTAGAAAATAAACTCATCAATTTGAGTCCAAGATATTTTGACACTTTGAAGGACTATTTCACAAAATTTAAAACATTGAGGTTGCAGTTCCTAGAATGTTTCATGGAAAAGAAAAAAGAAAAACTCATCCTTCCCATTTTCTAAGTTAAATCCTAAATATTTTTTCTTTGTACCAAATTTCTATAGCACCAAAAGAGCTCTTAGAGACAAGTGGAAAATGCCATCCTTGGATGACTTTATTGAAGATTTATCAACAAAGCAAGATAAGTTAATCGAGATGGATACTTTAAATTCCTATAAGCCACAAGCACTCATAGAAAGAAATGGAAAACATAAGGCTGCAAACAAAGATAATAAACATAAGGACAAGGTTAAAGAAAAAGTGATGTAATTTTTGTAAGAAATCTAGACATAAAGAAGATGGATTCATGAAGAAAAGGATTCACCATCTTATGCATCTACTTGAGCAACAAGGGTTTCCTGCATCTATCATAGAGTCTTCATCAAGTCCTAAATATTCTAATGCAAAGGATATATCTAAAGGAAAAACACTTATGGCTAGTTCATCTCCTCCAACATCACCTGTTGCATCAGAGTTTGGAGAGGCTTCACAAAGAGCGTCCAAAGATTATTTCCAACAGAAGATCACATGGAGCATTTGAGCTTCATCTTTTCAAGGGGTTACATAGTCTCTCTTCATTGTAGATTTTTTATATTATCTCTTTTTTGGAGAGGAGTTTTGTTCCCACTGGGTTTTCCTTTTTTCTTTGCTTTATAAGAGATTGCATTGTACATTGGTACCTAACATGGATAGTAGTCAGGATCCATCATCATCATTGTATATTACTCACTAAGTTAAATTTAAGGGGGGTGTTAGTGTAAATAGTGTTTGTAGCATCGTAAATTATCAATCCTAACAATTTCGCACTACATGGACACCTCATTTTTTCCTATGAACCTAAATATATTAATAATTTATTCATTTTAGGGCCAAATTGAGAAAATAAATTAAAATCCTTGACATCCCGACAAAATTGAGCCTACAACACCCGGTCAAGGACGAGGGTGACCTTGACCTTAAAGGTGACCTATTTAAAATTTAATGCTTTGGTGTCAATCCTTGGAGAATTAAAAGGATCCCAGGTCGGCCTATAATAAAAAGGATCAATCAAGATGCATATATAAACAAGTTTTCTTCTCATTTGAACATTAGGAATCATTATGGATAAGACTATATTATGATCAATCATGCACTATCATGAAGATGCATTGAGTTATCCTCTACATGCTAGCTACAACAATCTATCGATATTATAGATATTATTTCATTTAGGAATAGAAAATTCTAATCAACTTATAGATATTATTGAGATATCAAGTAGCAACAATTCACCTATTCCATCAGCTAACTCATTTCCATCAATTAATAGGAATGGAATTCCTACAAGTTTCATTCAAGATTTTGCAAGCAATATTTCACTTACTTGCCTTGACCTACTACAACAAGGAAAAACAATTGTTTTAGATGTACATAATGTGCAAGACTATGAACTTCAATCAATCGAAGAAACAGTAAATAAGTTTCATGCAACTTGTGAGAAGTTGGCTTCATCTTGTAATTTCTTTCATGAAATACAAGCTAATGAGTACTATGGACAAGGCAGTGCTAATTATATTAAAATTGCATTTCAAAACCATTTGAATAATGTTTAGTACATTATTGCTCCAAATAATGTGTATAGTATGCGATCTTGTAGTGTTATTACAATGTCTACCAACTTCAAATAGTTGTCATTTTTTCAGTTTCATAGAATACATTTATGCTACTTAGTACTATGAACAAGGCAATTAGCCTTGCATCAAAATTATATATCAAACTTCTTGAATAACATTTAATGCTTTTTTGTTTCAAAAACATATTTATATTATGCCATATTCTATTTAATTATTATCTCTATTATCAATGAATACTTGTAGTTGCAATAGGTTTTTTCACATAAATAAATTCTAGCTACTGATTTCAATATATAAAACTAACCTCTATGTTTAAAAAAATACCACATTATGTATATTAAATGAACATAAAGAAGAAAAATATATAATAAAAAAACTCATCCATCAATAATTGTTTGCTAGTTTATGTTCATTCCTTACAACTTATTAGCTTAATAATAATGTGGTGATCTTACCTTCACTAATTCCAATCCAATTTTAATCTTATGCATATAATCGTACTTGTTTTGCCTCACTGCAGATTCTTCTTCTTCTTTGTAATTATGTAAAGGGTTAATTGATGTAAGACACTATCTTCCTATAATACCAAAAAAAACAAATCAAATGTATTCTACGAAAAATTAATTCTAACCTATTTTAAAGAATTATACTAAAAATTTAACCCATGGTTATATTTTTTGAATCAACTAAATTATTTCTTTGTTGATGTTTGTATCCTTCAGTTTGTATAAAAACCAAAGGATAAAAAGATCAACAAAAAAATAATTTAGTTGATTCAAAGAATGTAACCATGGGTTTTTTAAAGTATAATTCCTTAAGATAGGCTAGAATTAGTTTTTTGTAGAATACATTCGATTTGTTTTTTTGTTGTTTTATAGGAAGATAGTGACTTACATTAATTAACCCTTTACATAATTATGAAGAAGAAGTAAAGGTAGTGAAGCAAAACAAATATGATTCTATGTGTAAGTAGAAAATTGGACTAGAATTAGTGAAGTCAAGATTACCACATTATTATTAAGCTAATAAATTATAAGTTATGTACATAAACTAGCAAACAATTATTGATGGATGAGTTATCTTTTTATTATATAGATTTATTCTTTATGTTCATTTAATATATATTAATGTGATATTTTTTTAAACACAAAAGTTAGTTTTATATATTGAAATCACTGACAAGAATTTATTTATGTTAAAAAACTATCGCAAGTACAACTAGTCATAAATAATAGAGGTAATAATTAAATAGAATATGGCATTTACTATATATTTTTTTAAACAAAAAAATATTACATGTTATTCAAGGAAGTTTGATATACAATTTTGATGCAAGACTAATTGACCTATTAACAATAAACAGGCATAATGATCCTAAAGCTTGGTAGCAAAAATTCTGTCTGCTCTTAAGCAAGATCCTCCTTTAGACACAAAATCTAAGGCTGCTTATGATCTGTTGATGGCTGGTAGTCAAAGCATGTCTGAACAAATCTGGTGTTTCAGATTCTTGTTGCATTTGAGTGGGAAAGTCGATGAAACAATTTTTCATGTCTTTTGGAATGTTCGGCTCCCAAGATTTTTGGGCGTGGCTACAGGATGAATTCGGCCTGCGTTCATTGCAGCTCTATTGTGGAGAGATTCTTTGCTAGGAGGCTAGAGGATGCAAATGGGAAAAATGCTAGATCACGCCAAGTAGCAATGTAAAACGCTCTAGATAGAGACGTTAAATAGAATGTCGATGGCGTCAAATATAGGTTAGTCCTAGACTTTCATTACATTACTTGGAGCGCGGATCTAGTTCTAGGCTATCCTTTTTGGGAATTCTTATTTTTTTGTAATTTTAGATTCAATTTGCCTTCTTACCATCGTGAAAAACAAAATCCAAAAGTTTGGCTGAAATTATCAAGTTGTTCTACAAATCTTTCGTATACTTTTAAGCAGAGTTCGGATTGTAAACAGTGGACTACAGCAGTAGATTGCTGTTTCCTTTCCTTACCATTTCTTTTTCTAAAATAGGTTTGTTGAAGACGTCAATTTAGACATTTTTTATTGCACCAGGAACTCTACCGCTCAAATTCTCCTACAAATTTTTGACAAGAATGTAGTTTTGTTCCTACTCAGGGTTTCGATTTCTAGAGAAATTCCATTTTTTTGAAATAATGATGCAATTGAATACATGTTATCTATGGATTGTTCTTCTCTCGTACAACATGATCGGCAACCACTTATTGTTTATTAATTAGGTTAAACAGATCATGAGAGAAAACAAAAAATTTGGATGTGAAAGGATTTCAAAACTGGAGTGCTAACTGGAATTGGATCCAAAAGGATCGCCGGGGCAAAAAGTCAAATATCCAGAAAGTTGCTTCGAAAAGAATCCGGATGCAAAATATCTTAAAGACTTAATTTATACCGATTTCAGGTTCAGATTTTTATATGCAGTTAAATTAGGTTTTGGTAACTCCGAGGATAGGGAAATCTGGGGATGCTATGTACATGTTTAAATCTTGCAGCAGCAAATGGATATAAACGGGATAGGTGAAAGGTTCTTGTAGTATCAGCTATGGGGAAAAGGCAAGGGAATTGGAGAAAAGGACCAGGTGACATGGTAAAATCTCAGGATATCATAGGCACACATGGCAACATCTCAGAGTATTTGCAGAGAAAATCCAAATGCAAAGTAAGCTGAATCCAAATATAGATGAAATCGGATCTGGAATGACTTGAGAGATGAAAAAATAGAAAACATCCAGAAAGTTTTTTAATGAAATCTGATGTGAAGTAAATGTAAACTAGAGTCTAAACAGGGGTTTGGATCCCAATTTTGAAAAGCTAAAAGATGATCTCAGCATTAAAAGGAACTCGGGTGCAAAAATGAATTAATCAAGGAATATATGCCAAATAGGGTCAGAATATAAGGTAGGAAAAGTCTACTAAGAAAACTAAAAACTCAGATGTGAAAATAATTAATCCAGGGTACATTAATTGGATTGGGTTAGGATTAGATAAGCAGAACAAGAAAGAGCTGGATGCGAAAACAGATTGAAACTATTTTAAAATCCTTATGGTTCTGGAATTGTATCAGAGGCCAAATAATAAGAAACTAAGGGATTGTCAAGAGGGTTTTCATGACATCGTAGCTCTTGAGTATAGCCAGTATACGTATGTGTCTTCATGTAATTGTGGGACTTTAACCTTTTTTTTTAATACTAAAAAACATGGCAGAAAGTTAAAATATCTCTATGAATCAAATTTCATATATTAAATCAGAGGCAGAGAACAATGGTAAGATATGCAGAATGGATAAAATTAAGCAGAGCAATACATTTTTCATTAGCAAATGTTACTAAAAATGTGACTTAACTATTTAATAATAATCAAAATTTCCATAAAAAATAGAAGTAAAAAATAGTAAACATACTGTTGATATTCATCTTCTTCAATGTGTTGTCCAATGCAAGCGTCTCTCTAGAGTGCTACTTGACCCTACAATTTGTACCATATTTCATTATCAACTACTAAAATGAAGATATGACATTAATATAAAACCTCCATGATTCCTAACAACACAGAATATAAGACAATAGAACAGGTTGAAAATTTGATTTTACTATGAAAAAAAATATTTAATAGAAATGTTGATACTACTAGTTGTTTATTTTGAAAGAACTACAGTGAAAAAATTGAAGGAAAAAGAATATTAGCAGTTAGATCTATTTTGTGAAAGAAAAAAGAATATTAGCAGTTAGATCCATTTTGTGAAAGGAAATACCAATTGCACAAGATATATTGTGTGGTGTGCAAGAGTTCTTTTTGTAGACTAATTATTGAATTCAACTATATTTATAGGAATTTCTTCTAAAAAATAGAGACAATCAATCATATTTGTGTACATGTTAAATTATGAAAGTTGTAAAAATAATGAATTTTTTTTTTATGAAAAACTACTACAACATATTAGTTGATTTTGAAATATTTGCATGAACATTTAAAACATAAAACAATGCAAGTGGATAAAGAAAGTTGCCATCACGTGGGCAAAAGACACTGCAAATGAAAATAGAATTTTTCATCCAACTTCATAAAAGCTACTACAACATATTGTTTGATTTTGAAATATTTGCATTAAGATTTAATAGTTAAACAATGCAAGTGGAAAAAGAAAGTTGTCGTCAAAAGACAATGCAAATGGAGGTAAAATTTTCCATCCAATTGGCAAATAAATATTTATTTGTCTTGTACATGATAAGTGAGATTTTGGAGGCTTTCACTTGGAGGCTTTAACCATTAAAAGTCATTTGATTTACCATCAACAACAAATGAAAGTTGTTTTTCGATGACTCAACAATGGTTTGCAGGCGTGCTACTCCATTTTCTATTCTTATATCAATTTAGTCAAGATCCTATGTTAAATATTTTTCATCACATCATTATCTATTGATCTAGAGATCTAAAAGTTTACTATTAATTCATCATTAATTATCATTACATTTCTATTAATTATTATCCATTATCCATTATTATTCATTTAATTAATATGAGCTAATTATCTATTTAAATAACTTAATAAACTTCTAATTATCCTTCTATAAGTTAATTCCATTGAAATAGTAGCTTCCTCATCTAATTATCCATTTAATAAATTAATTAGTATCCTCTCATAATTTTGAAATGATTTTTTTTGTCAATAATTATAGTTAAGTCATCCACCTCTTTGAGCTAACTCCACAATAGTTGAGTTAACTCTTAATCTTTGATTAAATCTTCACCATCCATTCGATCTTCCAAACATCTATGAATTTATCCTTTCATCCGTCATTTTAACCATGATTATTTTGTGCAAAATAGCTATCATTTTTATCATTCAAAAGTCATTAATGTTATGCTACTAAATTGAGCATCCATATTTTATCAAAGTCTTGAGCAATTTTTTTTGGTGTGTACAATTTGAGGTTTACAATTAAATTTGGAATTATGATTTAAATCTTCATGTTTTAATTCATTTATTTTTACATTTTGGCGGGCTTGACATGATGATACGATTATCCTTCATCTAATCTTGGTGCTTGTGCATTTCTAATGGTTTAATTATGTAGGTTCTTTCTCCTATTTATATGGTCTTGGTGGTCAAGTTTCTCTAGAAGGCTGAGAGATGAATTTTGACATATAATTTGTTATATTTTGATTGTAAAAAAAATTATATATTTTTTTAAGTAATTAAAACATTTCAATTGTATTGAATACATACAACCATATGAAATTTGTACATCTATACAATCTATACCATCCTAAATAGGGAAGCTTTGAAAATAACTTATACTTATGATCTTTGGTATATACTCATTGTTTTTATATATGCACACTATTTTTTGGTATATACTCATATTTCTGATAAATACACATTATTTTTAAGTATATACACATAATTCTCATGCATATACATATTTATTATTGTTTATAAACATATTGTTTGGTACATATATATACACAACATAGTTTTATATGTATACATAGGGGTTTTAAACATATATATAGTCATAATGTACACACATTGCAAATCACATAGTCTATAAAATCCCATAGGGTTATACTCATAGTTTATAATATAATCATAATCCAAAAGATACATATTCATAGGGCATTAAGCATACACTCTTAAGGATTGAGCATATATATAGTCACTTAGATTTATACCCATTCTATCCAAAATCTCATGGGGATATACTTGAATAAGACCACAATATATACAGTTCAAAGTCACGAGGGATCATTCCAAGTTTGAATTTTTTATTTTTATGCTTGCAATAGTTTAGCTCTTGGTCATATTAGCGACTAGGCTATTTTCTCCACTATAGCCCTTGGTCTTGTGGGATTTTAATCCCTTGGTCTTCCAAATGTAGGGGTTATGTGTAATGTCCAACCCCTCTTAAATCCCAATGGTGAAGCCCTAATCATATTGGTGAATAGGAGCCAAACTATAGGGGCCTAAGCACCTACCTCTTCCCCCTTTTATTTTTTTAAAGAAGCATACTTCACTTAAATTGACATTTTTTTTATGTTATTAATAAGAAAAAAAAAATTATAGGTAATGAAAAGCTAGCTCAGAGCTTTACATAATGGATTGGATAATTTTTTAGGTTGTGCATCAAAAATTAGCTATAACCATTTGAAACTCATCCTTCATTTTAAAAACTCAAAACACTCATAACTTTTGTATATAAAGTCATTTTTTCTCTAAATTTTTTAGAAAAAAAATTATCAAAAAATTGTAAGAAATATGTTGGTGTTGTTTATTTTTCCTTTGGATTAGTTTAATATATGTTTTTTCACAAATATTTTGAATGTAATGTATCTTTTTGACCAAATAATAAACCTTGAAAATATTGAAAATAATGTCTCATGAATCAAAGAACAAACTTTGAAACTACCAATTTATGGTTTTGTGGGATAATTTAAAGAAATAATTTGTTATAGAACTTCTCCAATTTTTTTGTTCTTTATCTTCTTTGAGTGTTTGATCATCATTAAAATTAGGATCCAAATTATTTTCATAACTGGATCTTGGTTAATTAATTTTCCATTGAATTTTAATTTTTAAGCAATATCTTGCATATGCTTTCCTATTGTGCTTTTTGGATGATTTTGAAGATTAAAAAACAAGTACTATCTTCAAAAAATTATTATTTTTGTCTTGCCTTGAATTTTATCACCAAGGGGATAACCTCAACTACAGTGTGCCAATGAAGTATAAAGAGCAAGGAGTGAATCAAAAGACATGCTTCTTGAAAGTTGAAATTTTATCATTCATGCTAAGCCCCCAAGAACTTTATGCCTTGGTAAAGTGAAGGAGAAGAGTGGGTTACCCTCTCCTCCTAGTTGTTTATTTTTTTTCACTTTCATCTTCATTGATTTTTCCTCATGTACCCTTAAGGTATATTAAGGATACCCTTAGAAGCCTATATAGCCTAGATTAAGACCATTGGCCATTTATCCATATGGTGTGTTGGATATTAGTTACACCCAAGAAGCTACTCACAATGTACTTTCAAGGTAGGAAGACAAAGCCAACTTTTGGTAAGGCTTTATCCTCCAAGGTAAGGGTGCATAGGTGGTACATGACCTTGCATTCCCCAACTATCCATCACTTGATAAATAGTATATTTGTGGGACCACAAGGATTGACACACCCACCTGAATAATTCTAGGATTGTTTATGTGCATTTCATGTTTTTTAATGTTAGATCAACCCTTCCCAAATTAAATTAAAAAGGTGAAAACTTATATTTTTGAGACTCAATATTTTTATTTTTATGTTTTAATTTTTTTGAGTTGTAACTTATTTTGCAACAATAAAAACCAAAATCCAAAAAAAAATATTTTTTGATTTTTTTTATATGTTTTCATGACTTGTTAAGGTTTAGACACCAACCATTTTCTATAAACCAAGTATACATCCATCGACTAAACCAACCCCCAAAACTCTTCTTTGTAGACATTAAGAACACACATTCTTTGCATCCAAACCCCAAATCTCCAAAAAAAATACTACATCCACAATATTAATTGTCCCATTGTCCACCCCAATCTAAATTTGTAATCATGTTTACATTTAGCTTTGATGAGTCTCCTTGTCAAACTAAAAACCCCTTATTTAATGATGATGATGACACTAGCCTTTTTTATCAACAAAAATATGACCCCTATGATAAAATTATTTTTAATACTAGCTATAGCCATGATACCCAATGCCAAATATTAAGAAACCAAATACATTATGATACTAGAAATAAGGAATAATACCTTGTAATCCAATCTAAGTATGATGAAGACTATGCTAGCCTTATTGGTTAATTAGAATATAACCCCTATAATTATGTTAGTGATAATATTCTAGATCAAGATGAATTCATTCAATCCTTGGATGCCACTGCCTTAAGAAATTTTTCCAAAAGCTCCATTAAATCCTTAGATGTCATTTCCTTAAGAAAAATTACCACAAGCTCCATTCATCCATCAATAAATACTCAATACTAAGAATTGGCTAGCACAAGTTGTACTAGTAATCCTCAATGTATATCCATTGGTTATCCTTCTCATAACTTTGGAAATGGAAGCTTATCTTTCTTCTAATGCATCCTTCAGTACCAATCCATCTCCCAAATCCTCACACCCATCACTAATGCAAGAAGGTTTTTAGCCTCCATCTCCTATCCCAATCTTTCATCCTCCAAACCATTTCAATCCATATATTTCCAATCTAGTCCATCCCAATCCAAAATACCATCCAATTAAGTCACCTTTAAGTATCTTCTACAAGGACTAATAGAAAATGATCTTAAATTCCAATGCACAATCAAAGCTATTCCATCTCATTGACTATACAATCCGCAATCCCAAACCTCTTGCATACCTCAAATCCATTAAGTCCAATATTCATAAACATAAAAAAATCCTAATCACATCCATGTGCACAACTCAACAAGTCCCTCCACATCTTAATCACTAGCAACAAAAAATCTAATCCTCCCGCATTTCATCTAAGAAAATTAGCATGTGTCAAAATTTTAAAAAAATGATAACTTTTTATAATTATTTTTTTCCTATTCAAGCATCAACATGAGATCAACACAAGCTCGTTGTGAGCACAACCATGAAACTAATACTAGCTCCTTTCAAGCAACGACACTAGAAATAACCAATGGAAGACCAAGAGTAACAACATAGAATTTCATCTTAGATGTCCCTTTGGGATTCGAACTTGGGTCTGCACACTAAGAATTCAATGCTTTAACCAATTAAGCTCAATCCCTTGGATTGTGTCAAGAACTTTCTCAAAATCATACCCAAAATTTCCCTATCATAAATCAAGATCATATCCATGATCAAGAGATCTTATTTCAAACACCATCATAGAATCCATCACCTATCAAGCTCACTAAATACCTTACTATATAAAATGTATTATTTCCATATCAAAATCCTATGCCCATCCAAACTAATTTAATCTTTGATCAAAAATCCTATTTATGATAATGACATCCAAGCTAATCCAACATTTGATCAAGATCCTATCTATGGTCAATAAATATAATATGATCCTCTCATCCACCTTGATCCCATCCATGATTATAAAATTGAAGCTAATATATCCATGCTTCAATATCTTCCATTTCCCAAGATGATACACTTACCTTCAAGTGCTAGCAAGAAGTTGAGTCACTTTTTGGCCAAAAAGTGTTTTCCCTGATTTTCAGAATTGACACATTTGACCTTAAAATTTGAAGCACTTCGAGATGGAATCTTCAAAAAATTCATTAATCATAAAATGTAGTACTCGGAGTCTAGTTTCCAAATATGTAATTTATTTCAATACCCAGATGGTACAAATTGAGTTTCAATAGGTGTTTCTAAAAACAACTGTTTAAAAGTCACTTTTTTTTACCATACCATGCACGTGTACATCATCCATATTTTGACCTAATTATCGTATTTTTCTAAATCCTTTTGGGAAAATATTTGTAACTCACTGAAGCACGTTTTCGATATTTTTTTATAATTTTTTATTGAATACATTTTTTTTGTTAAATTTTTATTAGCCATATTTGTCATTTTGAAAAATCGCCATGTACGCCACACATAAGATGACCTAAACTATCATTTTAAAAAAAAAAATTGAAAAGAATTGTCTGAAAAACGTTCTCGTGCAATCCATTCATGAAAATGTTATGTTGATAAAAAGTTATTAAAATAGTAAAAAACCCTGATATTTAAAGTTTATGGACCAGTTTCATCATAAATTAATTGAAAAATAGAAAAAATAATCCAATTGTAAAAAAATTACATATTTGGAATATGCACTATCTCATCTATAATGGGTTTTAATTTCATTGAGATTTTTTGCAAAATAAGTCAGCCATATGTCCAAACTCACTATTTTTCTCTAACATTGTTAAGACCTTCAACTTGCAAGTCAAAACAGGTTGAAGGCCTAAGTTTGGATTCCCAATGATTTTCCAAACCAGAATAGAAGCCAAAAACCCGACCACAAAGCAAGGCGAATTTCAAATTTTTAGAAACGGGATCCCGTTTTGTAAATCGTTTTCTAATATTAAATGTGGTGACCGTTGACAAGGAAACGAGATCCCATTTTATAAACAAGATCTCATTTCCATGTCAACGGTCCCCACATTTAATATTTGGAAACAGGATCTCGTTTTACAATCGGGATCCCATTTCTTTTTAACCGTTTTTTAAAAATTTATTGGCAAAGTTTACTGTGAAGTTTGCAACTTCACATGTACGACTGACTGTGACATATTGGGCTATTTTTCATCAACTTTTGTCTTTACAGGTGTTGAACTTGCATTTTGGATTGAATTTTTCAAAGGAGGCATCATGTAAATAGTTTTTGAAGTGGAATTGTGTTAGTTTTCTACTTGTTTGTAGGAACAAAAGAGGAAGACTTGTTTTTATAGGTCTTCAACTTGCAATATGGATTGAATTTTTGAAAGGAGGCATCAAGTAAACAGTTTTTTAAGTCGAATTGTGCTAGTTTTCTACTTGTTTTGAGGAACACAAGAGGAATAATTTTGTCCTTATAGGTCTTCAACTTGCAATTTGGATTGAATTTTTTGAATAATTTCACTATTGGCATTCATTTATGCTTGAGAATTTTATAATCATGGGCTCACAAGCTCGTAATAAGAGGAAAAATAGGAAGACATTGACTCCTGAAGAAATTGAAGCAAAGAGAGAGAAGGAGAAATAAAGACAAAGAGAAAGAAGAATGAGAATTAAATCAATGAATGATGGTGGTGCATCCAATTCCACAACTATTGAAGATGAAAACATTGAGGAGACCATGGTTGTAGACGAAGCTAATTTGCAAGAAGTTAATTTGGAAAATAATATGATTATACAAACAAGTCCTAGTATGTCTTCAAATCCCTCTTTCAATGCTATGGAGAATGTTTCAATAGGCACAAATCTAGGTACATCTTGAAATCCACATTTTAGTGAAATGAAAAATTCGTATGTAGAAGTTTTACAAGATGCTAGACTTAATGATGTTGACATTGATAATATTCAGAGAGATGAAATTTTTATAGAATTTGTTGAAATGAAAAAAAAAAAAATGTTTAAAATGAAAATGAGAATGAAAAATCTTTTGTTGAAATGAAAATGAGAATGATCCTTTTGTTGAAAATGAAAACGAAAATCGTTTTGTTGATGAAAATGAAAATGAAAACCATTTTGTTGATGAAAATGTAAATCTTTGAAGTTGAAAATGAAAATAAAATCTAGAATGTGATGTTGAATTTAATGAAAATATTTTTTTTTAAAATTGAAAGTGATGTTTTGGATAATCTTCCTAGTAAGGTTTCTTGGAGGCAAATAAGAACACATGCAAATAGAATATACAAAAAAATATTTTATAGTGAAAAACTTGCATTTCAATGTCAACTAATGATGCAATTGATGAGAATGCAAAAAATGAGGAAAATAATGAAAAAGTTAGGCTTTTTTGTTAAACCAAGAAGAAAAGATCAATCATTAAAACATTCTATGTCTACTGTTGCTAGTGTCATTCAATCTATTGGGAGAAATAGTCAATCTAAAGATAAAAATGCAGCAAGAAGAGTTATAACAACTGCTATAGTTAATAAAGCAACTTTGAATAAAAGAATGGTACTTGCAATATTAATGAAGTTTTAAAAATACATCCTAAAACATTGCTAAGAGCGGCAAAAAGAAGAGAAAGTATAGAAAATGATCCTATCAGCCAATGTTGGAGTTTTAGAGGTCAACTCTCGAGGTCTGATATGAAATTGAATGTTGAAATTAAATCTTTGATTGAAAAATATTGGCATGATAATACTAGGGTATCATCTAATGCTAGAGATGTTTTTAAATTAATGGTGGGGTCCAAAGTTCACGATCCTCACCCAAAACACCTATTAGCTACAACACAAACTGAATTTTATAGAAAATTTTGTGGTGATTTAGTGTTACCTAGTAATATTAAAATAAGTCAAAGGTCTTTTGAAAAATGTAAACCCTGGTATGTAAAAATTAATAAGCAATGAATATCTTATTATTGTAAAATATGTTCAATTTCATTATTTTTATGATGTTTTTCAATATATATGTTTTACCTTGCATACTAACATGATTATACAGGAATGTGGTATTAATATGCCACCTGAAGCAATAAGGAAGTTTATATCAGGTTTGTTTTGTGAAAGATCTAATGGTAAATTGTTTTATTTAAGTTCTTGTATTTTTGGACAATGCATTAGCTATGGAAATCTTTCATTCTTAAGAATTTGTATGCATGAAAGTGTTGATAATGATTTTGGACAACAATTAGTAGATGTTAAAAGATTTAAGAATGTTGACTATTCTTTAAAAGATGGAAAAATAGGAAAGAGTTGTGATTTAGTTACAAAAAAAGTTAGTGTACATGCATTCATGAGTGAATTTAAGAATAAGATTGTACCAAAATATGTCATGCACTCTCAACATGCTCGATGGCTTCATGGCCAATTTCGCGCATGTAGAAACACATTTCCAATTGGTGCTATACTTCCAGTGGTTGATTTTGCAGAAAATTATACTCTATCTCCACAAGAGGAAATTCAATCACAGTATTATAATTCAGTGCAAGTAGCTATGTTTGTCCATATTTTTTATAGACATGTAGATGATAGCACTGAGGATGATAGAAATTTTTTGAGGGAGTATCATTTTTATTTGAGTGACATCTGGTTACACTCGTTAGAGTTTGTTCAATACTATTTCAATATATTTTATAGAAATTTAAGAGAAAGAGGAATCCAAATGACAGAACACCTCATATGGTCAGATAATTGTACAGGGTAGTTCAAGAATGCTCAAATGTTCTATTAGTTAAGTAGGGTTCACAAGGAACTTAATGTCCAACATATATGGAGTTTTTTTGAAGCTCAACATGGTAAAGGAGAACATGATGAAGTTGGTGTGTATGTCAAAAAAATTCTTGCTAGAGAACAATTAAAATTTGAGGATGCAGTAAAATTTAAAGATGCACGTGGGATTGTGGATTGGTGCAATACAAGATTATCTACACCTGGTTCGAGTGAGTACTTTATAGTTCATTGATTCTTTTGGTTGGTTGAAGAAGAGAACATTGTACCTAGAGTTGACTGTGAGACAATAGGTGGATCTACTAAATGGCATTCATTTAGGAGTTCGACAACAAGCACATGGACTATCTAGACAAGGGAGCTTGCATGTTTTTGTCAGTTTTGTATCTCAGGAGATTGGAAAGCATGTGAAAATACAGATGGGTTGAATAGTGGGAGCAAAGATCATTGGCACCTACACAAGCACATGATAAATATGAAATAAATATTGAAAAAAATGATCAAGTGTTTGCATTTGAAGACTATGACTGTGTTTTAGACCTTGTACAAGAAGGTAATTTAATTTAATTTATTTCATTTTATTTCACTTTATTAAGTTATTTTGTAATACTAAATTATTTATATGGATATGTGCAAGTTATTAAATCAATTTTTGTTTGCAGGACATGTGTATGTTGTTGTTGTGCCTAAGGGGAATGAAGAGGAAACAAAATATTGGTTGGCTTGTTGTGGGGAGACTACACATAAGTTAATAACACCTCATGAAGATGATGATGGATATCATTATCCAACAGGTACGATGATCCCCTTAAGACATCCCCTTAAGCAAATTTTGATGACAAGTTTTTGATCCCCTTAAGAAAATTTTTAGAACAAGTCTTTGATCCCCTTAAGAAATTTTTGAGAACTTATTTGATGATGGTTTTCATTTTTTCCAATAGGATCAGTGGTGGTTGTTGGCACTTGGCTATGAAAATACCTAACAAGGAAGAATGGTCTACTTGCATTTCAGGATTATGAAACGCATAAAAAGATTATACACTATTCACATTTGGTGGTGGAAACAAATATAAAACTAGATCGGTATCGTGGAAGACCTACAAATAAAGTGCTATGGACAATCTCTATGGAAGAGCATGAGAAAATCATAGATGCATTGCAAAAAAGAGAGGATGTAGATGGTACAATGGAATAAGTAAATACAGGTAAATATAGTTTTAGTTTTATATTGTCATTTTCAATAGATTAAATACATGTTTTGATATTGGTCAAGTGTGTTATTATTTGAAATTGATTTAAATTGTCCTTTTATAGATCCTTAAGCCATAATCACAAAAAGGATCTAGTCCATGTAGATTCAACCTAGACAACATGGAATACTTGGTAAAAATAGGTAATTATTAGTTAAATTATATTTAAATACATGTTTTTATTATATATTGATATTGCTTGTACATTAATAGTTAAAATTAATTTATTATCCTTTTTTGTATCCTTAAGTCATCATTGCATTGATCTCATACTTTGAAAAAAAAGGGAGAGGATACTTGGATTCAACCTTGATGCAAGACAGGGTGGTAATAGACTCCAACAAGTTAGAAAGGTCACAAACAACTTCTAAGGTAACTTCCTTTGTTAACCCACCTATTTGCTTGTAGCCATGGAGACACACTTATTCAACTATATCTCCAGCTTACGATCTTTTCAACTCTTGAGGAACTTACTTTCAGGGACCCTTTATGCTGCTATACAACATATCAAACCCTTGCTTGGGGTTTTTTTGGATCAACACAACACAATCTGACCAAGAACATTGCTTTTAGTCCTAATTAGGCCTCTTTTCCAAAGGAGGTCAATGATATTATTCTCTACCCACTTAAAAAATTTCAAAAACGTGACCAAATAGTCACCAAACTCCTAATTCCACCATTACATTTCGCAGTCTTCATCAATTTCTTGCCTCCCAATGCAAAAACCAGTGTTTTCATGTCTTGACACTCAACTTGTCAAGCTTATGCATGTGATAACTCTTCATCCATGATACCACCCTACCTAATAACCATGAAAAACCTAAACCTAACTCCTAACAGGCCCATTCCACCAATTTATTGAACTACTCTACGATGGAATGGCCTTTACAACTCCATTTTCTGTCAAAACCCTAAGAAACCCTAGATATCAACCAACTTACAGAAAACTTGGCTTTTATCCTCAAAAACTTAATCAAAACTCCTCAAAACAGATTCAAAAGGAAGCTAGCACGATTCCCCAATATATTATGAAGGTCTCACATTGAATGCAAACTGTACGAGATCGTACAGATTCGAGTTTCACAAGAAAATGCAGAAAAAACACCAAAAGTAGAGTATTAACGTATTGAAAGCTCAAATTCTTATCCAACCAACCTTCCTCGAATATTTTAGAGGCCTTATATCATGTTTTCCCAGGCATACCAATGGTTCACAACATAAATTTGAAGTTGTGACCATTCACATTCTAACTACCATTCAAAATTTGCACTAAACAACATTAACCACATACAAAGTTATGAACAAACTTGACCCACACACCTAAGACCTCCTAATTGCTCTAATTACATCAAATTATGGTCACATGACCTTATTACATCATGAAAATGACTCATTATTCAAACCTAGACTCTCCTAACAACTAAAAACCAAAATTTCTCATTGGTGCTCATGCACCATATAACCGAGGAGAAATTTCATCCTCCAGATGAAATAAGGTCTTTGACTAATGTGCCATGTTGCTTTATGTCTTATTCAAACATCCAAGTTACATCTTCTTTAGGTAATCCAATCCATTTGACCAAGTGTTCAGTATATACCTTCCTCCTTGTTCTCTTCACCTCCCTTGAATCCAAGATAGCTTCAAGCTGCATAGGTTGAGTAGGTGGGAGATCTTTGATCCACTCTCCCTCTTCATTCTCATGTTCACCTACTTCTTCTCCTTGTAGGGTCTTATTTTCTTCATCATCAACTTTGTATGCTTTCCCTTACGTAGTCTCTCCTTTCTCAGATGTGCCCATACTAGATCACCCACTTTGAATTGCACATCCTTTCTCTTCAAGTTTTCTTTCTTTTTATACTTGTCTACATTATTCTCAAGTGTCTCCTTGACCTGCTTGTGCATATCATGCATAGCAACAACAAAATCCTCTCCTTGATCACTCCTCTTGTTCACCCCACTCAAGTCTCTTAACTCACAAACACCCCTTGGGTGCATTCCATAGACAACTTCAAATGGACTCCTACCAATATTCTAGTTGACTGAGTCATTATATGCATACTCTGCCTATGGAAAGATTAAGTCCCATGACTGATTGTGTTCCTTGGTCAAATATCTCAGTAGATTTCCCAAAGACCTATTAACAACCTCAGTCTGCCCATCTGTCTAAGGATGATAGGAAGAACTGAAGGTTAAGTTAGTCCCCAACTTCCTCCATAATGTTCTCCAAAAATGGCCAATGAACTTTGAATCTCTATCAGACACTATTGATAGTGGCAGTCCATGAATTCTCACTATCTCCTTAAAGAAAAAACTTACAATATGAGAGGCATCATTAGTTTACTTACATGTAATGAAGTGTGCCATTTTACTAAACCTATCTACCACAACATATACACTGTTATATCCCCTTGAGGTTCTTGGCAGACCCAAGACAAAGTCCATACTTATTGCTTCCCATGGTCTACTTGGTATGGGAAAATGTTGATACAAACCAGCATTGGAGCTTGTCCCTTTAGCCCTTTGACATATAACACATCCTTCAACATACCTTTTCACATCCAAATGCATCTTGGGCTAGTAATAAAATCTTCTAACCTAATCCAAGCTTTTATCATAACCAAAATTCCCTCCTAGACTCCCACTATGTTTCTCTCTAACCAAATGCTCCCTCTTGGAACACTTTGGTATACACAATTGAGCCCCCTTAAAGAGTAGCCCATATTGCAACACATAATCCAAATATTCTTTATGAAATGACCCCTATGGTTGTTCACAAATAGAAAATGAATCATGAAAGTCTTCATCATCTTGATGCATACCTCTTAGTGAGTCTACAACCACACTTTGGAGCTACACCTCTTGCACTAGCACTGCCCTCCTACTCAGAGCATCTACCACTTTTTTGGCTTATCCCTTCTTGTGTTTTATGGAGAATGTGTAATCCTACAGGTACTCAACCCATTTCATGTGTCTATGGCTTAATTTCTCTTGACTATTCAGAAAACTTAGAGCATGGTTGTCTGTGAACACCACAAACTCTTTAGGTAGCAGATAGTGCCTCCACTTTTTTAGTGCTTACACCATGGAATATAGTTCTAAATCATAGGATGAATATTTTCTCTTAGCCTCCTTCAAATTTTCACTAAAAAATGCAATAGGCTTCCCTTCCTGACTTAACACCGCCCCTATGGCCAAATTAAAAGCATCACATTCTATTGTAAATACCTTATCAAATTAGGAAGAGTAAGAATGGGTTGTTGTGCTACCTTTATTTTGAGGTACTCAAAGCTTTGATCAGCCTCCTTTGTCCATTGGAATCTTCCTTTCCTTTCCCCTTTGATGGTATCTATCATAGGTGCAACAATGTTACTAAAACCCCATATGAAATTCTAGTAGAAGCTTGCTAGCCCATGGAAACTTCTGACTTCCCCAACTGTTCTAGGTGTAGGCCAGTTGAGAATGGCCTCAACTTTCTTTGGATCCATCTTCAAGTTTCCTCCTGAGATCACAAAGCCCAAATACACAAGTTCTTTCTTCATCCACTCACACTTCTTGAGATTAATCATGAGTTTTTCTTCATATAGCTTTCCCAAAACTTTTTCCAAGTAGTGGTCTTCTTTTGTCTTGCTAAATACCAAGATGTCATCTAAATACACCACTAAAAACTTGTTAATGAAATCATTTAGAACCTCATTCATGAGTCTCATGAATGTGCTAGGGGAATTAGATATCCCAAATGGAATCACTAACCATTCATAAAGGTCCTCATTAGTCTTGAAAGTCATCTTCCACTCATCACCCTCTCTGATTCTTATTTGGTGGTAGCCACTTTTCAAGTCTATTTTGGAAAAGTAATTTTCCCCTGCCAAGCTATCTGTGAGGTCTTCCATCTGGGGTATAGGAAATCTATACCTAATGGTTATCTTGTTAATAACTCTTGAGTCAGTGTAAAGTCTCCATTCTCCATCTTTTTTAGGTGCCAAGACAGTTGGCACAACACATGGGCGGAGGCTCTTTCTCACCAAACCTTTATCTAGTAGTTCTTGCACTTGATTTTTTATCTCCTCATTTTGTTGAGGTGTCATTTTCTATGTTTCTTTATTAGGAAGACTTGTACTAGGGATCAATTCAATACGGTGGCTTACATCACAGATTGGAGGCAATGAACTTGGTAGATATTTTACCACAATGTTCTCATATCTGTCAAGCAAGGTTTGCATTTCACTTGGGACTTCTTCTCTATCATCTGCTGCTGCATCAGAAATTGGCTTCCCTACAATGGAAAAACTAGCCTCTTCTTTCTCCAAATTCTTCAAGAACACCTTCTCCTTCACAACCATCACACTAGGACCTTCATGGACTTTCCTATCATCTTCTTGCATAGATTCTAAAGTGATTGTCTCATCATCTTTCTCAATCTGATATTCATTCTTAAATCCATCATGTTGTGCCTTCCGGTCATATTGCCAAGGCCTACCAAGGAGTAGGAGGCACACATCCATGGGCACAATGTCACAAAGCACTTTATCTTTGTAGGGTCCTATTGAGAAATCCACCCAATTCTGCTCATTCACAAGGACCTGTTGCCCCTTGTTAAGCCATGAAATCTTATATGGATTAGGATGAGGCATCTTCTTCATCTTAAGTTTATCTACCATTTCCAAAGATACAATATTATCTGTAGAGCCAGAGTCAATAATAACTTTACATACCTTCCCTTGAGTCATGCATGTTGTTCTAAACAGTGCCTTCCTTTGAGGGGGTTCCTTTGTAGTTGGTACTTTGATTAGTGTCCTAATCATCAAGGCCTCTCCTACTTCAGGTTTTGCATGGAAAGATGATGAGCCTACACATAATCCCACACTTTCTTCTTCTTCCTCTTCATGCACAAGTTGAGTTCTTTTCTCTCCACCTTGAGAGCTTGTACCTTGTTTATCCGGGCATTTCCAAGCAGGATGCCCATACTGATTGCAGTTATAACATCTTCCAGAGAAGGCATTAGAACCCCTTCTTGATCCACTAAATTTTCCTCTTTCTCCTAGTCTCCTACCTCTGAAAGTTCCTCTAGTTTCTCCACTTGACTCTTGAGAATTGCTTTGTTCATTTGGTCCTCTTTGAGAACCTCTTCCTCAAAGGTTACCTCTGCCCCTGAAACTCTTACCTCTACCCCTAGATTTCTTTTCCAACCTTTTCCTCATCTTCTCTTTAGCCTTTGTAGCCATTTGAAAGCACTCCTATACTATCCTAGGAGTAGTTAGGTTGATTTCATCTTGAATTGAAGACCTTAATCCATTCAAATATCTGGACACTTTCTCTTTCTCATTCTCCATATGCCCTAACCTTATGGTCAATTTATGAAATTCCTCGGTGTAAGCATCCACATCCATATCTTTTTGTTTTAAACTTTGCAATCTCCTATAAATTTGAATCTCATAATCAACAGGTAAACATTGACTATTTACCTTTTGCACCATCCGGTCCCATGAGTTAATTTTGGGCTTATTCTTCTTTATCCTCTCTTCTTGAATGTAATTCCACCAATTCAAAGCTAGTCCCTTCAAAAAAAAATTAGTAAACTTAACCTTCTTGTCTTCAGGTACTTCCTCGTACTCAAAATAATTATCTAGGGCATCAATCCACTCAATGACCTCTTCTCCATCTATTTTACCCCCATACATTGGAATATCTATCTTCACATCATGAGCCTCACCTCTTGTAGCCTTGAGCACTTGCAGAAAATTCTTTTCTTTAGTTCCCAACTCCTCTTGGGATTCTTCTGGAGTGTTTTCTCCTTCGCCCTCTACCTCATCTTCAAGATCACTTATCTCAACTAGACCTTTACCTCTCTTTTCTTTCTTCTCTAGTGCTTCCATCCTGGCCAACATGGCTTCTTGGCTCTCTCTTAGGGATCTAAGTTCCCTAGCAACCACGGATTCACCTTTAGGAGGCATATTAGATGCTCTAACTTCAATCTTCTTCCTTGAATCTCACAATCCTTTCTCCAATAGATCTATAGCCTAAGCTTTGATACCACCTGATGCAAGACAGGGTGGTAATAGACTCCAAAACCAATTTCCAATAGGTTAGAAGGTCACAAACAACTTCTAAGGTAACTTCCTTTGTTAACCCACCTATTTGCTTGTAGCCATGGAGACACACTTATTCAACTATATCTCCACCTTATGATATTTTCAACTCTTGAGGAACTCACTTTCAAGTACCCTTTATGCTGCTATACAACATATCAAACCCTTGCTTGGGGATGTTTTGGATCAACACAACACAATCTGACTAGCAACACTACTTTTAGTCCTAATTAGGCCTCTTTTCCAAAGGAGGTGAATGATATTATTCTCTACCCACTTGAAAACCTTCAAAAACATGACCAACCAGTCACCAAACTCCTAATTCCACCATTAGATTTCACATTCTTCATCAATTTGTTGTTGCCCAATGCAAAAACTAGTGTTTTCATGTCTTGACACTCAACTTGTCAAACTTATGCACATGCTAACTCTTCAGCCATGATACCACCCTGCCTAGTAACCATGAAAAACCTAAACCTAACTCCTAACAGGCCCATTCCACCAATTTATTGAACTACTCTACAGTGGAATGGCCTTTACAACTCCATTTTCTATCAAAACCCTAACCCTAGTTATTAACCAACTTATAGAAAACTTGGCTTTTCTCCTCAAAAACTTAATGAAAACTCCTCAAAATAGATTCAAAAGGAAGTTAGCATGATTCCCCAATATATTATGAAGGTCTCACATTGAATGCAGATTGTACGTGATTGTACAGATTTGAGTTTCACAAGCAAATGCAGAAAAAATACCAAAAGCAGAGTATTAACATATTGAAAGCTCAAATTCTTATCCAACCAACCTGCCTCGAATGTTTTAGAGGCCTTATATCATGTTTTTCTAGGAATGGTTCACAAGAGAAATTTGAAGTTGTGACTATTCACATTCTAACTACCATTCAAATTTTGCACTAAACAGCATTAACCACATGCAAAGTTATGAAAAAACTTGACCCACACACCTAAGACCTCCTAATTTATCTAATTACATCAAATTCTATTCACATGACCTTGTTACATCATGAAAATGACTCATTATTCAAACCTAGACTCTCCTAACAACTGAAAACCAAAATTTCTCATTGGTGCTCCTACACCAAACCTACACACATGTGTGGAATACTTTTAAATGCGGGTACTTGAGTTGTGTACATATAGATAGTTTTATATAAATTAAAATATGTATGTTTTGATGATTTCATTGATGTTGCTCGTATCTTTTTGATATCAGGTGGCGTGAAGACCTACTACATTCCAGGCATGAGTTTGAGATGTTCTTGAGATGGCATATCCAAATTTTGTAATCATTATTTTGAGATGACATATATGTACATACATGCACAATTAAACATTTTGTACAAATTACAAATACATGTACATACACAATTATGTATTTTATGTACTTTTATGTATCAAAATCAATATTCTATATATTTTGTTTATTAAATGTGCATGTTTTCCTACTTTGAAACTTTATATTTGATTGTATAATCACTAAATATCATGCATAAATTATTGTTAAATCAATTATATCCTTAAGACGTTGTATTATGACCCCTTAAGACATCCCCTTAAGACGTGTCATATTAACACATATCCTAAATATTATACTTAATTATATCATTTGTTATGATGAATCACCCTAAAACTTATAATACTTGTTTATATGACTTAATATTTATACTTAATTATACTCTTCTTTGATCCCCTTAAGATGTATTAGGACCCCTTAAGACGTGGTGTATTAGCACATATCCCAAATATTATACTTAATTATATCATTTGTTATGATGACTCACCCTAAAGTATAATACTTGTTTATATCACTTAATATTTATACTTAATTATACTCTTCTTTGATCCCCTTAAAAAATCCCCTTAAGACCTATCGTATTAGCACATATCCTAAATATTATACTTAATTATATCATTTGTTATGATGACTCACCCTAAAGTATAATACTTGTTTATATCACTTAATATTTATACTTAATTATACTCTCCTTTGATCCCCTTAAGACGTCGTATTAGGACCCCTTAAGACATCCCCTTAGGACAACCTATAAATTAGTGTTGGATGCTATTATTTGTTTTTGCAACTTATAAATTAGTATTGGATGCTATTATTTGTTTTGACAGCTTATAAATTAGTATTTGATGCTATTATTTCTTTTGACAGCTTATAAATTAGTATTGGATGCTATTATTTGTGTTGAAAACTTATAAATTAGTGTTGGATGCTATTATTTATAGAATTTATCAATGCTTTTGTTCTCTAATCTTGTATGGTATTGTTTATTTTTTAAAATTTCATCCTTTGTGGTATATAAACGAATTCCTTTGTTTGTAAATTATGATTATTGACTAATTATTGATTGACGTGAATTGAATAAGTTCATTGACAAATTATCACTAATTATTGAATGTACATATCATGTATATCATGTATGGGAACACTAAATTTGTAAAGTACAAATATTAAAATGTCCTATTAATTTCAACTTTAGTTTCATATTTATATTTAATTTCACATTAATGCCTTATATTAATGTCTTGAATATGAACATAAAATGCATAAATGTACATGTGTGAATTAAAATTGAACAATAATAAAGTCCATAATTTACAACATATTAAGTGCATGAAACCAATATATTAAGCACATGAAATAAAGTCCATTAGAGTACAACCCATGAACTAAAGTCCAACAAAGTACTTGACCCATGAAATATAAATTCCAACAGAGTACATGAGAAACCAAATATGTAGTCCATGAAATAATCAAATATAACCCATAAAATCATGTTTAGGTCATGTATTGTCTCTATCATCAAGAGACCTCTTCACACCATGCAGACTATGCAAATGACATGAAACACTCTGTACAAGAGAAAGATGAAATCATATGTAAGACGATGAAAAATGATTTAATGACAATTTAATTAATAATTCATCATAAAATTAAATTACCATCATATCTGGGTCTAGATGCTCTGGTGCACCTAAACCAACCTCTAAATTCTCTGAATCAATCTACATAAATAAGACAAAGAAAGTTGAAATTAGATGTAAGTCTACAATTAAAAATGATTTAATTCAATTTAATTTACAATTTATCATATTTTAATTTTACCATATTCTAAGGTTGTGCACCCTCTACTCAAGGACCTATTTGTACAAGCTCAATTAGATGTGTCTCATGCTATAAAAGAAAAATAATTTAAAACATCTATTAGCTCATATATATATATATATATATATATATATATATATATATATATATATATATATATATATATATATATATATATATATATATGTGTATATATATGTATATATATATATATATATATGTATATATATTTATATATATATATATATATATTAAATTTTAAATTTTAAATTAAAGTTTTAGAATATATAATTTGTAATTGGCTTTAAATATAATAAAAAATTTAAATTACCATGATATCTGGAGCCTACTCTACATGTCCTCTTGGAGGTGTAACTATATCCGAGTCATGGCAGAAAGTCACACTAACAAAGTCCTACAAGATCATTTGATTTAAAGCATGTATACTTGAATTAGGTTAAAATATATATATATTCAAGTTTGCACATTTTGTGTAGAATTTTTTTTAAACAACCTAAAATTTAGAGGCCTCACGAGTAGCCGCAACATCTAATTTTTTCCCGATGCCCATTCTCATTGTCGTATCAACCTAGAAATACATGTAGACATTTAACACTTATAATATTTACAAGTGTACATGCACATTTGATATATAGTGAATTCAAAATTCATAATTGTAACTATACTAATGTGAGTTAAACAATTTGCAATATAAATGTACCTGCCCCTGATCTGCAACGCCCAACAGTGGAGGAGTGCTCGACAACCCCTCGGGTGGAATCGACGTGGAAGTTGATTGACTCCCCTAAACCAACATAAATATTTAAAACATATGTTCATGATTCAATTATAAATTTAAAACTCAAGTTAAAAATTATTTCATATATAATTTAAAAAATTGAAATCAAAATACCCCATAAGGGTTGCCGACTAGGACTAGTGTCGATGTATGTACTCACAAAGTAGATGATTGCCCCATCGTTAGTGTCATCTATACACCAAATATTTTGATTGTTAAAATGTATTGCAAACTTTTCATTGATATATACATTCATTAAAATTATTATAAATTCAACATGTAGATGCATATTTATACTTATGTCACAGTGTCCTCAAGGTGATGGTCTGTTGTAAGAAATTCTACAAATGAACTGAGGTGACTAGATGAACCACCAAAATCTCCATGTCCACCCGAACTAGGTGTGGCCTGATCGGTTCCATAGCATAACTGATGGCAACTAGTACATACGTGTGGTCTCGACACTCCTAGAGTGGTGCTTAGACCAAATCCATAAAACACTCCTCCATCATCGCCATCTCTATGCTCCCTACCCGCTATCACAGAAGCATGTTGATCAAGGTCTCATTCGAGTGTACTAAGGGATCCTAATGTCAATACCACCACATGTTGATGCACAAGTGTGAGAATGGCAGAACCAAGAGGAGCAACAAGGGGTTGTGCATGCACGGGGCATTAGGGATCAACCCTTGCCCCTAACCTCTATTGTGGCATGCCACTACCAACACCCTGAAATGATTTAAAATCAAAATAATTGGGATTTTTCCCCATAACAAACTCTAGATATAGTTTCCTCAAAAAATACAATGGGACCTCCAAATTAGCGTGTGGTGGACTATCAAATACCCTATACCATCGATCCAAAAAATGTGCACTCATCTGTGGATGTATACACCACCTCATGGATATTCTAGATTTATTGGGAGGAATGGGTTGCCAAGTAACAGGGTCGAGAAAGTAAGGGGCTAGATGGGCTTTTGTTATTTTAAGGTCTAAAATTTGTTTATAGGAGAGACCGTCTGCATAAAATTGTCTCATTTTCTCTCTCTCTCTCTCTCTCTCTCTCTCTCTCTCTCTCTCTCTCTCTCTCTCTCTCTCTCTCTCTCTCTCTCTCTCTCTCTCTTGTCGATGCCTATCTAGATCAAAATCAATAGTCCTAATGGCATCCACAACCTTTTGCATTGCAGATGGAAAACCGTCTCATGTGTGGTGGAATCAATGCTTGATTTTGCATAGCATTGATTTGATTTTGAATGGATGTCACTTGATCATTTATGTGTGCTCGTAAGTGAGCCTCATCAGATGCAACGGGTGTTGGAGGTGGGATATTAGGTTGAGGGGGTGGAGGGGGAGGTGGAGGTGGCTGAGGTGTTGGATTGATGATATCATCAATGTTAAATTGATCCATGATATCAGATATAAGTGCACCTGCATTAAATTATACAAAATTAACATACAAACTTACAAAATTACAAGAAATAGTTAAATTTGAAATGCACATGCAATTTTTTTTAAATAGGATATGCATACATATACATACAGATACATACATTTATTGAACTTGAGCATGTGCATACAAAATTCAAAATTTAACATGTATATACATTTAAAATAAAAAATACGATGCATAATTTGCATGCATACATCGTTCAACTAAACTATGTACATAAATAAAAATTTCAAAATTTAAGATCTAGAACTATGCAATTTTAATACATGTACATACTAAAAATAAACTTGAAACATTCACAAAAGCTCATTTTATGTCTATATATATATATATATATATATATATATATATATATATATATATATATATATATATATATATATATATATATATATATATATATATATATATATATATATATATATATTTTTCCAACGGAGAAATCGATCTAGTAGATAGTCATAAAATATATACTATTATAAATTCATCATTATAAGTTCATAAATTCAACCAAATTCATAAATTCATGTCACTAAAAATATCCATCCAATCAAAATCATAAATTCACATCACTAAAAATATCCATCCAACCAAATTCATAAATTCATCACAGAAAAAATCCATCGAACCAAATTCATAAATTCATAACTATAAGATCATTGTCTTAATTTATAAACTATTTTGGCTCTCTACTACATCTCTTCATTTCTTTGTGTTTTCCTTTTCAAAATCGAAAGTTCTCCTCTCCTCTAGCCATTGTCGATGCTCATCTAAGATCCCATCCATAGCCCTAACAACATAAACAACATTTTGCATCCTAGATGCAAACATCTTCAAAGGTGGTGTGATACATTCTTTATTTTGAATAATGTTGATTTGATCTTGAATGGTTCTAACATTGGCATTGATTCATGCTTTCAAGCAAGCACCATTGATTCCAAGTGGTGGAGGTGGGGGGTTATGAGGTGGAGTGGGTGGAGGTAGAGATGAAGGTGGTGGAGATGGGTGACATGGAGGTGGATTGTGAATATTATTGAATCGATCTATGTGATCTCTAAGATATAAGTGAACCTACATTAGATTTGTAATTTCAAAATGTAAGATACATGTTTAGGAAATACCCTTAAACCATTCAATATAAATGGCCTAAATGAATACAAATGATAAAAATTTGTAAGCTTCATTTATGTCTAAGGCATGTTACTTGAATGAAAAAATAATTAACTATCAATATAGGACAATTTATGAATGATTTAGGGTTTATGGTTTAGAGTTTAGGATTTAGGTTTTAGGGTAATAGGATGGCTTAATGGGATCTATGTAGTAAGGTCCTAGTACAAAATGGCATGGCTTAAGTGAATAAAATTTGGTGAAGATGCCCAAGGCAACCAAATTTCATTAATGTCTGAGGCAACTTCACCAAATTTTTTCACTTGAGCCATGTCATTTTCTCCTAGGACCTTACTAGACATAGATCCCCTTAAGCCATCCTATCACCCTAAACCATAAATCGATCAACCTAGATCATGAAATCTTATTCATATTATAATCTTGCACGTTCTTATTATTGTTAAATTTGGTTTCCTTGGGCAACTTCACCAAATTTTGAGAACTTATTTGATCCCCTTAAGAAATGTCATATTAGGACCCCTTAAGACATCCTAAAGTATGGCTTAAGGGGATCTATGTAGTAAGGCCCTAGTACAAAATGGCATGGCTTAATTGAATAAAATTTGGTGAAGATGCCCAAGGCAACCAAATTTCATTAAGGTCCTAGGCAACTTCACCAAATTTTATTCACTTGAGCCATGTCATTTTGTCCTAGGACCTTACTAGACATAGATCCCCTTAAGCCATCCTATCACCCTAAACCATAAATCGATCAACCTAGATCATGATTTATCACATTCATATTATAAACTTGCATGAACTGACTATTGTTAAATTTGGTTGTCTTGGGAAACTTCACTAAATTTTGAGAACTTATTTGATCCCCTTAAGAAATGACATGGATCAAGTGAATAAAATTTGGTGAAGTTGCCTAAGGCAACAAATTTCATTTTAAGGTCCTAGGACAAAATGAATGCTTTAGTGTTTAGGGTTTAGATTTTAGAGTTCACAATTTAGGGTTTAGGGAACTTAGGGTGAACTTTGGGTGGCCCTTGGAATAATGGACTTGCAAGTTAGTGAACAACATTTTATTGTGGAACAATTGATTGAGATAGTTCTTGTTTCAACTGACCAACCTAGATCATGAAATCTCATTCATATTATAATCTTGCACGATCTTATTATTGTTAAATTTGGTTGCCTTGTGCAACTTCACCAAATTTTGAGAACTTATTTGATCCCCTTAATAAATGTCATATTAGGACCCCTTAAGGCATCGATTTACAGATTAGGGCGATAGGATGGCTTAAGGGGATCTATGTCTAGTGAGTTCCTAGGAAAAAATCGCATGGCTCAAGTGAATAGAATTTGGTGAAGTTGCCCAAGGCAACCAAATTTCATTAATGGCCTAGGAAAAAATTATGGCTTTAGGGTTTAGGGTTTAGATTTTAGAGTTTAGGGTTTAGGGTAATAGGATGGCTTAAGGGGATCTATGTAGTAAGGTCCTAGGTCAAAATGACATGGCTTACGGGAATAAAATTTGGTGGAGTTGCCTAAGGCAACCAAATTTGATTTTAAGGTCCTAGGACAAAATGAATGCTTTAGTGTTTAGGGTTTAGATTTTAGAGTTCAGGGTTTAGGGTTTAGGGAACTTAGGGTGAAGTTTGGGTGGCCCTTGGAATAATGAAATTGCAAGTTAGTGACTAGTTTATGAATATTTTTTATTTTATGAATAGATTGACTATTTCCGTAATAGAAACACATAATTATGTATTATTAAGATTGAGTTTGATGTATATTTTAACTGGATATTTTTTTAATTGACTATAAGATTATTTTATTTAATATTTTTTTCATTAATATTCCACTTAAATGAATTTTATGATACAAAATGTATAATATAACATTAGTTAATGTTGAATCAAGTATTTTATTTTGGATTGTTTGGAATTGAAAGAACCTAAAAGAAAGAAAAGATAAATATTTAGATTCTTTTAGTGTCTAGGTAACTAGTGCAAATTGATATTTTAGACTAAACTAGAAGCCTAATTAACAATTAATTAACTAGAATGAGGGTCAAGATTTTTGAGAGACAAGACAACACATGCAAACAAGAAATGGAAACAATGCATGACTAAGAGAGATCAAAACATAAAATAGAAATGAATGCAAATATTATTTAATTAAGTGACAATTGGAAATGGATTGTACAAGGATTTAGGAATTTGCAAACAAACATTGATAAAATTTATGAATTTTAACTATTCTTTAACATATTGTTTTCTAATCTAATTATAATTTAACATTGAAAGTAAAGTTTAACATATTGTTTTCTCCATACAATGCAAATGAAATTTAAAACATTTAAGCAATGCAAATGAATTTTTTCCATTATCAAATATTCTTGAGCTCGAAATCAGGGTTTTCAAATGCAAAATGATTTGTTTTATTTCAATTTAGGGTTTTAGAAAAAAAAATGTTTCAATTCAATTTAGGGTTTCAATCTAAGCAATTAGGGTTTTTAATGCAATTTTTTTGTTTCATTTCAAACTAGGGTTTTCAAATCCAATTTTTTTGTTTGATTTGAATTTAGGGTTTCAAAAAGCTTGATTAGGGTTTTCAAATGAATTTTTTTTATTTCATTTCAATTTAGGGTTTTGAAATGCAATTTTTTTTGCTTCATTTCAATTAGGGTTTTCAAATGCAAATCTTTTTGGTTTGATTGAACAATTTAGGTTTCAAAAGCTAAATTGTGTTTTTCAAATACAATTTAAGGTTGATTTTTTCCTTTCTATTCAATATCATTATGTTTCATTGCATTTTTTCATCTATTTCTACAAATCATCATTTCTACTGTTATAGGAAATAAATTGCATAAAACACTAAATAAATTGGAAAAAAACATGCTCAAATATATTATTGTATTAAAAATTTCATAAAACACAAAAAAAACAAAAAAATTGGGGGTGGAGGCACACTTGGAGGTCGTTACACTGTCGTTGTCATCCTTGCTAATTCGGGATCTCGTGCAGAATGAAATGAGTTTCATTTTTTTTTAATAAATAAATACCATCTTAAAACAGGACCCCGTTTATGAAAATTGGGATCCCATTTTTGCAATGCTGATTTCATTTTTTTGGCTAAGGCAAAAACTTCCACGTTTCGTGGACTCAACTTCTTGCACTTACCCCTTCCTCGGACATAAATAATCAAATAAATGACATGGATCACATCACCATGTTGATAAACAAGGTACTATAGATCACATCAAGCATGTTAATGAGCAAGATACTATGGATCACATCGACAGTCCAAAGAATGAAGTGAAAAAACCCTTGAACAAGGAGAATTATCTAACATCCTATCAACTAGGATCATCCACTTCTGTCAAAGTAGGATTTCTCCATATACAAAAAATATAAAATTTTGATGGTTCTCAACTACATGAATATGGGCTATCATCTTTTTTGCAAAACAAAAAATACCACATTGCAAACAAAATATATCAAAATATGTAGTATCAAGGAAAAGGATTAGGCCTCCATGAACAAGGTTTTTAAGAATTGATATATTTTTGTGCTTAAATCCTACATATCAAGGTCTCGACTATTCATTGATCCAAAAATATAATGATGTTATTGGTACCTTAGAAATATTGGGGGAAACTTCATTTGATACAAGTACCAAAATAGGTGTCATGCATATTCCTTACCATAATATTGCTGCCATTACATTGATTTGCATTGTTCATTTAGGCATCCATTTTTGCATCATAAAAAGCATAAAAATTTAAAAAATTGCATATCGTATTGCATCATAGGTTACAATAGGGTTTATTTCAGTCATTATAGCTCAAATCTACATTCCAATTACATTCACAAATTTGCATTAGGTCATTTAAATTTGAAAACAAATTTGAAAGTGTTCATTTCATGCATTTATGTACCTTGCATATAGTTAAAAAAGTGAAATTTGCATTGTTTTGTTTCAAAAAGCATATCAACATTATCATTTTCAAATTTTGGTATATTAGAATTAGTCAATTTTTTGCACCTTAGATCTAGAAATTGCATTCATAATTATCTTTATTGCTTGAAAATTTTGAGATTGTTGCACAATTGCATTCTTACATTGCATAATCTTATATTGAGCAAATTCTAGAAAAAAAAATTCACTATTACACTTGTACACACACAGACACAAAATCCTTAAATAGTATCACATATAGTCAAACTTTAAATTTTGCAAAACCTTGTCCAAGAAATAAGCGCCCTAGGAAACCTAGTCTTTCCTTTTTTGGCTCATTTTTTTGTGATAGAAACCTCTTAGGAACCTCTATCCATATCTGCTATATGTTCTCCCAATTCCTTGTATAAAATTTTGAACCTCAATGTAATCATTACATTATCATAATGGCTGAGTGTTTTGGTAAAATATTGATTTCCTTGAAATCCTTGGTTGATGTTTCATGTTGTGTGTTTGGTAATGATCCTAACTTGGATAATGACACCCATGTTCCTTCATCTCCCAATGTATATCTTCTTAGTGAATATATCTTGAGGCTAAAAGAGGAAATCGTGAATGAATTCATAAACAATACCTTGCCTAACCCTAAAAATAATGTGGTCATTTACCCTTCAATAGAATGGTCTAGTCATCCATATCAACAATCAGCACCACCTACCATACCATTACTTGAAGTTTTTTCTACCTCACATAGGGAAAGTGACCTCTAATTGATACCCCAACCAATGCGCATGGGAGTACCTATTGTTAACAATCACAAGGAAAACGTACCACCTAATAATCCTTCATCCTATGAGAACAAAGTTACAAACACACCCATTAACTTGGAACAATGTTATGGCCAAGGATTTAGGATCTTAAAAAACAAGGATGTGACATAAAGAATGAACATGAAATCCATCCTTTTTTGGAACAAACACCATCTAAAGATACCAAAGGCATAGGTTATCAAGGTCCTCCACCTTTACATCAAAAAATTGTTCCACCAACCAAACCATGTAAATTTCATGGTCCTAGTAAGAAAGGTGTGTTACATACCCTGCATCCTTTATCTGAGACTAAGCGTACTTTATCCACACTTCTAAACTTAGGATTCACTACAGTACCACCTGTACATGAACGAAGAGATATAAAATGAAATAATAAAAAAACATCCTACTGTGTGTATCATAGAACATTTGGACACACTACTGATGAATGTTGTGCTTTGAAAAAGAAATTGAAAGAATTTTATCATAAAAATTATAAAATCAATTGAATGATATATTAAGGTATTTGCACTTTTCTCCTTTCCATGTGGTAGTTGTAGTATCACAACCTGCTCACTACCATGCATGGGGGTATAAACTAGGCTTTATGCAATCATATTTCATCTTGCAAGGAGTAGCATGCAATCACCCATTGTGGCTCATCTTTGTCCCTACACTTGGGGGGAAAGGGGTAGGTAGCCTCATGTTAGGTGCATTCCTTCTTGCAAGGGATCCCTTTGTATCTCCTTAAAATATTAGTGTAACAAGTACACTAACATTTTAAGGGGGGGCATACGGTCCCTCATGCATGGTTTGCATAATAAATGGTTCCTTTTTAGTGATGATAAAATGCATCTCCTAGGAAGTGTGACCTTGTTAATGAAAGTGCGGCCTTCATGATCCATTTTAACATCTCCTTTGTGGCGATATTAGGCTTTACATCCCCTAAGAGTGTGACTTTTCATGGCATATGATTTTCTCCTTGGTGTTAATGTTATGGCTAGTATTCCCTAAGGTGCGAGTCTTTTATTCCATGAGTAGTCCTTTCTTGGTGGTGGTGTCATATGTGATACTCCCTAAGGTGTGACTCTTCATGTATTGAGCAATGCCCCTATGTTATCTTTGTAAAGCACCTTTTGTGGTGGTGTTGTTTATAACACCTCTTGAGGTTTTGGCCTTGTCTTATGCACCTTCTTAGGTGATTTTGTCATCATCTTCTCAAACGTTTACATGTGCCTTCTTAAGAAAGTTTGTTGTCATCTTCCAAGACACTTATGCTTCTTCTTAGGCGATATTTTCATCATCTTCTTAGACATTTGTGCACCTTCTTAGTTGATTTTTTCATCTTCTTAGATGTTTATGTACCTTCCTAGGTGAGGCTTGTTCGTCTTCTTATACATTAAACATTTGGAAAAATTGGTCCATGAATTCAACATAACATAGCTTGTTGGTTCATGGGCACCCCTTTTAACATGGTCATCGAGAATAACACAACTTGATTGATAGTAGAGCTATGTTTTTCATGATTTTCTTAGCATAACATAGCTTGCTAGGCCTTGTGGAACCCATCATATTGTATGGACACCTAGAATAACACATCTTGTTAGCCTATGGATCCATGTAGATCATGAGTAATGTGGCATAACATAGCTTGTTAGTCCTCATGGGAGCATTCCTTTGACTAACACTTATTTGATGGATGTCATTTGGTATTTGAGAAAATTTAAGACTAAGTTCTCTTTTCCTTACTTACTCAAAGCCCTTTTAGTACTAACCCTTGGTTTTTTTGTGTGTCTTCTTCGCGTGTGCATTGTGTTTGTATCATGTTTATTTTTTATTTTGTCATCTTTATGTTATGTTATGTGTCTTCATCATGTATGCTTTATGTTTTCATCATGTATGTTTATGTATGTTGTCTTGTTGATTACATACACATGTGTGTTCCTTTGTGCTTATGTTGGTTTTCCATGGGATCTTGGATCCTGGGGGTTTGTGTGCTCTCCCTAGATTCATAGTAATCCTATCTCTTCAACATTTGGGCAATCAAACCCCTCTTGGCATATTTTCTACTTTAGTGTGAGTCTGAGCATAAGTTCATATTCTCACTAAAGTGGGGGCTAAATGTAGTGTCATAAATTGTCACCCTTGACAAATTCACACTATGTTTTGCTCCCCCTTAAGTAATTGGACCTAATTAAACACCTAATTTCCTAAATTATGCATCTTGTGTCCTATTTTATCATTTTTTGACAAATTATATGCATTCATTTAATACTTAGCCCCCGACTCCTTAATTCAAAAAAAATAGATTTGGGACACTTACGCCTAGGGTGCCTATATCCCCTTATTTTGGCTCCAAATAAAAATATGTCGTAGGTGGCCTTTTATTTTTTGAATTTCAAGTGTCCATTGGTAGCTATCAAGATTTAATTTGTGGGAAATTAGAATAATTACATATAAATACCTAGTTATTGCATCATTTAAAATCTAACAAGGAAGAACTAGCAAGAATTATTGTCAAGAGCATTATCAAGCAAGTCAAGAGAAATTTTTTAGTGATTTATCACAACATTTCAAAATCTAAGCATCAAGTCAAAGTGTGTATGAGTTTATTCATGTTTATGTTATTATATTGTTTGTGAAGGCTAACCCTTGTAGGTCTCCAAGCAATTCAAGTAAGCAAGATCCAAGCCTTGAGGAGATTTGTATGACTTCAATCCTTCAAGGAAGCCATTGGAGGGCGGTGAGTTGCAGTCCATTATTGATTCATCATTCCTTTTATCATTTAGCCATATCCCTCAAAAGGATAGGTTTTTTATCATTGCCATTGCCATTGTAGAAGTGGAAACACTAACACAAGGTTTTAATAAGGAAAGCCCCTAAATGGCACAACACTTCCTCTATCTTTGATTGTGTAGGTTCTAGGTCTGAAGAGGATGGGAGGAAGTTTGAAGATCAATTATTGATTATTGCAATCAAACCCTACATCTTAACAACTCACAAAAACTCAGTTATTTTAGTATCTGATAGTGGTTCGACAATGCAACAAGTGGAAAATAGAAGCTCTAATCTATCATTTGAGGATTGTGAAATCATATATGAAATCCCCTTACAAGGACATAGGTGCCATGGGCGACTTGGTCTAGCATTTTCAACCCCAAATTTATATCATAGGTGTATAGTTTCTTGCTCAATCCATTTTTGTAGTTTGATTTCCTTTGTGACTTTCCAGATATGTTATTTTTACATTAGAATAGTCATTTGCATCATTAGGCTAGTTGAATCATTGCATTTCATCCTTAGGTTTCTTTTAGATTTGGTCAAGGGTAGGTTAAATCACCTTTCAAGTTGTAAGTCAATCATACATCTTGTCCAAATCCATCAACCCCCCCCCCAATTTTATTTAATGAAACAGGCAAAAGGTGTCAAACCCCCATAAAGGGAGATCTCCTCTAAAGGGTTTCAATTTTCCTGCATTTCATAATCTAATTATATTAAAAAATTACTTGGAGCCTCTATCACCCTCATGCAGCTAATTCATCTTGGCCTTAATCCTTCCCCCCTTAAATCTATAATTATGAGCTTTCCTTAGTAAGGATCTTATTCTATATGATTTGAGCTTAATTGTAAGATCACACTTATTCCTTGCATTTGATTCTCCAACTTAAATAATTTCTATTGGAGATAGAATTCCAGATTTCTTCTCAGGGCTTTATTTTTTCCCACAATATTGTAGAATCTCCTCCATAACTCATCATAGGCCTTGGTCACGCCCACAAAAAGGATATCAAAGTCACAGCAGAACTAAAACTGGGAATTGGACATTCCAACAAGCGACTAACATCTCCTAATGGTCGTTCATTTACTTTATCAAACCAGGGAACGTATACTTGAAATGGAGCAGCACGGTATGTGCACTAAGAACTAGTTTCCAGTCACCATCTATGGAAAACAAATGCTTAAAAGTAATGCAATGTAAAGATTTTTAACTTAAACACAACTCGGCTAAAACAGAAATCATAGCAGCTATTATTAAAGGACAAACTGTGAACTGGCTTTATGCTGCAGGAACAGACACAGGGATGGATTCCCGATGCTGCAGGAACAATACAAAGTTGAGTTTGCATTGAAATCTACAAAAATAGATTCTAACTAGTAATCGACATGAAATGAATAGTTAACTACAACAATTTGCTACAGAATACTTACTAAGTGGGCCCCCTTAGCAAGCATCAACTAGATTACACAAGAAGTTAACTCAAAGCTTCATCAATTTTTATTCATATTCAGAACCAGGATACATCGATTACTCTATTTTGAAAATAAAACTTAACACATAACTTTATTACTTGTTCAACTTAATTCTAACATATACTATTTCATCCTCGTTCACTCACGCAGGAGGAACAGTTATTTAAATGAAAAAGACAACTAACTAATTAACAGAGGAAGTCGTGATCATAAATGCATTTTGAATCCATGGAACAGATATTCATAAATGAAAATCTATCTGCTCGACGTGACCTAGAGAAAATATAGCATTACACACTCCCTAAATTAAAGGACCGTTTAAGCATCTTCCCAAAGATTCAGTCAAAAATTTATTACTGAAACGACTTCTTCAACAGAGTCGAGATTCTTATGCTTGATCAGCTTCTGCTCTCTCCAACAATCCTGCAATAAATGGTAGAGGCAAAGGAAAGCATGCACACAAGTGACACGTTATCTATTCATTAATCACATGTTAATCCTATTCCATTATCCAAAATCATAAGCATACATCAGCCATGCAGGAGGTCAAAAAGGTAATTAATAAAGTTGTCAAGCTACAGGAATATGGAATTCATTGTTACAGGATACTACCCGAAAAGTCTTTAACCAACAGATTTAAACAACTATTAATAATAAAAGTAAGAGTATCAAAGTTTCAAACTATGAGCATATTTAAGGCTCATCATTCTGCCCCCTGCTTATCGTAATGCTGGTCCTCCAGCATTGACTTTCTTTGTTATTTCCCTGAAATTTGTTGGAGTAACATGACCCTGTAGTGAAGTTCCAAACTTGTAGTAAAAACCTCTAGTAAACTCCCATCTTTCATATCTGCGGTTCTCTATTTCTGCATTGATTTCGTTGGCTTGGTAAGGATAGAGCGGCCACATTAAAACTGGGGGTTGGAAGGTCAGTGGCATCCATAATTCAAATCTACTTTGCAAACCCAGTTGCATGTACCTTTCTGTTCTCCTGAGTGCTGCTATGAAGTTCAAGGGGCTATGAGGCTCTGTCTTTCTTAGACCAACTGTCAATCTCTCCCACCTTGTCTCAATCCTTGAAGAGGCGAGTTTCCAAAATGTATATTTCTGTTCTCTGAACTCACTGTATACCTGTTTTCTGATGTCAAAAATTTTCTCTCTTTCCTCAGGTTGATTGCATCCATAAGTAACTCTAAACCAAGTTCTTAAAACAATGCGTGGGTTTGAACCCTCAACTCTTAGGAGAATAGGTTCATCTCTTTTTGCTTCCTCATATGTTTCTAATTGTCTTCCATAATTGATCTCATTTGTAGCCCAAGACATAAGTGCTCTTAAATGGATATCACCTATATAAAGAAGTGGGTTCCATTCGGTTTCTGCAGGAATTAAATAACCATGTAAATATAGTTCACACATGGAGTTCTTCAACCAATTAGGGGCCACTTGATAAGCATCATAGAATTCCTTGGCTGTTTCAATATCGGGATCCAAATTTCTGGAGATCCTCATTAATTTGAACCAAAGGAACTGTTATTTGACGCACATTGCATATGCTTTGGGTGGCGGCCTACACTCCATTATCTGTCCAGTTATTTTCATCATTTTATCCATTTTTGTCTGCATATCTTGAATTTCTTGCTTTTTCCTTTCAATTTCTCTCTGCAACTTTTTCTTTTCCTCATCCCATAAAATTTGCTGGACTTCAGTTTCAGCGAAATGTCGAAAACATAAAGTGTGGAATGACACAGGCATCTTCTTAATGCTCAAAAATTCCAAGTATGCAATCAGTAGAGTCTTTTTATACACAACTAAATATGTGCAAACTTTAGTGGGTAATGGATTATCATAAGGTATCTTAGGTAGTTCAAGCACATCCTCTTCTTGTTGTAGGACAAAATCTTGTTGCTGTAGGATGAAACCTTGTTGCTATACAGGAGAAGATTGTTCTTCCTCAGAAATTTTCTCAGCTGCACAAGCCAAGTCGTCCAGAATCGGCATTTTCCCTTTATCAATATTACTGGGTTGTGTTGCTTCAGGAACAGTAGAGGAGCTTGGTGGAACATTTGCAGATATATCCAAGGAATTATCATGACCTGATTCAGCAGAGTCCTCCAATATTATGACAGTTTATGTTTTTGAACAGAGGTTATAGCAGGCTTAGACTGTTTTCTCAATGAACTCCTTCTTGGTAGTTTTGCAGGAGGAGCAGCAGCAAAGGATGCTTCCCTAGCAGTCCTCTTCCTAGCTGGTCTTGAAGATCCAGACTCGACAAGGGAAGAAGAAATTGAAATTGGAGTATTAACGGGTGTTGCTGCAGGAGAGACAGAAATAGGGGAAGACTTCGCAGGAGAGGATGAGGCAAAAAAATTTTGTCTTTGAGTATGTGGGTCCGACTCAGGAGTTTTCCCTACCCCAGATGACTCACCTACAATTTTCTTTCCTTTTTCTCTCCTAGCAGCAGACCTTGTTTACACACCGATAGAGGACGTCGGTATGGAAGCTGCAGGACTGGGCGCTGCAGGAGCAGCGGATTCTTGCTCTGTTTCAGTACTTGAGGACTCAATTCTCATTTTCTTTCTTCTAGGCTGTGTGGGTAATACCCTAGGAGGTTCAGGCGGTTGAAGACCTTTTCGGGCAACAAACTTATTCCAGGAAAGCGGTGAAACATCCCTTAAAGATCGCTCAGCCAAAAGTTTTATTAGGGCAAAATGTGTGACAGAGTTTTGTTTACCTATTTTGGTTTCATGTGCACTATTTTGCAAAAGGTTCAACAAGAAATTTGAAACATTCACTACCAGTCCATGTCTCATATGACTTAACAATTTGAAATGATATGAATGTAGGTAAGAGAAACGCCCTTCACAAGTTAAATACCTGATAACAAAGATGGTGTATTCAGAGTATGGATAAGGCAGGGACATTCTTTTGCATCCTTGCTTTGAAATTTCCAAAGGCCCATCAGTTGGTAGGGTAAACTCTTCCCTAGCAAAGACAACATCCCTTCCAACAGGAAAATTTTCACCAACTGTCGGTAATCCAGTGATTTCTAAAATTCTTTTCTCTGTCACAGCCACTGTCAAGCCCCATACCGTAGCCTCATTTTTTGAAAATGTTCTTAAAAATTCACATGCAGCCTCTTCATCAAAAGAATCAATTCTCAAGAAATAATTTAACCATCCACAATTAGCGAATGCTTGCATTAATTGAGGATCCTATATCAATGCGTCATGAGCTGCAGGCTCATGCCTCACCAATTGGCCACCCATGATCAAAATCCTTAAAACAAAAACTCAGATTGATGCTAAAAGCTTGAAAAATACTCTTCTCCCTTACTGCACTTTCTTTTCCTTGCCAAGAATAACAGCTAGACATTTGCATAAAATAATTTTAATAACTACTTAAACTAAGTAGTTAACTTGTTCTCAGGATATGGCTTCGCAATCGTACTTTTAGAAAGTACAAGATCATAACTATTTTTGGAAAACGTAAATTTGGCACAAGAAAATTTGAAATTAGAATACCCCCGCCCCCTACTTAGCATTCGACATGTGTCCTCACATGTGCAAGGTGATAGGATTAAAACATGCAATTACGGCTGATGTACACATTACAATTAATGAATAGATAGAAAGAATAAATTATGCGATAATGAAAAGATTTCGCGTACCTTGAAGTCAGTTCTCAGGAATGTCGTAAAGGACAACAGCGTATCATGAAATGATAGCTGGAAGATTGAATGCATGAATGAGGCGGAGTGGCAATATGGATGATGTGGCAGATAAAGAAATGAATGATGTGATAGATGAAAAGAAACAGAGAAAAGTGGTTTTCTTTTAAAAGAAAACTTTATTATGGGCGGTCAACACAATACTGAAAGAGAAGCTGCAGGAAAAAGGCCTAAGCCTTTTGCTGCAGGAAGATCAGTAGATACAAACTTCTTCAGGAACTCCTCCTTTGATGTCGGCTTATGATATAACCGCAGTCGGTGTCCATTAACCAGCAATTTGAAACGGATTGGATCAATTGTGGCCAGCTGTACTGATCCATTGTCAAACACATTCTCAACTTCATAGGGACTGAGCCAGCGTGTTGTGAGCCTACCTTGGTTTTCTTGATATCTGGAATCATATAGCAGAGCCCAATCACCAGCAGAGAATTGCTTGGTTTTGATGTGTTGATCGTGCCATTTCTTCCTTTGCTGTTGGACAGCTTCTGTATGTTGCAGGGCAGCTTTTCGCATTTCGTCCAAGGCATTCAACTGCAGGAGATGTTCCTTCTATGCTTCAGAAATTTCTATATTGACTTCAAGAGTTGTCCTCAAAGTTTTATGCTCAAATTCAATGGGCAACATAGCCATTTTCCCATAAAGCAGTTCAAAAGGTGTAAACCCAGTTGTTGTCTTCCATGCAGTTCTGTAGGCCCGGACTGCTTTAGGAAGTCTACTACTCCAATCTTTCCTATGGAGTTGCACTGTCTTTGTTAGGATCACCTCAATTTCCCTATTTGTAACCTCCGCCTGACCATTGGCTTGAGGGTGATGGGGGTTGGACTTTCTATGTTTGATTTTATAGTCATTCATTAGTGCAGTGATCAAATTGGATGTGAACTGAGCTCCCTGATCAGTTACCAACTCTCTGGGAACTCCAAATCTAGTGAAAATTTGCTCATACAGAAATTCAGCAACCTTGTTATCATGAGCATGAGTCATTGCCTTTACTTCAACCCACTTTGTTACATAATCCGTGCAAACCAGAATGTATGACTTGCCATTTGATGGTGGATCAATTGGTCCAACAAAATCCATTCCCCATTTATCAAAGGGGGTGACAATTACCTGTGGATACAGTGGCATTTCATCTGACCTGGTTGGTCTTCCCATACGTTGGCATTTGTCACATTTCCTTGTATAAGCTATGACATCCTTGTGTAATGTTGGCCAATAGTATCATGTTGTAAGAACCTTCATTGATGTTCTCTTGGCTGCAAAATGTCCCCCACATGGTTCATCATGGCAAGCATGCAAGATATCATAAGTCTCATCTTCTCTTACACATCTTCGCATAACTTGATTAGGTCCAGTGTAAAACAGACAATTTGCAATCCATGAAAAGTTAAAACTTTTCTCAATTAACAGTTTCTTTTCTTTTGGGGAAAAGTGAGCTGGTATTCTGCTTGCTGCTAAATAATTGGCAATGTCTGCATACCATGGAATATGGGCAACAATGGAAAACAGGTGTTCATCAGGGAACCTATCATCAATGACTTCATGTTCAGTAGGTGCAGTTATTTGAAGCCTTGATAAAAAATCAGCTACAACATTAGTTCTTCCTGGTTTATCAATGATTGTAATGTCAAATTCTTGTAACAATAGGAGCCATCTTGCCAACCTACCAGAGATGGCAGGCTTGTTCATCAGATACCTGATTGTTGCATGGTCAGTGTGAACAAATATCTGATAACCTGTGGCATAATGCCTAAATTCATTCAAAGCATACACTATTGCTAGCAACTCCTTTTTTGTAACAGTGTAGTTTAGCTCAGGACCTTGAAGGTTTTTGCTGATAAAATAGATGGCATGCTCAATTGAGTTTTCTTTTTGGCTTAAGACTGCCCCTATACCAAAATCAGAAGCATCAGCATGTATGTGAAAAGACAAAGTCCATTTTGGACCTTGAAGAACAGGGGCTTTAGTAAGCAAGTCCTTTAGTTGCAGGAAATATTTTTCACAGGCCTCTGTCCAATCAAATTGAGACTCCTTAGTTAATAAGGCATATAGTGGACTAGCAATTTTGCTGAAATCTTTTATAAACCTTCTATAATACCCTACATTGCCAAGGAAGCTTCTGACATCCTTTTGTTTTGTAGGAGTTTGTAAATGCAGAATAACTTCAATTTTAGCAGGGTCAACCTGAATTCCATTCTTGGAAATATGATGGCCTAGAACAATACCTTCTTCCATCATTAGGAAGCACTTTTCACTGTTCAGAGACAAATTTTGCTCTCTGCACCGTTTCAATACTTTTTCTAAATTCACCAATGCTTCTTCAAATGTAACTCTATAGGTAGTGAAGTCATCCATATAAATTTCCATACAGTCTTGAGATATATCAGCAAAAATACTAATTACTGCTCTCTGAAATGTTGTTGGGGCATTGCATAGACTAAAAGGAAAGACTGAGTAGGAAAATGTCCCCCATGGATAGGTAAAAGTGGTCTTATCTTGATCTTCAGGGGCAATTTTTATTTGATTGTACCCACTATAGCCATCCAAGAAGGAAAAATATCTTTTACCAAACAATGAGTCTAACACTTGGTCTACAAAGGGTAATGGAAAGTGATATTTTTTAGTGGCAGTGTTCAACTCTATGTAATCTACACACACTCTCCATTTTCTTCCTTTCTTAGGGACAATAACTAACGGAGAGACCCACTGACTGTCAGAAATTGGATAAATAAAATCAGCATCAAGCAACTTTTGAAGCTCATTCTTAACTATTTCTCTAAGTGTTGGATTGATTCTTCTTTGAGGCTGCCTAACTGGTAAACAGTCTTCTTTGATATAGATCCTATGAGTACAAATTTGAGGATCTATTCCTTGCATGTCCCCATATTCCTATGCAAAAGCTTTTTGCTGATCTTGTAGCATTTTGAATAGGACAGTCTGTTGAGATTGTGACAGCTTGCTATTGATATTCAAACAGTGACCTAGAGACAATTCTATTTGCTTAGTGAGATCACTCATAGAATCTACAGGTGATGTTTGTACCTCTTGTGGAAGCAAGTTATGAAAAATTGCAGGAAATTTAGGCAACAAACTCTCATAATTTAGTTACTGCAGGAAACATTGTAGATGATTGCTATTTGGATCAGATGAACTACCCATATCAGAGTTAGACTGTAGAATTTGAAAAAGCAAGGCATCTTCAGTCTGAAGTTGTGAGAATGGATCAATTTGAAGCATCATTAATTGAACCAATGAATTGGCTTCTTCAATTTCTTCCCCCACATCTGGCCAAACAGGTTGGGACAAATCTGGTTGAGGTCTAGCAGGCGGATACAAAGCCAATTTTTTTGTGGACTGTCCATCAGAAATAGTCATATCTCCATAACGGCATCCTATAAAAGCATCAGCAGTTGCTAACCATGGTCTACCTAGGATAACTGGGTATCCTCCTAAAGTTGCCTTAACAGATAATATTGTAAAATCAGCTGGATACTCCCAAGATTCAAGAGTAACAATTACATCTTCCACCATTCCATCAGGTTTGACTGTGGAGCTATCTGCAAGTTGCAGGACTGTAGGTGTAGACCTAATGTTTAGAATGTTCAAGTAGTCCATAGTATGCTTTGTCATGACATTGATGGCAGCACCAAGGTCAATCAAAACATTTTTTACAATTTGGCCATTTATATGTATTTGTACTACAGGACTTCCAAGGTCAATGTACTTTGGAATGACTACATTTCCCAACATTATATCAGCCAATTTCCCTAAGACATGAATTGTTTGGGGATCCTTTTTCTTCCATCCAGGCTTCTTCAAACAGGCCTCTTTAATGGCTTTTCCGAAAATGGGAACATCTTTAATGGCCTGAAATAAAGGGATTTGAATTTGTACATTCTTGAGCTGATCCAGAATGTCAAAAGTGGGTTCTTCCATGGATTTAAATGCAGTACTTTGTAACCTCTGAGGAAAAGGTGGTTTGTCTTGACTTTGCAAAACAGGCTCCTTAGAAACCGTATCAGTTATAGGCATATGCTCAGTAGGAACATCAGGTGCAATAGGTTCTTCAGGGGGAGAATCTGGCATCTCAGTAATTAGAGGCGGTTGTGGAGCAGGAAGAGTAGTTCCAGACCTCAAATGGATATCATGAATGTTTAAGGCATAAGTTGGATATTGGTTAGCTTCAGCAAAATACGTGGGTTTCTGTGGCTGCTGCTGTTGCTTATTATTGGAATTTGGCAACGGCTGAGCAGGCATAGGTGTTTGTTTTGGAGGGCCAGTATTTGTGGTAGTTGCTGCAGGAGGTGGCATGAGGGCCTGAGGTTGTGGCTGTGGAAGCTGCAGGAACCCAGGGGACTGGTTTTTCCATTGCTGAGAACCTCTCCATTGAGGACTCTGCTGCCAATTACCTTAGGGTGGGTTCCATTGTCCTTGTGGCTGCTGCCAACCTCCTTGAGGAGATTGCCATTGAGGGGTCTGATAATTAGGCCAATTTGGTTGAGATGTATTCTAAGGTGGTGGTGGTCCATATGAGGGTTGTCATTGGTTATTATAGCTAGAAGAAGGATTACCAAAATTCAAAGGGTCTTGAGGCATACCTTGTCTCTGAGCCCATGGTCTCCTTTGTGCAACATAGAACACTTGATCATCATCACCTTCTACTGGCTTAAAGTTAGTAGGTAATTGCTTAGCTTCCAGATTAGCCACCATCTTGCATCTGCAGTCTTGTTTCTACTGCCTGCAATGTGGACAGAACTCGACCAAGATTGCTTCAGCTGCCTCATGTTTCTTCCAAGCTTGCATAGTGTCTAGTTGTGTAGCCATATTGTTAATGATATCCTGCTTGAAGTCAGACAGCAAATTTGTTATCTCCATCCAGGAAACTCCACTAGAAGAAGACTTGCCCACTGTAGGTCGATGACCTCTACCCTTCTTCACATTTGCTCGAGAGTAATTCAGACATATTTTCTTAATATCATCCCAAGGCAGTTGGGTTATATCACCTCCTCCCATCAGGTCCAGGGCGTCTATACAAGTATCATTGATTCCCCTTAGAAAGAGTAGTTTCTGAGATTCTTCATTGAGAGTGTGGTCTGACTTCTTTTTCAGGGAAAACAAGAATCTTGAAATATAATCCTCCAGACTTTCATCCTCCTTCTGTTGAATTCTGAATATATCATCTCCCTTACTACCATTCTTACAATATTCCTTATATTTGTCAAGAAACTTTGTTTGCATGGCTTCCCAACTATCAACAACACCTCTCCCCAAACTCATGAACCATCTAAGAGCTCCTTCCTTTAGGGTGGAAGGAAACAACTTCAGCTTGTGAGCATCTGAAGTGTAGTCATAACTGCGACAAAGGATATCAAACTCAAACAGAAAAGTTTTTGGGTCCTCCGTAACTAGGCTGTAGAATTTGGGAAGTAATGAAGAAGGAATATTTTTAAGGTTGTCAGTATCTCGTTGGGGAACAATGAGAAACTCAAAAGCAAGAGGTGGATTATTTGCCATATTTGTGTGCTAGAATATCAGAGCAAATGGATTTTCCTCAAATTCTTCGTCAGCTGGGTTAAATGGTAGTTCAACAAACAGGTTTTTAGGGAGGAACCTTCCCAGTGCATCTCTTCTTCTTCTATGCATGCAATAAAATAAATGGTATTTGAAAAGAACTTGAAAATACTTAAACAATTGACTAAACTACTGCTAACAATGACTATAGCAGGTTCTTAGATTGACACCATCCTCGGCAACGGCGCCAAAAATGGTCACACCCAGAAAAGGATATCAAAGTCACAGCAGAACTAAACCTGGGAATTGGACATTCCAACAAGCGACTAACATCTCCTCATGGTCGTTCATTTACTTTATCAAACCAGGGAACGTATACTTGAAATGGAGCAGCACGGTATGTGCACTAAGAACTAGTTTCCAGTCACCATCTATAGAAAACAAATGCTTAAAAGTAATGCAACGTAAAGCTTTTTAACTTAAACACAACTCGGCTAAAACAGAAATCATAGCAGCTATTATTAAAGGACAAACTGTGAACTGGCTTTATGCTGCAGGAATAATACAAAGCTGAGTTTGCGTTGAAATCTACAGAAATAGATTCTAACTAGTAATCGATATGAAATGAATAGTTAACTACAACAATTTGCTACATAATACTTACTAAGTGGGCCCCCTTAGCAAGCATCAACTAGATTACACAAGAAGTTAACTCAAAGCTTCATCGATTTTTATTCATATTCAGAACCAGGATACATCGATTACTCTGTTTTGAAAATAAAACTTAACACAGAACTTTATTACTTGTTCAACTTAATTCTAACATATACTATTTCATCCTCGTTCACTCACGCAGGAGGAACGGTTATTTAAATGAAAAAGACAACTAACTAATTAATAGAGGAAGTCGTGATCATAAATACATTCTGAATCCGTGGAACAGATATTCATAAATGAAAGTCTATCTGCTCGACGCGACCCAGAGAAAATATAGCATTACACACTCCCTAAATCAAAGGACCGTTTAAGCATCTTCCCAAAGATTCGGTCAAAAAGTTATTACTGAAATGACTTCTTCAACAGAGTTGAGATTCTTGTGCTTGATCAGCTTCTGCTCTCTCCAACAATCCTGCAATAAATGATAGAGGCGAAGGAAAGCATGCACACAAGTGACACGTTATCTATTCATTAATCACATGTTAATCCTATTCCATTATCCAAAATCGTAAGCATGCATCAGCCATGCGGGAGGTCAAAAAGGTAATTAATAAAGTTGTCAAGCTGCAGGAATATGGAATTCATTGTTACAGGATACTACCCGAAAATTCTTTAACCAACAGATTTAAACAACTATTAATAATAAAAGTAAGAGTATCAAAGTTTCAAACTATGAGCATATTTAAGGCTCATTAGGCCTCTCATACTTGTATAGGTGACCAATCCTTAATCAAGTTCTTGGTTAGGAAGGTAGCATTGTTCAATGCCTTTAGATTATCCTTATCATGCAAAATAGAACCATTAAGTTTGAAGTATGAAGACCTATGTATAGACTCCGTTGAGGCAGACTCAGTAATCCTCATAGAAATTTTAATGGGAGAGCTATTTGACAATATAGAGGGATAAAATGAAACCCACTGTCCCTTGGAATCCTGTGAAGGAGAAGAAATTCTTATTCCCATAGACTCTATCAAGTCTAAATATATTCTTGTATTTTGGGCTTGGTTGTTGCACCAATTATACCAAATATATTTGCTATGGGTCTTCCTAGACTCTAAAGGGTCAACTAAGGCCAAAGATATCTTCATTCTATGGTCAAGTGGGTTTTAAAAATAATGGTGGAGCTGGATTAATTTTAATAAAATAATCAAATATTTTAAGAAATAGAAGAAATTGACTTCAAACAATTTATGAATTTATACAATATTTGGGTGTTATTGTAGTACTCAATATAAATATATATTCATTAGCTTTCACATAATTTATGAGAATTATAAAATTGAATTTTTGAAACCATAGCAATGATGTCTTTGGTAGATCAATTTGTATTCAAAGCCACAAGCCTACCAAAATCCTTGAATGGATCTTTGAATGTGCAACCAAAAAAAATCTAGCTTTTAAAAACTACAAAGCTTTTAAATAGCAATTGAGAAATCTAAAGAAAAATAGTGATCCTAAGGAAGTATGATATATTTTTGGTAATATTAATGAGCTTTGAACTATCATATATTTGACAATAGTATTTTGTGGCTAGCACAAAGGATCTCTAAGTCTACATTTTGTGTTCAATGGATGTACATGTTCTTTTCACTCAATTTCCAACTAGATGAGAAGTAAAAGGTTTCTTGGTAGTCAAGAAAATGATTTATGTTCTAGTGGACCAAGAGCTTTAAATTGTAGACTACTAGACTCTTATTTATGTTGAAGATGATCTTTTGTTGTTAGAATTAAATTTCATTGGCCTTTAAATATCTGTTTTTATACAGTGTATTGTTGATGGGGTATTGGATTATGATGGACAATTATATTTATTCAACGTTTGGTTTGAGTTGTGGGTGATGGATCTAATATTTCTATGAATCCATGGATATGATAATGGTTGAAGGGTGTTTTTAGGTGGTTCATCAATTGAGGAGAAAAAAATCATCTTAGGACATGCCTTCTTACATAAACTCCAAGCTTATGGATGTGAGATACTTGAATATAATGATGAACATTTTTCTTTTATGTTGTCGTTTTCTCTTCTATAGACACAACCCAAGAATATAGAATTCCATTTTTCTCCATTATTCACAAGAGATTGGTAAAGTCTTAGGAAAATTTATTAATATGTTTAGTCTATGTGAGTTTCACATGGTACAACATATGAATGTACTTTAGGGTTTTGTGATTCATGTGCATTATATCAAAAATTGTCATCTTCAAATAAATATCCTATTATGTGTAATGTTTTTCCCATTTTAAAGGGAGGTTTAATATTTTAGTTGCTTTGTTAACATTGAATTTGAAAGATATCTAAAACAAAGAAAAAGAGGTGTACCAAAATGGATTAACAAAATGATGCACCTAATTTTTTCTATGTATTGTTTCATTCAATTATGAGGGTAATAATGCATAAATAATAATCAAAAATCAAACCTAACCAATATAGCAATCAAAAGGCAGGTTTTAAGAGGGTCAAATGCTATGTACCTATTGTAAAAAGTTATTTTTCGGGCCTCATTGAGGACTCATTCGCCCAGTGGCAAATGGGTCCTGGCTAGGGTTCTAGAAAATCAATTTCTAGGGTTTTTTCTTCAATGTATGCACTCCCAGATCCTAGCAAGAGACTGTCAAAAACCTAGAAATAAATTATGTAGCTCAGTTTTTGTGATCTTGCAAGAAAGGTGACAACTTTGAAACTTTCTCCAATTGATCTTCAACCTAAATTTGCAATCACACATCAAAGAGGAGAAAATGTTGATTATTAGGGAAGAGAGGTTTTCCTTGGTCAAACCCCGTTTTGGTAATTAAACCTTGTAATGAAAAAATGCATAAAGGAATGATGAATGAACAACAATGTGTAACAACTCACCACACCTTAATTGAAACCTTGGATTGCAAATCTAAAACTTAGCATGAAATGGCCTTAATGAGTGTAGATCTCGATCATGAACTTGGCATAGGATAATGGATTTGAATACTTGGACTTGATCACTAATGCTACATCATCACATTAGCTCAACAATATGCATGATGATTGATATCTTCATTGCTACAATAAAATTCAATAATCTACCCTTGAATGCCTTCTTGAATTCTCTTGAATGCTCTTGTGAAAGTACTCTTGATTGCTTATGAATATCTAGGATTGCTTATGAAAAATTTCTCTAGGTCAAACTAAGTGAAATAGCCTTGTATTTATACTTAAATTATTCTTAATTCCTAAAATTCAAATAACACAAGCCAACATCAGATCTAAGATTTCAAATCATTAAAATACCACCAAAAACATATCCCAAGGGGGGTACTAGGGTTAAGTGAGGACTCATTCGCCATGTGGCAAATGGGTCCTAACATACTTGACTAGGACACATTTCAGGGATTGTGAAATGTTATGTGGAAAGGGGGTCCTAGGACCTAGTGAGGACCTATTCTCCAGGTGGTGAATGGGTCCTAGGTCACTAACCTAGGACACATACCTTGTAAAATTAAGTGTTGTGTAATATTATTATTTATTGATATCGGGCTTTATTCCTTGGAATCTATAATTAATTAGGCTTGGATTTGAATTGAACGGGCCAATTAACCTCAAATTTACCTCAATTAATTAATAAAGCCCTAAATTAGTGTGAAAGTGTAAAGGTACACTTTACAACACCCTAAATAAGGCACCATTACGTCCATTTTATTTAGAAGGGCCCTAGACTTAATGTGAATGTGTGAAACACATTAGAACACTAAATCAAGGCAATATTAGGTTCATTTTAATATTAATTATTCCCAAATTAGGTGTGAAAAAGGGATACTTTTTTTGACACTACATTTTTCCCCCACTTTAGTGAGAGTATGATCCCATGTCAAACTCACACTAAAGTAGACATTCAAGACACTCATGTATGCAACAATGAAAAAGATACACAGTCATACAACATCAAAGACCAAGAAAAAAAGGGAGGCAGATCAAGCTTCAACTGTCCAACGCGATGTGGAACATGTCTCAACTGTTTGTCCAAGAAAAGGGGAAGGATCAAGCTTCAACTGTCCAACGCGATGTGGAACATGTCTTAGCTATTTTTACAAGAGAAAGGGGAGGATCAAGCCTCGATTTTCCAACACGATGTGGAACACGTCTTAGCTGTTTGTCTAAAAATATTCACAAGCAGAACTCGATGTCCACTATGCAAACGACACACACTCACTCCAGGGTAGTGGAACCTTAGGCCATCCACTAGGTGAGTATCCCAAAAGGGTGGAAAATGAGAGAATCATATTAGGCTCCTATACCATATCAAAGTTATCCTCTTGACAACTAGGTGCAATCACAATACTGTGTCTCACTTTTTGCCCAAGATGGACATTTACATTAATATTTTTAATTGAATCTTCATCTTTTGAGACCTATAACAGCTAAAACATTAAGAATTTGAAGATGATGTGAACTAGTGATTTGTGGAAATTTGTGTGTAGATTCTAAATATATATTTTTTAATTTTTTTTGAAATAAATCATGAATCTTTCAACATCTCCTTTAATAACTGGTTTTAGACAGAAAACAACATTTTCAGAAAGTAACGTTTGTGTCGTATAACATAATTTTTTTCTATAAAGGACTAAATTCTATTTTTTTAAATATAGATTCTCAACATCAATATCTAGGGAAAGGATATTTTTCTACAATTTTTTGTTGCATATTTTTTTTTTTAAATAATTTTTTAAGTCACTGTAACTATAATTTGGACATGTGTGTGTGTGTCGTACAACCTAACTTTTTGTGTATATATCAAAATCCAAATTTTTTTTTTTTGGGTGAAACAAGAACATCAATACCTATGGAATGGGTATTTTTTGAATTTTTTTTACAATGTTTCACTATTTTTCCACCTCTGCACAACAAAGAGCTTGATGTTCAAAGAAAAACCTATGTTTAGTAAAAATTAATTAAATACATGATAAAATGAAAATATATCAAACTTATACTTGTTGGAAAGCTCATTTCAAGGGCTATAATCTTGCAAAATATAATTTTGAAATGATGTTATTTAATCCCTCAAAAGGTAAAGAAAAAGTTGGTTTTGTCCAGCATTTTGATAGGTACAAAGGAGACTCCATTGTGGGTATGATTTAATACTAGAGGGGTTCTATCCAAGGGGGTTTGATCTAAGGGAGTCTCATCTATCCATATTTAATTAAAACTATTTATATGGAGCCTATCAAGACTTAAATCATTCATTTTTTTCTAAAAATAATGATTTTAGGTAAAAATCAACACATCTCAAAAGTGAGACACAATATTGTGATTTCACCCAACTTCAATAAGGCACCACAATGCTAGGCAAGGCTCCACAAGAAGGCAAGGTGTGTTATGCTAGGTGGCCTTTATCAAGGTTGTGTTCAAGCTTCATAAGGTCAACAAGTTGTGTTATGCCAAACACTTATGAACATTATGTATAGATTTTTGTTCAAAGGGATCTTGCTTCATTCGTGTAAGGTCTTCTTCTTAGGGAACATTGTGCCTAATGTCTCTGAGAGAGGAAAAATCAAGAGTAATATATTGCAACTTAAGGAATGCCTTGTGTCGCATCAAGCCACTAAGAGAAATTTGTATGCTAAAAAATATCACACTCTTGGAGGACATCAAACCCAATGACACCACCAAGAAAAGGACACATCACAAGAAAAAAGAAAATCACACCATAAAACATGAAAAATGTCAAAAGATATCACCAATGTATGCCCCCACTTCAAAGCGGTTGCTAACACCATTGCTATGAGCAACTACTTTAAAGTATCCAATGTTCAATCCTAAGACATGAGAGCTTTCCTCAAAAAACCCTATGCCAAGTCATATAGTTTTGAAATAAAGCTACATCACGAAAAAGGTAGGAGGGATTGCCCCTAGAAACACATAAAAGATCAATGGATTCAAGGTTAGTATGTCTTTGCTACAATGTTGTCATAAAGCACAAAAATGTCATCATTCTCCAAATACACATAGAATTGGGATAATTACACATAGAGAGCGAGAACAAAGAAAAATCATTTTGGGTCAACATGGAAGAGACCTAAATGTCTCAACGCCTTGCGTCATCCCCAAAAGGAAAACACAAGACAAATGAAAAAGGTAAAATGTTTATGACATAGAAAAGAAAGTAGATACAAATAGAGGAATGCACAAAAAGAGAGAGATACATCAAACAAAACAATATGGGGGATCGCATTACGTACATGCAATCACATAAAGAAACATGAAAATGAAAATAATACAAAGAACTAGTAAGGCACATGTGATTCAACCTATAGCAGGTTGTTTGCATCCCAATCTTTGTCAATGTATATGGAAGGCGAACAACTAGCTAAAGGAACAACATCAAATGCCAAAACTAGGACAAGGATAACTAACCCCTTGCCCCCACTAAGTGCAGGGCGAGGATGATTCGAGATAGGTGATGGGAATGAGCTCCTTGTGATAAAGAGAATAATTTTCAATGAATGTATAACATGTAATAGTGAGGATGTTATGACCCTACAACTATTACATGGCAAGGAGTGATATGGCATGTTATGCAATCATTTGATAACAATCATCATCATCGAAGTAAAAATCACTTAATATCAATTTTAATGCACGACACTCATCAGTAAGATGCCCAAGAGTTCTATGGTATGCACAATAATTCATGTTTTTCTTAGGTATGTTGCTTTTACTAGGAGGTGGCAATTTGATCCAAACTTTTTTAAGGAGTTGCTCCATCTTTCGTTCAATTTCTATTTGAGTATTGTAAGATTGACAATTTTTTGAGTTTGTGAGGTTTTTGTTGCTTGCTTGATTCACTGACTTGTTGAGGTGGATGTTGAGAAGAAAGACCTAAGATGATCCTATCATTCTTGTGAGGCATTGGTTGTTCCTTAGGAAGGAGGACACCTATGTCGGGAGGAGGATCTTGACATCCTATTCCTTTGGTTTGTTCAATAGGGATTTTCTCTAAAATTTTATGAATTTCACGCTCATTAGTTATGTCACATCCTTGGTTGGTTAAAATCTTAAAGCCTTGGTCATAAGTCTCTTCAAGGTTGATGGGAATGTTGGTCACTTTGTTAAAATAAGATGGTTGAGTATGCACTTGATTAGAGGAGGTAGGTTCACTCGTGGTTGGAAGTTTAGGCTTAGTTTGTGACTCAATTTCAGGATGTAAAAGACCAAACATCTCAAGTTGTGTTGGTTGTTTCACGGAAGGATAGAAAGATGCATTATTGTCAAGGTTGTTAAGGCAATTGTTTATGAATTCATTCATGCTAGCATCATCTTCTCCAATGATGTCAACTTCATAAGGACACTCATTAGGAGTTGGGTGAGCATGAGTAGGTTCAATTGCATTAGGATCATTGCCAAAAACGTAACTTGAAACATCAACCAAGGAGAACAAAGACTTCCACACATTGCTAAAACACTTGTCCATTTTCCAATTTTCAAACTTAAACAAGGTAATTTGTTGATTACACTATGAAATAATCTAAAAATGAAAGCAAATGCAATTTTAAATTAGGTAATGCACTAAATGTTCCAAAGTAAGCTAGGTATGATGAAATTGACAAAACAAAAACTCAACAAACTGAAACAAAAATCTGATAATAGCAAACAAAAACATAGAATTGAATATTTTAATTTCTAAAAATGTAGATCAAGACCAAATCAAGGACTCATACGCCCTATGGCGAATGGGTCCTAGATTAGGGTTATGAAACTGATTTTTACATATTTTCAGGTGTTTTCTAGTGATTTTCATATTCAGGTTTTTAACATCAACTTTCAATTTCAGTTTTTTGTAAATGCAATGTGAAATGCAAGTTGAAAATGTGACAAAATGATGAACTAAAAGACCTAGTTTGATATGCAATTTTGATTTCACTTTTCAAATGCAATTTAATATGATGTAAATGATATGCAAGATTGATTTTTTTTGTATTTTTCAGATTTAAAGAATGCAAAATAATGTAATTCTAAATCCCTAGATGAAATGCAATTTTGAATGCAAACTTGACAGCCTAAATGAAATCTAATTCAATGTAAATGAATGCAAGATCTAATATAGGATGAAAAGAGACTCCAAAATCAGAAAACTACAATGCTAAAAATGAGTCGGGTTCACCAAAATGAAACAAAGAAAAAGAGGTGCACCAAAATGGATTAACAAAATGATGCACCTAATTTTGCTATGTGTTATTTCATTCAATTATGAGGGTAATAATGCATAAATAATAATCAGAAATCAAACCTAACCAATATAGCAATCAAAAGCAGGTTTTAAGAGGGTCAAATGTTGTGTACCTATTGCAAAAAGTGCTTTTTCGGGCCTCACTAAGGACTCATTCGCCCAATGGTGAATGGGTCCTAGCTAGGGTTCTAGAAAATCAATTTATGGGTTTTGCTCTTTAATGTTTGCACTCCCATATCCTAGCGGGAGATTGTTGGAAACAGAGAAATAAATTTTGTAGCTTAGTTTTTGTGATCTTGCAAGAAAGGTGACAAATTTGATAACTTTGCAACTTTCTCCAATTGATCTTCAACCTAAAACCTACAATCACACATCAAAGTGTAGAAAATGTCGATTGTTAGGGAATAGGGGTTTGCCTTTGTCAAACCCCATTTTGGTAATTAAACCTTGTAATGAAACAATGCATAAAGGAATGATGAATGAACAACAATATGTAACAACTCACCACACCTTAATTGAAACCTTGGATTGCAAATTTAAAACTTAGCATGAAATGGCCTCAATGAGTGTAGAACTTGATCATATAGGATAATGGCTTTGAATACAAGGTTTGGACTTGATCACCAATGCTACATCATCACATTAGCTCAACAACATGCATGATGATTGATATCGTGATTGTTGTAATAATCTTCAATAATCTTCCCTTGAATACCTTCTTGAATGCTCTTGAATGCTCTTGTGAAAGTACTCTTGATTGCTTATGAAGATCTAGGATCGCTTATGAAAAATTTCTCTAGGTGAAACTAAGTGAAATAGCCTTGTATTTATACTTACTTATTCTTAATTCCCGAAATTCAAATAATACAAGCCAACATCACATCTTGGATTTCAAATCATTAAAATGCCGCTAAAAACATATCCCAAGGGGGGGTCCTAGGGTTAAGTGAGGACCCATTCGCCATGTGGCGAATGGGTCCTAGCATACTTAACTAGGACACATTTCGAGGATTGTGAAATGTTAGGTGGAAAGGAGGTCCTAGGACCTAGTGAGAACCCATTTTCTAGGTGGTGAATGGATCCTAGGTCACTAACCTAGGACACATACCTTGTAAAATTAAGTGTTGTGTAATATTATTTATGAATGTCAGGATTTATCCCTCGGAATCTGTAATAATTAGGCTTGGATTTGAATTAAAGGGGCTAATTAACCTCAATTAATTAATAAATCCTTAGATTAGTGTGAAAGTGTAAAGGTAAACTTTACAACACCCTAAATAAGGCACCATTAAGTCCATTTTATTTAGAAGGGCCCTAGACTTAATGTGAATGTGTGAAACACATTACAACACTAAATCAAGGCAACATTAGGTTCATTTTAATATTAATTATTCCCAAATTAAGTGTGGAAAAGGGGACAATTTTTTCGACACTACAATATCATAAAAAGATTTTTTTAGTAATATATATTATGGTTATCCATGTATTGATTGATTACAATATTTTATAGAAAAATAATAATAGTGTAAGTGTTGAATGGTGGCTTATTTAAAAGGGTGCATTAGTTGGTCATACTTTGGACATCTATAAGTGAAGACTTGCATTATATTTTTGTATATGATTTGTATATGCTTACATGTATCCAACGGACCCAAACTTTTCTTTTGTGTGATATTATAATATGGAACAACTCAAATGCAACAAATATGAAATAAAGGTGAATTCCTTCGATGAATGTGATTATTATCACTCTACCATATTTGAAAATGAATTGGCTATCAAAATATACAAGGATAATCTCAATAAAATAATAAAATATTGCATTAGGCCAAGGGTTTTCAACCCTTAAAAAATAACCCATAGAACTTACCCTTTCCTTCTAAATGGATAGGGTAAAAATTATTAAGGAAATATGTTTCTATGCTAATGTTGTTCAAATTATGTCAATGGTTGGTCAAGTGAATACATTATAGTTTCAAACTTCATTGAGAAAGAGAGAGTGAGAAATGCGAGAAGAACAAGTTATCATATTTTTTTGGCCATAGGCTAGATTGGCAACAAATATTAGTAGACATTGAGTTAAATAGAGCATGGATAAAATGACATTAATATGAAGCTAGCTTATTATGAAAATTAGTAGTATTTTAATAATGGGGAGGATATTGAAGAAGCTTAAATTACATTATTATTTTATTGACATTGAAGATATTTACACTAAAGGCCCTCTTTTTGTAGCAAGGAATGCAATTGAGAATTTAGTAAGACAAACAATTGTTAATACTAGAAACTAATTGTTAATTCAAGATATGTTGTTGGCTAGTGAAACAATTTCAATGATGTTTTGTAGTCATGAATATAGTGAAGGATTTATTTTCCAATGACCAATAAAATAAAATAAAATCCCAACCTATAAGTATGAATCATTCATTGATGACACAAATTATGAAGAGCAAAAATAGAGAGGAAATGAATGAAATACAAACTTAGAGGTTTTTTTGTTTGCAACTTTAAAATTTAATAGCATGTTCTTAAACAAGATAGGGTATCGGCGTAGCCTTCAAATGTTGATAAGGAATTGTATGTGGTTTTGTATATATGTGTGCCTTTATAGTATAGATTTATATTAAATGAAATACAGATTCCTTGTATTTCAACCAAGCCTAGATGAAGCTAGAATTTGTGTCATATTTGGTAATAAAATTAAGAATTTTATAATATTTTCTAATTGTCATCTATATACATGTTTTGTTTTGTGGTTTATGGTATGATGCTAGATACAAATGATATAGGAGTTTGTTTTGTTAGTACCCTATGTGATGGGGTGGGTACAAACATTGAGATGGATGGTGTAATTAGTTTTGGTAACATAACAACTTTCTGGTTGGAACATGAGTTTTTTTAGATGCTTATGTTCAACCTAGAGATTAAAGTTTTGTCCAAAAATTGTATGTGCAATTTAGGGGGACAATATTAATAATGAAATCTAGGTATACACGTAATACAATTTTTATTTACCCATATTTTTAACATTTCTTAGCTTAGCTTTCTTAGAGCAAGAATCATGAGATCTAGTGAAAGGAATATAGATATCTATAGATAGAATGCAATTCTCTACAAATCAAAATGATGAAATATGGCATAAAAAATTATCATTGCAAAGAAATCATTTATTAATATCATTCTTTAATACCAAATTTCTTAGGTATACTTAGATCAATTGTAACATCTAGACCAACAAAAATCAATGCTACCATGAAACAAGAAGGTGACGATCATCGAATCAAACTTGGAGCAAATGATGTTGAAGCAAACTAAAAAACATGTTCGCAAATTGCTTTTATCCTCAATTTTGAATATCGCAATTGAGATCAAAAGAAGAGACAAATTGCAGTTATCTCAAATCATGCCAAAAGGAATATATTTAGAATTTGTAATTTACTTTGTCTTATGATGGGCTAGGGGAATCACACATTTTCAAGGGGTATGCGGAGTGTACAAATTAATGCGTAGAGTGTTTCTCTTCAATACTTTTACAATCTGAAAAAAACAGAACATATATATGACATTGACCAAAAACTTGTACATTCATTACACATGCAACAACATAACTATGTTTTTTTACTCTTATAATAGTACTTATATGTCTTTTAGATTAAATCATCAATTAATGTTTTAATATTTTATCTTTTGAAACAATGTACAAATTTTCTTTCAAAATCTTATTAACCTTTTGTTACTAATATTATTAATAAAACATTGTCAACTAAACTAACTTCTTGTATTTGCATTAACCATGGATAAACCCATGCTCGCTCAGCCTGATTTTGTGACCAGCTGAACAAAATTTATTGAAGCTGTATATCACAAGACCCTTAAATCATTCTCCAAAAGTGGAATTCCGCCGTCTGTGGGAATCGAACCCACGACCACGTGGTTAAAAGCCACGCGCTCTACCAGCTGAGCTAAGACGGCTACATTCATAATTTGGTGAAATTTATTTTAAGATTATTAAAATGATAAGAACAGTTGCAGCCAAAAGCATATCGACCACAGCGACATCCCATCTTATAATAAAAAAACAGAACTACAACGAATAACAGGTAGACCTAACAGTAACTATATTGATTGCAATAATATGTCATCACTTTGAACTTCGACGCATTTATCAATCAGGCCGCATAGCGCAGTGGATTAGCGCGTTTGACTTCGGATCAAAAGGTCGTGGGTTCGACTCCCACTGTGGTCGACAGTTGCAGGCATTGAAATTAATTGCTTTTTGGGGGTTAGAAGACTTTTTTGATGGTGAGAAATAACTCATGTTTAATAGTAAATAGATGTGATCATCACGGCCTAAAGATTGGTGTAGAAATTCCAGGATGATAAGGAAAGATGCAATCCAATTTTAATAGCCAAAGCCTTTGCTAGATTATTAGAATGAATATCAATTGTTTCCTACCTTTGGAGCCTTGTTTTTTAACATAGATTCTCTTTTAATATAAAGATATGAATGAAAGCTTCATTTAGAAAGAGTTTCTAATATGTAATTCATATGGTAAATTATTATTGGTTTTATAAAGTTAATGGAAAGTTTTTTTTTGAAATTAAATATGTTCTTTGAAATGGTTTCTGGTTTTGATTGTGTGAGAATTTTTGCATCAACGTTTCGGATCACACTCCGTGATCCATCATCAGGATGAGAGCAATGCTAAAATTCTCACACAATCAAAACCAGAAACCATTGCAAAGAACATTATGGATTGTGGAAACTTGATATCATTAATTAAATATGTTTTAATGAAATTTAAAAAGACAGAAAAAAATAGATAGAAAACAGAATAGAAAATAATATATAAATGAGAAAAAAAAGAAAATAATTATCATGAAAAATATACTTTAATATTTACTTAAAATAAGTTTGTAATAGATTTGAGAACCTCCACCAATGATATAGTCCATGTTTCATCACCCCAACAACATATTGATAGTCTCATACTCAAACCTTGCAAGACCCTACAATACAATCACACTGATGTCAATCCACTATAAGACCTTTATATATAGAGTTTGTTCATCATGTAAATCACTTGTGATTTTAATAAATCCACGAGCAAAATCCAAGGGCTCTCATGAGTGGTCAACAATTCTGAAATAGAATATAACTTCTAATGTATAAGAGTCTACCTTTGAATTATCTAATTTGGGCACATTATTTTGGAAGCATTCAAAGATGGTCCTACACATAAAGGCATATAAGTGTAACCTCTTGTTCGACTAGTCAACTAGTCAAACTAGGTGCTCAAACTTGGAAGTGTAACTCCTTTTTCAAGATGTTCTTAGGCATTGCCAAAACTAGAGAGTCCAATATATTCTTTCAAGTTTGCTTTCTAACCCCTTTCTTACATTTTCTTGCATCCATCATAATCACTTGGACAAGTGTTGAATATGTCATACATAAAATATCAAGATTCCCCATGTGAGATGCCCATTTAAAGAGGGCCCAATATTATAAAATATACAATATTCAATAAATATAATTATTCATAAGACTTACATACAATGGTACAAAGAATCTTAACACTCTCCAAATTTTATAAATTGCAAAAAAAAAAACAAGACAAAGAAGACTAATTGCTAAGAGATGAGACGTTTGTAGTCAATCTACACCAAGTAAATGTATTTGTGCTCGCTAGCATAGTGAGAGAATTGTTAACATTGTCAAAGGTGTCAACCTTCACATTTTATGCATTTCTATCAAACTAATGTCATTAGCCATCCAATTGATCCTTATTGCCCTAATTTTTAAGAAAATATCCAAGCATAGTCTTTATAACCAAACTACTTTTTACAAAGATGTGTAGTAACCATATATTTTCTCTAAATAATGGAAAGGGAAACAACTTGTTGCCTCTTATTCATCCAATTAATAACTCCCCCAAATAGAGAGAATACACAACCATTAACTTATCCCTTATACTCTCCAAGTCACCTACCTTGTCCACCGCTATAAAACCATGTATATCTAATACCCTATTTGCATCACTTGCACGATGCTATCAAATAAAGTAATATGTAGTTCCTCATGGATACTTAAACACCCTCTTAACCTAAGTCTAATGTTCCTTGCATATGATAGATGTAAACGTGCTCAATACTTCCACTACTTGGGCAATATCTAGTCTTCTAAAGACCATTGCATACATAAGGCTCTCTACAACATTGGCATATGGAACTTTACATATGTCCTCAAGGTCCTCATCTATTTTAGGGCATTGATCCATTTCTAAGTATATCCTAACTAGAAAATAAACATTCATTGGTTTACTATCATACATCTAAAACCTCTACAAAATAGTTTCAACATATTCTTTTAGTTCACCCAAAGTCTCAGGGTAACATGATTTATTCTGATCTCCATACCTAATATTAATTTTACCACTCTTTAGCTTTTTTTTCTCATTTCTTTATTGTTCCAAATTATTAGCATATCATTACATATAAATAAATGATAACAAAGTGATTAGCAACCTACTTATAATAGGCATGCAATGATCTAATTTGTAATGAGCAAACCTGAGTTTCAACACATATTAGTCAAAATTCTACTACCACATCCTAGGAGATTAATTTAGACCATATAGAGACTTCTTTAATTTAGAAACTAGATTTTCTCTTCCCTTTCCAATGAAATTTTTAGGTTGACACATAAATATATTCCTATAGATCTCCATGCACAAAAATTATTTTAAAAAATATTTTTTCTACCTTTAAATTGAAAGCACCAATAATACAAAGTAGAAATCCAATTAAATTGAGATTAATAATAGGGGATAATATTTCACCAAAATATGTTCCCTCAACTCAAGATTACCCCTTTACCACTCATTTTTCCTTATACTTATCCAACTTACCATCTAAAAAAATTGAATGCCTGCTTGCAACCAATGGGATTTCTTTCTTCAAGTAATTCAACCAAATCTCAAATCTTATATTTTCACAAGACCATGATTTCCTCTTCCATAGTCTCTTTATAAAACTTGTGGTCTTTAGATATACATTCATATAACTAGGTTCATCATTAGTATAAGGAAAACCAAATATATAATGAAATTCATATAAGATATGTGTTTTTACTAATCTTCATTGATCTAAACTCTAGAACTATCTAAGATAAATCTACAAATTAAAATAATAACTTATAGAATTTATAAATTATGTATAAGAAACTTCAAATGAGCTTGTGGATATGCATTCAAGAATACTGGGATACTTTACAATGTAAATGTGTTTCCTAAAATAAATCTATACAATATGATGTATACAACAATTTTCCTAGTATGAACTTCTCTATCTATACCCTGTACAAGACAAATATTTATACAAAGGGGCTATCAGCTAGGCCTTTAACAATATGTTGATGGATTCCAAAATCATATGGTATTTTTTTCATATGGATAGAAACATGATAGGTATTGATATTATATGGTTCCAAGTGTTAAACCTATATGGTGGATATAACATGTGATGTTATGTGTGAACATGTTTGGTTGCGTACTAGGTGTGTCCAAGTGAAGGTATGTGTGTCCATATGCACAACCAAAATATGTAAGCAAGTAGTACTATGCAAGTAGGAACAATGATTAGGTGTTGGTTAGTGCATTGAACTATTAATTATAGAGTTGCATTATAGTTTTCCCCCACACATTAAGTGCATGCAAGTGCACAAACTAGGTGAAGAGCTGAATTGAAAAAATATGTGGCTATACTCAAATCATTTACCCCTTATTGATAAGAAATGGTCTTCATTGTGTCAAGGTTAAGTGTAGAAATTATGTAAAGTTTCTCCAAGCTGTATAGTTTGGTCTAATCAACATATTGCCTCATCTTGACTATACAAATGGTCAATGATTATTGGAACAGTACTAGTTGTAGTTACATTGATGATGTGATCCTTTATTATTGGATTTACATGAGTAGGGTCCAAGTTTATTGTATGGTGGGATCATGTGAACTCTAGAAGATGGGAGAAATATGATATCAATATATCTATGTTGAAGAAAATATGGAGATTCAACTATTGTGATATGTTGAGAATGAAAGAATTATCACTAGTTGTGAGTAGCATGTTGTAGGGACCATTACACAAAGGTATAGTATTTGAGTGTAGACTATAGGATCATTCATTTTAAAGATGAAGCTATATTTTGTCACCAACTTGAAATATGTGGGGTATAAGATGTATGTCATGGTGATATTTATATTTTTGTTGCCATTGAAGAACTTATATTGATTAATACATTTCTTGAATTCATTGTGTGAATCATGTGCTTTTTCTACTTCCCTTTCCTATGTGCGTGTTTTTCAATTTTCCAACATGTGGTAGGATATGTCAAAGGGTGTCACTATTTGAAACTCAAGACATGTTTGGGAAGGATTATGCCCCATAGAGTTGTGCAATGCTCTAATCTAAGCATGTTGGATGAAAGCTAAACTATCATCCCATGGTGTAGATTTATTATTGTGAATTTGTAAAAAGTGATCCAATGTGCAATTGACCACTTATATTTATTCGTCAACTTGTAGATAAAAGGTTATGGACCACTCCAATTACATGTTCAACATGGTCCAAAAATTTTACCAAAAATTACTGAGAAATCTTGGGTCATAAGATAATAGAGGTTAGAAGCTTGACGTGGAGAAAAATACGGTTGAATAAAATGTGTGCATTATTTTATGATGTAAGTATCTTTGCAAGTGACCATGAAGGTCACTTGATAAAACCTATCAAAAAAAAAAAATACAAATTCATTTTTTTGCTTAATGTTCGGTAGTCTATTGAGGAAATCTATGTTGATCAACTCCCAAGGATTTTGTGCTATTGCTAGAGAAGCATAAATCCTTAGTGTCGTGTTTGTAGGATTTTTAATGTATCAAGGTATGTAAAACTTGATGTAGTGCTTAATCTATGTGTCCCTTTAAGGCCACTAAAAGTGTTATGAAATGTAATGAGTGCTTTGGGGTACCAAAGTGGCCTTCTATGTTGGAATAATATGCTTCATAAATCAATGATTGTCCAAGTGTGTCAAAGGGAACACAAAATTGTCATAACTTGTATATTAACCCTTTGGAAATGTGAAATTATCCCATTGATGTACCTTATGCAAGGGTATTGAAGAGATGCATGAAATCTATATTTGTTGAGTATAGTGATCCTTGATCAAAATAAATATGACCACACAACTTTAGTATAGTGGTAAGTATGTGAATTGGTGGTCGATTAATGCATTCCAAAGTCTTGTTTTCATACCCCTTCTTATCCTTGATGATAATATGAAATTGTTATAGATATGCCATTCATTTCATATGCCTCATTTTTAAAATTTATTTTATGTATAGAATTGAATTTGTTAATGGATAAAATGAATAAATGTCTCTTTATTGACAATATAAATGTCATTAGTTGACAACTTATATTATGGTGTAGAGATTATTCTCATAAGTAAAAATTAATGAAGTACAATATCAATGAATGTTTCAAATAGATATGTGATAGGATGACTATGTTGTAGAAATACAACACTTACAACATATTTAACATGTAAATCTTATATCAAATTAATGTGAATCTTTGGGATAGCCAACCAAATGCAAAACATAGACATTGTTTGAGTTCGTCAAAGATGCATTGTTGCATAGGATTCCATTTAAATTTTTCCTTGGAATGTGTAATTTGGTTAAGTGGCCCAAATAGTATATGAAAATCTAAGGGTAAACCTCTACTAGATATTAACAAGTAAAATAAATCCACATAATTATGTGATATTGCACGGGACACACAAATCTTGAATGACCTTAATTGTGCTTGGGTCAACATGTGTGAATGATACAATGTTTTATAATGTAACTAAAATATTGAATTTATTTAGTGCCAAATGTGTATTTACTAAGTTTAGCTTGCAACTCTTGTGTTGGTGCAATGTATCTAAATACTTGTGTGGCATTTTGTGCATGTTCTTCCTATATCTTATTGAAGATGAGGATGTCATACATGTATACAATGAAAAATTAATTGATGAATACATGTGTAGAGGAAATCATTCATCAAGCACATGAATATCACAAGAGCATTGGTGAAATTGAAAAGCACAACCATCCATTCATAAATCCCTTTTGTGTTTTGAAGACAATTTTCTAGATGTCTTATGATTGGACTAGAACTTGATGATGTCCTAATTTTGGGTTAGTTTTGATGAAAAAGAACACTCCATGAAGTTGATCCCAAAGATCATTGATGCATGGAAGGGGTCCATATTCTTTACCAAGATGTTTTTTAATGCACAATATTCAATACAATATTGTCATGTATCATCATTTTTTGGTGTGAGAATAATGGGAATAACATAAAGGAAAAAAAATGATCTAACCCCTTGAATGACCATCTCTTAAACTTGGTGTCAAAATTTTTTGTTCTCCCAAATTAACATACAATGCAAAGAACCATTTGGAAGAGGATATTGGGGAATTAATTCAATTTTATGTTGTACTAAATAGTGTATAGGAAGATAATCAATGAAGGATTCATTGTATTGTCACAAAATAGTGTCTAACTAATTTTATTGTGACACAGTGGTCATGGGATTACAACTTCTAAGGGTGTGTTTTTCATCTATGCATGTTAATTTGTGTGAACCATAAAAATTACAAACTTATATATGTAATAATTTTGCTACATTATTTAGTTGATACCAACATGAATCTAAATTGTGGTGATATTTCTTGAGTCTTGAAGTATCGATTAGCAACAGTGTAATTCTCCAACAATGGGGTTCATGTGTAAGTACCCTCACAATAATAGAAAAAAAGGTGTACCAAGAAACATATCACAAATATTATAGGAATGCGAGATATGTAATTAGGTATGCATTGGTGACTTGTAACTACTTGTGTTGTAGTCATCCAAAACAATAAAGAAATGAATTAGCATTAATGTGGAGCTCAAGGCACTACATTGTGTTTTTTGCAACAATCTTATTCTATCTACCATTTTAAATAATAACACTCATAAGATCAAGTCATTGACACAAAAATTCCTATGGAAAAATCATTCTTGTTCCCTTAAAGTGTTAATTGGTATACTTGTATTGAGGCATTGGGCCATTTGGTTAGTCTTTTTCAATAGGATCAAATTTCCACATGCAGCAAGGAGTTATGAGTCACAAAAATTAAAGTCATCAGAGTAGAAGTGGTGATAGTTACACCACTATGAATTTTGAGGTTGCTTCCCTTTATCCTAGTCTATTGTAGATACCTTGGGAGACTAGGAGTTTGGTGATGGTGGTAAAAACAATTGTGTGGCCTTTATTTGAATGTACTATGGTGTACTTTGTAAGAATGAATTTTTTATTGTGTTTGTTTTTCTTCTCATAGAGGATCATTGTTGCTTCATCTTTTCTTATGTTTTAATTTTGGGCACATTGTGGAATGCTCATCTTGGTGTGGATAAGAGGTAAGATAGTGTGTTTGAGGATTAAGAGATGTTCTCACATTTCCACATATAAAAACATAGAAATTCATGGAACTCGTTAGTATAAGACTCGTCTCTACGCTAATGTAGTTGTTGAAACTTCTTATATTCATCCTTATAATGTCTTAGGACATAGTATTCATCGTGTATAGCATTAAAAAATTTATTCCAATTTATGATGGGATCATATGCTACCTATAACAATATGCACTACTTTCATTCCACCAGTGATGAACTGTGACTAACATCTTTAGTGTTGTAGATGAGATTTTCATAACATCACTAGATTTGTTGATAAAGAATTATGATTCAAGTTGTTGAATCCAATTGTCCATTGTTGTGGCTTAGATTTTAACCTTGAAAACTAGAATTTAAAGTTTGATTTGGACCTTGGAAATATTGCAATGGTGTGTTATAGTAGTTTATCCAGGATGCATCAATGTTGGTCCACATTGAGGCATACAATGGAATTGGTTTGAAAGCTCCTAGCATTACATTTTTATGGTTGCATTGAGAAGTTATTACACTTTTGTTAGATCCATAGGCATGCATTCTTCTACCATTATTCTCTACTCTTGATGTTCATAGATTGTTTAGATTTTGAACTAGGGGCATAATCCTTCTATTGATGTTGTATGCATGTTTGAACAAGCATGAAAATAAAAATTATGTGGCATTCATTGCTATTCATTCTAGAACAAAAATATATGTTTGAGGTGCTCATAAAAGGATAAAATAGTTATTTTTGAGTGGTCTAAAGGTATCGTTCAATACCAATATGTCACACAAGACCAACAATATGGAAAGCCTTGCATGCATGGGGTGATCCTACAAGTTAATTTTTGAGATTGAAAGGTCAAATCCTTATCTATCTAAGCTAAGAATAAATTTGTGTAGGGTTGAGAAGGGAAAGGCATTACAAAAAGAAAATAACATAAATAAAGGTTTATACTAAACAAATGTACTCACGGTCAAAAAAATCTTTGCAACTCACAATGCAATAATCAACAAAATGAGAACACATGATGAACATAATATTTAGCTCACAATCGTAAAGAAGAATTAGAATTTTTAGAATAATTTATATTAATGTTTATGATATAGATTAACCGCCACATAAAATATATACAATTAATTCTACAAACATACATAAAGATTCTCATGTATAATAACGAAAAGAGTGAGACTTTGATCATACATTAGGCTCAAAATATCAGTTGTAAAATCTAACTTATTATGAAGCATGCAAGCCAATATTTATAACCAACCATAGTGACATTCTACCTAAAAACAATAATTTCAAATTTTAGATTGGCAAAGAAGAGGACAACTCTATGAACTCGATGCCTTGAAGTCCCTTCTTGGTGGTTGGAATTTACTACAAGGGTACACTACTAATGAATTCCATCATTATATTACAACACTGTTTTTCTTATTGTGCACCAGACAGGACAACAGTTAGCTAGTCATGAATGCTGAATCAAGGAGATTTTGAATTTGAAATGCGATAGATCCCTGCCAAAACTATTATGGAGCTAAAGGATAGCTTGTGAATGTTTTGGAGAAGCTGTGCTATGAAATTTATGCTACCATGGAGCATGGCTGAGGAGATTTATAGCAGAATGGATACGTGTCCCACAAGCCATTGGATGAAGTTGGTGTTTGGAAAATCAGATGACTTGTGTTATTCTGGAGCAAGACTGTGACTTTTATTTATGGGAACCACCAAGAGCACACCACATGGAATTATTTATAACATAACTAATCAGCTTAAACAAAATACAAGTCGGATCTACCAGCATGTGTTATATTATTGCACCAATAAATAAGGAGTCGATAGCTAGCATGGACCAATGATAATGCTTTATTTCTAGATCTCCATTCACAATAGAGGAAAGTCCCATGAACCATTAGATCGTATCCCCCTTAGCATATCTAATGGTACACATGCATCAACACAGAATTTTTTCCCGGTCGCATAGAATCCGACAAAACTAGAAAATTGAGGGAAAATGGGTGATCTGCAAATGCTACAAAGCATTATTATTCATTCACAACTACGACAAAATGGTTTTGCTTCCTATAGTAAGTAATTCACTATACTTTTGGAAATTCTTAAGGTTCTTTCTCTTTTCTTTTTTTTACTTTCATTTTCATGTATTTATTGTTATTATTATTTACAATGATAGAAGATCTTTTATACCTAACCAACTATTGTCTCTATAAATGTCCCTAATTCAGTCATGACTTGATGATTGCTAGAATTTAAGTTGACTACTAGTATTTCCTTGTGCTTGATGCTAGTGAGAACCTAACCAATTCAAACTCATCTTGGCTTCTCTTTTTTATCAACTTCCAAAATTCTATTTGAGGGAGTATCTTCTCATTATTGTCAAATGGCAAGGACAATCCTTACAATACCAACAACTAAATATGGGCTTGGATTACTTAAATGGACTAAGCCACAACCTTCAAGTTGCACCTTGCACTCTTGGTTTAATCTATCATTGTCCAAGATATCATTTACCTTCTATATAGTGGCTATCCCATTTGTGATTCCTATTGCAATAAGCTTAGTTGGGCTAGTAGTGTATAGTCAAGAGATACATGTGTGTGCATCATCCATTATCAGGGAGAGTTTCCTCTATGGAATAGCCCTCTTTTTTCAACATATTATGCATCACCCTAGAAAACTACTTGAATTGAAGTCTCAATATAAAGGATAATAGAGATTCTTCAATCTTGTTCTAGTAGGCCTATCTAAGAGCCTTGATAATCTCAAGAGATCCCATAAAAGGTTTTATCTCTTTTATCTTGATTGTCCATTTGATTTTACAGGTTGGTGATATAGTAGACTTGGGCACCCATCTTTTGCTTCATGGACATGATCTCTATTGCTACAACACCCACATTATATTTTTCTTAATCAAGTTGAGCTTTGATATTTTTCCCAATATTTTTGTTATGGCCTTCTAAGTGACCAGTTTACTCTTTGTAGTGGTTAATTCCATCTTGACTTCTTACATTTATGTCTACGAAACTTCTTTAACTAGTTTGTCTATGTTTCTTTAGCCTCAATAGCATTTTCTAACACTTCAGACACCTATCCCTCTAGCACCCTTAACTTTTATTTATGTGGCTTTGATATTTTTTTGTCACGTCTAGTTCAATGCACTTCTCTTGAACTTCCTCTCTATAGAAACTAGAGATGATTTAATAACCTTCACTCATTCCTGCCATATTTAGCCTTGTCTTCAATCCTTGCATTATTTATGATGACTGAACTCCCATTTAATAGTATTTGGCTTACATCTAATCATTGGGCTCATCAATGAGGGGAGTGAAGTGTGCAAAGTGCATTACATCATGTGTTGGGTCATATTTTATTTTCACACTCTTTATTATAGTATCAACATATTCTTTCATTTTTTTGCCTCCTTTTCATATGTGAAAAATCAGATTAGGCTCATGTGTTTCTAGTATAACATGGGGCCCTTTATCACAATACATTATGAGGTATTTGGGTTTTCCCTCAAGAAAATATTGGTGCATATATGAGACAATTTGGTGTATATCAATGGAGGGGGTGAGTGTTTTGGGAATTAAGAGTTACACAACCTTTTTCAGTGAAGGTGGTTGTTGGGGAAGTGACAAGACATGCACTTGCTGAAGGTATCATGGATAGTAGAATTGTGAGGAGTATTGGAATGGTAGGTAACATTGCATATATTTTTGCTACAAGGGAACATGTGAATTTATATGTGTATGATCCTACAATGGAGAGAATGGAGGGGGGGGAGGAAATTGTGGGTATGGGGAAGAAGGAAGGAAAATGGAATTTCGTTGTAGGGAGGACAAGATGTGAATATGTGGGGATGGGAAAAATGAAGGTGGGAAATGAGAAGGAGAGGGAGAAGGGATTATAGAGTGAGGAGAGGGACGAGGAATACTTGCTTTAGTCAATTATTTTGGTTACACCTACTATGTACCTCCACCAAGTTCCTCTTGTTCTTCATGTTGGTGCTCAAACTTGTAGTTTTTAAATCCCTAAAGCTAAATCTTCTCCTGATAACCAAGGATTTCAAATATAGAATAAATAACTCAAACTCATGATTTGGCTAGACAATAATGGACCAATTTGCTAACATGAGTAAAGCCTTCTTCAACATCTAGTTTTGATAAACTAAGGGGACTTCCCTAAGGTGCAACTTCTAGACACAATTTCAAATGATAAACATGTACCTTGCTACAAACCACACCTAATGCATAGTGTACCCCTATTCAAGTTGGCACTTTCTATATGTATGATAGTTTACAACATGCAAGGTTATGCAACTTATTAAGTGGATAAACTGCCCCATAAAATATATAAGTATGTGTTTTTAATATACTCTAATGCTATTATGCACACCTAGATGCGGAAATGAATGAAACTACTTTTAACACAAATTAAAAAATATGCTTGGATTTGATTGGTGTAGGTGTCTTGGTGTGATGGGAGGTTGAGAATAAGTTAAATGAGTGCTTTTATCTAGTGGGGCAATTAGAGACTAGGTATTTCAAACACAAAGTATGCAATGACTAGAATCCACCTACAATATATTAATGAAGATACTAATAAATACTACACTTCAAATCCTCCACATAAGCTAGGCTTTGTGAATAAAAATTAGAAGATGAATGAAATTGTAGAAGATTAAAATAGTCTAACTTAGTAATCCATGAATAAATTTACACATTTATTATCCTTAAAAATACCTTACAAAATATTTGCAATTAATTAATAATTTTCTAGCTAGCTAACTAATCAATAACACATCCAAAAATGCACACAATACATATGGAGACACTAAAAAGATCTATAATCTACACATTAGATTTATTTTTTATGGATCATTTTATTATAAATTTTAGATGAAACCCAAATCATTATAATTTGTGAGCTCGACCTAAACCTCTCCTCATGTGTTATGGTCATCCCTTGCATCCACTCAACGTTCTCATGAAGGTTTGCTACCTTTGGTTATGGTTGTGTTAATTGCTAAAGAACAACTAGTGCTAGCATAGGTTCCCTCACCTCCCTAAGCTAACTTTTCCTCTAATTTATCCTCCTCCACCGAAACAACATCTATGTCTGCATGTAACATCCTATAATCTCCAATTAGCTTGTCTCCCTTGGCCTGGAAAATGTGGCGCATTTTGTTAATGCACGTATATACATCTCATAGGCCTAACTCACTAGATTGAAGAGAGGATCAAAGAATTCAATGTGTTCATGATATCACACTATCCTTTGTGTTGATATCATTAGAATGCAATGAGCTAATCTATGGCGGACAAGAAGAAGATGACCCTATTAGAATTATGAAAAACGTGAGCCACAGGATCAAACACCAAACAAAGACACCTTCCACACAAGATATCTACAAACAATAATATGCCATATTCCTCAATAAGAAAAAGCTACATAATGAAGCTCAAGAATCTTCAAGGAAAACAAGAGTCCTCAAAGGTTTCCAAAGGTATTCAAAAGGCATGATAATACAATGAGAGTTGAGTGTTGTATAGGAGCAACCCTAAATGGAAAAGGGATTAGATCTTGACAAATGTCAACATCTCATGCAATGAGACAAAATGATCTAATAATAGCTCTCTAGTTAACATAGTAAACCACTCCTAAGTTTAGCTTAAGTGCATGAGATTAAATTAGACTAATAATTAATTAAAGATTGATTAATTATTAGCTAATGCATGATTACTCTAATAGACCCACTCCCTCAAACCGCTAGCATGTCACATATTATATGATTGGGGTCATTCATGTGGTAAGAGGAAAGAAATATTGATTTACATAGTAAAAATTTATCAAGATATATACGTAGTTCAAACTCCTACCACTCCTTGTCAACATGAAGTCATCAAAGTGGAGCCATATCTAATGGATCCTAATCATCTCCGCCTATGTATCTTTTTCCCAACTACAAGGGCATCCAATACATAAAGTGATGGTGACCACTCTACATCCCAGCATGCCTAAAAATCTTGTGACACTCATATTGTGACTATTAGTGAGCTCCACTACCACATCTCACTTATCATTGTTTGGGGACCTTGGTCATTTATGGGGGCTCAATCTCTTTCCCCTCACCTAAATGATGACTCTAGTGTCATCTATATAAAATGGGTGTTGGTGGCACCATTCATTGAAGTCCAAACTATTTCAACATTCTTGTATTAAAAACTCTCCATCACTATTGTTTGTCAATAAGAAAACCACTTTGATCTTCTAATCGGCCAAGCTAAAATTTACCATTCACATTTGTTGCTAATTCCTTATAGGGTCTCCATATGATGGGGGTGGGGTCACACAATAAAAAATTATGGTCATGCTAAGAGAGTCCTCCTCCCTCTATCTCTTGATATGGTTGGTGTCCCATCTAAAGTTCAATTCTCTCCAAGAATTTGTTGTCATGAGCAACCCAAGATAATGTGGGATATGGATGTTTGTATATGCCCAAGTCTATAATAATGATGCATTTGTCATGCTTATGTCACCATAATCCACAAATATATGCAAAGCATCATACAAATGCACCAATAAACATTGGCCCAAATGCAAACAAGTTTTGATGCTCCTTAATCTCACAACAAATTTATATTAATCCATATGATATTGTCAACCCCATGCCATTAAACAAGATAAGAATCCAATAATTAATAACAACCACATTCTTCCACAAGATGCATCACCAAGAATGATCTCCATACAAGAATCCATCCCTCTCATGCCTCAACAAGTACACCATTAACACAACTCACTATCCTACTACTATAGATTCATTTGTTACATGTATAAGCACACCTACCCTTAAGTAGAAAGTGCATAATCATCCATTTACTCTAATGTAACAAAGATCTCTCCTATGGGAAAATAAGAAGCATTTGTGTTTGATTCATACCATTAACCAATGTTGTGAGCATGTAGTTGGGTGAAAATTCAATAATGTATCATCATTTTATAATGGAAACAAGAAACACTAACTCAATTATTTAATTTCAAGCATTTTAAATTTATATATATGTTTTAAGTTTTGGTGATGTAATCTAATAAATGTAGAATTTTTAGTGTAATTTACATTTATATTTTTCATAAACTTAAAAATATCTAGATTTTTAAAAAAAATGTAAAACTAATGTTACTATTTACTTGGTAAAAATCTTTTGAAATTGATTGGTAGACAAGATGGTATAGATTTTATAAAATGTTTATTTTTCTTTTGTGATCTTTTTCCATATTGTGAACTTTAAATTTTATTGCATTCATTGAAAATTCGTTAATTTTTAAAGTCAACTGTGCTTAAAGCATAATTTTTTAATGACTATTGTCTAAAATAAATAAAATCAGCACACAAAAGTTGTCTATTATTTTTTAAAAATTAGTATTTTTTCTTGAAAAACAATAAACCTTACATTTTGATGTACTGGCCTACTTGTAATGAAAATAAAAAAGAAAATATAAACACTAAATAATATATTTAAAATTTTATACTTTTGAAATTTGCACTTTTAGATTTATAAAAACATATTTTTAAATTTTTCAAAAAAATATTATTTACACAACTAAAAATTACGAAAATATTTTTTTTAAATAATTTCAAAAAACTTGTAATTTGAAAACAAAGTAATGCCATATACACATTTAATGGATACTTTTGACTAAAAACGTTTTGATCAAATCTATTTTGACCAAAAAAATCAAACTATGAATAATTTTTTTTATAGAAATAACTTTTCATATCTACTTTTGAAAAGTGGCATAACTTTAAGCATTCATTGGAGATCATAATAAAATGGTGGAAAATGGGTGAAATGTCTCATATCAGTCTCATAAACTTTTGATAAGGGTGATGATAAGAATGAAAATGACTTTTCATTACTTATCCCACTATTTACACTTTACACTTGAGACCACTTTTCCCCACATCATTCAACCCTATTGATGATGGCACATTTTTTATAGTGATGGGTGGCATGATCACAATTTTTTTAAGATACTTTCACTTTCATGATGTATTTATTGTTATTATTATTTTACAATGATAGTATTTATGTCATATCTATTATCACAACACTTATCAATTGATTCGTGATGGCTATTTACCATTTAAGGAATGTTTATTTATTATGTATGTGTCAATTTTCACATGCTTCGTTTTTATACATGTTATTTGCTACCTACAACATTTATTATAGGATATGTTTGTTGTTTCGAAGGCATGTTCTCATCCTTTTGGTTTGATATGCTTACAAATTTATCTATTCTCCACTTACATAAGAGTGTTTTTGGATTCAGTTGTGTATTTTTGTATCAACATTTCCAATTACACTCAATGATCGATCATCAAGAAGAGAAGATATTGATTTGGATTCCGGCTTGATACTTAAAAGGCGGTAAGGATGGAGAGGTGACAAGACTATAAAACAAAGGATAATAAAATAAGAAGGAAAAATAAGAATAAATTTTGAATAAAAAATTATTTATTTATTAGAATATAACATGTCTTTATTAAATAAATAGATAAAAATTTGAAAAGGATATGAAATAATAATCTATATAACAATATAGAAATGTGAATGAGAACAATATATTATGTAAGCAATAAGGTATATGAGAATACATTCAAGAAGAAGATATTGATATGAAACAATGAAATAATATTGCATAAACTACAAAGATGCATAAGGACAAACCATATTGAAAATTATTATATATGTCAATAAAGTATGTTGATAAAGATATATGGATGTATAAGAATATATATGAGACTTAAATATTTAAGATAGGAAAATTTTGTATTATATATATATATATATATATAATGATGAAGAATGCATATGGACAATATTATTAGGATGTTCTATATAGCATTAAATAAACATATATATTAATTAAATAAATAATATAAACACTAATGAGAAGAGGACAACTTATGAGAAGCTAAAAATATCAAAGCCAAAACTAGGAAGAGAATAAACTCGATCTTAAAATGGCATGTATAGAAATAAAAAGGGTTTGGAAAGGAGGGAAGGGCGTAGCAAGAAAAAGCACATAGAGGAAAGAGGGTAGGAATGCAAGGAAGGAGAGATAAAAAGGGATGAGGGTGCAAATGGAAGGAGATCAATAAAGGTTGTTAGGCTAGGCTTAAAAGTCATCTTTCATCACAATTGAGATTGGTATGGTGACCTCTAGAAAAGATGGCTTGTTGGAGCTTTCTCTTGAAAAAAAAAATCTTCTTTAAAAAGAACTTGGTTGTCCTCAAGGTAAATGTGGTGCTTAGTAGAGTGGGAGTGCTCCACTGAGGCAATTTTTGAAATTTGATCATGCCTAATGTCAATACTATGTTATTTGATCCTAGTGATGATGGAGCATCCAATTTCTCTAATATATGGAGTCTTGCAAGAGCAAACAATCTTATAGACCCCTGAGTTGAGAAAAATTTCTCTAGGATCTTTAACAAGGGGGATGAATTTCCTAACCATGAGGAAGGATTTAAAGGTACATATAAGACCTTTCCTAGAAAGGATTTTGGTGAGCTTACTAGAGAGGCCTTTTATGTAGGGAAGGGTGGCAATATAAGTAGTGGTCAATACATCAAACTTAAGTATGCAGTTGTTTTTTTTTTCTTTTGCAATTTTAAAGCTCTAGAGATGCATTTATTGCAATACCAATTAAGTTTAAAAACTTGGGCTAGGTGGGATAGTTCTTGGTCAATGTGTTCCTTGTCATAGATGCAATATGTGTTAGTGGTTAACATCTTTAGGACAATGAATTTTTGGCCAAGATCGTGGTGGGAGGATGCAAGGAGGTAGAGGTTAGTGTCGGTGGATTATCTATAGACTCGATGGGTGAGGGAACTATCTTTTTTCCTTAATAATATGGACATCTAAGAAAAGTAGTTGGTTATTTTTGATATTGTTAAAAATGGGTTTTGAAAGGGCTCAAACCCTTGTACAATGAGGCAACCCACAAACAAATGACAAAACTACCCAATAAAACAAGATAGAGAGAAACACCATTGCAATAAAATTTCCAAACATAATGAAAACTAAAAGGTAAGAAACACCAAGGATCACAAGGATTCAACCTAGGAAATGCTAGACTCTACCCTATTCAATATCACACACTTCAATCTAGCATAACAATGGGAGACAAAATGGCGAAGACAGGCGTTCAAACGAAGTTCCTGCTGTGGTTGTCACTGGTGATGGCTCCCCCTCCACGGTGGCTCTTGCTGGTGATGGGGGTTTATCCCTTGTGGGAGGTGTTGTTTGCAAGGTTTCTAACAGTTTCATTGTCCAGGAAGGTAGTAAAGCGAATGTTGCAGAGAAATGTTCAATACGCAATGGCTCTACTGCGAGGGCGTCACAGATGGCTTCAAGATCTCAGTCTTGGAATCTACCGAATAGAGGGTTTATACATGTTGCTAATACCATATCTGTTGATTTGAAATCTGAGACAATAGAGGAAATAGATGAGATTGTTTCTGAGCTCTCCATTCGCGCGGTGATCTATCGGTTCAGGGGCTTTTGGCCTAGCCTCCCTCAGTTGCACTCCTAGATTTCCAACGAATGGGAGCCGCTAATTTATGGTAAAGTTCACATTTTCCCTATGGCTAAGGGGTTCTTTGTTGCTAAGTTTGACAATCCTCAGGATAGAAAAAAAAATTATGTGACAATTTTTTTAGTTGGGAGGACACATTTCTACTGATGATTAAGCCCTGGCATTCTAATTTCAATCCAGCCTCTGAAACCTTCAATAAGATCCCGATTTGGGTTCGGCTCCCAAATCTTCCCCTCCATTTATGGAATGACCCTCTCTTGGAAGAAGTGGGTGATTCCCTTGGCGATCTTTTGCTAGTGGATGATGAATCCTCTGACATTTTCCATTCCACCTTTGCTCGAATATTGGTTGAAATGGATATTTCAAAAGGATTGCCTGCTAAGATTTTGCTTAAATATCCTAAGGGTTCTTGGGTCCAATCTTTGGATTACAAAGGGGTTCCCTTCCGCTGCAGAAGATGTTTTAAAATAGGTCATGCTGCTGCTCAATGTGGTTTTGAGAAAAAAAAAATGACTGCTACATGGTGGAGAGGTGCCTCTCTACGACATTATACGGTAGAGAAGAAAACTGAACAACACATGAGTTTTTCTGATGTGGTTACGTCGGAACCATAAGGTCTTGGGGTTTCCCCCCTGGATGTCTCTAATGGTGGGGTTGTTGAAGTTGAACAAATTCATCTTGTTGATACCCCTAAAGAGCGAGAGATTGGGTCTCAGGCTGCTTTTTCAGGTGATAGTGCTTCGGCTATCATTTCTTGTAGCTTTTCTGATATGTTTGTGCCTGCACAGAAGAATAATGTTGAAATCACCGAGACTGGAGCTGTAGGCATTCATCTATAGGAAAAAAGTGTGTTGGCTTGGCAAGATAAGGCAGGGCAAGTGGAAGAAGGCTGGATTACTGTTATGGGCAAGAAAGCAAAATTATCTAGGCCTTCTTTCAACATGACTCTTCGCTCCCACAAGAGAAGTTCTAATTGTAAATCTTGATGGGCCTTGCTTGGGGGTTTAGTTTTATTAGTTGGCTGTAGGCTGTCCTTTTTGTAGCTTTGTTTTTTGGGTTTGTAAAGGGTTTCGGGTCCCTTCAAAACCTATTTTTTCCTTTATCAAAAACAATGGTAGACAAAATTGGGAAGACCTTTCTTCCACCTTTCCACAATAGTCCAAAAAATATCATCATTGAAGTCAACATAAATAGGAAAAGTGAAGTATTCCCCCACATAGGCCCCAACAATGTGTGCAATAAGAACAAAGGAAAGTCAAGTTGGAGTAGGTCGAATGACCACCTCTTGAGTAGGTTGAAACAAATCCGAAGCTAATGGAGTTGTCAAGCTAAGCAACCAAAGCCAAAAGATGGTTAGGACTCATCGATATGAGTCAATAGAGAAGCAAGAGCATGACTCACCAATCACACCAATTGCAAGAGAAGCAACATCCTGAGATGACTCGTCATCTTGAGAGGAACCATCAACTTGAGAGTTGGAGGTATAAATGGTCAATTGATCTGTGTTGGCATTCTTCCACCACATTGCAGCACCTTTACATTAGGAAAGTGGACAATCAACAACCAAGTGGTTGATGGTAGAGAAACATTTGCATTTGAAGGAGAGACCCTCATAATCAAGTAGTTGCATCCAAGGCCCATCCCTCACCATCAAAACAATGTCCCCATGAAGAGTTTTGGAGATGTCAATATCCACCAAGATTTGATCAAATATAGAGTGACCCATGTAGGAATTGGCAAAGTCAACCTTTAAGAAATGGCCTCATAGCAAGAATCTTACCAAAACTAGAGAGAAAGATTCAGATGGTGAACCCACATAGGTCTAACATTAATGGGTTTTGAAAGGGAATCAAAGGAAGTAGTCTAAGGTGTGATTAAGAGAGTTCTCTCCCCGCATCCACAACCCATCATCAAGCACCAAATTAATGTCCTTCAAAGAGTCAAAAGACACAATGAAGAATCCTCTAGCACAAGGGAAGAGCTTGATCTTTCCCTTTACGATAGGCTTCCAAGAAGCCAATACCCATTTGCATAAATCATGCAAGGTGGGCCAAAGATTGTTAAATCTACAAACCAAGCCTCTACGTAGAGTAAAAAAAAAAAATCTTCATTTTCCAAAACATCTTGCCCACAAACCACCACAGGGGAAATTGTGCACAAGGGATGAGTTGTAGTTTATCCCTCTAAGGGTGAACATTCTCGAAACCAGCAATGGGCCTAAAGGTTGGCCAACCCATCCCCACAACAACAACTTTAGCACTAGAAGGATGGCTAAGAGAACCATTCCCCATAACAAGCAAGAACCTAGAAATTTTTCCAATTCCAACTCCACAATAACTATATGATAAATGGATATAGATAAATATGTGTGCATATAATAACAATATAACATAAAGAGATGCATATGAGCAATATTATTAGGATATTATATATAGAATTACCTAAACATATATGTTAATGAATTATATAGATATAAATGCTAATGAAAAGAGGACAATATATGATAAGTCAAATAAAACAAAACAAAAACTAGGAAGAGAATAAGCTAGATCTCCAAAGGGCATGTATGCAAATAAAATGGGAGTGGAAAGGAGGGGAGGGGAAAGCAAGAAAGAGAGTATGGAGGAGAGAAGGTAGGAAGGCAGGGAAGAAGGGAGAACAAAAGGGATGATAGTGCAGATGGAGGGAGTTTAGTAAGGTTGTCAAACTAAGCTTAAATGCCATCCTTCATCATGATTGAGATGGTTTTGGTGACTTTTAATAAAGATGGTTTGTTGGAGCTTTCTCTTGAAAAAATAATCTTCCTTAACAAGAACTTGGGTGTCCTCAAGGAAAATGTGGTACTTAGTAGAGGAGTGTTCCACTAAGGCAATTTTTGAAATTTAATCATGTCGAATCTCAACACTATGTTCTTTGATCGCATCCAGTTTCTCCAATATATGAATTCTTGCAAGACAAAACAATCTTATAGACCCCCAGGGTGAAAATTTTCTCTAAGATCTTTGGTCTAGGGGGGGTGAGTTTTTAGTATAGAAAAGGGTTTAAAGGTACATATGAGGCCTTTCCTACAAAGGATTTTGGAGATCTTATTAAAGGGGCTTCTATGTAGGGGAGGTTGGCAACATAAGTAGTGCTCAAGCCATCAAACTTAGGCATGGAGTTATTACAATTTTTGGCAATGTTAAAGGCTCTAGAGATGAATCTATTGCAATAGCCATTAAGTTTAAAAATTTAGGCTAGGCAAGAGATTTCTTGTTCAATGTGTTCCTTATCATAGATGCATTAATTGTGAGTGGCTAGCATCTTTAGGACAATAGCTTTTTGGCCAAGATGGTGGTGGGAGGATGCATGGAGGTAGAGGTTGGTGTGGGTGGAATGTATAGACTTGATGTGTAAGGGAACCATCCTTTTTCTTACTGATAAGGACATCCAAGAAAAGAAGTTAGTTGCTAGACTCAGGCTCTTTGTTGAATTGAATACACTCAACTAAATTGATTAAGTGCAAGTGGAAGAGGTAATTGCACAAGGCATGAGGCCAATATATGTTGGTATCATCAACATAATATTTCCACCATTTAGGCTTGAGGGAGAAGGATTTCAACGCTAACTCCTCAAAATACTCCATATATAGGTTGGATAGAGTGGGGGACAAAGGAATGTTTGATAAGTGTCAAGTCTGCAATCTAAATCACATCTCTCCTCTTCCTAGTGATGGGTCACCTCAATAATCCAAAACATTAATGCAAAAATACCCACAATTGAATCCAAAAGCACTCTTACACTATCATGGACTATAAATAACTCATGCCCACTAACACTTGATATACTTATAGCATCGTTATTTAGCCTCTAGCACTATCTTTACTTCATTATTTTCCCATAGTGAAGGAAACAATTTGCCATGATGATCATTACCCATTTTTATCCTACATGCTTGCTCTATCTAGGCATATCATTATATATTTACTATGCTTGTGTTATTATTATTTAGTTATCCTAGTTTTTGCTACAATGATTTATATGTTTACATGCTTTTTTTTTCAATAACTATTATTTGATTGTCACATAATGTCTATAATGACAATTGCATCACATGCTTCGACATGCTTTATGATGTTATATTTGGGGATTGATTCACTTATAGACGATATATTTATATGATCCTTATTTAGCCTCTAGACATATTTGTACTTCATGATTTGCTTATGTCGGGGGCAACATTTTGTTGAGATGATCATTACCCATTTTTAATAATACATGCTTTCTATATTTTGATACATCTTTACATGTTTACTATGCTTACATGATCATTATTTAGTTTTCCTACATTTTCTACAATAATTGATGTGCTCACATGCTCATTTTTTATATCTACTATTTGACTATTACATTATGTTTATTATGACAATGTCATTAAATGCTTGTACACACTTTTCAATGCTCTACATTCTCATGTACTTAATGATTCACTTTACTACTTTTCCATGCATTATTTTTCTCTCCAATTCCTTGCATCTGATGGATGCAACCAATTGGAGGGGAGTATATATCATCACTAACACTCTCATTGTTGATATTTCATGTAGTGTCGTGTGTTAAATAGAAACTCACCACCATACCTGAATGAATCTTCATCACACTACACATGTGCAATCAAACATTCTTTTACGTTTTCCATAGTGAGTGGAATTGTGTGGTCATATCAAATTTACATATCACAATTTCTCTCTAAATCAAGTGGAGACACATGGTTGTATCGAACATGTCATATTGCATTGTTGCAACAAGCAAACTATTTTTCATATCACAATGTATCTAGGAAAAGTGTCTAACCTTCCTTTCTCTATGTGTGTGTGCTTATGTTTCATATAGAGCTAAAACTACTATTATTTGTAGCTATTTCACTTGTATTGCAAATGCTACTTGTTGCATGTTTTTTTCTCTATTTTGCAACCTCCTATGAAGTTCATGCCAAGGCAACAGACACAAGAAGAATCCAATAATGGTCAATTACTTTACATAGACCAAATATCCCTTTGACTTGTATAAACATTTACTTTTCATGTTGGCTAGATATGTTAATATACTTTCAAATACATGCTCATTTGAGGTTCACATGCAACTCTAAATGGGGGCAAAATATAATGGTGAAATTCGCATATCCATGCAAATTGCTATTTAGTTTTAGGCCAATTTTAATGGAACATCTTAATACAATTACATATCAACAAGTGGCACACTCTTGTACGAAGCCTGGCTCACACTTTGATCCTCATTTGTCCTTGTTTCCTCTCATTTACACATCCCTACATATTCATAATGTATTGCACCCATATTCACACCCATTTCTATGCATTCACTCCACACCCCAAAATTAGCACTTTTTCTAAGAGTTTAATTTAATGCCACTCCTAATTAAAGTTGTGAGATTTAACCTTAATTTTAACAAATTAAATTTTGATTCTTAAGCTCACTCTTTCTTACTAGCCATTGTGAGCCAACTTGACACATGTTTTTGCAAATTGTTGTTATGTCTTGGTATTTAAGGACATTCAATGTGCCATTAAATACATAATCTAGACATAAGAGAACTAAAAGGAATGTGTGGAGCACACTTCAATTTCAAAATGGAAAAAAAAGAATCAAAATTTATATCAAAATCATATAGGCCATTGATGTATGTTGTCTTTGATCATTCACTTAGAACCGTAAAGTCAATCCATGCAAGGGAATGACTTAGGGAAACTTGACCCAAGCAATTTGGCAATCTCCCTACGGTGTTTGTAATCACCTCTATGACAAATTCAAACACAAGGAAAGCAAACGAAAAGTGATGTATGCAGCAACTTTTTGTCAAACTATTCTCACAAGTCATCATTTATTCTTATGCATCAAATCATTCCTGCAATGCTCAAGTTCAATCCCAAGGGGCTCAAATTAGACCTACAAATATTTATAAAACTACTCAAACCTTGCAAAGTTCATCAAACTATGATCATTGATTTATTGTATCTTGACAACTAAATTTTGTATGTCAACATTAATTATTTGTCTTTATTCCCAAAATTAAATATTTCATGTGTTACATTTATTTTTATAAATAACAATTTAATTTATCAATCAAACTCCTAATTAAATATTAATTAATTATGTACTCATTGTTTAAGATTATTTAATTAAAACACAGTTATGTAAAACGGTTTTTGTTCCCTTACACAAATCTTGTTTTGAATTTCATTATATGAGAAAACTATTTATATATTTATTTCATTTTCTAATTGCTTTAATCCATAAATTGGCTATAGGAGAAGTGGTGTCGATTTAACATAATTTCTTTAATTTTTCACATCTTATGAATTCAAAATTCTTCGGTTGAAATTTGCTATTATGCAGTCTGCTACTAATTTATTTTTGGTAGAGGGATGAGTACACTGGCATAGCTCCAATCTTTTTCCTTTTCTATCACAACAAATTTGATGATCAATGTGTATTGTATTTCAAAATTTGAGAACGACCAAATCTTTTGAATGAATGAAGGAATTTTAATGACATCCATCAGACCAAGTGGTCTAAGGGACCCAGAAGACCAACACTAACAAGTTTTCAAGCTCTTCTCAATGTCAGCTCTTCTATTATGATTCTTGATCAAAAAGTTTGTTGTCTTGAAAAGCCTTGCCTCCTCAAATAGCTCATTCAAACTACCCACTTTCAAATTGTCTTTGAATTGGATATGGATATCCTCATATGCTACACAATCAAGGATGAAGTGCCTCTCAATTTCAACCACCCCTTTGTTGCAAAAAAATGCAAGTTCTTTCTTCCCATTCTCCCTTGTGGACCTTCCATTGCTCATCTCACATCTAAGATGATGAGAGCCAGTCCTCAAGTATGCCACTAATATTTTAGCTTTTCCATTAATTGCATCCTTCAAGTAGGCTTTTTAATCGTGTTCCCATTTGGAGTTGAAGTATTTGACATAGAGCGTTTTTTTGTGGCCAATCTAATTTGTCCACATGGCAGTCCTAAACTTTTCTAACATTAACTTTTTTATCTCTTCAATAGTGTTAGGACATTCGTGCAATTGAATGTCCTACTTTCTTAACCACTTGTTCTACTTCATCAAAGTCTTTTTCCTACATTTTAACTCTTCCTCAACAACCAACTTGGGTCAATGATGCTTATCCATGTTACCAACCTTATTTAAATAACATAGCAAACGAATTAATGTTGATGCTTCCATTGGAAACATACCCACTTCAACCAAAAGAATCTCATAGGGGATTGTTGATTTGACCTTGAGACTACTAGTAATTAAATGTTTTTGGATTTTTTCCACTTGTGGATCGACATGCTACTCCCCCAAACCTCACATCCATAGAGGACAACAAGCACAACCAACAACCAAAAAAGGACTTTCTTGGTTTTCTAATCCCATAACTCCACTTTTCTACACCTATTTTGGAGTAGGAAAGAGGCTCTCCACCCTCCCTGAATCCTTTTTGTTCTACAAGTCACCCAACTAAGCTTATTGTGAAAATCAATCCCTAAGATTGTACTTGTATTTTTCAACTATTTCCAACAAACTTCCCTCAAAGATAAAGTTAAATTGTTGCTTCTTCCTTTTCAAAGAAAAAATGACTTTGGTCTTGCTTGTGTTCACCTGCATCCTGACCTCTTGGCAAAAAAGTTTAAGAGCCTTCAAATGCTCTCTCAAACCATGGGCAGTTCTTGCAATAAGAATAAGATCATCCACATATAAAAGCAACTTCGCCACATAGCCCGCCAGTTGGATCCCTTCCCCAATAGACTTCTTTAACCATTCTTCGAGCTTATCAATAGATAAACCAAACAAAGTGGGGGAAAGAGGATAGCCCTGCTTGACCCCAATGTCACTACCAAAGCACTTAGACATACTCTCTTTAGTTTTGAATTTAGCTCTAACCTGCTCATACAGCTTATGGACAACTGCTCTATACACCTTACGAATCCCAAGCTCCTCCATTCTTCTCCAAAGTTTATCCCTAGGGATAGTGTCAACAACTTTTTTGAAATCTACAAAGCAACAAAAGGCTTCTCCATCCTGGGTTTCCCAAACCTTTTCAATGAAGTGTCTAAGAGTGATGAAATGATCAATGGTAGAATGCTTCGCTCTAAAGCCAACTTGCCCCTTTGCTTTGTTCCCTCTTTTTTGTCCACTTACTGATTTGGTGCTCTATCATGCACCCAAAAAGCTTTCCACGAAGAGGATTGACCATAATTGTACGATATTAGAAGGGTTATTGATATCATCGCTTTTGTAAAGTGGGATAACGACACTAGTGGTCCACTCCCTTGGAAAACTGCCTTGACTAACTATGTTAAAGATACTTTGATGTGCAGAGAAAGTAAATCAACTCCCCTGTTTAAAATTTTTGCCTCTAGCCCATCAATGTCTTGAGCTTTACCACTAGCCAAATTCTTTATGCCTTGTTTGATATCTTCCATTGAAAAGAGTTTCGTCGATGTGTCAATTATCGGAGGATAACTTTTCCCACCAACACACTCATATAAGAGCTTTGCATAATCTAACCAATGGATCTTTGTGATATTGTTTTCTATTTGTTTTCTTTTTTCTTGAAGCTCCCTCCAAAATTCTTTGGGGTTGTGTTTCCCCAAAGAAATTAACTCTTTTCTTCTTGAAACTGCATAACTTTCTTTCTTAGATTTTAATAATTGTTTATAATTTTTACTACTTTCTTTGTTTGGCTTATTCTCTTTAAATGTTCTTTTAGTAGCCTTGCATTCTTCATCATACCAAGGGTTAACAGGGAAAGTATTTGAAACCTTCTTCATAGGACGAGACCTCTTACACACCTTTAAAGCCATGTGGATTATAGGGATCAACATATTGCTGCATATAAATCCACCTTCATTGTTTTCTTTGTCCTCATTGTAGTTTTTTTCCAGCTAAAGGCGTTGATTGAGAAGAGCAACAAAGAGTTTTTTATTATCTTGATTCATAAGAATTTTACCTTGGGCATGACCTCTCTATGCATGTGTTGGATTTTCCCTTCATTAAAGTTGTTTGTGTTGATGCCTAGTTTAACAAAGAGAGGCATATGATCAAATTTCAACTCAAAAGAACAACCCCCAATATTGAACTCCAACAACCTATAAATAGAATTATGAGAGCAAATTACATTATCCACCACACTTTGTCCGTTGTGTGTTTTACAAGTGACACCACCAGATCTTGGCCATGTTCTCATGCCATTACAAATAACCATGTCATACAAGCTACATAAACCTAGCAATTCCACTCCAAAGTATGACACATTCCCCTTCCCATCCTGCGAATTTCTTTCCCACAGTTGGTCCCCATTTTCCTCCAACCATAGAGGATTGCTATCTTCATCATCTTTCCTATTTAACTGAATAGACTAATTGTTTTCTCTTTCGAGGTTTGATTCTATAACCTCTTTTAGCTTGATACCTTCCTATTGCCCCTTTGCTTCAATATATTCAATCCTCTTTTTTATGTTCATGAGCTCATTTACATAAAGCTCTGATGACCACAACAATGGAGTGGTTGTGGGGTTGTATGGGTCTTTAATGCCATGAGACCCCTCCTCTCTTACCCAACTATTTGTAGTGAGATTTTTGGTATTACTTTGTTTTAACTCTAAAACTCCATGGTGTGAAGAAGCATCCACCTCCTTGCCCTTGTTTGTGCCTTGAACTGTTTGGACAGCTACTAGATGATGCCTTTTTAAATTGATATTTGCATCATTACTGACTATTTTCAATAAAATCATAGTGAGTTTCTTTTTTTGCAACTACCTCAACTTACAAATTTGCCTGCATCTTAGAATTCCCTTATATTGCTTTGCATTCACAAATATCAACTTTTTCATCTACTTTCACTGCATTACCTTGATGGCCCTCTGGAAACCAAGACTTCCAAGGCCCCAATATATTCCCTACACAGTCAATATGGTACGAATCTGTGGGCCTCCCCATTAACTGAAAATTATGATTCAAGGGGGTGTTTAAACCTTCCTGGTATAACCACCTTAACACAAACCCAGAGATCTGCAAATGAGAATTGTTTGTTACCTCAAAACCTTTTGAACCCAGCTGCACTAACTCTAGGGTTTCTAATTGTTTGTTTTCCAAAGAAAAATGTGTTTTTTTGTAGTGGGCCCCTGGAATTCCATGTCAATATTTCCTTGGCAGTTTACTGATAATTATTTGATGTTTTGAAAACCCAATTCCTAAAAAACCGTGGTTTTAAAGGCACTGCTATGCTGATTTTGGAACGAGACAGATGTGTAACAAAACACAATTGCGCAAAAAAACCAAAAGGAGAAAAGAGGTGGGCCTAACATGTTCCCTGCAGCCAACTAAAAACCGAGGTACATAAAGCTGACTCTGGACCCACTAGACAAACCAAACCGACATGCCTCTCGCTTGCCCCACTGAAATGGGTTCCCCGAGAAAATGATCCATAGAAACTTAATACAATAATGCCTATTCGCTTATCCCGTGCAGCAATCTTGGCCAAATGGTTGACCTGCAAACTTTCCGCAAACCACAAGATATTTCGCTATTCCGCACTATTCTCTAGAACTTGCTTGCAGACGCACAGACGAGAGGATCTTGCGGACAAAAGACCTTCAAGAATTAAAAGATTTTCTTTTTGTTTAATGGATTCAATCAGGTTACATAGATATCGGCATCCTTATGTACCAAAACATCAAATACTTTCTTTTCCATTTTGGTCCTGCCATGCACATCCTTCTAAACGAGTACACATTTCATCTGATGAGGGATTTAAATGCCCCACATTCACTTCCAGCAACACCATTGCCAAGAAGACATAAAATATAACTTCTCCTTTTTGAGAAACCTACTTAAAAAGGAAGAGTTCAATAAAGAAATAGCAGCAGTTCAGAAAGACACAAGGTAGGAAGAAATGAACAAGGCATTGCAATAAAAGGAGACATGAACGATGGAGCTCTAAAGGATGTTAAGCTTGGGAGAAACATTTTTGAGAGAAACGTCATGATTAAGATGCTCTATGCAGAGAGATTAAAAAACATTAAGTTCTTTCATCTATAAAAAATAGTTAGAAGAAACAATAACAAAATAAGTAGGCTAAAAAATAAAAAACAAGATTTGTGTAAACGACAGAAATGAAGCAAGATGAAGATTTTTAAAATATTCCCCCACTCTATTAGAAGAGAATAAAAAATTGCTAGTACAAGTGGATTCATAAGAGGCAAAAAAACTAGTGGCAGGTCTAAGCATAAGGAAAGCCCTGGGTACAGATGGATATGAAACAAACAAAAAAAATCAACAAATTTTAACATACTGTGGACTCAAAGTAACGGAAGCAGCAAAAGAATCCAAAAGGAAAAGACCAATTTTAAAAGAATGGAATAATACTTTCTTAGCCTTCATTCCCAAAAAAGGATGTGAAATCCTCCAATGCCTTCAAACAAATCTCTTTTTGTAATGAAACTTGTACAGTTTTGACAAAAGTAATGGAAAACAAATTGAAAAATGTATATACAAGATTATTAAAAGAACATGGAGGATTTATAGCAGAATATTAGATATTAGTTGGGATTCTATTAGCTCATGAAGCTATTCATTTACTCTAAAAAAGTATGAAAGAAAGAATGATGATAGAACTAGATATAAACAAGCTTATGATGTGTGATAAATACGAGAATTTTTACCAAAATACAAATGAAGTTTCCCTGCATAGGATTCAGTGGCATAATTTAAAAATTGAATCAGTACAACATTTTTAGTTTCTATTACTGAATCAAGAGGTTTAATTCAAAGAGATCCACTCTCTCCCTACCTATTTATTATAGTGGTAGAAGCTCTAAGAAGGTAATTAAAGACACAACAGCAAGCAAGAAAAATAAAAGGTTTACACATAACCCCATCAGTGGATCTAAACATATCATTTTCAATTTGTAGATGATACTCTGATGGCAGAAGCCACAAGAAAAAAACTCATAGAATTATTGAGTTTGAAAGGTGTATCAACAAAATATCCACTTAGGAATGCCCATAACGGAAGGAAAGATGAATTAGTGCTAGCAGTTTGAATATACATAAATGTCTTTATTCCAAGCATCAAAGAAAGTAATTGAAACCATCACAAGATAACAAAAAAAAATTGTGGAATGGAACAGAAGAAAGAGAAAATTACCCTAACAAATTTGATAATTGCCCTCCTTGCCTACTCAGAATCAGCTGAACTCTTCTGATAGTCTTCTACACCCTTGAGATGACAACAGCTTCCTTACAAACATAAATTTCCTATTAACAATATTGCTTACTTTCCCACCCTTGATTTAGGAGAATTCGAATTAGAAGAAAGGCAATCATTTATGACTAGGATTATTCTAAGAAAGAGTATTTTAATAGGCCTCTTATCCACCTTGTAACTTAATTTTCGTCCATAATTTGTTTAATGACATAATGGAACTTAAATTGTGAAATAAGCATACTTCTATATAAAATTCCAAACTAGTTATTTAATGTGTACAACGTTAACGTTCATTCAAAATAAAATTCAGTGCCAATTGGCTTGATTTCAACCATAATTCCAGCATAACTTGTCGAAAAATTTCAACAATTTGACATATTCCACTCAAAGTTCTTATGCTTCATTCATGAATTCACAAGTAGCCATCAAAAGTAAAACACCATTGGAGGTGGATACAAGAAAAGTGAATTCTAGACTGCCAAGTGGCAATTGGCAGCTAACCCATCTCTACTACCATTGAGGAAGGAAACCTACTGCATGTAATCAGCAACTTCACCACTTTGTCATTGAACCACAAGCGCATGTTCAATACCTATTTGACATATTTGTTAACACTTGATGATCAATACTTTTTGAGTATGGCTGCTTCCAAAATGATAAATACAAAAGAGAAAACATTAAGGTAAAAAATGTGTGCTGTTTTGAAGGAAACTATGAATCAAGTCCTTTTATTATTTCTCAAGGACATACTAAATGGATCGGCTATGTGATTGACATAGCCAAAATTTTAAATTAAAAAGCAATGCAAGCTACTTCATTCATCTATAACAGCTCCTGTGAATGACTATAGCTACATTTGTCCTAGAGACCTCAACAGTACTTCACATGCAATTCAGATCTGCATTATTGTGTAGAAACCTCTTTTGAACCTATAGACCCTTTGAAAGGGATGGGGAACTGTGTGAATGAAAAAAAAGGCATCTAAGAGTATGCCCAATATCCTAGGAAAGATATTTGAACAGGAAAGGAGCACACAGACAAGGACATAGGATGGCCACACGGCCCAAAAGGGCATGCACCCGTGGCACATAGGAATCATAGATATGGATGTGACATTGAAACAAGCATGACAATTATCATACTAATTTACAAAGGAATATGGTGGTGAGGAAGGTAGGAGTGTCTTACCATGTCAACATGTTCAATCTGCAGCTTAGTTCGCAGCTATTAGAGATAAATATATACACCATTATCTGCAGGTTAGCCCTCAATTGTTACAGACAACTCTACATGCCATGCTGATTGCACCCAACAATTGGCACAAAGATGCTCTCCATCATAGCCTAAAGCTCCACATTTGAAATATGGCAGCAATTATTTCTCACTAATTTGGAATAGTTGAAACTGTCAAACTCCCCCGAATCATCTACATCTCCCTTTATTTCTCACAAAGATGCTCTCCAACTTCTCTTCTTATCTCACTTCCACTGCCTCCACAACTCAGTAATTTATAATCTCGATTCTTGTCCAACCCCACTTACCAACTCCAGTACAGAAGGAACTAGAAAACCTGAGCAAACATTATTTCCAAAACAGGATCATGCTGTAGAAGTAAAATGGTCTTATGATGTGCTCATCATACAAAACTGTGTTAAAAGGCCAACAGAAAATAGTCCCATGAATAATTATGATGTTAGTGCACTATTCATGCTCAAATTTCCAGAAACTGGTTGTATTTTTGCATCCAATGTCGTAAGATTTGTTTTCGTTAGTGTGCACCCTGAACTTGAAATTGCTTTATTACTGTCATTTGCATAAACAATGCTTGTGTTGTCCATGTATAGACCAAAGAAGGCAATCAGTGGGTCAGCTCGAGCCTCGTCTATCATAAGTCTCAAAAACTGAGACCTAACAGGGCTAAAGCATTCCAACTTTTTATATCCAACTGTGGTACCATTCATTACAGTGCACCACACTCCATCTTGTAGAACATCCAGGTGATATTGACTCACTCTCTGTCCCAAGTGGATTGCTTCTTGTATGCGTAATACATTGAAGGAAACAACCCTTCTTAAATCTATATGTAGATGCCATTTTTCCTGCCCCTCGTCAGGGGCCCAATAAGTAAACATATCATCAACAAGAATCCAGCTTGCTCCAAATTGAAAATCATTTCCACGGACACTACTTGCAGTGATAATAGCGTTTTGGGCTAAATTGATGGAAAATATTGAGTTCAGAATATTTTTAAATTTATGAAGCACTTGGACATCTTCATAAGCAAGAAGACCTGTGCTATTCGGTGGAACATTCAACAGTAGCATGCAGTTCCTCCCAGTTGATTCGTAAAATATTTCCAACAAAGAGTTTGCCGTTTTAGGATTCTGCGAACCATGCCAAAACCAACCCGGTCTTATAGACACATCACATTCTGGAGGCACCCAATCAGAACCATTTGGATCACCTTGGCGAGAATATCTGCCGAACATAAACAAGTTACAAAATTGTCATTTTCCACAATGTACTATATAATTTGAAAATATGATTAAAAGATGTTAAGATGTGATATAACAAATGTTTAACTCTGGAAACATCACTACCAGAACAAGCAGTAGTAAACTGAAGGACGGTAATCATAGCTCATTCAAAGAACAGTTGCACAAGAATATAGAATTTGATTCTTTATTTCAGAGGTAGTGTTAAATACAGTACAAGCAATACAGGGAGGACCTGCCATAAAACTCAGCACCCTTATCTGACAGCAGAAGTTTTATTTTAAGGAATAATGCTTGTCAAATAAGACAAACATTGGTCAACTGTTTACAACCACCTATTTACTTAGAGTACCCAAGCTAGCAATGATAACAACAAAACTAAGTCAGTAGATGTATTAACATAGATACAAGGATCAAGTAAGAGTCAGTGAAGAAGACATCTCAAAGGTACATCAGCCCCAGCTGATTCTGAATAGGCAGTCCCGGAAGATCTCAGCTGCTTTACTGCAGCCCTGTGCACTACTTCAGATGGTGCTCTGCAATGATTTCCCATTCTTGGGAGTGTTTACCCATGTGAAGATCTTCTTGAAGCTCACCCATGAAATGATAATTCTCTGAGGCACTTAAGCTCAGCCACCTTGGTCTTCAACTGAACTACTTCTTGCCTGTACCAAGCAACCTTAGTAGCATGAGGCTATGTAAGTTGAGTTTGTTGTGCCAGCTGATCCTGTACCAATTCCTTTGTTCCTCCAACTCACTCAGCAAGTTTTCATTGGTGAGCATGACAATGGCTGCTTCTTTTGAGGAACGGTGTTGCTCAACATGGCATTTTGTAACATCTAAAGTGATTCTCGACCAAATGCAGGGCCTCCAAACTATGGTTACTAAAGAAGCAATCTTCTTAAGTGTGTTCTCAAGGCAACCTCAGAAAAATCCTCACAAATTCTAAACGGCAATCCTCTAATCTTCTTGATGCAGGATGCCTCCTCTAAGATCACGAGAAAATGAGAAAAAAACATATTTTTTAAGGTATTGGCAACATCAAGCATAGCCTGACCAAAAACTGTAATGTCTACCCCCTAATTTGCAGACCAAATTTTTTGCACCCTCACTAGTTGTACAACTCAGTCATTTTGTCAAACAGTTGCAGTTTTTAGAGTTGAAAGAAATTGTTTTGTTTTTTCCGGAATTTTTGAAAATAAATGCTCACAATAACCACCACAAACCTTAATTCCAGCACTCAGATTTAACAACAAAATCTTTGACAGCAATGAGCAATATTTAATAATTTATAACAGATATCATATAACAAAGATTTTGTCTCAGTACATATTAAACATTTTGATGAATATTAAAATAATTTTCTGACCTGTAGATTTCCAGCAGACTTCAATAATGGTATGGCACCCTATTTTGCTAAAATGCAACTGTATGGAAGCCTTTTTCGGATAATACAGCAGCTTCTAAAGAGTACAGCCACTTCCCAGAATTGATGCAGCAGGGATATCCTTGTACAGCGAGGGCAATATTAAATGTCTGAAGTGTAAGAATTGTGCAGCATGAAACAAACCTGACTCCCTCATTTATTTCCATTCGCGCCTCCTTTGACCTTCATCTGACTCTTATGAAGTTGGCGCTGAAGTTTTAAATGCCAATTTTTTATTCAGACTTCTAACCTCCCGGACAGCATTTAAACTATTTACTGGAGTGTATGGAAATGTACGGCTACCTCAGATAGGTAAGGCACATGACTCCTTGAATTTTATGAGGACTTGTACTTTGACCATCTACCTTTTTTCTAGGGAGCACATGAAATATGCTAACCAATTCTTTTGAAGGAGAATTCACAAAATAACCAGCAATAGATGATATGATTAGCGTTAGCCTCAAATTAAAATCTGAACTTGAATGGAAGATATTGAGCTTGAACTGAAGAAACTGAACTTGAACAATATAACTACTCAACGTCAAGAATGTGCACTCAAGATCCCACAGAGGGCGAGGTGCTAACATATGACGGAGTCAAGAAATTGAAACTATGAATTATTAGGCGGATAACCAGCCATGAGAACAATTCCACGCTACCACCAAACAGTGGGGGGAAAAGATTACAAATTAAAGCAATTCATCCGCTGCGGCGGGCATCCACAGAACTGTGGGGATTCACCACTTAAGTGGGTACAAGATTTACAAACAATTTAACCACACTGGCGGTAAACCATCCAGGGGACTTTAATGAGAAACAAATCAAATAGTTGCAGCAATACAAATGGTTAGATTAGTACTACTAATCAGAACCTTACAATTTCAACATGACTGCAATTAAATGAGTTACAATGATAGAGAAGTGAAATATAGATATAAGAATGAATTATAACAATGTTCTTTGCTTTCCAATGACTGAAATGGAGATTAAACTGGAAACTGATAAATCTGATGCAAATTCTTGAGTTCTGGAAATTTAGAACAGCAAACTGGAAAACAGAAAAACACTCATAACTCACTTATTTCTTCTCCGAATGGCGTGAAACGAATTGCAAAAGCACCTTACAAGTCTGGCGCCCAAGATAGAATCCAGAAACAGCAATCAAAGTCTCTACTTTATTTGGCACGAATCCCAAGACAGCATTAAATGGTACGGCCCTTGAGGAAAATCGACTTTGCAATATAAAATTGAATACTTGGAATTTAATTCTCAAATTTTGTGAAAGATGGCGCCTTCAGTAGACTAATGCATGGCCAAAGTACCCAGAACAGAATAAAATTCGCTTTGGAAGTTATGAACAAAACTCAGCTTCAGCTGTGTAAAAACCAGGAACTTCAAAACTGTAGAATTCACCAAAAATTCTCAACCTTTAATGCTCAATCTGCTAGTCTGTTGTGAGAAGCAGCAATATTCCAATTAGGTGTTATATTTCAAACACGAAATTGGGAAGGGGCTAGGAGGTAGCATCCTCGAAGCAATAGCAAAATGTCCATAGTCATTTTGACAGCATAACAGTAAGGTAATTGATGGATAATAATGCTGGAGCCAAGACCTTCAATAAATAAGAACTCAACAAAACTCTTCAAATGCCTGAGAAGCAGCTCAAAAGACACAAGAGACTCCTCCAATTCTCAAGACCAATCAACTTCTCAAGTGGCGTCCCAAAAGGCCTTCACAAAATGCACTTTATTCAAAAATATAAAAGTGGCGTCCTTTTTTAAGATAAAGAAATATTTGAATAAAGATTAATTAATCTTTTGATGAGGGCGTACCCTTCATGGCCCCACTTTAAAACAACTTTATGTTAACTCCTTAGGCCAAGGTGGGGGTCAACAGTGAAAAAGAATAAAATGCCATTAATTTAATATTTTTGCCAACTGAAGACCAAACCAAGATATAACACTGCTCCAACTGCTAAGGATTAAGAATAGACAACTGCAACTGCCACAATTAGCATTTACTAAAAATAGTAAATAATATGAATGCCACAGAAAACCAAGCCCAAGAAACCCTAATTTTCACCTCATCCCAGTCTACGGGTTCCGGAATAGACTGAAGAACTGCAAAGCTGATCACTGATGAGAAGGGGACATTACAGTCCGCCCTCCTCGAAATTGCTTGTCCCCAAGCAACTGCAAAGATGGATGCAACAAAATCTGTTCACCTTCCCACGTAGCATCTTCAATAGGCAAATTCCTCCATCTAACCAAATATTCTTTGATTGTCCTTCTTCTCAAAGAACGTTCTCTAGTGTCAAGGATCTCTTCTGGAATCAACACTAAATGACCTTCCTCATCCAATGGAGGTAATTCTGATGTAGCCACCACATTGTGTCCAATTGCCTTCTTGAGGCGAGACACATGAAAAACATTATGTATTTTGCTTTCAGCTGGAAGTTCCAACTCATAAGCAACTTCACCAATCCTTTTGGCGATTTTGAAAGGACCATAAAAGCGTGGCTTCAACTTTTCTGCACCACTCTTCTTGAGAGAAGATTGTCTATATGGTTGAAGCCTCAAATAGACCATGTCCCCAACTTCAAAAGACCTTTCCACACGCTGCTGATCAGCGTATAACTTCTGCTGATTTTGAGCTTGTTGCAGATTTTCCTTAAGAGTTTTCAAGATGTCTTGGCTTTGTTGTAACATATCCAATGCTTGTGGGGCTCTACTATCACCAAACACTAGATCAACAAAGTTAGTAGCCTCATAACCATAAAGAGCCTTAAAAGGAGACATCTTAATTGACATGTGATAAGAAGAGTTATAACAATACTCTCCTAAATGAAGCCATTTAATCCAAGCTCGCTGCTGTCCTGACACATAGTTCCTTAGGTAGCCCTCTAACCACTTGTTAACAATTTCTGATTGCCCATCTGTTTGTGGGTGATAACTTGTGCTTGGAGTAAGCACTGTCCCACTCAATCTGAAGATCTCCTGCCAAAAAACACTTAGGAACTTGCTGTCCCTATCACTGACAATTGTTTTAGGCAACCCATGCAAGACGGAACACCTCTCTAAAAAACAACTCAGCCACTTGAGCTGCTGTAAATGAAGTGGTAACAGCAAAGAAATGAGCAAATTTCGTTAGTCTATCAACCACAACAAATATACAGTCACGTCCTTGCACCTTGGGCAACCCCGTGATAAAGTCCATGGCAATACTTTCCCACTTCTGATTTGGAATAGGCAAGGGCTGAAGTAAACCAGCAGGAAAAGAGTGTTCATTTTTATTCCTTTGACAAATAGGACACTCTCTAATGTAATTCAAGACTTCATCTTTCAAACCTTTCCAAGTGAATCGTTCACGAATCTGCTTGTAAGTCTTGAAAATCCCTTGATGACCAGCAAGGGGAACATCATGAAAAGATTGTAGAATCTTTTTCTTAAGCTTAGATTCTTGTACTAAAAAGATTCTATCTTTATAATAAATTAATCCATCAACCAACTTATACCTTTCATCAACCAATTGACCTTCTAACAAGCTGGTTGCAAACTGATTTTTAACATAATCAGCAGCAATTAATTCTTTCCAATCTGCTGATAACTCACAAATTGACTGCAAATGAGGCCTTCTAGAAAGTGCATCAGCAACTATATTATTTTTTCCTTTGACGTATTCAATGTCAAAGTCATATGCTTGGAGTTTACTTACCCATTTTTGCTGCCTTTCATTCAATTCCTTTTGGCGCATAAAATGTTTAAGACTGTTGTGATCAGTCTTAACAACAAATTTACTTCCCACCAAGTATTGACGGAATTTAGACAAAGCATGCATGATGGCAAGCATCTCTTTGTCATAAATAGAGTAAGTTTTTTCTGCCCCTCTCAACTTTCTACTCTCGAAGACAATAGGATGTTTGTCTTGCATTAGGACAGCTCCAACTCCTTCTCCTGAAGCATCACATTGTAATTCAAAAGGTTTTGAGAAATCCGGAAGTGCCAATACTGGACACGAACTCATGATTTGTTTAAACTTATCAAAAACCTCTTGTGCTTGCTTAGTCCAAAGAAAAGCTCCTTTCTTTGTAAGATCTGTCAAAGGTGCAGCTTGATGAGAATAACCTTTTACAAATCTTCTATAGAATCCACATAACCCTAAAAAACCTCTCAAATGAGAAATAGTCTTAGGAGTTGGCCAATCAAGAATGGCCCTTATCTTTTCTGGATCCACTTTCACACCCTTTGAGCTGATAATGTGGCCAAGGTATAAAAGTTCTTCCATCCCAAACTCACACTTTGACTCTTTGGCGAATAGACATTCCGCCTCTAAAATGGTAAGCACTTCTTCCAAATGCTTAAGGTGCTCTTCCCAAGACTTACTGAATATGAGAATATCGTCGAAGAAGATGAGCACAAACTTCCTCAACTGCTGTCTAAAAATCTTGTTCATACAAGATTGGAATGTGGCTGGAGCATTTGTCAAACCAAAAGGCATGACAAGAAATTCAAAATGCCCAAAGTGGCATCTAAATGCTGTCTTTTCTATATCCTCCTCCCTCATTCTGATTTGGTGATATCCTGAACGAAGATCAATCTTTGAGAAGAACATTGCCCCATGGAGCTCATCAATAAGCTCATCAATCCTAGGGATAGGATATCTATTCTTGATGGTTTTCTGATTTAATGCGCGATAGTCAACACACATACGCATTGTACCATCTTTCTTTTTGACCAGCACTACTGCTGAAGCAAATGGACTCTTGCTTGGTCTAATAAAACCACTTTCCAACAGCTCCTTGATGGCTTTTTCAATTTCATCTTTCTGCCTCTTTGGATAGCGGTAAGGTGTAGTAATGACTGGTTTTGCTCCCTCTTCTAACTCAATCACATGCTCAGAACCTCTTTCAGGAGGTCTTCCAGGAGGTAAGCTTCCAAAGACTTTACTTTTCTTTGAAAGTAAGGCTTGAATATCAGGATGATATTGCCTTTTTTCCTCAACCGGATCAGCTGGTAAAACCATACATTCAGCAGCCCATTCAACCTGATCATGGCGGATCAGCCTTTCCATCCTTTTCAAAGAAACAATTCGAGGGCCTCCATTTGACATCCCTCTTAAAACAACCTTCCTTCCATTTGACTGAAATTTCAGCTCCATGGTTTGCAAATTCAAAGTGATCTCACCAAGAGATCGCAGCCATTGTATACCCAACACAACATCAGTGTCTCCTATACCCACCACATAAAAATCATCCTTAATTTCATGATTCCCTAATTGCAAAGATAGGTTAGGAATTCTCCTTGTGCAAGATATAGTGAAACCATCAGCAACCATTACTTTGAAACCATCAAAATCTTCAGTCTTCAAACCCTTTCTAGCAACTAGCCCTTCATCAATAAAATTGTGAGTTGCTCCGGTATCAATTAGAGCAACTATCCTTTGTGAATTTACAACTCCATGAACCCTAAAAGATTCATTCTTTTGAAAACTAGATAGTTGTGCAAAAGCACTACCATCTCCAACTTCTTCGGACTTGTCTTCTTGAATTTCTTCACCTTCACTACTTGCTGATTCGTATTGCTGATCAGACGAATCAGATTCTGATCCATAATCAGAATAGCCCTCCATTTGAACTACTTTGCCTCTTCCATAGCAACGGTGGCCTTTCACCCAAGGCTCACGACAAGTGAAGCAAACTCCATCCTTTCTAAGCTGTTCTTTGAGCTCTTCGGACAGCCTTGGTGGAAACTTCTTGGGCAGATTTGAAGAAAACTTTTTATCCTTCTTATGGCTGAATGGTTTTGAGTGAAATTTAGGCCTTGGGGCTGCTAACTCCATGCTCCTAGCTTTCTTGATAGCTTCATCCAGCGTTGGAGGATCAAATGCTTTGACCCAACCCTTCAAAGGTTCCATTAAACCTTCAGCAAAAAGAACTACTAATCTTCTTTCAGTAATGTTTGGCACCATTACTGACAACCTCTGAAAATCAGCCACATAACTATCTAAAGATCCTTGCTGTTTTAATTGTGCCAATTCTCTAAATCTTAGTTCGGGATCTTTGGTGTCAAATCTTTCAATCAATTTATTTGTAAACTCAGCATATGTGTGAATGAGGTTATGGCCAAGAGTGACCAATCCATGAGTCCACCATTCATGAGCAATTCCATCTAAATGTAAGGTAGCAAATTTGATAGCATCCTCTTCCGGCATAGGTCTAAGAGAGAGGTAGTTATCTAATTTTTGAACCCATGACCTGGCTGTATACTTATTGCTACCATCAAAATGTTCCAAGGTGATCTTTCCCAATGCTTGGTAAAAATCATTTCTAGGGGCTGCAGGAGGACGTTGATCATTTCTTCCACCATTTCTCCGACTCCTTTGATTCATGAATTGATCAAAGGTCCATGCTCCTCTCAAGTCAAGAGGTAAAGACACATACTCCATATAGGCTTGACGAGCATCATCAGCAAAGTTTGGAGTAGCCTCAGCTGGTTGTTGCTCTTCCCTTGGTGTGAAAACAGGAAAGAGGGGTCTAGAGGATGACCCACTATGAATTGTAGTATGCTGACCTACAATTCTGTCCCTAGTATTCACCTCAGGACTGCCAATATTATTATTTCCATTCACTCCACTATTTTCTCCAGCTGAGTTATTTTGGGGCTGAATAATACTCTGAGCTGCTTGCTGATCCAACTTGGATAATAAACGGGACATCATGTCTATCATCCCGTCAAACTTTTTTTCCACTCTATCCCTCTCTTCATTATCTCTTCTTACTGAATCTGACATTATTACTGTTGTGTGATCAACCACTTCCACTGAATTATCTGAACCTTCCACTGTTTTACCAAGGTCTCTTAGAACTTCTGAGAAGGTATCTGCCTCTGGAACGGGCGGAAACTGATGCTGATTTCTGGCCTGACTTCTGGTGTATGGTCTAGTGTCTTTTTCACTCATCAGTTAACTACTGCAATCTGCCACAGGATGGCAGGGTCTTCTGCTCTGATACCACTGAAATATGCTAACCAATTTTTTGAAGGAAATTCACAAAATAACCAGCAATAGATGATATGATTAGCGTTAGCCTCAAATTAAAATCTGAACTTGAATGGAAGATATTGAGCTTGAACTGAAGAAACTGAACTTGAACAATATAACTACTCAACGTCAAGAATGTGCACTCAAGATCCCACAGAGGGCGAGGTGCTAACATATGACGGAGTCAAGAAATTGAAACTATGAATTATTAGGCGGATAACCAGCCATGAGAACAATTCCACGCTACCACCAAACAGTGGGGGGAAAAGATTACAAATTAAAGCAATTCATCCGCTGCGGCGGGCATCCACAGAACTGTGGGGATTCACCACTTAAGTGGGTACAAGATTTACAAACAATTTAACCACACTGGCGGTAAACCATCCAGGGGACTTTAATGAGAAACAAATCAAATAGTTGCAGCAATACAAATGGTTAGATTAGTACTACTAATCAGAACCTTACAATTTCAACATGACTGCAATTAAATGAGTTACAATGATAGAGAAGTGAAATATAGATATAAGAATGAATTATAACAATGTTCTTTGCTTTCCAATGACTGAAATGGAGATTAAACTGGAAACTGATAAATCTGATGCAAATTCCTGAGTTCTGGAAATTTAGAACAGCAAACTGGAAAACAGAAAAACACTCATAACTCACTTATTTCTTCTCCGAATGGCGTGAAACGAATTGCAAAAGCACCTTACAAGTCTGGCGCCCAAGATAGAATCCAGAAACAGCAATCAAAGTCTCTACTTTATTTGGCACGAATCCCAAGACAGCATTAAATGGTACGGCCCTTGAGGAAAATCGACTTTGCAATATAAAATTGAATACTTGGAATTTAATTCTCAAATTTTGTGAAAGATGGCGCCTTCAGTAGACTAATGCATGGCCAAAGTACCCAGAACAGAATAAAATTCGCTTTGGAAGTTATGAACAAAACTCAGCTTCAGCTGTGTAAAAACCAGGAACTTCAAAACTGTAGAATTCACCAAAATTCTCAACCTTTAATGCTCAATCTGCTAGTCTGTTGTGAGAAGCAGCAATATTCCAATTAGGTGTTATATTTCAAACACGAAATTGGGAAGGGGCTAGGAGGTAGCATCCTCGAAGCAATAGCAAAATGTCCATAGTCATTTTGACAGCATAACAGTAAGGTAATTGATGGATGATAATGCTGGAGCCAAGACCTTCAATAAATAAGAACTCAACAAAACTCTTCAAATGCCTGAGAAGCAGCTCAAAAGACACAAGAGACTCCTCCAATTCTCAAGACCAATCAACTTCTCAAGTGGCGTCCCAAAAGGCCTTCACAAAATGCACTTTATTCAAAAATATAAAAGTGGCGTCCTTTTTTAAGATAAAGAAATATTTGAATAAAGATTAATTAATCTTTTGATGAGGGCGTACCCTTCATGGCCCCACTTTAAAACAACTTTATGTTAACTCCTTAGGCCAAGGTGGGGGTCAACAGTGAAAAAGAATAAAATGCCATTAATTTAATATTTTTGCCAACTGAAGACCAAACCAAGATATAACACTGCTCCAACTGCTAAGGATTAAGAATAGACAACTGCAACTGCCACAATTAGCATTTACTAAAAATAGTAAATAATATGAATGCCACAGAAAACCAAGCCCAAGAAACCCTAATTTTCACCTCATCCCAGTCTACGGGTTCCGAAATAGACTGAAGAACTGCAAAGCAGATCACTGATGAGAAGGGGACATTACAGCACAGCACCTATGATCATTAATTTTAATTTCCTTCTGCAACCAAGAGTTCGTATCGCTAACTTGCTTCAGGAACATATGTCCAGCATTTCAAACCAATACCTTGTAATTAAACCAAAAAAACTCTAATTTTCTGCAACTTCAAAACACTCCTAAAAAATTTCTTCATTTACTCAAACCCCGAGATTTACAAACTTCATCAAATCACCACGATTAATCTCCAACACAATCTCTGAGTGAGACCATCAACAATCACTCAAGAAGGATCTCTCACCCTCAAAGATGATATTCTTCATGAAGGATCTCATCTTCACAAAGTCTGTAAAAAGCAGCAAAAACCTCATTTTCCCGAAAATTCATGCTTATGGAAAAAAGAACCCAAAAACACTTTTGTTCTTTTTTCCATTACTCCCACACTTTCTTGAAATTTTGTACATTTACTTTTATTTTTAATTCTTATGTCTCCCATTTGAACACCCACAATTAAAATATTAACTTCACCCTTTCAAATTCACCTTATGTCTCTTTTTTATAGTATTTAAATAAACACTAAGTTAAATATTTAATTTAACTTAAGAACATTAACGTTTAAATTAAAATAATTTCAAATCGACTATGCTTATAGAGGGGACATTACATATTCCCTGTGCTTTGTTAATATTTGATGCAATGTGCCATGTAGATCTACAAGATTTGAACAAAGGAATTTTACAAAGATTCCTTTTAAGGTTCAAAAGAATCACTTGGCTATAACCATTAATGTATGGTGGAATAGGCAATCTCTTCTTCCACTAAAGTGGTGTAGATTAGGCTCCTAAAGTAGTGCATATTATTAGAGTAATCATGCATTAGCTAATAATTAATTAATCTTTAATTAATTAATTAATCTTTAATTAATTATTAGGCTAATTTATCTTCATGCACTTAAGCTAAACTTACAAGTGTTTTTTTTTGTTAACTAAAGTGAGCTATTATTAGTTCATTTTCTCTCATCACATAGGATGACAACACTTGTCATGATGTAATCCTTTTATCATTTAGGATTTGCTCTTATAAGCACTCTCCTTCATTGTATTATCTCTTGAAGACTCTTGAGGTTCAAGCAAGTTTTTTCATTCTATAAGTTTTTCTAGTTGAGGATATAGCAGATTATTGTTTGCAACTCTCTTGGGTAGAAGGTGTTTTTGTTAGTTGTTTGATCCTGCACCTCGTGTTATTCACAATTCTGTGATGTCCCCTCGCTAGACAGTTCTCGGGAACAGAGCGTTAGCCCTTTATTGGACCCTTGTGGGCTAGCCAGCTTGGATAGAGGGTCAGTGGTGCATTTTGGAGAGTTTGTTTGTTCGTGTTTTCAGTGGACAGTGTTTAGATCACAGTGAGCGTTGGCATTCCAGGAGTTCATCGCTTCTGACGGCACGAGATTATCCTGAGTTTTGAGCATATTACGGAAATTTAAGTGATTAAGTTAATTTATTAACTTAAAACGCCCTTTTAATAAAGTCACATTGACTTTATTTATATTTTTATATCACTTAAATGTCAAAAGGGGGATTATAATATTTTAATGACTTTAAATATTATAAAAGTGCGCCCAAACTATTGAAAGGGATATATTAAAATATTATAATATTTTAAAAACCTAAAAAGGGCGTATCTTTATGGAAATGCGTGCTTTTGCTTAAAGAGGCATTTTGGCAATTGAAACTGATATCATTTGACCATTTCTCTTTGCCCATTTCTCTTTGCCTTGTGCATCTTTTCTCTGAGCATTCTCCTGTGAGCAGGGTTTGATCATTGTGTCCATTGGAGAACGGAAAACTCTTCAGTGTTGAGTACGTTTGAGGCTGTGAGAGATCAGCTGAATCCGTACAGTTGAGGGCTTCACACAGAAGTTCTACAGTTGCAGACAGAGGATTTATTTATGCAGATGTTTGTTCTTCAGAATAATCATTGAGGGTTTCTTGGTGGCGTCCTTCTACAACTTCTGGGATTCTTCTTTCAGAGATTCATTTCCTTCTTTTCATGGCCGTACGGCTTGTCTTGGAATTTGTGCCTTAGAAAGGCGTGTGAAGTGGAAGAGAGAAACGCCTTCCTTTTGGGCTGGTTCTGACTTCTATCATTGGCGCCTAGTCCTTTCAGAGCTTTGTGACCAATTTCTGAGCTGGAGAAACCTTGTCTGGAGTCTTGGCGTGCATTTATGCCTGTTTTCACCATTTCCAGCTGTAGATCTGGCCAGTTTCTTATTTAAATAATCTGGAGCCTGATTGGTATGTTTATCATTCTTAATCTATCTGTTGGTGTTAGATAATACATTCTGTACTTTCAATTTGAAGAAATAAGTTTAAATTTGTCTTTTATGAGCAAAAATATGCTGCGCCCCTTCTCTTCTGTCTACTAAGATTTCTCTAAAAAACTCTAAAAACACTTTTAAGACTTAAGAAAAGAGGGTTTCGAGCGGAGAGCCAGCAGGGCTCATCACAGTGGTATCAGAGCTCACTTCCTGCCAGCTTGTGGGGTTTGAGAATTTATGAAGTCAAACAGAGAGGGTTTTGGTAAGTCCTATTTCAGAGGTGGCCCTAGAAATCAAAGAGGCGACCAGAATCCATTTCCACCATTTCCGTTTGCAGACCAGGAGGAGGAATTAGATTGGGACAATATGGCGAACAGGGCTGGAGAAAGTTCTCACAGAAATAACTGGGAGGATGAGGACAGAGAAGCCAAAGACGTGCTTAGAGGCATGGTTGCAGGGCAAGAGCAGGTTGCAACTA
>VDFB02058242.1:35457803-35562216 GCA_007258455.2 Sequoia sempervirens
TGTCAAAGGGTGTCACTATTTGAAACTCAAGACATGTTTGGGAAGGATTATGCCCCATAGAGTTGTGCAATGCTCTAATCTAAGCATGTTGGATGAAAGCTAAACTATCATCCCATGGTGTAGATTTATTATTGTGAATTTGTAAAAAGTGATCCAATGTGCAATTGACCACTTATATTTATTCGTCAACTTGTAGATAAAAGGTTATGGACCACTCCAATTACATGTTCAACATGGTCCAAAAATTTTACCAAAAATTACTGAGAAATCTTGGGTCATAAGATAATAGAGGTTAGAAGCTTGACGTGGAGAAAAATACGGTTGAATAAAATGTGTACATTATTTTATGATGTAAGTATCTTTGCAAGTGACCATGAAGGTCACTTGATAAAACCTATCAAAAAAAAAAATTCAAATTCATTTTTTTGCTTAATGTTCGGTAGTCTATTGAGGAAATCTATGTTGATCAACTCCCAAGGATTTTGTGCTATTGCTAGAGAAGCATAAATCCTTAGTGTCGTGTTTGTAGGATTTTTAATGTATCAAGGTATGTAAAACTTGATGTAGTGCTTAATCTATGTGTCCCTTTAAGGCCACTAAAAGTGTTATGAAATGTAATGAGTGCTTTGGGGTACCAAAGTGGCCTTCTATGTTGGAATAATATGCTTCATAAATCAATGATTGTCCAAGTGTGTCAAAGGGAACACAAAATTGTCATAACTTGTATATTAACACTTTGGAAATGTGAAATTATCCCATTGATGTACCTTATGCAAGGGTATTGAAGAGATGAGTGAAATCTATATTTGTTGAGTATAGTGATCCTTGATCAAAATAAATATGACCCTTACAACTTTAGTATAGTGGTAAGTATGTGAATTGGTGGTTGATTAATGCATTCCATAGTCTTGTTTTCATACCCCTTCTTATCCTTGATGATAATATGAAATTGTTATAGATATGCCATTCATTTCATATGCCTGATTTTTAAAATTTATTTTATGTATAGAATTGAATTTGTTAATGGATAAAATGAATAAATGTCTCTTTATTGACAATATAAATGTCATTAGTTGACAACTTATATTATGGTGTAGAGATTATTCTCATAAGTAAAAATTAATGAAGTACAATATCAATGAATGTTTCAAATAGATATGTGATAGGATGACTATGTTGTAGAAATACAACACTTACAACATATTTAACATGTACATCTTATATCAAATTAATGTGAATCTTTGGGATAACCAACCAAATGCAAAACATAGACATTGTTTGAGTTCGTCAAAGATGCATTGTTGCATAGGATTCCATTTAAATTTTTCCTTGGAATATGTAATTTGGTTAAGTGGCCCAATAGTATATGAAAATGTAAGGGTAAACCTCTACTAGATATTAACAAGTAAAATAAATCCACGTAATTATGTGATATTGCACGGGACACACAAATCTTGAATGACCTTAATTGTGCTTGGGTCAACATGTGTGAATGATACAATGTTTTATAATGTAACTAAAATATTGAATTTATGTAGTGCCAAATGTGTATTTACTAAGTTTAGCTTGCAACTCTTGTGTTGGTGCAATGTATCTAAATACTTGTGTGGCATTTTGTGCATGTTCTTCCTATATCTTATTGAAGATGAGGATGTCATACATGTATACAATGAAAAATTAATTGATGAATACATGTGTAGAGGAAATCATTCATCAAGCACATGAATATCACAAGAGCATTGGTGAGATTGAAAAGCACAACCATCCATTCATAAATCCCTTTTGTGTTTTGAAGACAATTTTCTAGATGTCTTATGATTGGACTAGAACTTGATGATGTCCTAATTTTGGGTTAGTTTTGATGAAAAAGAACACTCCATGAAGTTGATCCCAAAGATCATTGATGCATGGAAGGGGTCCATATTCCTTACCAAGATGTTTTTTAATGCACAATATTCAATACAATATTGTCATGTATCATCATTTTTTGGTGTGAGAATAATGGGAATAACATAAAGGAAAAAAAATGATCTAACCTTTCCTTGAATGATCATCTCTTAAACTTGGTGTCAAAATTTTTTGTTCTCCCAAATTAACATACAATGCAAAGAACCATTTGGAAGAGGATATTGGGGAATTAATTCAATTTTATGTTGTACTAAATAGTGTATAGGAAGATAATCAATGAAGGATTCATTGTATTGTCACAAAATAGTGTCTAACTAATTTTATTGTGACACAGTGGTCATGGGATTACAACTTCTAAGGGTGTGTTTTTCATCTATGCATGTTAATTTGTGTGAACCATAAAAATTACAAACTTATATATGTAATAATTTTACTACATTATTTAGTTGATACCAACATGAATCTAAATTGTGGTGATATTTCTTGAGTCTTGAAGTATCGATTAGCAACAGTGTAATTCTCCAACAATGGGGTTCATGTGTAAGTACCCTCACAATAATAGAAAAAAAGGTGTACCAAGAAACATATCACAAATATTATAGGAATGCGAGATATGTAATTAGATATGCATTGGTGACTTGTAACTACTTGTGTTGTAGTCATCCAAAACAATAAAGAAATGAATTAGCATTAATGTGGAGCTCAAGGCACTACATTGTGTTTTTTGCAACAATCTTATTCTATCTACCATTTTAAATAATAACACTCATAAGATCAAGTCATTGACACAAAAATTCCTATGGAAAAATCATTCTTGTTCCCTTAAAGTGTTAATTGGTATACTTGTATTGAGGCATTGGGCCATTTGGTTAGTCTTTTTCAATAGGATCAAATTTCCACATGCAGCAAGGAGTTATGAGTCACAAAAATTAAAGTCATCAGAGTAGAAGTGGTGATAGTTACACCACTATGAATTTTGAGGTTGCTTCCCTTTATCCTAGTCTATTGTAGATACCTTGGGAGACTAGGAGTTTGGTGATGGTGGTAAAAACAATTGTGTGGCCTTTATTTGAATGTACTATGGTGTACTTTGTAAGAATGAATTTTTTATTGTGTTTGTTTTTCTTCTCATAGAGGATCATTGTTGCTTCATCTTTTCTTATGTTTTAATTTTGGGCACATTGTGGAATGCTCATCTTGGTGTGGATAAGAGGTAAGATAGTGTGTTTGAGGATTAAGAGATGTTCTCACATTTCCACATATAAAAACATAGAAATTCATGGAACTCGTTAGTATAAGACTCGTCTCTACGCTAATGTAGTTGTTGAAACTTCTTATATTCATCCTTATAATGTCTTAGGACATAGTATTCATCGTGTATAGCATTAAAAAAATTATTCCAATTTATGATGGGATCATGTGCTACCTATAACAATATGCACTACTTTCATTCCACCAGTGATGAACTGTGACTAACATCTTTAGTGTTGTAGATGAGATTTTCATAACATCACTAGATTTGTTGATAAAGAATTATGATTCAAGTTGTTGAATCCAATTGTCCATTGTTGTGGCTTAGATTTTAACCTTGAAAACTAGAATTTAAAGTTTGATTTGGACCTTGGAAATATTGCAATGGTGTGTTATAGTAGTTTATCCAGGATGCATCAATGTTGGTCCACATTGAGGCATACAATGGAATTGGTTTGAAATCTCCTAGCATTACATTTTTATGGTTGCATTGAGAAGCTATTACACTTTTGTTAGATCCATAGGCATGCATTCTTCTACCATTATTCTCTACTCTTGATGTTCATAGATTGTTTAGATTTTGAACTAGGGGCATAATCCTTCTATTGATGTTGTATGCATGTTTGAACAAGCATGAAAATAAAAATTATGTGGCATTCATTGCTATTCATTCTATAACAAAAATATATGTTTGAGGTGCTCATAAAAGGATAAAATAGTTATTTTTGAGTGGTCTAAAGGTCTCATTCAATACCAATATTTCACACAAGACCAATAATATGGAAAGACTTGCATGCATGGGGTGATCCTACAAGTTAATTTTTGAGATTGAAAGGTCAAATCCTTATTTATCTAAGCTAAGAATAAATTTGTGTAGGGTTGAAAAGGGAAAGGCATTACAAAAAGAAAATAACATAAATAAAGGTCTATACTAGACAAATGTACCCACGATCAAAAAATCCTTTGCAATTCACAATGCAATAATCAATAGAATGAGAACACATGATGAACATAATATTTAGCTCACAATCATAAAGAAGAATTAGAATTTTTACAATAACTTATATTAATGCTTATGATATAGATTAACCACCACATAAAATATATACAATTAATTCTACAAACATACATAAAAATTCCCATGCATAATAACGAAAAGAGTGAGACTTTGATCATACATTAGGTAAAATCTAACTTATTATGAAGCATGCAAGCCAATATTTATAGCCAACCATAGTGACATTCTACCTAAAAACAATAATTTCAAATTTTAGATTGGCAAAGAAGAGGACAACTCTATGAACTCGATGCCTTGAAGTCCCTTCTTGGTGGTTGGAATTTACTACAAGGGTACACTACTAATGAATTCCATCATTATATTACAACACTGTTTTTCTTATTGTGCACCAGACAGGACAACAGTTAGCTAATCATGAATGTTGAATCAAGGAGATTTTGAATTTGAAATGTGATAGATCCCTGCCAAAACTATTATGAATCTAAAGGATAGCTTGTGAATGTTTTGGAGAAGCTATGTTATGAAATTTAGGCTGCCATGGAGCATGGCTGAGGAGATTTATAGCAGAATGGATACGTGTCCCACAAGCCATTGGATGAAGTTGGTGTTTGGAAAATCGGATGACTTGTGTTATTCTGGAGCAAGACTGTCACTTTTATCTTTAGGAACCACCAAGAGCACACCACATGGAATTATTTATAACATAACTAATCAGCTTAAACAAAATACAAGTCGGATCTACCAGCATGTGTTATATTATTGCACCAATAAATAAGGAGTCGATAGCTAGCATGGACCAATGATAATGCTTTATTTCTAGATCTCCATTCACAATAGAGGAAAGTCCCATGAACCATTAGATCGTATCCCCCTTAGCATATCTAATGGTACACATGCATCAACACATAATTTTTTCCCGGTCGCATAGAATCCAACAAAACTAGAAAATTGAGGGAAAATGGGTGATCTGCAAATGCTACAAAGCATTATTATTCATTCATAACTACGACAAAATGGTTTTGCTTCCTATAGTAAGTAATTCACTGTACTTTTGGAAACTCTCAAGGTTATTTCACTAATAGAGAAACATGAACATAAAAAGATGTATTTATACGGTGTACATTCAAAAAAATAAATATAATAAAAATTTTAAATTATGGAGCAATAAAAGAGTACTTATATTGTAGGTGGTTAAGGGAAGCTAAGACCATGACCCATTCTTCATCTTTGGTTAGATTGACCCTTTGCAAAATCTTCTATTAACACTCCAACTTAATAATATATTCATTAAAGACCTTTTATATCTAACCAACTATTGTCTCTATAAATGTCCCTAATTCAGTCATGACTTCAAGATGATTGTTAGAATTTAAGTTGATTGCTAGCATTTCCTTGTGGTTGATGCTAGTGAGAACCTATCCAATTCAAACTCATCTTGGCTTCTTTTTTTTATAAACTTCCAAAATTCTATTTGAGGGAGTATCTTCTCATTATTGTCAAATGGCAAGGACAATCCTTACAATACCAACAACTAAATATGGGCTTGGATGCCTTAAATGGACTAAGCCACAACCTTCAAGTTGCACCTTGCACTCTTGGTTTAATCTATCATTGTCCAAGATATCATTTACCTTCTATATAGTGGCTATCCCATTTGTGATTCCTATTACAACAAGCTTAGTTGGGTTAGTAGTGTATAGTCAATAGATACATGTGTGTGCATCATCCATTATTAGGGAGAGTTTCCTCTATGGAATAACCCTCTTTTTTCAACATATTATGCATCACCCTAGAAAACTACTTGAATTGAAGTCTCAATATAAAGGATAATAGAGATTCTTCAATCTCATTCTAGGAGGCCTTTCTAAGAGCCTTGATAAGCTCAAGAGATCCCATAAATGGTTTTATCTCTTCTATCTTGGTTGTCCATTTGATTTTACAGGTTGGTGATCTAGTAGTCTTGGGCACTCATCTTTTGCTTCATGGACATGATCTCTATTGCTACAACACCCACATTATATTTTTCTTAATCAAGTTGAGCTTTGATATTTTTCCCAATATTTTTATTATGGCCTTCTAAGTGACCAGTTTACTCTTTGTAGTGGTTAATTCCATCTTGACTTCTTATATTTATGTCTAAGAAACTTCTTTAACTAGTTTGTCTATGTTTCTTTAGCCTCAATAGCATTTTCTACCACTTTAGACACCTATCCCTCTAGCACCCTTAACTTTTATTTATGTGGCTTTGATATTTTTTTGTCATGTCTAGTTCAATGCACTTCTCTTGAACTTCTTCTCTATAGAAACTAGAGATGGTTTAACAACCTTCACTCATTCCTACCATAATTTAGCCTCGTCTTCAATCCTTGCATAATTTATGATGACTTCTCCCATTTAATAGTATTTGGCTTGCATCTAATAATTGGGCTCATCAATGAGGGGATTGAAGTGTGCAAAGTGCATTACATCATGTGTTGGGTCATATTTTATTTTCACTCTTTTTATTATAGTATCAACATATTCTTTCATTTTTTTGCCTCTTTTTCATATGTGAAAAATCAAATTAGGCTCATGTGTTTCTAGTATAACATGGGGTCCCTTATCACAATACATTATGAAGTATTTGGGTTTTCCCTCAAGAAAATATTGGTGCATTTATGGGACAATTTGGTGTATATCAATGGAGGGGGTGAGTGTTTTGGGAATTAAGAGTTACACAACCTTTTTTAGTGAAGGTGGTTGTTGGGGAAGTGACAAGACATGCACTTGCAGAAGGTATCATGGATAGTAGAATTGTGAGGAGTATTAGAATGGTAGATAACATTGCATATATTTTTGCTACAAGGTAACATGTGAATTTATATGTGTATGATCCTACAATGGAGAGAATGGAGGGGGGGGAGGAAATTGTGGGTATGGGGATGAAGGAAGGAAAATTGAATTTCTTTGTAGGGAGGACAAGATGTGAATATGTGGGGATGGGAAAAAGGAAGGTAGGAAATGAGAAGGAGAGGGAGGAGGGATTATAGAGTGAGGATAGGGATGAGGAATACTTGCTTCAGTCAATTATTTTGGTTACACCTACTATGTACCTCCACCAAGTTCCTCTTGTTCTTCATGTTGGTGCTCGAACTTGTAGTTTTCAAATCCCTAAAGCTAAATCTTCTCCTAATAACCAAGGATTTCAAACATAGGATAAATAACTCAAACTCATGATTAGGTTAGACAATAATGGACCAATTTTCTAACATGAGTAAAGCCTTCTTCAACATCTAGTTTTGATAAACGAAGGGGACTTCCCTAAGGTGCAACTTCTAGACATAATTTCAAATGATAAACATGTACCTTGCTACAAACCACGCCTAATGCATAGTATACCCCTATTCAAGTTGGCACTTTCTATATGTATGCTAGTTTACAACATGCAAGGTTATGCAACTTATTAAGTGGATAAACTACCCCATAAAATATATATGTGTTTTTAATATACTCTAATGCTATTATGCACACCTAGATGCAGAAATGAATAAAACTACTTTTAACACAAATTAAAAAATATGCTTGGATTGATTGGTGTAGGTGTCTTGGTGTGATGGGAGGTTGAGAATAAGGTAAATGAGTGCTTTTATCTAGTGGGGCAATTAGAGACTAGGTATTTCAAACACAAAGTATGCAATGACTAGAATCCACCTACAATATATTAATCAAGATACTAATAAATACTACACTTCAAATCCTCCACATAAGCTAGGCTTTGTGCATAAAAATTAGAAGATGAATGAAATTGTAGAAGATTAAAATAGTCTAACTTAGTAATCCATGAATAAATTTACACATTTATTATCCTTAAAAATACCTTACAAAATATTTGCAATTAATTAATAATTTGCTAGCTAGCTAACTAATCAATAACACATCCAAAAATGCACACAATACATATGGAGACACTAAAAGATCTATAATCTACACATTAGATTTATTTTTCATGGATCATTTCATTATAAATTTTAGATGAAACCCAAATCATTATAATTTGTGAGCTCGACCTAAACCTCTCCTCATGTGTTATGGTCATCCCTTGCATCCACCCAACGTCCTCGTGAAGGTTTGCTACCTTTGGTTATGGTTGTGTTAATTGCTAAAGTACAACTAGTGCTAGCATAGGTTCCCTCACCTCCCTAAGCTAACTTTTCCTCTAATTTATCCTCCTCCACCCAAACAACATTTATGTCTGCATGTAACATCCTATAATCTCCAATTAGCTTGTCTCCCTTGGCTTGGAAAATGTGGCACATTTTGTTAATGCACTTATATATATCTCATAGGCCTAACTCACTAGATTGAAGAGAGGATCAAAGAATTCAATGTGTTCATGATATCACACTATCCTTTGTGTTGGTATCATTAGAATGCAATGAGCTAATCTATGGTGGACAAGAAGAAGGTGACCCTATTAGAATTATGAAAAATGTGAGCCACAGGATCAAACACCAAACAAAGACACCTTCCACACAAGAGATCTACAAACAATAATATGCCATATTCCTCAATAAGAAAAAGCTACATAATGAAGCTCAAGAATCTTCAAGGAAAACAAGAGTCCTCAAAGGTTTCCAAAGGTATTCAAAAGGCATGATAATACAATGAGAGTTGAGTGTTGTATAGGAGCAACCCTAAATGGAAAAGGGATTAGACCATGACAAGTTTCAACATCTCATGCAATGAGACAAAATAATCTAATAATAGCTCTCTAGTTAACATAGTAAATCACTCCTAAGTTTAGCTTAAGTGCATGAGATTAAATTAGACTAATAATTAATTAAAGATTGATTAATTATTAGCTAATGCATGATTACTCTAATAGACCCACTCCCTCAAACCACTATCATGTCACATATTAAATGATTGGGATCATTCATGTGGTAAGAGGAAAGAAATATTGATTTACATAGTAAAAATTTATCAAGATATATACGTAGTTCAAACTCCTACCACTCCTTGTCAGCATGAAGTCATCAAAGTGGACCCATATCTAATGGATCATAATCATCTTCGCCTATGTATCTTTTTTCCCAACTACAAGGGCATCCAATACATAAGTGATGGTAACCACTCTACATCCCACCATGCCTAAAAAACTTGTGACACTCATATTGTGACTATTAGTGAGCTCCACTACCACATCTCACTTATCATTGTTTGGGGACCTTGGTCATTGACGGGGGCTCAATCTCTTTCCCCTCACCTAAATGATGACTCTAGTGTCATCTATATAAAATGGGTTTTGGTGGCAGCATTCATTGAAGTCCAAACTATTTCAACATGCTTGTATTAGAAACTCTCCATCATTGTTGTTTGTCAATAAGAAAACCACTTTGATCTTCTAATCGACCAGGCTAAAATTTACCATTCACATTTGTTGATAATTCCTTGTAGGGTCTCCATATGATGGGGGTGGGGTCACACAATAAAAAATTAGGGTCGTGCTAAGAGAGTCCTCCTCCCTCTATCTCTTGATATGGTTGGTGTCCCATCTAAAGTTCAGTTCTCTCCAAGAATTTGTTGTCATGAGCAACCCAAGATAATGTGGGATATGGATGTTTGTATATTCCCAAGTATATAATAATGATGCATCTATCATGCTTATGTCACCATAATCCACAAATATATGCAAAGCATCATACAAATGAACCAATAAACATTGGCCCAAATGCAAACAAGTTTTGATGCTCCTTAATCTCACAACAAATTTGTATTAATCCATATGATATTGTCAACCCCATGCCATTAAACAAGATAAGAATCCAATAATTAATAACAACCACATTCTTCCACAATATGCATCACCAAGAATGATCTCCATACAAGAATCCATCCCTCTCATGCCTCAACAAGTACACCATTAACACAACTCACTATCCTACTACTATAGATTCATTTGTTACATGTATAAGCACACCTACCCTTAAGTAGAAAGTGCATAATCATCCATTTACTCTAATGTAACAAAGATCTCTCCTATGGGAAAATAAGAAGCGTTTGTGTTTGATTCGTACCATTCAACCAATGTTGTGAGCATGTAGTTGCGTAAAAATTCAATAATGTATCACCATTTTATAAAGGAAACAAGAAACACTAACCCAATTATTTAATTTCAAGCATTTTAAATTTATATATATGTTTTAAATTTTGATGATGTAATCTAATAAATGTAGAACTTTTAGTGTAGTTTACATTTATATTTTTCATAAACTTAAAAATATCTAGATGAAAAATTAAAAATTAAAAAAATGTAAAACTAATGTTACTATTTACTTGGTGAAAATCTTTTGAAATTGATTGGTAGACAAGATGGTATAGATTTTATAAAATATTTATTTTTCTTTTGTGATCTTTTTCCATATTGTGAACTTTAAATTTTAATGCATACATTGAAAATTCATTAATTTTTAAAGTCAAGTGTGCTGAAAGCATAATTTTTTAATGACTATTGTCTAAAATAAATAAAATCAGCACACAAAAGTTGTCTATTATTTTTTTAAAATTAGTATTTTTTCTTGAAAAACAATAAACCTTATATTTTGATGTACTGACCTATTTGTAATGAAAATAAAAAAGAAAATATAAACACTAAATAATATATTTAAAATTCTATACTTTTGAAATTTGAACTTTTAGATTTATAAAAAAACATATTTTTAAATTTTTCAAAAAAATATTATTTACACAACTAAAAATTACGAAAAATATTTTTTTTAAATAATTTCAAAAAACTTATAATTTGAAAACAAAGTAATGCCATATACACATTTAATGGATACTTTTGACTTAAAAAAAGTTTTGATCAAATCTATTTTGACCAAAAAAATCAAAATATGAATAATTTTTTTTATAGAAATAACTTTTCATATCTACTTTTGAAAAGTGGCATAACTTTAAGCATTCATTGGAGATCATAATACAATGGTGGAAAATGGGTGAAATATCTCATATCAGTCTCATAAACTTTTGATAAGGGTGATGGTAAGAATGAAAATGACTTTTCATTACTTATCTCACTATTTACATTTGAGACCCCTTTTCCCCACATCATTCAACCTATTGATGATGGCACATTTTTTATAGTGATGGGTGGCATAATCATAATTTTTTAAAGATACTTTCACTTTCATGTATTTATTGTTATCATTATTTTACAATGATAGTATTTATGTCACATCTATTATCACAACACTTATCAATTGATTCATGATGGCTATTTATCATTTAAGGAATGTTTATTTATTATGTATGTGTCAATTTTCACATGCTTCGTTTTTATACAAGTTATTTGCTAACTACAACATTTATTATAGGATATGTTTGTTGTTTCGAAGGCATGTTCTCATCCTTTTAGTTTGATATGCTTACAAATTTATCTATTCTTCACTTACATAAGAGAGTTTTTGGATTCAGTTGTGTATTTTTGTATCAACATTTCCAATTACACTCAATGATCGATCATCAAGAAGAGGAGATATTGATTTGGATTTTGACTTGATACTTAAAAGGAGGTAAGGATGGAGAGGTGACAAGACTATAAAACAAAGGATAATAAAATAGGAAGAAGGAAAAATAAGAATAAATTTTGAATAAAAAATTATTTATATATTTGAATATAACATGTCTTTATTAAATAAACAGATAAAAATTTGAAAAGGATATGAAATAATAATCTATATAACAATATAGAAATGTGAATGAGAACAAGATATTATGTAAGTAATAAGGTATATGCGAATATATTCAAGAAGAAGATATTGATATGAAACAATGAAATTAATATTGCATAAACTACAAAGATGCATAAGGACAAACCATATTGAAAATTATTATATATGTCAATAAAGTATGTTGATAAAGATATATGGATGTATAAGAATATATATGAGACTTAAATATTTAAGATAGGAAAATTTTGTATTATTTATATATATATATATATAAAATGATGAAGAATGCATATGGACAATATTATTAGGATGTTCTATATAGCATTAAATAAACATATATATTAATTAAATAAATAATATAAACACTAATGAGAAGAGGACAACTTATGAGAAGCTAAAAATATCAAAGCCAAAACTAGGAAGAGAATAAACTCGATCTTAAAATGGCATGTATAGAAATAAAAAGGGTTTGGAAAGGAGGGAAGGGCGTAGCAAGAAAAAGCACATAGAGGAAAGAGGGTAGGAATGCAAGGAAGGAGAGATAAAAAGGGATGAGGGTGCAAATGGAAGGAGATCAATAAAGGTTGTTAGGCTAGGCTTAAAAGTCATCTTTCATCACAATTGAGATTGGTATGGTGACCTCTAGAAAAGATGGCTTGTTGGAGCTTTCTCTTGAAAAAAAAAATCTTCTTTAAAAAGAACTTGGTTGTCCTCAAGGTAAATGTGGTGCTTAGTAGAGTGGGAGTGCTCCACTGAGGCAATTTTTGAAATTTGATCATGCCTAATGTCAATACTATGTTATTTGATCCTAGTGATGATGGAGCATCCAATTTCTCTAATATATGGAGTCTTGCAAGAGCAAACAATCTTATAGATCCCTGAGTTGAGAAAAATTTCTCTAGGATCTTTAACAAGGGGGATGAATTTCCTAACCATGAGGAAGGATTTAAAGGTACATATAAGACCTTTCCTAGAAAGGATTTTGGTGAGCTTACTAGAGAGGCCTTTTATGTAGGGAAGGGTGGCAATATAAGTAGTGGTCAATACATCAAACTTAAGTATGGAGTTGTTTTTTTTTTCTTTTGCAATTTTAAAGCTCTAGAGATGCATTTATTGCAATACCAATTAAGTTTAAAAACTTGGGCTAGGTGGGATAGTTCTTGGTCAATGTGTTCCTTGTCATAGATGCAATATGTGTTAGTGGTTAACATCTTTAGGACAATGAAATTTTGGCCAAGATCGTGGTGGGAGGATGCACGGAGGTAGAGGTTAGTGTCGGTGGATTATCTATAGACTCGATGGGTGAGGGAACTATCTTTTTTTCTTAATAATATGGACATCCAAGAAAAGTAGTTTGTTATTTTTGATATTGTTAAAAATGGGTTTTGAAAGAGCTCAAACCCTTGTACAACGAGGCAACCCACAAACAAATGACAAAACTACCCAATAAAACAAGATAGAGAGAAACACCATTTGCAATAAAATTTCCAAACATAATGAAAACTAAAAGTTAAGAAACACCAAGGATCACAAGGATTCAACTTAGGAAATGCTAGACTCTACCCTATTCACTATCACACCCTTCAATCTAGCATAACAATGGGAGACAAAATGGCGAAGACAGGCGTTCAAATGGAGTTCCTGTTGTGGTTGTCGCTGGTGATGGCTCCCCCTCCGCAGTGGCTCTTGCTGGTCATGGGGGTTTATCCCTTGCGGGAGGTGTTGTTTACAAGGGTTCTGACGGTTTCGTTGTCCAGGAAGGCAATAAATCGAATGTTGCAGAGAAATGTTTAATACGCAATGGCTCTGCTACGAGGGCATCGCAAATGGCTTCAAGATCTCGGTCTTGGAATCTGCCGAATAGAGGGTTTATACCTGTTGCTAATACCATACATGTTGATTTTAAATCTGAGGCAATAGAGGAAATAGATGAGATTTTTTTTGAGCTCTCCGTTCGCACAATGATCTGTCGGTTCAAGGGCTTTTGGCCTAGCCTCCCTCAATTGCACTCCTGGATTTCTAATGAATGGGAGCTGCTAATTTCTGGTAAAGTTCACATTTTCCCTATGGATAAGGGGTTCTTTGTTGCAAAGTTTGACAATCCTCAGGATAGAAACAAATTTTTATGTGACAATTTTTTTAGTTAGGAGGATAAATTTATGCTAATGATTAAGCCCTGGCATTCTGATTTCAATCCGGCCTCTGAAACCTTCAATAAGATCCCAATTTGGGTTTAGCTGTCAAATCTTCCCCTCCATTTATGGAATGACCCTCTCTTGGAAGAAGTGGGTGATGCCCTTGGCAATTTTTTGTTGATGGATGATGAATCCTCCGACATTTTTCATTCCACCTTTGCTTGAATATTGGTTGAAATGGATATTTCAAAAGGATTGCCTGTTGAGATTTTGCTTAAATCTCCTAAGGGTTCTTGGGTCCAATCTCTGGATTACAAAGGGGTTCCCTTCCACTGCAGAAGATGTTTTAAAACAAGTCATGTTGCTACCCAATGTGGTTTTAAGAAAAAAACAATGATTGCTACATGGTGGAGAGGTGCCTCTCTACAACATTATACGGTAGAGAAGAAAACTAAACAACACAAGAGTTTTTCCGATGTGTTTACGTCAGAACCACAGGGTCTTGGGGCATCCCCCTCGGACGTTTGTAATGGTGGGGCTGCTGAAGTTGAACAAATTCATCTTGTTGATACCCCTAAGGAGTGAGAGATTGGGTCTCAGGCTGCTTTTTCAGGTGATAGTGCTTTGGCTATCATTTTTGGTAGCTTTTTTGATATGTTTGTGCCTCCACAGAAGAATAATGTTGAAATCACCGAGACTGGAGCTACAGGCATTTATCTTCAGGAAAAAAGTGTGTTGGCTTGGCAGGATAAGGAAGCACAAGTGGAAGAAGGTTGGATTACTGTTATGGGCAAGAAAGAAAAATTCTCTAGGCCTTCTTTCGACATGACTCTTCACTCCCACAAGAGAGGTTCTAATTGTAAATCTTGATGGGCCTTCAGTAGGCTATCCTTTTTGTATCTTTGTTTTTTGGGTTTGTAAAGGGTTTCGGGTCCCTTCAAAACCTATTTTTTTCCTTTTATCAAAAACAATGGGAGACAAAATTGGGAAGACCTTTCTTCCACCTTTCCACAATAGTCCAAAAAATATCATCATTGAAGTCAACATAAATAGGAAAAGTGAAGGATTCACCCACATAGGCCCCAACAATGTGTGCAATAAGAACAAAGGAAAGTCAAGTTGGAGTAGGTCAAATGACCACCTCTTGAGTAGGTTGAAACAAATCCGAAGCTAATGGAATTGTCAAGCTAAGTAACCAAAGCCAAAAGATGGTTAGGACTCATCAATATGAGTCAATAGAGAAGCAAGAGCTTGACTCACCAATCACACCAATTGCAAGAGAAGCAACATCCTGAGATGACTCATCATCTTGAGAGGAACCATCAACCTAAGAGTTGGAGGTATAAATGGTCAATTGATCTTTGTTGGCATTCTTCCACCACATCGCAACACCTTTACATTAGGAAAGTAGACAATCAACAACCAAGTGGTTGATGGTAGAGAAACATTTTCATTTGAAGGAGAGACCCTCATAATCAAGTAGTTGCATCCAAGGCCCATCCCTCACCATCAAAACAATGTCCCCATGAAGAGTCTTGGAGATGTCAATATCCACCAAGATTTGATCAAATATAGAGTGACCCATGTAGGAAGTGGCAAAGTCAACCTTTAAGAAATGGCCAATAGAGTTTTCAATGGCCTCATAGCAAGATCTTACCAAAACTAGAGAGAAAGATACAGATGGTGAACCCACATAGGTCTAACATTAATGGGTTTTGAAAGGGAATCAAAGGAAGTAGTCTAAGGTGTGACTAAGAGAGTGCTCTCCCCACATCCACAACCCATCATCAAGCACCAAATTCATGTCCTTCAAAGAGTCAAAAGACACAATGAGGAATCCTCTAGCACAAGGGAAGAGCTTGATCTTTCCCTTTACGATAGACTTCCAAGAATCTAATACCCATTTGCATAAATCATGCAAGGTGGGCCAAAGATTGTTAAATCTACAAACCAAGCCTCTACATAGAGTAAAAAAAAAAAATCTTCATTTTCCAACACATCTTGCCCACAAACCACCACTAGGGAAATTGTGCACAAGGGATGAGTTGTAGTTTATCCCTCTAAGGGTGAACATTCTTGAAACCAGCAATGGACCTAAAGGTTGGCCAACCTGTCCCCACAAAAACAACTTTAGCACTAGAAGGATGGCTAAGAGAACCATTCCCCATAACAAGCAAGAACCTAGAAAATTTTCCAATTCCAACTCCACAATAACTATATGATAAATGGATATAGATAAATATGTGTGCATATAATAACAATATAACATAAAGAGACGCATATGAGCAATATTATTAGGATATTATATATAGAATTACCTAAACATATATGTTAATGAATTATATAGATATAAATGCTAATGAAAAGAGGACAATATATGATAAGTCAAATAAAACAAAACAAAAACTAGGAAGAGAATAAGCTAGATCTCCAAAGGGCATGTATACTAATAAAATGGGAGTGGAAAGGAGGGGAGGGGAAAGCAAGAAAGAGAGTATGGAGGAGAGAAGGTAGGAAGGCAGGAAAGAAGGGAGAACAAAAGGGATGATAGTGCAGATGGAGAGAGTTTAGTAAGGTTGTCAAACTAAGCTTAAATGCCATCCTTCATCATGATTGAAATTGTTTTGGTAACTTTTAATAAAGATGGTTTGTTCGAGCTTTCTCTTGAAAAAATAATCTTCCTTAACAAGAACTTGGGTGTCCTCAAGGAAAATGTGGTACTTAATAGAGGAGTGTTCCACTAAGGCAACTTTTGAAATTTGATCATGTTGAATGTCAACACTATGTTCTTTGATCGCATCCAGTTTCTCCAATATATGAATTCTTGCAAGAGAAAATAATCTTATAGACCCCCAGGGTGAAAATTTTCTCTAAGATCTTTGATCTAGGGGGGGATGAGTTTTTAGTATAGAAAAGGGTTTAAAGGTACATATGAGGCCTTTCCTACAAAGGATTTTGGAGATCTTATTAAAGGGGCTTCTATGTAGGGGAGGTTGGCAACATAAGTAGTGCTCAAGACATCAAACTTAGGCATGGAGTTATTACAATTTTTGGCAATGTTAAAGGCTCTAGATGAATCTATTGCAATAGCCATTAAGTTTAAAAATTTAGGGTAGGCAAGAGATTTCTTGGTCAATGTGTTCCTTATCATAGATGCATTAATTGTGAGTGGCTAGCATCTTTAGGACAATAGATTTTTGGCCAAGATGACAGTGGGAGGATGCATGGAGGTAGAGGTTGGTGTGGGTGGAATGTATAGAATTGGTGTGTAAGGGAACCATCCTTTTTCTTGCTAATAAGGACATCTAAGAAAAGAAGTTAGTTGCTAGACTCAAGCTCTTTGTTGAATTGAATACACTCAACTAAATTGATTAAGTGCAAGTGGAAGAGGTAATTGCACAAGGCATGAGGCCAATATATGTTGGTATCATCAACATAATGTTTCCACCATTTAGGCTTGAGGGGGGAGGATTTCAACGCTAACTCCTCAAAATACTCCATATATAGGTTGGATAGAGTGGGGGACAAAGGAATGTTTGATAAGTGTCAAGACTGCAATCTAAATCACATCTCTCCTCTTCCTAGTGATGGGTCACCTCGATAATCCAAAACATTAATGCAAAAATACCCACAATTGAATCCAAAAGCACTCTTACACTATCATGGACTATAAATAACTCATGCCCACTAACACTTGATATACTTATAGCATCATTATTTAGCCTCTAGCACTATCTTTACTTCATTATTTTCCCATAGTGGAGGCAACACTTTGCCATGATGATCATTACCCATTTTTATCCTACATGCTTGCTCTATGTAGGCATATCATTATATATTTACTATGCTTGTGTTATTATTATTTGGTTATCCTAGTTTTTGCTACAATGATTGATATGTTTACATGCTTTTTTTTCAATAATTATTATTTGACTGTCACATAATGTCTATAATGACAATCGCATCACATGCTTCAACATGCTTTATGATGTTATATTTGGGGATTGATTCACTTATAGACGATATATTTATATGATACTTATTTAGCCTCTAGGCATATTTGTACTTCATGATTTGCTTATGGCGGGGGCAACATTTTGTTGAGATTATCATTACCCATTTTTAATAATACACACTTTCTACATTTTGATACGTGTTTACTATGCTTACGTGATCATTATTTAGTTTTCCTACATTTTCTACAATAATTGATGTGCTCACATGCTCATTTTTTATATCTACTATTTGACTATTACATTATGTTTATTATGACAATGTAATTAAATGCTTGTCCACACTTTTCAATGCTCTACATTCTCACGTACTTAATGATTCACTTTACTACTTTTCCATGCATCATTTTTCTCTCCAATTCCTTGCATTTTATGATGGTAATTAAATGCTTGTCCACACTTTTCAATGCTCTACATTCTCACGTACTTAATGATTCACTTTACTACTTTTCCATGCATCATTTTTCTCTCCAATTCCTTGCATTTGATGGATGCAACCAATTGGAGGGGAGCATATATCATCACTAACACTCTCATTGTTGATATTTCATGTAGTGCCTTGTGTTAAATAGAAACTCACCACCATACCTAAACGAATCTTCATCACACTACACATGTGCAATCAAACATTCTTTTACGTTTTCCATAGTGAGTGGAATTGTGTGGTCATATCAAATTTACATATCACAATTTCTCTCTAAATCAAGTGGAGACACATGGTTGTATCGAACATGTCATATTGCATTGCTGCAACAAGCAAACTATTTTTCATATCACAATGTATCTAGGAAAAGTGTCTAACCTTCCTTTCTCTATGTGTGTGTGCTTATGTTTCATATAGAGTTAAAAGTACTATTATTTGTAGCTATTTCACTTGTAGGACAAATGCTACTTGTTGCATGTTTTTTTCTCTATTTTGCAACCTCCTATGAAGTTCATGCCAAGGCAACAAACACAAGAAGAATCCAATAATGGTCAATTACTTTACATAGACCAAATATCCCTTTGACTTGTATAAACATTTACTTTTCATGTTGGCTAGATATGTTAATATACTTTCAAACACATGCTCATTTGAGGTTCACATGCAACTCTAAATGGGAGCAAAATATAATGATGAAATTTGCATATCCATGCAAATTGCTATTTAGTTTTAGGCCCATTTTAATGGAACATCTTAATAGAATTACATATCAACAAATGGCACACTCTTGTACTAAGCTTGGCTCACACTTTGAACCTCATTTGTCCTTGTTTCCTCTCATTTACACATCCCTACATATTCATAATGTATTGCACCCATATTCACACCCATTTCTATGCTTTCACTCCACACCCCAAAATTAGCACTTTTTCTAAGAGTTTAATTTAATGCCACTCCTAATTAAAGTTGTGAGATTTAACCTCAATTTTAACAAATTAAATTTTGATTCTCAAGCTCACTCTTTCTTACTAGCCATTGTGAGCCAACTTGACACATGTTTTTGCAAATTGTTGTTATGTCTTGGTATTTAAGGACATTCAATGTGCCATTAAATACATAATCTAGACATAAGAGAACTAAAAGGAATGTGTGGAGCACACTTCAATTTCAAAATGGAAAAAAAGAATCAAAATTTATATCAAAATTATATAGGCCATTAATGTATGTTGTCTTTGATCATTCACTTAGAACTGTAAAGTCAATCCATGCAAGGGAATGACTTAGGGAAACTTGACCCAAGCAATTTGGCAATCTCCCCTACGGTGTTTGTAAACACCTTTGTGACAAATTCAAACACAAGGAAAGGAAAGGAAAAGTGATGTATGCAATAACTTTTTGTCAAACTATTCTCACAAGTCATCATTTATTCTTATGCATCAAATCATTCTTCCAATGCTCAAGTTCGATCCCAAGGGGCTCAAATTAGACCTACAAATATTTATAAAACTACTCAAACCTTGCAAAGTTCATCAAACTATGATCATTGATTTATTGTATCTTGACAACTAAATTTTGTATGTCAACATTAATTATTTGTCTTTATTCCCAAAATTAAATATTTCATGTGTTACATTTATTTTTATAAATAACAATTTAATTTATCAATCAAACTCCTAATTAAATATTAATTAATTATGTACTCATTGTTTAAGATTATTTAATTAAAACACAGTTATGTAAAACGGTTTTTGTTCCCTTACACAAATCTTGTTTTGAATTTCATTATATGAGAAAACTATTTATATATTTATTTCATTTTCTAATTGCTTTAATCCATAAATTGGCTATAATAGAAGTGGTGTCGAATAAAAAAAATTCTTTAATTTTTCACATCTTATGAATTCAAAGTTCTTCGGTTGAAATTTGCTATTATGTAGTTTGCTACTAATTTATTTTTGGTAAAGGGATGAGTGCATTGGCATAGCTCCAATCTTTTTCCTTTTCTATCACAACAAATTTGATGATCAATGTGTATTGTATTTCAAAATTTGAGAATAACCAAATCTTTTGAATGAATGAAGGAATTTTAATGACATCCATGAGACCAAGTGGTCTAAGGGACCCAGAAGACCAACACTAACAAGTTTTCAAGCTCTTCTCAATGTCAGCTCTTCTATTATGATTCTTGATCAAAAAGTTTGTTGTCTTGAAAAGCCTTGCCTCCTCAAATAGCTCATTCAAACTACCCACTTTCAACTTGTCTTCGAATTGGATATGGATATCCTCATATGCTACACAATCTAGGATGAAGTACCTCTCAATTTCAACCACCCCTTTGTTGCAAAAAAATGCAAGTTCTTTCTTCTCATTCTCCCTTGTCGACCTTCCATTTGGTCGTCTCACATCTAAGATGATGAGAGCCAATCCTCAAGTATGCCACTAATATTTTAGCTTTTCCATTAATTGCATCCTTCAAGTAGGCTTTTTAATCATGTTCCCATTTGGAGTTGAAGTATTTGACATAGAGCGCTTTTTTGTGACCAATCTGATTTGTCCACATGGCAGTCCTAAACTTTTCTAACATTAACTTTTTTATCTCTTCAATAGTGTTAGGACATTCGTGCAATTGAATGTCCCACTTTCTTAACCACTTGTTCTACTTCATCAAAGTCTTTTTCCTATGTTTTAACTCTTCCTCAATGACCAACTTGGGTCAATGATGCTTATCCATGTTACCAACCTTATTTAAATAACTTAGCAAACAAATTAATGTTGACGCTTCCATTGGAAACATACCCACTTCAACCAAAAGAATCTCATAGGGGATTGTTGATTTGACCTTGAGACTACTAGTAATTAAATGTTTTTGGATTTTTTCCACTTGTTGTCACTTGTGGATCGACATGCTACTCCCCCAAACCTCACATCCATAGAGGACAACCAGCACAACCAACAACCCAAAAAGGACTTTCTTGGTTTTCTAATCCCATAACTCCACTTTTCTACACCTATTTTGGAGTAGGAAAGAGGCTCTCCACCCTTCCTGAATCCTTTTTGTTCTACAAGTCACCCAGCTAAGCTTATTGTGAAAATCAATCCCTAAGATTGTACTTGTATTTTTCAACTATTTCCAACAAACTTCCCTCGAAGATAAAGTTAAATTGTTGTTTCTTCCTTTTCAAATAAAAAATGACTTTGGTCTTGCTTGTATTCACCTGCATCCCGACCTCTTGGCAAAAAAGTTTAAGAGCCTTCAAATGCTCTCTCAAACCATGGGCAATTCTTGCAATAAGAATAAGATCATCCACATATAAAAGTAACTTTGCCACATATCCTGCCAACTGGATCCCTTCCCTAATAGACTTGTTTAACCATTCTTCAAGCTTATCAATATATAAACCAAACAAAGTGGGGGAAAGAGGATAGCCCTGCTTGACCCCAATGTCACTACCAAAGCACTTAGACATACTCTCTTTAGTTTTGAATTTAGCTCTAACCTGCTCATACATCTTATGGACAACCGCTCTATACACCTTAAGAATCCCAAGCTCCTCCATTCTTCTCCAAAGTTTATCCCTAGGGACAGTGTCAACAACTTTTTTCAAATCTACAAAGCAACAAAAGGCTTCTCCATCGTAGGTTTCCCAAACCTTTTCAATGAAGTGTCTACGAGTGATGAAATGATCAATGGTAGAATGATTTGGTCTAAAGCCAGCTTGCCCCTTTTCTCTTTTCCCTCTTTTTTGTCCACTTACTGATTTTGTGCTCTATCATGCACCCAAAAAGCTTTCCACAAAGAGGATTGACCATAATTGTACAATAATTAGAAGGGTTATTGATATCATTGCTTTTGTAAAGTGGGATAACGACACTAGTGGTCCACTCCCTTGGAAAATTGTCTTGACTGACGATGTTAAAGATACTTTGATGTGCATAGAAAGTAAATCAGCTCCCCTGTTTAAAAATTTTGCCTCTAGCCCATCACTGTCTTGAGCTTTACCACTTGCCAAATTCTTTATGCCTTGTTTGATATCTTCCATTGAAAAGAGTTTCGTCGATGTGTCAATTATCGGAGGATAACTTTTCCCACTAACCCACTCATATAAGAGATTTGCATAATCTAACCAATGGGTCTTTGTGATATTGTTTTCTATTTGTTTTCTTTTTTCTTGAAAGTCCCTCCAAAATTCTTTGGGGTTGTGTTTCCCCAAAGAAATTAACTCTTTTCTTCTTGAAATTGCATAACTTTCTTAGATTTTAATAATTGTTTATAATTTTTACTACTTTCTTTGTTTGGCTTATTCTCTTTAAATGTTCTTTTAGTAGCCTTGCATTATTCATCATACCAAGGGTTAACAGGGAAAGTATTTGAAACCTTCTTCATAGGACAAGACCTCTTACACACCTTTAAAGCCATGTGGATTATAGGGATCAACATATTGCTGCATATAAATCCACCTTCTTCATTGTTTTCTTTGTCCTCATTGTAGTTTTTTTCCAGCTGAAGGCGTTGGTTGAGAAGAGCAACAAAGAGTTTTTTATTATCTTGATTCATAAGAATTTTACCTTGGGCATGACCTCTTTGTGCATGTGTTGGATTTTCTCTTCATTAAAGTTGTTTGTGTTGATGCCAAGTTTAACAAAGAGAGGCATATGATCAAATTTCAGCTCAAAAGAACAACCCCCAATATTGAACTCCAACCTATAAATAGAATTATGAGAGCAAATTACATAATCCACCACACTCTGTCCGTTGTGTGTTTTACAAGTGACACCACCAGATCTTGGCCATATTCTCATGCCATTACAAATAACCATCCCATACAAGCTACATAAACCTAGCAATTCCAGTCCAAAGTATGGCACATTCCCCTTCCCATCCTACGAATTTCTTTCCCACAGTTGGTCCCCATTTTCCTCCAACCATAGAGGATTGCTATCTTCATCATCTTTCCTATTTAACTGAATAGACTAATTGTTTTCTCTTTCGAGGTTCGATTCTATAACCTCTTTTAGCTTGATACCTTCCTACTGCCCCTTTGCTTCAATATATTCAATCCTCTTTTTCATGTTCATGAGCTCATTTACATAAAGCTCTGATGACCACAACAATGGAGTGGTCGTGGGGTTGTATGGGTCTTTAATGCCATGAGACCCCTCCTCTCTTACCCAATTATTTGTAGTGAGATTTTTGGTATTACTTTGTTTTAACTCTAAAACTCCATGGTGTGAAGAAGCATCCACCTCCTTGCCCTTGTTTGTGCCTTGAACTGTTTGGACAGCTACTAGATGATGCCTTTTTAAATTGATATTTGCATCATTACTGACTATTTTTGGTAAAATCATAGTGAGTTTCTTTTTTTGCAACTGCCTCAACTTACAAATTTGCCTACATCATAGAATTCCCTTATATTGCTTTGCATTCACAAATATCAAAATTTTCATCTACTTTCACTGCATTACCTTGATGGCCCTCTCGAAACCAAGACTTCCAAGGCCCCAATATATTCCCTACACAGTCAATATGGTATGAATCTGCGGGCCTCCCCGTTAACTGAAAATTATGATTCAAGGGGGTGTTTAAACCTTCCTGGTATAACCACCTTAACACAAACCCAGAGATCTGCAAATGAGAATTGTTTGTTACCTCAAAACCTTTTGAACCCAGCTGCACTAACTCTAGGGTTTCTAATTGTTTGTTTCCCAGAGAAAAATGTGTTTTTTTGTAGTGGGCCCCTGGAATTCAATGTCAATATTTCCTTAGCAGTTTACTAATAATTTAGATGTTTTGAAAACCCAATTCCTAAAAAACCGTAGTTTTAAAGGCACTGCTATGCTGATTTTGGAACGAGACAGATGTGTAACAAAACAAAATTATGCAAAAAAGCCAAAAGGAGAAAAGAGGTGGGCCTAACCTGTTCCTTGTAGCCAACTAAAAACCAAGGAACATAAAGCTGACTCTAGACCCACTAAACAAACCAAACCGACATACCTCTCGCTTGCCCCACCGAAATGGGTTCCCCAAGAAAATGACCCATAGAAACTTAATACAATAATGCCTATTCGCTTATCCCGTGCAGCAATCTCAGCCAAATGGTTGACCTGCAAACTGTCCGCAAACCACACGATATTTCGCTATTCCACACTATTCTCTAGAACTTGCTTGCAGACGCATAGACAAGAGGATCTTGCGGACAAAAGACCATCAAGAATTAAAAGATTTTTTTTTTGTTTAATGGATTCAATCAGGTTACATAGATATCGGCATCCTTATGTACCAAAACATCAAATACTTTCTTTTCCATTTTGGTCCTGCCATGCATATCCTTCTAAATGAGTACACATTTCATCTGATGAGGGATTTAAATGCCCCACATTCACTTCCAGCAATACCGTTGCCAAGAAGACATAAAATATAACTTCTCCTTTTTGAAAAACCTACTTAAAAAGGAAGAGTTCAATAAAGAAATAGCAGCAGTTCAGAAAGACACAAGGTAGGAAGAAATGAACAAGGCATTGCAATAAAAGGATACATGAACGATGGAGCTCTAAAGGATGTTAAGCTTGGGAGAAACATTTTTGAGAGAGACGTCATGAATAAGATGCTTTATGCAGAGAGATTAAAAAACATTAAGTTCTTTCATCTATAAAAAATAGTTAGAAGAAACAATAACAAAATAAGTAGGCTAAAAAATAAAAAACAAGATTTGTGTAAACGACAGAAATGAAGCAAGATGAAGATTTTTAAAATATTCCCCCACTCTATTAGAAGAGAATAAAAAATTGCTAGTACAAGTGGATTCATAAGAGGCAAAAGAACTAGTGGCAGGTCTAAGCATAAGGAAAGCCCTGGGTACAGATGGATATGAAACAAACAAAAAAAATCAACAAATTTCAACATACTGTGGACTCAAAGTAACGGAAGCAGCAAAAGAATCCAAAAGGAAAAGACCAATTTTAAAAGAATGGAATAATACTGTCTTAGCCTTCATTCCCAAAAAAGGATGTGAAATCCTCCAATGCCTTCAAACAAATCTCTTTTTGTAATGAAACTTGTACAGTTTTGACAAAAGTAATGGAAAACAAATTGAAAAATGTATATACAAGATTATTGAAAGAACATGGAGGATTTATAGCAGAATATTAGATATTAGTTGGGTTTCTATTAGCTCATGAAGCTATTCATTTACTCTAAAAAAGTTTGAAAGAAAGAATGATGATAGAACTAGATATAAACAAGCTTATGATGTGTGATAAATACGAGAATTTTTACCAAAATACAAATGAAGTTTCCCTGCATAGGATTCAGTGGCATAATTTAAAAATTGAATCAGTACAACATTTTTAGTTTCTATTACTGAATCAAGAGGTTTAATTCAAAGAGATCCACTCTCTCCCTACCTATTCATTATAGTGGTAGAAGCTCTAAGAAGGTAATTAAAGACACAACAGCAAGCAAGCAAAATAAAAGGTTTACACATAACCCCCTCAGTGGATCTAAGCATATCATTTTCAATTTGTAGATGATACTCTGGTGGCAGAAGCCACAAGAAAAAAACTCATAGAATTATTGAGTTTGAAAGGTGTATCAACAAAATATCCACTTAGGAATGCCCATAATGGAAGGAAAGATGAATTAGTGCTAGCAGTTTGAATATACATAAATGTCTTTATTCCAAGCATCAAAGAAAGTAATTGAAACCATCACAAGATAACAAAAAAAAATTGTCAAATGGAACAGAAGAAAAGAGAAAATTACCCTAACAAATTTGATAATTGCCCTCCTTGCCTACTCAGAATCAGCTAAACTCTTCTGATAGTCTTCTACACCCTTGAGATGGCAACGGCTTCCTTACAAACATAAATTTCCTATTGACAATATTGCTTACTTTCCCACCCTTGATTTAGGAGAATTCAAATTAGAAGAAAGGCAATCATTTATGACTAGGATTATTCTAAGAAAGAGTATTTTAATAGGCCTCTTATTCACCTTGTAACTTAATTTTCGTCCATAATTTGTTTAATGACATAATGGAACTTAAATTGTGAAATAAACATACTTGTATATAAAATTCCAAACTAGTTATTTAATGTGTACAATGTTAACGTTCCTTCAAAATAAAATTCAGTGCCAATTGGCTTGATTTCAACCATAATTCCAGCATAACTTGTGGAAAAATTTCAACAATTTCACATATTCCACTCAAAGTTCTTATGCTTCATTCATGAATTCACAAGTAGCCATCAAAAGTAAAACACCATTGGAGGTGGATACAAGAAAAGTGAATTCTAGACTGCCAAGTGGCAATTGGCAGCTAACCCATCTCTACTACCATTGAGGAAGGAAACCTACTGCATGTAATCAGCAACTTCACCACTTTGTCATTGAACCACAAGCGCATGTTCAATACCTATTTGACATATTTGTTAACACTTGATGATCAATACTTTTTGAGTATGGCTGCTTCCAAAATGATAAATACTAAAGAGAAAAAATTAAGGTGAAAAATGTGTGCTGTTTTGAAGGAACCTATGAATCAAGTCCTTTTATTATTTCTCAAGGACATACTAAATGGATCGGCTATGTGATTGACAGCCAAAATTTTAAATTAAAAAGCAATGCAAGCTACTTCATTCATCTGTAACAGCTCCTGTGAATGACTATAGCTACATTTGTCCTAGAGACCTCAACAGTGCTTCATATGCAATTCAGATCTGCATTATTGTGTAGAAACCTCTTTTGAACCTATAGACCCTTTGAAAGGGATGGGGAACTGTGTGAATGAAAAAAAAGGCATCTATGAGTATGCCCAATATCCTAGGAAAGATATTTGAACAGGAAAGGAGCACACAGACAAGGACATAGGATGGCCACACGGCCCAAAAGGGCATGCACCCGTGGCACATAGGAATCATAGATATGGATGTGACATTGAAACAAGCATGACAATTATCATACTAATTTACAAAGGAATATGGTGGTGAGGAAGGTAGGAGTGTCTTACCATGTCAACATGTTCAATCTGCAGCTTAGTCCGCAGCTTTTAGAGAAATATATACACCATTATCTGCAGGTTAGCCCTTAATTGTTACAGACAACTCTACATGCCATGCTAATTGCACCCAACAATTGGCACAAAGATGCTCTCCATCATAGCCTAAAGCTCCACATTTGAAATATGGCAGCAATTATTTCTCACTAATTCAGAATAGTTGAAACTGTCGAACTCCCCTGAATCATCTACATCTCCCTTTATTTCTCACAAAGATGCTCTCCAACTTCTCTTCTTATCTCACTTCCACTGCCTCCACAACTCAGTAATTTATAATCTCGATTCTTGTCCAACCCCACTTACTGACTTCAGTACAGAAGGAACTTGAAAACCTGAGCAAACATTATTTCCAAAACAGGATCATGCCGTAGAAGTAAAATGGTCTTATGATGTGCTCATCATACAAAACTGTGTTAAAAGGCCAACAGAAAATAGTCCCATGAATAATTATGATGTTAGTGCACTATTCATGCTCAAATTTCCAGAAACTGGTTGTATTTTTGCATCCAATGTTGTAAGATTTGTTTTGGTTAGTGTGCACCCTGAACTTGAAATTGCTTTATTACTGTCATTTGCATAAACAATGCTTGTGTTGTCCATGTATAGACCAAAGAAGGCAATCAGTGGGTCAGCTCGGGCCTCATCTATCATAAGTCTCAAAAACTGAGACCTAACAGGGCTAAAACTTTCTAACTTTTTATATCCAACTGTGGTACCATTCATTACAGTGCACCACACTCCATCTTGTAGAACATCCAGGTGATATTGACTCACTCTCTGTCCCAAGTGGATTGCTTCTTGTATGCGTAATACGTTGAAGGAAACAACCCTTCTCAAATCTATATGTAGATGCCATTTTTCCTGCCCCTCGTCAGGGGCCCAATAAGTAAACATATCATCAACAAGAATCCAGCTTGCTCCAAATTGAAAATCATTTCCACGGACACTACTTGCAGTGATAATAGCGTTTTGGGCTAAATTGATGGAAAATATTGAGTTCAGAATATTTTTAAATTTATGAAGCACTTGGACATCTTCATAAGCAAGAAGACCTGTGCTATTCGGTGGAACATTCAACAGTAGCATGCAGTTCCTCCCAGTTGATTTGTAAAATATTTCCAACAAAGAGTTTGCCGTTTTAGGATTCTGTGAACCATGCCAAAACCAACCCGGTCTTATAGACACATCACATTCTGGAGGCACCCAATCAGAACCATTTGGATCACCTTGGCGAGAATATCTGCCGAACATAAACAAGTTACAAAATTGTCATTTTCCACAATGTACTATATAATTTGAAAATATGATTAAAAGATGTTAAGATGCAATATAACAAATGTTTAACTCTGGAAACATCACTACCAGAACAAGCAGTAGTAAACTGAAGGACGGTAATCATAGCTCATTCAAAGAACAGTTGCACAAGTATATAGAATTTGATTCTTTATTTCAGAGGTAGTGTTAAATACAGTACAAGCATTACAGGGAGGACCTGCCATAAAACTCAGCACCCTTATCTGACAGCAGAAGTTTTATTTTAAGGAATAATGCTTGTCAAATAAGACAAACATTGGTCAACTGGTTACAACCACCTATTTACTTAGAGTACCCAAGCTAGCAATGATAACAACAAAACTAAGTCAGTAGATGTATTAACATAGATACAAGGATCAAGTAAGAGTCAGTAAAGAACACATCTCAAAGGTACATCAGCCCCAGCTGATTCTGAATAGGCAGTCCCAGAAGATCTCAGCTGCTCTACTGCAGCCCTGCGCACTACTTCAGATGGTGCTCTGCAATGATTTCCCATTCTTGGGAGTGTTTACCTATGTGAAGATCTTCTTGAAGCTCACCCATGAAATGATAATTCTCTGAGGCACTTAAGCTCAGCCACCTTGGTCTTCAACTGAACTACTTCTTGCTTGTACCAAGCAACCTTAGTAGCATGAGGCTATGTAAGTTGAGTCTGTTGTGCCAGCTGATCCTGTACCAATTCCTTTGTTCCTCCAACTCACTCGGCAGGTTTTCATTGGTGAGCATGACAATGGCTGCTTCTTTTGAGGAATGGTGTTGCTCAACATGGCATTTTGTAACATCTAAAGTGATTCTCGACCAAATGCAGGGCCTCCAAACTATGGTTACTAAAGAAGCAATCCTCTTAAGTGTGTTCTCAAGGCAACCTCAGAAAAATCCTCACAAATTCTAAACAGCAATCCTCTAATCTTCTTGATGCAGGATGCCTCCTCTAAGATCATGAGAAAATGAGAAAAAAACATATTTTTTAAGGTATTGGCAACATCAAGCATAGCCTGACCAAAAACTGTAATGTCTACCCCCCAATTTGCAGACCAAATTTTTTGCACCCTCACTAGTTGTACAACTCAGTCATTTTGTCAAACAGTTGCAGTTTTCAGAGTTGAAAGAAATTGTTTTGTTTTTTCCGGAATTTTTGAAAATAAATGCTCACAATAACCACCACAAACCTTAATTCCAGCACTCAGATTTAACAACAAAATCTTTGACAGCAATGAGCAATATTTAATAATTTATAACAGATATCATATAACAAAGATTTTGTCTCAGTACATATTAAACATTTTGATGAATATTAAAATAATTTTCTGACCTGTAAATTTCCGGCAGACTTCAATAATGGTACAGCACCCTATTTTGCTAAAATGCAACTGTATGGAAGCCTTTTTCAGAGAATACAGCAGCTTCTAAAGAGTACAGCCACTTCCCAGAATTGATGCAGCAGGGATATCCTTGTACGGCGAGGGCAATATTAAATGTCTGAAGTGTAAGAATAGTGCAGCATGAAACAAACCTGACTCCCTCATTTATTTCCATCCGCGCCTCCTTTGACCTTCATCTGACTCTTATGAAGTTGGCGCTGAAGTTTTAAATGCCAATTTTTTATTCAGACTTCTAACCTCCCGGACAGCATTTAAACTATTTACTGGAGTGTATGGAAATGTATGGCTACCTCAGATAGGGAAGGCACATGACTCCTTGAATTTTATGAGGACTTGTACTTTGACCATCTACCTTTTTTCTAGGGAGCACAGCACCTATGATCATTAATTTTAATTTCCTTCTGCAACCAAGAGTTCGTATTGCTAACTTGCTTCAGGAACATATGTCCAGCATTTCAAACCAATAACTTGTAATTAAACAACCAAATAAACTCTGATTTTCTGCAACTCCAAAACACTCCTAAAAAATTTCTTCATTTGCTCAAACCCCGAGATTTACAAACTTCATCAAATCACCACAATTAATCTCCAACACAATCTTTGAGTGAGACCATCAACAATCACTCAAGAAGGATCTCTCACCCTCAAAGATGATATTCTTCATGAAGGATTTCATCTTCACAAAGTCTGTAAAAAGCAGCAAAAACCTCATTTCCCCAAAAATTCATGCTTATGGAAAAAAGAGCCCAAAAACACTTTTGTTCTTTTTTCCATTACTCCCACACACTTTCTTGAAATTTTGTACATTTACTTTTATTTTTAATTCTTATGTCTCCCATTTGAACACCCACAATTAAAATATTAACTTCACCCTTTCAAATTCACCTTATGTCTCTTTTTTATAGTATTTAAATAAACACTAAGTTAAATATTTAATTTAACTTAAGAACATTAACGTTTAAATTAAAATAATTTCAAATCGACTATGCTTAGAGAGGGGACATTACATATTCCCTGTGCTTTGTTAATATTTGATGCAATGTGCAATGTAGATCTACAAGATTTGAACAAAGGAATTTTACAAAGATTCCTTTTAAGGTTCAAAAGAATCACTTGGCTATAACCATTAATGTATGGTGGAATAGGCAATCTCTTCTTCCACTAAAGTGGTGTAGATTAGGCTCCTAAAGCAATGCATATTATTAGAGTAATCATGCATTAGCTAATAATTAATTAATCTTTAATTAATTATTAGGCTAATTTATCTTCATGCACTTAAGCTAAACTTACAAGTGTTTTTTTCTGTTAACTAAAGTGAGCTATTATTAGTTCATTTTCTCTCATCACATAGGATGACAACACTTGTCATGATGTAATCCTTTTCTCATTCAGGATTTGCTCTTATAAGCACTCTCCTTCATTGTATTATCTCTTGAAGACTCTTGAGGTTCAAGCAAGTTTTTCATTCTATAAGTTTTTCTAGTTGAGGATATAGCAGATTATTGTTTGCAACTCTCTTGTGTGGAAGGTGTTTTTGTTCGTTGTTTGATCTTGCACCTCGTGTTATTCACAATTCTAACATGGTATAGCTCTTCACAGCTATCCATGCAATTTTTCCAAATTTTCTCCAAGTACATTTTATTCAATTTTTTTGTGTTTTCACATTTTGGTGAATTACTTGGCCATTTTAGCTCCTGGAAACTTTTTGTTTATGTGGCATGGCTTGTTTTAGGCTATTCTATATGTAATCACACTGATTATAAAGTGTCATCATAATTTGATAGGTGGGACTCATGATTGTGTGAATTTGGAGGGATTGCTCATTCTCATATACTTAACTTATAAAGAGCCAATTTCATGTACTAGCCTTTGGGGGCCTTATACACATGCATTTTGTAATCATGCATTAAGATGATGTTCCATTTTGTGGGGGGTAGGGGGAAGGGGAGAGGTTCATCATGGATTTTGGTATTAAATTTCATCCTTTTGTTGTCAAGCTAAATTTAGATAACTATTTGTCCTAGAAAGAAGGGATAGTGAATCAGTGCATTATGCAAGAACTATTGGCCTATCTCCTTGGAATCATTCCTGAACCAAGTGAATATAAACAAAAGCGAGCATAGTTTGACAACAATGACATGGTCTATGAACTAATATTTATCACTAATTCTAAGGATATTTTGCATCACCTTGAGTACATTAAGTACTCTTTCATTGCTTGTACCTTCACCTAGCAATTGTATGGAGACCTTGATTCTCCATCTAAAAATGAAACTTTTTTGGAGAACCTCACATATGGATGATATTGCTACCGATCCTCCTCCCGATACCCCATTTACAATTGAGGGCATTCCTCCTGTACTTGTAATTGAGGGCATTCCTCCTCTTGATACCCCACTTACTAATATTTATCACTAATTCTAAGGATATTTTGCATCACCTTCAGTACATTGACTACTCTTTCATTGCCTATACCTTCACCTAGCAATTGTATGGAGACCTTGATTCTCCATCGAAAAATGATACTTTTTTGGAGAACCTCACATATGGATGATATTGCTACCGATCTTCCTCTTGATACCCCATTTACAATTGAGGGCATTCCTCCTATACTTGTTGCTACTCCAAAGTTTAGAGTCACTTCTTTGAGTGCTTCTAGTGATTCTTTGCACCAGGACTATGTCTTCTAGATTCACTTCATTAGGACACATTCCTACCAAGCATATCTTCCTTGTTTGTAGAGTCCCACATTTACAATCTAGATGACACCATTGAGAACATAGTTTTATTTTCGCAAGACATTCCTCTAGCACCTATTGCTTCTTCAAAATTCAAGTCGCTTCTTTGTGGGCATCTAATTCTTCGTAATAGGGTTCATGTCTACAAGATCCACTTCATTCAGAAGTCTACTTAACAAATATTTTACATCTGGTTGTGGACACTCACCTTTTCAATCTTGATGACACCATTGAAAATATGTCTTCTCTTTGATGACAACTCCCATCGAATTGCATCATCTCCCATTTGAAATTCACTTGTTCTCTCCCTGCCACATCATGCTACTCACTTGACACATCCTGATTCACATTGGTCCAAGTCTCACACTTCAATGGTTGCTAATTTTTAATCTTGTATGGCACGGTCACAATTCAGTATCAACATTGAGAAACATGAGCAGCTTCCATGTCCATACATTATTATTCCTTTCTACATTCCACGATTGGGAATTCATCCTAACCATAGAAACAGAAATCTGCAAAAAAACCTGATTAATTGCAATTTTTAAAAAATCTGCAGTCTGGACAATTTTTTCCCTGAATTTTTGAAAAAATCTTTGGCCTTTTCGTCAACAATTTTTTCCCATTTAAAACTGCAAAATCGCCATAAAATGCATTGAAAACCTACAAAAAAACACGAATAAAATCGTGCTGATTTTCACGCAAAAAAAAAACGATGAGACCATAGCTTGTTGCTTAATATTATGCTTTGATAGATTTTTTCCAAGCATCCATAGCTTGTTCGAAAGCACCTGTTTTAGGCTTTTAGCCATAGCAGCAAGGCAGTGAGCTGTTTGATAAAATGCTTTGGTAGACATGTATGAAAAATGTCATAGCATAGACAAGGCAGTGAACTGTTTGAAAAAATGCCTCAAAGAAATGTGGTCTCATGGTGATGGAATGCCATGACAATCCATAGCCATAGGCATCATGGCATTCCATCACCATGAGACCGCATTTCTTCGAGACAAACAGTTCACTACCTGTCTATGCTATTGCTTACTATTATGCTTTGATAGATTTTTTCCAAGCATCCATAGCTTGTTCGAAAGCGCTTGTTTAAGGCTATTAGCCATAGCAGTAAGGCAGTGAACTGTTTGATAAAATGCTTTGGTAGACATGTATGAAAAATGTGGTAGCATAGACAAGGCAGTGAATTGTTTGAAAAAATGCCTCAAAGAAATGCGGTCTCATGGTGATGATTGTCATGGCATTCCATCACCATGAGACCGCATTTCTTTGAGGCATTTTTTCAAACAGTTCACTGCCTTGTCTATGGCTTGTCATGGCCTTCCATTACCATGAAACCACATTTCTTTGAGGCATTTTTTTCAAACATTTCACTGCCTTGTCTATGCTATTGCTTACTATTATGCTTTGACAGATTTTTTCCAAGCCTCCATAGCTAGTTTGAAAGCGCCTGTTTTAGGCTTTTAGCCATAGCAGCAAGGCAGTGAACTGTTTGATAAAATGCTCTGGTAGATATGTATGAAAAATGTCGTACCATAGACAAGGCAGTGAACTGTTTGAAAAGATGCCTCAAAGAAATGTGTTCTCATGGTGATGGAATGCCATGACAATCCATCAACTTTCTTCATGGAATGCTGATAGACCAAATCATGGGTTCAATGCCGTCTTGTGCGAGGGGACATGACAGAAACACAACTTGTTGGATCAATGGGGGAAGGCCAAGTATTTCACAAGTAGTTGGATTTGATGAAAGGCTAGCATTAGGTTAGTATTGGAGAAAATATTACCTAAAAGATAGCATTCAAGACCAAACAAGCTATATAAATAGTTGGCTACATTGTTTCAACTTTCAATGGTGTGATGCATCTAATACCTATGTGAAGCACATGAACAAAATTTAAAAAACCTCACATTGTTTGCTTTGCCAGTGTAGCAAATATAATGATATTTAGTGAAATGTAAAAGAAGCTCTTTATTTTTTTCAAGTTTTGAGCTGCTAGGCTAATGGACACTCAATTTAAAGCTCAGCTATAGGGAAGTTCTCCAAAGAGGATATGTACCATGGTAAAATCCCAATAGTCTTACCTCTACACTCTGACATGAAAGTTTTTTCTATCCAATTGGGATCATTCAACATTTTCATTAGTTCATCCTATTGGTAGAAGCAAAAGAATGAGATGAGAGAAGAGGCTTGTCTATCTCAAGAGGAGATGGTAGCCTTATATTATTGAGGAACGTTGAATAATAGACAGTAGTTACAAAGGCCATAAGGATGGCAGTTACAAAAGAGCAAAACCAAAAAGAGAAGTGTAATATCCATTGCACTATTATTAGTTATTATTATAATATAGTACTAATATATCCTAATCCCTCTTAATGACTAAACCAGAAACAACACCAAGCTTGTTCCGAAATTTGAGGAAATGAACAAGACCAAGTGATTTAGTCATAAACTCAATAAGTTGCTCCTAAGAAGTGCAGAATTGAAGAGCAATATCTCCACTCTACTAGTTGCCAAATATAGTGATGATGAATCACGATGTGTTTGCTGTGAGCATAATAGATTAAATCCTCCCCCACCTTTAATATCTCCCGATTGTCACAGAAAAGCGGGGTTGGAGAATGTTGAGGAAGCTAAAAATCTGCCAATATCCTACAAATCCAAACTGCTTGACATCCAACACTCACAAGTGCCTTGTACTGAGCTTTAGCAGAAGATAAAGCTATTGTTTGTTGAAGCTTACATTGCCAAGAAATTACTCCACATCCCAAAGAGAAAATGTACCTAGTAGTAGATTGTTAAATATCAACCAATCCTACCCAATCAAAGTCAGTATATCCAATCAAATGAAAATCTGTTTCCCTCTAAGAGAATACACCAAAGTCAAGAGTACCTTTAACATATCACAAAACTTGTTTTGCAACTATCCAATGAGAAAGCTTCAATTTTCATAAAAATTGAGAAATAACTAAAAACGAAGCAAAGATATATCAAGCTGCCTATCAATTGTTTTTAGAGTGATTCATCAACCAAGGATGAATCATTAGAGGCTAATAACGTCAACCCTACCTCCAACTATGTAGAAGACAAGTTACAATCTATCATTCGAAAACATTCCAAAAGACTTGTGGCATATTTGAACGACCATGAAGATGTAATTATTAGATTGCCAAAAGTCAATTCCTAGGCAATTGTGTAGGAGGCCTAGATCAAACATGTCAAAAGTTGCACATAGATCTGATTTCACTTGTTGAATACTAGTGCTTGTGCTCCCTATGACGGCAAGATCATCAACATACACAACAATAACTACAATATCATCACTGTTGCTTTTGACATAAAGATTTGTATAAAAGAAAATATTCTAAAATCTATAATCTTTTAGATTTCATCAATTTTGAAATACCAAGCTCAAAGAGCTTGTTTAAACCCATACAAGACTCAACTTGCAACTAGATGTTCACAACCAAGAACCTAAAAACCCTCAAGATGCACCATACAAACCTCATCCAAATCTTTGTTCAAAAAGGTGCTTTTCACATCCATTTGGTACACCTTCCAACCAAACTAGCAGCTATGGAGAGAAGCAACTAAAATGTGACCATCTTTGCAGTAGGAGCAAAAGTTTCTTCATAGTCAATGCCCTCCTATTGCAAAAAGCCTTTTCACAACAAGACGTGCCTTGTACTTGTCCAAGGAACCATTAGCTTTGCACTTCACCTTATAAACACCTTTGCAACCAAAGGGCTTTTCCCTTGGTGGCAATTCTACCAACTCAAGTATGATTTCAACAATAATTTGTATTCAACCTTTACAGTAGCTTCCCGTTATGATTTTCCTTGGGCCTCAGAAATTTTGTAGTTTAGAAACTTAAAAAAAGAAAATGCAAGAGCAAAAGGAACATGTCCATAGCTGAAACAAAACTTGATTGTTTTGTTCTTTGAGGTTTGTCATCTAGTTAAGGAAATTCATCCTCATGTACTCCTTCCAAAGTGGAATAGAACCATTTAGGCCTCTTATGTACTTCAAGCAAATGTTGTGAAGGCGAAGGGTCATTTGAAACCCTAGGTGGAGTGGAAACAATGTGAGTCCTACATCACTGATATACAAGTGGAGAAGATCCAATGAAAGGCTTACTCACAAGCTAGCCTAATGAACTAGGAGATTTAACTTTCAAAGGTCCCTTAAGACTAGATTTAGGAACTAGGTTAACTTCCTATTGAACACAAGAAAAATACAACTATGTTTCTTTTACATCAACATACCAACTAACAATGACTGATGAAATATCCCACCCAATATTTGTGCAATTTTCTGATTTTTTTTGTAATGCAAAATTGATGGCCTAATTTCTGATTTTTAATTTATGCTTAAACCCTAGTGTGCTGATGTAATTTTCTGAGTTTTATAATTCATGAACAGCAGTACATAATGCAATAAAAAGATAGAAAAACTTGTAGCAGATAGTAGTAGCATTAATTCACCAACATAGCATGATTAGATACTTCAATATGAGCCAACAAATATCTGATATAACCTTCAGTTTGCTGCTACAAAATATGAATGCAAATTACAAAGTAAAGTTGGCTTCAAACATGCGGTACAACATGAAGAAACCCTAATAATGCAGATGCAACTAACCCTAGCTGGGCGAAGCTGCTCCAACTACAAATATGCAACTAAATAATGAAGAAACAACTGAAATAACCCTACCAAGGGTGTGCTGGCCTGCTGGACTGATGTTAGGGCTTTGCCACCCTAGAAAATATGAAGCAAAACCTTCAACTTGCACAACTCCCCCTTTAAATCAAAAATCTAAATGCTGATGCAACCTGATATGAAACTAGCAATTATCTCCATTGAAGCACATAGGAATTTCCATCATGAAGTCCTCCTTGGCAGAAGCTAGGGTTTCGTCCAACTTCCTCTCGATTCTCAAGGGTTTTCGTCCTTAGAGAATTCGCCAGTAGAGCAAAAAAGCAAATATAAAATTGTGAATGATGAATAATGCCTTCAACTCACCTTGTATAAATACACAACTCCCCTTATGACTCCCAACTTGGCCGACCTAGCCCTAGGCACCAAAAAGCATTTAAAATTTATTTTAAACTTCTTTTTCCCTCCTTTATTTGGGTGCCTAGAATATCTTTTCTTTTAATTTATTTTATTTTATTTTTTAATAATAGGCTAACCTCCATTAGGTTTGCTTGAAGCACTAGGTCAGAACTGGGGACATTACATTCCTCCCTTCCCAAGATTGCTTGTCCTCAAGCAATTGCAAACTAGGATGCCGCAGAATCTACTCTCCTTCCAATGGCAAATTCTTCCACTTCACCAGATATTCACGAACCTCCCTATTCCTCAAACACCTATCCCTCATCTCCAATATGTTGTTAGGAATCAGTACCAAAACATCCTCTTCGTTAAGAGGTGGAAGCTCAAGAGAAGAAACAATATGTTGCCCAAGTGCCTTATGTAATGTCCCCATTTTTAGCACTACACTTCCTAGTGACTGTTGGCCTATTCCTGGACACCCACAAGCAGGCCAAATGCAAAATTAGGGTTTTCAACTGTTTTGAGGCTTTTGTTGTGGATTCAAGGGTTTGCATTTTGGAGTTTTGCAGTTTGGTTTATAGATTCTTTATGGGTTTTCAGAGAGCTTTGCAGTGGTATGACATGCATCTGCATCTAACAACCTTTTTCGGACTTATTATTTTTAGTAAGTTGTGACGGTTGCCCAATTTGTGCTCAAAATGCATTTGAAGTCACTTACTATTTTAGCATTATGCTATTTATAACAAGTGTTATTTTTAGCAGCTCTGTTTGGGGGTTTCCATAGGGGTTTCTATTTATAGCAGTGGTCAGTATGGATGTTGCCATTTTCAGTTGGTCACAGTTTTTTCATTGGTCTTCAGTTTTGCTCAATTTTGGGCATTTGGCATACACTTACTATTTATAGCAGTGCTATTTTTAGTAAGTCACCTTTGGGGGAGTGGTCTCAGGCCTATGTTTGTGCGCAGCATTATTATCCAGTTTTTAGTTGGAGAGCCTAAGGTTGCAGTTTAATATTTGCTTGATTGACCACTTAAGTAATTTTATACAGTTAAATTATAAACTTATATTAAAGGGAAAAGGTGGTCATTGAGGAGTACCTTGTGCCTAATAAGACAACTTTAAGTTGTTTTTAAAAGCTTATTGAATATTTTATTGCCTCCTTAAGTTGGATGCCATAAGAGGTGGAAAAAAAGACATTTTAAAATGTTAAAATATTTCATTTGGAGATGGCGTTGGATTTTTAGAGAGAAATTAAGAGGAGTTTGGAGTTTGTTCGCCCTTATGCTTTATATTTTGAAGTTGGCTCTCATTTTATTCATTCATGCTTGGATGACTTACTGAAATGCTGCCAGATTTCCCTCTAATTGCTTGGGCTGCATTGTGAGGACAAAAACCCTCCATCATATTGGCTGGTTTTACTGGTGAAATATCCACCCTAATCAGATATTGGAGTTTATAATCAATTGAGATTTACAAGAGCTTCATGGGATTGATCTTGGTGAAAGAAACGATGAATATTTTGTTTGTATTGAGAGTTTTGGCTTGCTTTCAATTTTGGAGTGATTGGTGAAGTTTTTGGTGTGTTTATTAGCATTTTCTAGGCATTGCACTTCTGGACCAGATTTCATGTTTATGCTCACAGTTTTCAAATGGTCTATTGAATCAAAATGGGTATTTGAGCATTAGAAGAGTCATCTCTTGCCAATCATTTTGAGCACAAGATTGTGAGTTTTGGTTGAGTCTTTAAATTATCTAAAACAGATCGAACTTCTCCAGGAAGGGCACCCTCTTGCTGCATAAAATCACAGTTCAGACCAGCACGCCTTGGTTTTGGTTGGTGAGACTTTGGGTGATGAAAATGGTGGACTAGGTGCTGGAATAATTTGGTGTTTTAAGACTTAATATCGGTGATGTTTGGTACTATTTTGGAAGCTTCATTGCTGCTGTAACAAGCTTAACCAGGTCTGATTTATTCAATGTATTATTCTGATATTGAACAGAAAATGGAAGTTTATGATGTTGGTTTCAATCTCCAATGAATGGTTTTAGTTTATAGTGTTTACTTTCATTTGCAACTTCTCTATATGTTATCTTCTTCCACAAATGCATTGAAAACAATTATAAACACAACACAAACAAGCAAAACAGCAAGCAGGGGATTTCCAAAACAGACAGGGGTGTATCTTACAGTGGTATCAAAGCCAAATCCTTCCTGCCAGCCTGTGGTGTCAATAGTTGCATAACAGATTACATCAGTTGGTCCTCTACCTTTAGAACTATGGATGCATCTATGTTTCGTGATTATATATATACCAGGCATAATGAATATCTCCCACTTTCTAAGGAAATTCAAGATGTTCTCACTTTCAATCAGTTCTTGTCCTTGGATGGACCAGAAAAAGGAGATGAAGTTGTGAGGAGAAAAGGAAAAAAGAAAGAAGAGAGGAAGGATGAATTGCTACAAGATGATTTGCAACTTACAGACGTTCCTGAAAGGCTTGAACAACAGCGTGGCAATGGTCAAGAAATAGAGGCAAACAATAAGGAAAGCAACACAGGTTCATTTCAGCAGAATGATGAGTTGGAGAGTGAATATCCAAAAGGAGAATTACTTGCCCCTTCTACAAGTGAGGTGTACCAATGCTTTTATGTTGGTGATGATTCCAATGTGTTTTTATCTAATCATGTGGAAGATTTGGTGATAAATGGATCATGTCTTGTTGCTGACCCAACTTCTCAAGAATATTCACATGGAGAAATTATGACAAGTGATCAAGGAGACCTTTTTGGTATGTCTATGACTATTCATGATGAGATCGGAAATATACCTATAGATGATGGGCTCATTGAAGGCAAAAATAATTTCCAAACAACTAGCATTGATGACTCTTTGCTTCATTACAGTGTTGATGACTTGGGTGGCGTCATTGAACCATCTTATGAGCAATGCCATAGCAATGATATTTGTAATAACTCAGAGGTTGTTCAAAAATCAGAACATAAAGTAAGTTATGAGTTCACCATAGGAGAAGAAGCTTGCGTGGAATAGCTACAAAAAAATCTCTTTAAGAAGGTTGCTACCAATAATGTTGAGTTTGATGCTACTGAAAACTTCAAAACAACGCCTATTGGAGAGCCTTATCATCATACCAATGATAGTAATCGTGGTTGTGAGTTGTGGGCTACCATGTCTTTTGGCCATAGTGCCTTATTCCAAGAGTCAACACTCCAAGAGGGGTACAAAGAACACTTTCCTATTGATCAAAACCATCAATCCCATAGCATTTGGGATCAGGGTGTGATGACACCTAAGGGTGATAAAGAGCCTGTGTGGGATGAATTTCCCTTCCAGATGATGAAACAGAACTTGATGAGGACTTTATATCAGCAAATAGTGGTGACACTATACTTGAGTTTGGGGCTTCCTTCTCATTTGATCAAAGTGACAGTGAGGTGGAAGCAGGTTTAGAAGTCTATAAAGCCTCTGAAATTGATGAGTATGATTTGATTTATGATATTGGGCATTCTCAGCTAGTGGGTGGTGAAGAAAGGGAGTCTTGGAGCAGCAATGAAGGCAGCAAAGACATGAAACAAAGTTCTGATTTTTACTTACAGCCTATCAGCAGTACACCACCTTTGCATACTTATGGATGGAAAGAACAATCTAGGGTATCCATTGAAGATGAAGTGCGAGCTTTATCTAGATTTCACTGAACACACAATTTGATAGAAGAACTCTATTGGAAGGCTTAAATTGATGAGAAACAGAGAGGGGTTAAGGATGAAGTAACCATCCCTAGTTGCAACTTGTTAAAGATTCTTTGGAGACATTGAAATCAGCATACATACACTTGACCAGAGATCGAGATTATGCCTCTGAAATTGCTAAGAAGACCATAGGTGGTTTCCAAGAAAAGGAGAAACAAGTTGATGAGCTTACTCATGAGCTTGAGACAACAAAAGATATGTTAGAAAATACTCAAGTGGCATTAACGGAGGTAGAAGAGCAGCTAGCTGATTTCAAACTTTCAGAGAACAAGAGAATGAACAAAGAGTGGAAGAAATCAAACAGGTAATTGAAGAGCTTGATAGTCTACAAGAAGAGTTTGACTTAGGGAATGTTCCACAAAAATCAGGAGTAGCATGTGCAGATTTGGATCAGCAAGATGAAAGGGATGGCTTCCAAGTTTTTGACAACCCTCTTTTTGAATGAGTGTTGAAGAAACTTATGATAACCCTCTCTTTGTGATGGATGATAAAACATGGGGTGAAGTGACTGAGCATGAGACTGAGTAAGATTTCCATCATATTGGTGATAAGATATCAATCTATGAGGACATTGGTGAGTGGCAATCTTCCAAGGCTATTTGATAAGGAATGCATAAGTGGGGGACAGGATAAAGTCTCCACCAGGGAAGTGATGATTCAAAGAGATTTCAACATCTTTGACATCAAGGTGTTGCCCAAACATAGTATGGTAGCCGCTGGTAATTTCATGACAGCAGCAAGAAGTGAAGAATTCAGACTTGCTACTCAGGAGGAAGGGGAGAAAGAAGAACCAAAACAGATTGTTTACTTCCTTAACAATCCATCCCTTGTGTTGAGTGACATTTTGGCTCATATTAGCCCTTTTTGGGAGTTGGTTTTGTTGACAACAATTGTTCCATGCTCCATTGATGTTGACGCTTTCATGGTTAGGCTTCAAGGGTTCTTGAGAGAAGACACTAATTCCTTTAGAGTGTAGTTGGTTATGATGGACACTTGGAGACATGTTGTGTATTCTTTCTAGTGTGTTGGGGATCATTCTTGGTTGGGTATCCTTGTTTGGCATCCTCGGCATGGTATGACAGCTTATTGGGTATGGTTGGAGGGATTCATGGAGGGATAAGGATCAAAATTTCAGAATTAGTGGTGCTGCAATCTTCCTTACCAGCCATCTGATGGTCTCATTGGTACATCAACAAATGGATTGGAAAGAAACTTTAAGTGTCAATTGGAGAAATGAACAGATAGTTACTCTTGGGGGTGATCTTTGGCTTAGACAAGGGCAATTTTTGCGAAACGAGAATGCTGATTCGGAGCAGGCCAGCCACCTTACATGGGGAGTTACTCTCGTTCAAGAGAGTTGGTTCATCATTTTTTGTCAAATAGGTGGAAGATATCAATTGGAGATTTCTTGGGTGTGTTTTCTAACCACTTATGAGATGATTGGGTGCAACAAGATGCTCTTCTCGCATGCTCATACTTGGGAATTCCTATGGCACTGCTATTATTCCCTGTGTAGAGTGCATTGTATTTCGCTGATCCCAGCTTTTTATTTGTTTCTTTGAACCTTTCCTACTCTCTGAGTTCATCTTATGGAGATTTGTGATGCAAATTTTGATAGTTCTCTCACAATATTGGTTTGGGACAGTGAACCTTTGCTTGCTTTGGTTCATCATTCTAAGGCTCTTGGAGTGGGAATTGTAAGAGTTTTCAATAGTCTCCATGGTTGTATTAAAATAATTTGGATGAGGCATAGTAGATTCATGTGGAGTTATGGGGATGAGTTGGTTGAGCTCTTGCACAGGATTGTTTTCCTCTTTGCAAGGAGATTTGGAGAAGTCACCTATGCAGTTGTGGCTCTGTCAAATACCATATGGAGATTTGCTAAGGAGTTTGATTTTGAGTTGGGTAGATTATTTTTCCTATTGCACAAGTTTATGATAGATCGTGGCATTGTTAGTATTGACTACTCAGAGACTTTTGGGCATGAGATGTTGCATGGTATTGATTTCAGTCTTTCTAGTCTCTTCAGCTTGAGTTCCATGGATGGCAACATTTTGGGGTTACAGGTGAGGTTAGTGCAATATTGGCATGATGGTTTCACTTATGTGATTAGAGTGGTGTAGCATCGACATGGTGGGTCCTTCTTGAGACAAACATGGGACCTTGGGATTCTACTTGTTTTGTTGTGGATCAGTTTAAATTTTTTTGGGGTTGTGATGGTATTGCTTGAGGGCAAGCAATATTGGGAAAGGCCGACTGTAATGTCCCCATTTTTAGCACTACACTTCCCAGTGACTGTTGGGCTATTCCCGAACACCCATAGGTAGGCCAGATGCAAAATTAGGGTTTCCAACTATTTGGAGGCTTCTGTTGTGGATTCAAGGGTTTGCATATTGGAGTTTTGCAGTTTGGTTTATGGATTCTTTTTGGGTTTTCAGAGGGTTTCGCAATGGTATGACATGCATCTGCATCTGAACAACTTTTTCGGACTTACTATTTTTAGTAAGTTGCGACGACTGCTCGGTTTGTGCTCAAAATGCTTTTGGAGTCACTATTTTTAGCATTATGCTATTTATAGCAAATGCTATTTTTTGCAACTTGGTTTGGGGGTTTCTGGAGGGGTTTCTATCTATAGCAGTGGCCGGTATGGATGTTGTCATTTTCAGTCGGTCACAGTTTCCTTATTGGTCTTCAGTTTTACTCAATTTTGGGCATTTGGCATACACTTACTATTTATAGCAGTGCTATTTTTAGTAAGTCACCTTTGGGGGAGTGGTCCCAGGCCTGTGTTTGTGCAGCAGCATTATTATCCAGTTTTCAATTGGAGAGCCTAAGGTTGCAGTTTAATATTTGCTTGATTGACCACTTAAGTAATTTTATAGAGTTAAATTATAAACTTATATTAAAGGGAAAAAGTGTTCATTGACGAGTACCTTGTGCCTAATGAGACAACTTTAAGGTGTTTTTAAAGCTTATTGAATATTTTATTGCCTCCTTAATGTGGACGCGATAAGAGGTGGAAAAAAAGACATTTTAAAATGTTAAAATATTTCATTTGGAGATGGCGTTGGATTTTTAGAGAGAAATTAAGAGGAGTTTGGAGTCCGTTCGCCCTAATGCTTTACATTTTGAAGTTGGCTCTCATTTCATTCATTCATGCTTGGACAACTTACTGAAATGTTGTCAAATTTCCTTCTAGTTGCTTGGGCTGCATTGTGAGGACAAAAACCCTCCATCGTATTGGCTGGTTTCGGTGGTGAAATATCCACCCTAATCAAATATTGGAGTTTATAATCAGTTGAGATTTACAGGAGCTCCATGGGATTGATTTTGGTGAAAGAAACGTTGAAGATTTTTGTTGTATTTTGAGAGTTTTAACTTGCTTTCAGTTTTGGAGTGACTAGTGAAGTTTTTGGTGTGTTTATTAGCATTTTCTAGGCATTCCACTTTTGGACCAGATTTCATGTTTATGCTCACAGCTTTCAAATGGTCTGTTGAATCAAAATGGGTATTTGAGCATTAGAAGAGTCATCTCTTGCCAATCATTTTGAGCACAAGATTGTGAGTTTTGCTTGATTTTTTGAATTATCTAAAGCAAATTGAACTTCTCCAAGAAGGGCGCCCTCTTGCTGCATAAAATCACAGTTCAGACCAGCACACCTTGGTTTTGGCTGGTGAGACTTTGGGTGATGAAAATGGTGGACTAGGCGCTGGAATAATGTGGTGTTTGAAGACTTAATATCGGTGATGTTCGGTACTATTTTGGAAGCTTCATTGCTGCTGTAACAAGCTTAACCAGGTCTGATATATTCAATGTATTATTCTGATATTGAACAGAAAATGGAAGTTTATGATGTTTGTTTCAATCTCCAATGAATGGTTTTAGTTTATAGTGTTTACTTTCATTTGCAACTTCTCTATATGTTATCTTCTTCCACAAATGCATTGAAAACAATTATAAAACACAACACAAACAAGCAAAACAGCAAGCAGGGGATTTCCAAAACAAAAAAAACATTCTTGAGGCAAGACACATGGAAAACATTGTGGATCCTACTATCGACTAGTAGCTCAAGCTCATATGCCACCTCTCCAATCCTCTTTACAACCTTGTAGGGACCATAGAATCTGGGCTTCAGCTTCTCCACACCACTCTTCTTCGAGGTGGACTGTTGGTATGGTTGAAGACGTAAGAATACCAAGTCACCAACCTCAAAAGACCTCTCCACCCTATGTTTATCCACATAGGTTTTCTGCTGATTTTGCGCTTGCTGAATATTATCCTTAAGAACCTTAAGAATATCCTAACTATCCTACATTAACTCCTTAGCCTTTGAGGCCCGACAATCCTCAAAGGCCAAATCCACAAATGATGGGGCATCATACCCATACAAAGCTCGAAATGGAGACATACCAATCAACATGTGGTAGGCGGTATTGTAACAATACTCACCCAAATGTAACCATCTAATCCAGGCACATTGTTGCCCCGCAACATAGTTGCGAAGATACCCCTCGACCCACCTGTTCACAATCTTCGTCTGTCCATCTGTCTGTGGGTGATAACTAGTGCTCGGTGTCAACTCCATACCCGCCAATCGAAAGAGCTCTCTCCAAAATACACTATGAATCTTCTATCTTGATCACTCACAATGGTCTTGGGGAGACCATGCAACTTGAGCACCTCTTTGAAAAACAACTCAGCCACTTGAAGGGTTGAAGACTCCATGGGTATTGCAAAGAAGTGTGCATACTAGGTCAATCTATCAACCACCACAAATATACAATCCTTGCCTTGGACCTTGGGTAGTCCAATGATGAAATCCATCGAAATACTCTCCCATCTCTACTTTGAAATGGGCAGGGGCTAAAGCAATCCCGTTGGGAAGGTGTGCTCGGACTTGTTTTGATGACAATTCATACAATCTCTAACATGCTACATAACATCATCCTTGAGACCCTTCCATGAGAATCTATCCCTCACCTAGCTATAGGTTTTGGAAAACCCCAGATGCCCTACTAGAGGAGTGTCATGAATGGCTCTCACGATCTTCTCCTTCAACTTTGACTCAGGTACCAAATAGATCCTATCCTTGTAGTATATCACATCATCCTATCACCTTATACCTATCATCCTGAATCTTACCATCCAAGAGCTCACAAGGAAAATAATTCTTGGAATACTCAACCAACAGATGGGCCTTCCAATCCGCCGAGATCTTTGATATAGAGCAAAGGGTAGGCCTCCTAGATATAGCATTAGCAACCACATTATTCTTCCCCTTGACATACTCAATGTCAAAATCATATGCTTGGACCTTGCTGATCCACTTCTATCGCCGCTCATTTAGCTTCGTCTATGCAAGAAAATGCCTCAAGCTATTGTGGTCTGTTCCTACCACAAATCTGTTAACCACCAAATACTATCTAAACTTTGCCCAGGCATGCATGATGGCAAGCATCTCCTTATCATAGGTGGAATAAAGCCTCTCTGCATCCCTCAACTTCCTACTCTCAAATGCAATGGGGTGTTTATTTTGCATCAAAACTACACCAATTCCTACTCCCGAAGCATCACACTCCAAAACAAAAGGCTGCATGAAATCAAGTAATGCCAAAACCGGACAAGAACTCATTACCTGCCTAAGCTTCTCAAAGGTATCCTAGGCCTCCTCTATCCAACTGAATACTCCCTTCCTTGTTAGATCCGTGAGTGGTGTTGTGAGTTGTGAAAACCCCTTCACAAACCTCTTGTCGTAGCAACATAGCCCCAAAAATCCTCTCTAACTCCGAAATGTTCTTTGGTGGTGGCCAATCCAAGATAGCTTGGATCTTCTCCTGGTGTACTAAAACTCCATTAGCCCCAATCACATGTCCCAAATAAAGAATCTTTATCATCCCAAACTCACATTTGGAAGCTTTAGCAAACAAGGATTGTGCCTCCATGATACTCAATACCTCCTCAGTATGTTGTAGATGTTCCTCCCAAGTCTTACTATATATCAAAATACTATCAAAGAACACCAAAACAAACTTACGTAACTGCTTACGAAAAATGTGATTCATGCATGACTAAAAAGTAGCAGGAGCATTAGTAAGACCAAACGGCATCACCAAAAACTCATAGTGCCCATAGTGACATCGGAATGTTGTCTTGTGGACATCCTCCTTACGTACTCGAATCTAACGATACCCCGAATGAAGATCAATCTTTGTGAAATACAGAGCCCATGCAACATCATCATGCCTAAATAATGAATCTATCCTCCTAGCTGAAACAATCCTCGGTCCTCCACTAGAAAGTGCCCTCAAAACAACCTTTTTCCCATTAGATAGGAACTCAAGTTCCATCTTCTGAAAATCCTATATGTACCGCCTCAAAGATTGCAGCCATTGTACTCCTAAGACAATATCAATTTCACCAAGTCCTACCATATAGAAATCATCGGTCAAGTATAATCACCCATTTGAATGCTAAGTGAAGATACCTTTTTAGAACACTTCAAATTGAAGCCATCGGCCATTGTCACACTGAATCCGGAAAAGTCCTCAGCTTGTAGGCCCCACTTCGCCACCAAACCTTCGTCGATGAAATTATGTGTGGCCCCACTATAGATCAAGCAAGTGACTCGTTGTCCCTTAAGGACCCCTCTCACTCGAAAAGGATGATATCTCAGAACTCTTGAAAGACTAGCAATGCTAACATGTGCAGCATCGCCTTGATCATTTGGCTCAAGCTCCAACTTTGGTGTATGGTCCTCATCACTATCCAAACTAGTGTCCTCCACTATCTCACTCTCAACACCGGAAGTGACCTCTATGAGACGCATTTTGCCTTTCCCAAGGCATCTATAACCAAGCTCCCACGGCCCTTTGCAGTGGAAACAAAGCTTCTTCCTCCTTAACTTGTTCCTTGACTCATTGTCCATCCTTGGAGGTGTTGGTTTATGTTGATTGAACTTCTTTGGAAATGAAGTTGAACCTTTGAAGTCCTTCCTTTGTGGCTGCAATGATGTAGGAGTAGTGTCAAGGTCAAGAGCAAGTTGAATAGCATCATCAAGAGTGTTGGGCCTATGTGCCTTCACCAACCCCTTCAATTTATCATTCAAACCTTCCACAAATAGCATTGTTACCCTCTTTTCTGTCATATCAGGTACCATAACAGCGATCTGTTGGAACTTATAATGTATGAATCCACGTGCCCCACTTGCCTCAACTGTGTCAAATCATTGTAGTAGACTTCCACATCCTTCCTATCAAACCTTGCAATGAGCTTGTTAGTGAATTCCTCATAAGAATGGATCATATTGTGGCTTTGAGTTACAAGCCCATGATGCCACCAATCATAAGCCACTCCCTCAAGGTGCACGGTTGCAAACTAGATTGCATCCTCTTCCAACATAGGTTTGAGCTTCAAAAATGTATCTAACTTGTGAACCCATGCTCTAGCACTTGTCTTGCCGTCAAAGAATGGGAGAGGAACTTTATTTAGTGCTTCCTTGTACTCCTTGCATTGTTTTTGGGGACGCCTTCCTTGCTTGTTTCTCTTCTTATTCCTTTGCTGCTCCATATATTGGTGTAGGTTGATGACAGCCCTCACCGCCTCCAGAAGCTCCATATACTCATCATAAGCAAACATTATGTCATCCTTAACATGGGTGTCTTCTTCTTCCTTGAATGTAGTCTCCACAAAAGTAGGCCAAAAGGGCCTATCCAATACTATAGTAGTGGCTCTTCCAGTGTAGGTAGCTGCTCTACCCATGTGGTTATTGTTAGCACTGCTGTTAGCTCTTGAGGTTTGCTGATCAACTCTCAAGTCTCCAAGTGTAGCCACTAATTGATCTTGAAAAGCTTGCAACATTTGTGTTTGCTGCTGGGCAAAAGCATGCAAGAAATCTCCCCAAGGTTGATCATTCTTCCTTGAACTATCTTCACCCATTTCTCCTTGTTGTCTTGTTCTTCTATGGTAGTGAAACTGAAAGGGTGATTGCATAAAAGACCCTCAGGCTGGAAGGATCCAAGCTCTGATACCACTGAAATATCCCAACCAATATTTGTGCAATTTTCTGAATTTTTGTAATGCAAAACTGATGCCCTAATTTCTGATTTTTAATTTATGCTTAAACCCTAGTGTGCTAATGTAATTTTCTAAGTTTTATAATGCATGAACAGCAGTACATAATGCAACAAAAAGATCTAAAAACTTGTAGCAAATAGTAGTAGCATTAAGTCACCAACATAGCATGATTAGATCATTCAATATGAACCAACAAATGTCTGATATAAACCTTCAGTCTGCTGCTACAGAATATGAATGCAAATTACAAAGTAAAAAGGGGCTTCAAACATGCACCACAACATGAAGAAACCCCAATAATGCAGATGCAACTAACCCTAGCTGGGTGAAGCTGCTCCATTTACAAATATGCAACTAAATAATGAAGAAACAACTGAAATAACCCTACCAAGGGTGCGCTGGCCTGCTGGACTGATGTGAGAGTTTTGCCACCCTAGAAAATCTAAAGTAGAACCTCCAACTTGCACAACTCCCCCTTTAAATCAGAAATTTAAATGCTGATGCAAACTGACATGAAACTAGCAATTATCTCCATTGAAGCACATAGGAACCTCCATCCTAAAGTCTTCCTTGGAAGAAGCTAGGGTTTCGTCCAACTTCCTCTTGATTCTCAAGGGTTTTCGTCCTTAGAGAATTCTCCACTAAGCAGAGCATAAAAGCAGAGATGAAATTGTGAATGATGAACAATGCCTTCAACTCACCTTGCATAAATACACAACTCCCCTTATGATTCCCAACCTGGCCGACCTAGCCCACCAGAAAACATTTAAAAATTATTTTAAACTTCTTTTTCCCTCCTTTATTTGGGCACCCAGAATATCTTTCCTTTTAATTTATTTTATTTTATTTTTTAACACCCTTATCACTCCAAAAAGAGCTGCCCAACATAATATATATATATATATATATATATATATAAAATTTCACCCATATTTATCCATATTTCTCATGCATTCCCTTATCATTTTGCTAGCCTACAGGAATGAATAATAGACTAACCTCCATTAGGTTTGCTTGAAGCACTAGGTCGGAAGTGGGGACATTACAACTGAGTAGAAATATCAATAAGCATGTATGCCTTGGACTATTCACTATATCTAGCAAAGAAATAGCTAACACTTTTGGATTCAAGAATTGATGTGTAAGCAACTAACACAAAAAGAATGTACCTTAGGTTTATGACCGGACCAAGCTTCCTCTAATGTGATGTTTTCCAAGGCTTTGCAAGAACTCCTATTGAGAAAACAAATTGTTGTGTCTACAGTTTCCTCCCAGTACTGGTTTGGCACATTCCCAGTATGCATCATGCACCATGCCATCTCTTTGATAGTCTTGTTTAACCTTTCAACCACTCCATTTTGTTGCAAAGTGTACAATGTAGTTAACTAGCACTAAATAACTCCTTTTTCATAGAATTCAAAGGAAGCTAGCCTAATGAAGTAGGAGATTTAAAAGGTCCCTTAAGACTAGATTTAGGAACTAGGTTAACTTCCTATTGAAGACAAGAAAAATACAACTATGTTTCTTTTACATCAACATCCCAACTAACAATGACTGAGTAGAAATATCAATAAGCATGCCTTGGACTATTCACTATATCTAGCAGAGAAATAGCTAACACTTTTGGATTCAAGAATTGATGTGTAAGCAACTAACATAAAAAGAATGTACCTTAGGTTTATGACCGGACCAAGCTTCCTCTGATGTGATGTTTTCCAAGGCTTTGCAAGGACTTCTATTGAAATTTTTGTGTCCATAGTTTCCTCCCAGTACTAGCTAGGCACATTCCCAGTATAAATCAAGCACCATGCCATCTCTTTGATAATCTTGTTTCACCTTTCAACCACTCCATGTTGTTGCAAAGTGTATAGTGTAGTTAACTAGCATTAAATAACTCCTTTTTCATAGAATTCCTTGAATTGAGTGGAGGTGAATTCCACCCCATTATTAGACCATAGAGCCTTTGATCCAATGCCCTATGAATATCTCTACCAATGCCATGAACTTCAAGAATGCACCATAGCAAACATCTTTGAAGAGAAATCATCCAGTGACAGCAAAAAATACCTTGAACCAAGATCTATGGGAAATTTCCAAGGCTCACAAAGGTATGTATGAATGAGCTCCAAGAGTCACTTAGCACACCATGTACTTTTTGTAGGAAACAATTTCCTCTTCTTAAGTTTAAGGTTCTTTGTAAGTTGATTGATAGATAATAAATCCTTGTTCATCACAAGAACATATTGAACATTGCGTACCAAAAATTTGAGAGAATGATTCAAAACAACCCTAACATCTCCTATCCCTTCAACCACATGCGATCTACCATCACCACGTGAAATTATATCATTATGACTAGAATCAGTAGTACACTTTATATACCAATCCTTTTGGAACATGGATGGAGTGTTTAGATGCCTTTAAATCAAAGAACAATATATATTATCAATGTCATCAAAAAGGGATGCCATGAGTGCAAACTCATCATCTAATCCATGCTCCTTCTCAACAACTGCCACATTAACTTCACCACACTTCTTGTGGGATAGATTATACTGTCTTTCTACATTCATTTTTAACGTGTCCAAACTTGTTACAATAAAAACATTTCACCATTTCCTTGGATGGAGTGGAAAAGTATTGCGAAATGAATTTTGAGGTTTGCCCTTAAACCATGTAGCAAAAGCACTTTTAGCAGTCCTAGACATGGATTCCCCAATTTGTTGTTGCCTTTACTCCTATAATAAACATTGACTAACCTTATCAAAAGTCAAGGTTTGAGTTTCAACCAATAGATACAAAGATTTTACAAATGTCTCAAAGGAAGGTGGGAGACTATTTATGACCAATGCAACCATGTCTTCCCATCAACTTATAAGTTATATGTTGATGGCAACAAATTGATCCTTAAGATCTTTGACTTTTATGAGATGTTCAAACAAAGATCCCCCCTCCCCCAACAACTTTATAGAAAAAAACAGTTTTTGAGAAACATAACACAGCCTTTTTCTAAAACTTTATTTACTTTTTAAGCTATCCCACAAGGTATGTGCAAATGTCACACTTTAGGCTTTGAGAATGACAAATTTAGAATTTTGCGAGACTTCTCTATGATGTTTTTCAAAGTGACCGAAGTTATTTATGGTCCTAGCTTGTGAACCCAATAGGATTCTGTCAAATTCTTAATACTCAATAATAGCTAGTACCTTGTGACTCCGCATGTTATAATTTTTACCCCTTAATTCCCATGATTCAAGCAAAACTAGGTTCTGAATAGTGACCATTTATTACCTAGCAACCCAAAAATAAGCCTTTCCTAGGGAAAAAAAATTCTAACCTTCCAAAAATATTTTCAAAAACGTTTTTATAAATTTCTAGAAACTTAATGTAGACTCGAATAAAAGGTTGTGCAAGAAAACAAAAACACCCATGCATGTAACTTGTGTTTGGCAAGAAAGAAAAAATAATACCCATGTCCTAGCCAATCGACCTTGTGCAAAACTCAAAATGATTTCCTATTTTTTTTGCCTATGCCCCCAAAAATGCCTAACATGATTGTTGAAACTATGGAAAAAAATTTAAAAAGCCTATGACTTCTATGATTTATAAAAGCCTTTTGTGACTGCTTCTTGCAACCTCTGAATTGACTAACCTGTTGCTTATGATTCTGTGATTTCTGGCCGCAACTGAAAAGCTCGCGATCTTCTCTACATGTGACACAACTGGATTTTCAGTTGCCTTGAATGCCCACAATTGCAGACTTCCTGTGTGAGTCTCACATGCCCTAGAAACTTCATGTGACCTCTAACTTTCTGCCCTCGATCCTATGAATTTCTTCTGCTTTCCCTCAGCAACACCCACAAGTTCACAACCTTCGGTTCACAATTTGACTTTTTCACCTCCTGCCTATGATGAGCGCAACCTCTACACCTGTGGACTTCTCTTCCCACTTTCTTCTACAAACCATGTTGACTCCAACACCACTGTTCATTAAGTAAAAGAATGAGATGAGAGAAGAAGCTTGTTTATCTCAAGAGGAGATGGCAGCCTTATATTATTGAGGAACATCTAATAATAGATGGCAGTTACAAATGCCATAAAAATGGCAATTACAAAAGAGCAGAAGCATAAAAACAAGTGTAATATCAGTTACTATTACTTGTTATAATTGTACTATAGTACTAATCTATCCTAATACATCCAAGATCAAAATTGAACAACAAAAACCACTAGGACTCATTCATTTCTCCATCAAAGTTGTCCCCCATTTTCATTGTACATTTTTAAAAGAAAAATATTTACTTACTGCTCATCTAAATCACCACCAATTGTCACATCACTGCTGTTAAACATGGACCAGCATGTAGAACCAGCTACTCCACCCTCGTCACCCACCCATCTGATGTCAGGACCTGCATCAGAGAAAATGACAGCCCCTGGCTGCAGCTGATGAATCACACTAAACCATTCTTTAAAGTAATATTCCATGGACTTGGCATCCTTCCCCTTGGCCCCATCCAACCATATCTCCTGTATGGGCCCATACCTGCTCACAACATGCCCACTGCTCAATGACAAAGAAAGAAAACCACTACCATTTAAATATCATAATACCTATACAAGGCAAAACTGCACTGCATTCTAGTGCTACCTAAGTTAAAAATCTCAAAAAAATTGTCTAAAGCTTATCCACACTTCTAAAACAACTCCAATTCTTACAGTATATGGTGTAGGACAAACAAGCTTGAAACATTCCCTTGAAAAGCAGCAGCATTGTTATTTTATTTACCTACAGGACACAAACATGACCTATAGACGGAGCTGAAATTTGACAGTCTAAGCCTGTTTTAAGAGATTATCATTAAACTGATAAATAAGGTTTCACACTTCAAACTTACTGTCTATATAATCTAAACCTAACCGGTATCTTTTAAAAAAAAATTATATCTCATTTTATGGTAGGATTACAACATGAATTATATGGCCAAACAGTCATCCATATTTGTACCATAGCTGTGTATATGCACTAGAAAAATGATAGGATGCAGGAAGGAAGAGAATTTCCAAGAGAACAGTATTTCTAATTTCTTTATATGGTAAGTGTGAGTATGCCTTATCTAGGTGGATAGTCTATGACTACTAATGAAATTTTACTTTCCTGTGATTGTATTTAAAACAGATAAAAAGAAAACAGTTATAAAAGCCAGAGAAATCAAAATGAAGAAAAATGGGATTAAGGGGACAAAGAAAGATTTCGGCACTAATAGTTCTTTAAATTCTATACCATAGTTGAATGTAGAGATTAGCCATGTGGATGATTCATTGATAAATTAATGTTAAAACTTTTATTTGGCAGGTAAAGGGGGGTCCAGAATTCCAAGCTTGCTAAAGAAACACCAAACCACAGAAAAGTTCTCATAATATTCTTAAGTAAAAGACAGAAGTGTAGATAAAAAAATAATCATGTATCATAACCATTGCAAATTCTTTTTCCAATATATTGAAAACTACGAAGGGCTTCCTACAAGGCAAGGTTTTGCATGTGGTACTTTTATATTTAAAGCCAATTATTGAATGAAATGATGGTTCGGCCTTAAATGGATTGTTAAAATTTGATTTAATATGATAAGTTTGTTAAAGGGTTAAAATTCAATGGGATATAAATTTGAAGAGTGGATAAAATAAATAGAAAAACAATTATCTTTTGATTTTTTATCATGTTACATTGATATCTCACTTGAAGGACTACATAATGATAGACATGTAATTCTCTTTAACATATTCTATGTAACCATCCATGTGACCGGTAAGGAACTTGTTCTCTAAGAAGATTATAAAGCATGATATTATATACTTGCAAAGCCAATGGACTCTAAATAAACCTTTCCTTATTCTATCATGAGCTGTATCTAATATGATCAGTGGTGCCATGATTCTCTAAGCATACTCTCTACCCAAAATGAAGTTAGTGATTCCATATAATCTATGGTCCAAGATACTTTTTTTTTTTAATGAACCGGTAATTTTAAATCATTATACCCTAGGAAGATCAGCTATAAGATATACAAGTACCTCCCAATAATTTATGTAAGCTTAACAGGAACAAGACATCCTGCCACATTTTCCCTTAATGTATCCAGTGCTTCTTAGGTTAGAGGGATCCCACAGAATAAAGAATGAGAGTTCATAAAACACAGAACTTAACTTAGACGAAAATTAAATTTGAGAGACCTACATAATATTTATAAATTATAAATGGAATTTAATTTTAATATTTAGAAGCAAATCAGTAAATTGGAACAGTCTCATGAAGCTTTAACCAAAAGAATTAAAGCAATCACATCTGTAAGTTGGATGTCACCAACTAGAGCCTCTGTTAGATATGAGAGAGAACTGAGCAGAGCAAACTTTCAACAAATCAGGTGTTTTCACTAGACAATGCAGTATATTAACATTAATTTGGGAGTGGACTCCAGCAGAACTTTTCTTGCTTTCTGTTAATAGTAAGCTCTTGATTAATGATTGTCTTGTGCTTCCATGCATTGCTAGCGAAGATGAATAATGTCATGTCCCCAAAATTGTAACACTAAGACAAAGCATTGAAATGCAAAATAAAATACATATTAAAATATTATTATAATTATAATTATCTTAAGATAATATTATAATTATAATTATCAAATATAAAATATAAATATTAACAACTTGATATTATAATTATAATTATTATAATATAATAATATAAAACATACATATGAAACTAATATAAAAATAATATATTAAAATAAAACATATAATAATTAATATAAAATATATAGAATAATATAATACATATATGTTAAAAGAAAATAATCAGCTACAGTGATATGGAGGCAGCCCTTGAATAAGGAGCAGTTAAATAATAAAAAGTGCAGCGATATTAGGAGATAAAAAATGTGGTGTTCATAAAGGCACCGGTTAGTCTTAAAAGGGCAGCGATCAGCCAAGGGTCATGTCTTTTCCCCCACCGTGGGGGTATAAAAGGAGTAATAATGATGAATAGATGAAGGAAAAAAGGATATCAGTATGGAAGTAACAACAAGGAATATATACTCAAAAGCAGCAAATATATTTGTATAAAAAAAAGGGAAGGAGAAGTCTGAAACATATCTCTGAGGCAGCAGCCGGACTATATATATATATATATATATATATATATATATATATATATTATTTAGGATTATGCAATAATGATGCTTTCAGCAATTATTAATCTTTATTCGTAATTATTCATTGGATCTAATCTATTTGTTTCTCATTAAGCAATATGTTCTGAATATTCATAACAATCGATTTGGGAATTAGGAAGAAGAAGAGAAATAGATCGGCCAGCAAACCATAGAATCTCTGTTTGCATAAGCTATCTTGTGATTGTAGATTTGTAAGTTAATATATTTAATATTTGTGGTAGGATCCATATGGGAATATAATGCATTGTTTAAATATGATCAATGGTTCATGCATATTGTTATTTATAACTTATGATATCACCTTCATGATTCATTATGTATTGCTGATATGATTATTTACAAATCTAAATTTGATTAAATTACTATGTACATATTTTCACCATGATAGAAGAAGGGAGATATGCAAAAGGAATACAGTGAAGGAGCCCTCTCCTAGGTACGCCACCTCTATAATGGAGAACCAATGTGTTCTATAATGGAGGACCAAGTGTCCTATAATAGAGAACCAATGTGTTTTATAATGGAGGACCAAGTGTCCTATAATGGAGAACAAATGTGTTCTATAATGGAGGACCAAGTGTCCTATAATGGGGGACCAAGTAGTCCCAAGTTGGCCTAGGGAGTATCCATTTGGCGTACCAATGGTATAGTGCCTTGGTCCTATGAGAGATGGCATTTCCGAGGCACATGTTGTAATCTCACCCCTTCATCATGGTGAATTAGCACAAGAGGTCAAATCATAAAGAGAGGGAAATAGTTGGCAATATGAGGGGATAACGGAAAGGGGACACCTCCTAGATAGAGGCCAAGACATCCGCTCTTGGGCCTAGGGTAGTGTTGTGACCTTTTCACACATCGCCCCATTGCAAATGGGGACCCTTTGTTTTTTTTTTGCTTTTTGGTTTTGCCTTGGCATCACAATTGCTTATCACCAGTCTTTTTGCAATGAGGAGTTTGAGTTTTGAATGGTCACCCGAGTCAGTTGGAGAAAAATCACACATATACGTCACCTCCGCGCTTTTAGAGGGCCCGAGGGATCTAAGTCGATCGTTCTTCACTTCTTCCTCCAATTTTTAGGGTTTCTCACCCCGGGCCCCTATTTTTTAGGACCTACTTTTTTGGCACTTTTGGACAATTCTGGGATCCCTATTTTTTAGGGTCTATTTTTGGAAAGTTGCTATTTTTGGAAAATTTCTATTTTTAGAAAGTTTCTATTTTTAGAAGGGTCACGAGTTTCAAAATCCACTCAGAAGTTTGAAAAGATCATCGAAACTCTCAGAAAATCGATTCGAAAATTTTTGAAATTTTGGTAAAACTCTGGAAAATCACATAAAAAGTTCAAAAATCTGGAAAATTTGTTCAAAAATGGTGAGAAATTCTGGAAAATCACAGAGAAATCTGGTAAAGAGCACTGAAAATGGTGAATAGGATGATCAATTCATCAACAAATTGGTAAAAATTTAGGAAATTTGTCAAGAAATCTGAACATTCATGAAAAAATCTGGAAATTCATGAGAAATCTGGGCAAAACTGAACATTTATTCATGGAGAAAACTGAGATTTACACTCAAAGTCAATGGTGAAGCTTCAGCCAAGCAATGAATGGCATAAAAATCTGAGCAAAGGCCAACAAAGTAATGAAGTCCACCCCTGTAAAAGCATCAAATGGACAGACACAAGCTGAAGCCCGCCCTTGGAAATGTCTAAGTCAAATGAGGCAATGACCAGACCATCAGCCAAGTCCGCCTTGAGATAAATGTCTGATGGCAATCAAATGCAGCAAGTCCGCCCATGGAGAAGAGGGATTTGCCTAAGGAAAAGAGGCAATGGTCAACCACAAGCCCAAGTCCGCCCTATGAATGGCCATCCATATGCTAAACTCCGCCCAGCTAAAGGTTGGCAATGGCAACAAATTAAAGGAAGTCCGCCCTCCAAAGTATGCAATGGCTGGTGACAAGCCAAAGTCCGCCCTATGCCAATGGCCAAACATCTCATCAAGTCCGCCCACCAAAAGAAGTCAAGTGGCAACAAATTAAGGGAAGTCCGCCTTAAGCTTTAGACAATGGCCAAAGATGTGATGAAGTCCGCCCAAGTCAAAAAGGAAAGTGGCAATGAAAACTAGCAAGTCCGCCCCAAGTGTGGCAAGGTAAAATTTGGCAAATGGCAAGGGACTTAAGCAAGTCCGCCCAGCAAATAAGACAATGGCTTAAGAAATAAGGAAGTCCGCCTTAGTCAAATAACAGATGGCAATAAAACATGCCAAGTCCACCCTTAAGAAATGTCAAGAGTTTGGCATCAAAATGGAGGAAGTCCGCTTTGGACAAGATATAGATGGCAAGTAAAAAGAGAAAGTCCGCCCTGTATTAAGTGGCAAGCCAACCTACCAAGTCCGCCCCTATCCAAAGCATTGATGGCGATAAAATCAAGCAAGTCCGCCCTAGACATAAAACGGATAGTAAGCCAAGTAACAAAGTCCGCCCATGGAAAAAAGATGAAAAGTCTAAGGCATAGACAAAGACAAAGAGGAAGTGGCAAGAAAAGACCCAAAGTTCGCCTTGTCCAAAGCATTAAATGGCATCCAAACAGCTAAAGTCCGTCTTGGGAGAATGCAAAAGTGGCTGGGAGAAGTATGAAGTCCGCCATGCTTAGAAGTGAGGAAAAAATTAAAATTTTTGCCTAAGTCTAAACCTTGGACAAATAAAAAAAAATTCACCATGCTTGAAAAGAAAGAAAATTTGCCTTAGTCAAAATCCAAAATGCCTAAGAAGATGAAATTTTGAAAAGGCAAATGGCTAAAGAAAATCGGACATGGCAAAATAATTTTGGACAAGAGGCAATTTGTGGCCAAGAAATGTTGGACGTGTCTAGAATAAAATTGGACATGGCAAGAAAATTGTCGAAAATCAAGAGAAGTTCATGGCCAAATAAAATCGGACGGCAAGAAAATATGGCCAACGAAGGAAGGTAGTGGCAAAATAATTTTGGACGAAGGAAGGTAATGGCCAAATAATTTTGGACGATTGAGAATCATAGCAAGATAAAAAGGATGGCCGAATGAAATTGGATGGAAAGAAAATTAAAAGCTTGAAAATGAAATTTGTAAAAATCTTTCAAAGCTTATCTTGAAAAGTTATCTAAAATAAATTTATTTTATTTCTTGCAGGCAGATGACTACACAGGGCGAGGAAAATGGCAAAGAAAGTGTAAAGTCCGACTGGAAGGGAGATGAAAGGAAAAAAAAAAGTTTGGCATCATGAAGACAACGGCAGGCACATCGTCAAGTACATCCAACTTACGCAAGCCAAATTCAAAATTGAAGACAAATCGACCAGCGAAGTTTATTTGAGCACAAAAAATGGCCAAAATATTGAAGGTATTTCAAAGTAGCCAAAATTTGGCTAAGTATGGGAAATTCTCTACAGAAAAAGTTCCAATTTTCCTTCATTGCGGCGAAAACACAAGGGAGTTCTTCTCCAAATTCAAGGTGCTTGAAGAAATTCCAAAGCAATCCGGGAAGAAAGATTTAAGGGCTTCAAGTCCAAACAGGTGCTCCGAGGCGAGGTGAGAAGAAGAAGCCAAAGTCATTCAAGATCGAAGCACAAAGGATAAAGTCATCGGCAAGAAAAATATTCTAAGGAACAAAACCAAAGTGATCAAAGAAGACATCCAGCACGCTGAGGTGGCGCCTCGTCATCCTCCAACCAATCAAATTATTCCAAATCAACATGCAACAACTTTCTATTTTATCTGTTGGTTCGTATTTAGCAAAAAGGACAAGTGTCCTCGAATGAAATTTTCTCATTGGTCGAAGGGTAGCAAACCCTAATTAGGGTTTTATTTGTAATCTTGGCCGTTGATTCCAAATCAATCTTGGCCATTGAATTGTCATTGGGGAGCCTATAAATTGAGCTCGCCCCCTCATTTGTAAGGTAGGGGAGCATGTTGCAAAACATGTTGAGATAAGCAACTGTTGTAAGATTGCCAAAGTAATAAGTAATGCATGCATTGTTCTGATGGTGATTGCTTCTCTTATTTTGGGGTTATCATGGTTCTTATCCCTCATCATAGTTTAGATTTCTTTTCATGTATGTTAGATGAATGCAAGATTTGATAACTATTGATTTGTGGTGAAACTTTTGCTCATACTTTCTTTGAATGGATGATTTTCATTCAATGCGTAAAGTTAGCCTAAGCTTATTTTGTGGATGCTTAACTTTTGTCTGGATAAATATTGTTCGATTTGATGGTAGTTATTCATGACATGAAAATCATAAGCACATTCCCTTGAAGATTGCACCCTCTTTGTGTAGTTGTCGTTGAGCGTGGCGAAGCAAAGCGTGGTTATTGGTTCAACCAAGTCAATACCGTCTCTTGAATTCTTAGGAGTAGATTTAAAACTTCTGAACCCTTCTCCTTTTTTTAGTTTGTTTGATCCATGACCCAAGCAATAGAGCTTCAATGTCTAGACCTTCATTGCGAATTGAACAAGCCTAGTGTAAGTCCCTTTGTGTTACCAGCATAATCACATCAAACCACAGAGCTTATCCACATTTATCTTAAACATTGGAATTACCGTATGATCTTACTTGCAATCTTAGCATACGAGGTAGTTTTTCAAGAGGGGATATAGCGTCTCTGGACTCTTTATTCTAGAATGTTTGTTGTGTCATAAAACACACATCAACAGGTAGAAAGGGTCCTAAGCACCCCATCGAGTCATGTTCTCCCATGCTCTCCTATGGTCGAGCCCTCCAAGGATATTAAATGCTTTGTGACTGGATTAGTAATTTAGATGAAGGAAAAAAGGATATCGGTAGGGAAGTAACAACAAGGAATATATACTCAAAAGCAGCAAATATATTTGTTAAAAAAAAGGGAAGGAGAAGTCTGGAACATATCTCTGAGGCAGCAGCAGCCCAATGTAATTTGTGTTAATAATGGACAAGTGGCTTCAAATATTATTGCTATAAAACCCCATATGCAAAGTAAATTTAGAAGGCTTCATCTTTATATTGTGTTGCAAAAGATTTTAGGGAAAAATATGATTACACTACCAACTACCAACCATTGGACCTTTGGATGTTCACTGCTCTATCTGACAAAAATAAATACATTAATTAATAATAGAGATGACAATGCATATCATATACATGAGTAAAATATATCTTTATTCGCACATGAAATTATTACAGAAGAAGATTAGAGATTGCCAACCAAGGATCAAAGTCGATTGGACTAGATCACACCCCTTTCCTTGACAATACACAATCTATTTAAGGGATCCGACGGTTGCCAAGAAGAACACAACAGTCAAGCAATCAATGCTTATAACTACCTAAAGCCGACAACAACTAATAGAACAATCAATACATATTCGGATAACCAATATTATTGAAACACAATAATGGACGTTGTATAGTGACAACATTGGATAACTCAACGTATATGCCTAAATTTTCTTATTCAAAATTTTTTTGTGAATACTAAAGTCCATGATCATGATACGCAAAAGTGTATGGCTTTAAAGCATAAGATTAAAAAAACAATTAATTCATGTGGATGGAATAAAAAATGGGGGCAACAAACCAAAAAATACTTTAAAAAGGATAGTAATTGTTCATTTCACAAGCAAGATTCTAAGCCCAATGTAAATCATGTTAATAAAACACAAGTGGCTTTGAATATTATTACTACAAAACCCCATATGCAAAAGTTTGCAAGGCTCCATGATCCCCTTGATATTGTGTTGCAAAAAAATTTTAGGGACAAATATGATTGTGCTACCAACTATTAGACCACTAGATACCTCAACTTATGAGCCTAATGGAATTGATTCAAAAGTTTTTTTGAATACCAAAGTTTGGTTGCGATACACAAAAGTGATTGGTTGTAAAGCATAAGATAAAAAAATTGATTCATAACAATTTAATTCATGTGGAGAGAATAAATGAGAAAGGCAACAAGGCAGGGGCACTGGCTCAATTGGCTAAAGCATCTTGTTACAAGCAATAGGTCATGAGGTTCAATCTCCCCCCCATCCCCGTGGTATAAGGGGGCTATCCGATTCCCCTACAATCTAAAAAATATATTTGAGGTTAGGGCCCTAGCTCAATTGGCTAAAGCATCTTGTTGCAGGCAAGAGGTCACGAAGTCTAGTCTCCCTTGTACCCGTGGTACCGGAGGGTGTGTCATGCCAGTGTCACCAGTTATGTGAAAAAAGTTTACCAAGCACACTGCAGTTTATAGGGGGGGCTACGGAAACCTGCAGTCTTAAAAAAAAATGAGAGGGGCAACAAATTTGTTGCTCCTTCCTACCAAGATCTCCAAATATACACCAATCCTTTTCCACAACATTATCAGCCTAATTATGTGGACACTCTTATGGGAGATGAACAAACACATGGAGCAATGTTGGACACACCATTAGCATATTATGAGGAGTTTGTTGGAGTTGTAGATAACCTATTTGTTGGAATATTACATCATAGTTAGATAGTTTAGGTTAGAATAATAAATAATAAATTGTGAATTATTCCCATAGGTAGTTTGGCATAGTTGGAAAACTTCGGACTCTATGGACTTCGGCAGCCCAAAAATATGACTCGGACTCGGGAAAAAGACTCGGCTAGGACTTGGCAAAAAAAACCGTAGTTTTACAAAAACAAGAACAAATTAATGCATTTAGAGAACATAAGAGCCTAATTTGATTATCAAACACTCATAATTCAAATATTACACATGTCATATGATCATCAAACACTCAATAATTGAAATTTAATCATTCATAGTCATCAAATACTCATAGTTTCAATGTATAACATCATAAGATTATAAATGTTTACATATAATCTTGGCTTCTTTCAACCCCAATTCAATTTGCAGACCTCTATTTCACAAACTTGAGTGTTAAAATGAAAGAAAAAGTTAAAAAAAACATGGGTTTTTAACCCCTTTTGACTCCCAGCTACACAGGAGAGTTTTGGGTTGGGACTCCCGAGTCCAACCTCAGGACTCTTTTCAACCCCTTTGGACTCCCAACCACACAGGAGAGTCCTGAGTTGGGACTCCCGAGTCTGGCCTCAGGACTCTCCGAGTCCTGAGGTTGGACTCCCGAGTCCCGACCCAGGACTCTCCTGGACTCGACTCCCGAGTCCGCGGCGAGTGGACTCGGCCAGGGTAGGGACTCCCGAGTCCGCGGCGAGTCCGCGGCGAGTCGGCCGAGTCCGCAAACTATGGTTTGGAGTAATTTGAATTAGTTTTGGAATTTCATGGGAGTGTAATGCTATATAAGCATTTGCATCATTCTATGTAATCATCCAATGAGCATTAATATATCTTAATACTATTTTGTTGTGCAACAATACGATAATTGTGTATATTTACTTGGCAATTTTCACACCATTGCATCATCCCCTTTATCCATTACATTTTGTCATGATGAAAAACCTAACAATGGATTCCATGGACAACTTTACATTAAAGGAGACAAACTATGTTGCCACATCAAAAGAAATACGATTGATTGATCCTAGATGCCATTTTAATGTTTGTATTGAAGATTTTTTTTTTACCATAATTTACAACAAGATCAATATGCACATTCAAGAGTTGCTTTAGAAGCATCCAATTGCATCATGCAAGATACTATATCTTGCATCATCTAGAAGCTAACAATTGAACAAAGAGAGGAGCTTGTAATTTTTCACATTATTTCAACTTTCAATAGATTTAGCCTCATAGTTTAAAAAACATAGTTATAAAAAAACAATAATGCATTTAGAGAACACAAGTCTATCACGATCATCAATTTGTCATAATTCAAAGATTAAATATGGCATATGACCCTCAGACACTAAAAATTTGAAATTTTTAATGTCAAACAATACATTGCATTACAACAAAATTATAAATAATAACTATATAACTATATTGTAAATGTTTACATATGTCAAAAAACAGCCCAATACAATCTACATCCTCCTCTTCCCCATCCTAGTGTAACTTAAATTTCAGGCCTCAAACTAGATGGCAAGTCGATTACATTATGAGAGGGACCTTCTACCTTTTTATTTGAAGGCAAAGGTTGTATTGAGTGAAGACAAGGTCAATGAAGTTGAAATATCCCCTCACAATTTTTTTCAATTTTTGCCACAACAACTTCACCCGTTAGCGTTAGCAAATCCAAATAACCAGCTGAAAGGAACCCTTTCACTTTCTGATCACCCAGATCCCAGTGTGGGCAAGGTGACAGCATACGGTAGAAAGGGGATCATTAGCATATAAAACTTAAACTCTTGGAAAGTACAATGATGCAAATGCAACTCGACCACTTATTCAGCAGGAGTATATTGACGGCTCAGCCAATCAACATGATGATGAATTACAAGTACTAAAAGTAAAGTATGGGCGGCTCGCCCACCCCTTTCGCTTGTTCAGCGGGCAGTGCAAAAAGTAAATGTTGAAAGTAAATGGACATCGAAGCCTGTCCCTTCCACTAAAAGTGGGAATTACAAAGTAAAGAGCAGAAATATAAAGTGATTGAATCAATACTACTGATTTCAACCTTACAATGAGAATAATCTGCAAGTTACAAAGAGATTTAGTTGTCCAATCCATTGCCAAATGATATCAGATGATCTCCCAACTTCACAAACTTATCAACTATGAAAAACAAGCCAAAAATCAGAAATTTTAACAATCTGATATGAAAAACCAGCATACAGAAAACTCAAACCAGCAAGCATGAATCACACCAAAATACTCATAACTCAATGTAGACACCTTTGAATGACATGAAACCAAGTGCAAATGAAGCATAGGAGGTAGGCGCCCAAGTCTAAAGCAAGAAACAGCAGCAAAAACCTTGGAATATTTTATACACGCTTTCCAAGGCACTTGTAGGCAATCAAGGAGGGGCAACCAGCAAGAAGAAATTCATTTTGCCATAATAAAATCTGAAACTCCACAAAGTGAGGCACCCAAGGAAGACTCAAATATGGGGTCAATACTTAGAATCATCAAAAATTCACCCAGTGAGCTACAAGAAAAAACGTGCTACAGCTAGCACAAAACCAGCAACACAAAAGGACTAAGAAACACACCCAAACTTCAAAAAACATCAATAAAAAACTTCTCCATAATGCTCAATCTGTTCTTCAATGTAAAGAACAGTCCAAGGCTTAGCTAGCTGCTATCTTGCAAGCACGAAACTAAGTTTTGCTAGGAGGTATGCATTCCTCGAAGCGAGTGAGTAGCAATTTCGGCAACACTTCATTATAATTTTCAATGGATGATAAAATGAAGAGGCAAGGCCTTGTATTTATAACTTCTCCAACCCATAAATTCAAACTCACTTTTCCCTCCAAAAGGGACACCCGAATGAAACTCATATTCACCTTTCATTTTACTGCATTTGAATTTCATTAGTCTCCTCTGCTAAATCGTCGAACATAAGAAAGGAATATCTTTATTAAAAATGCAAATAAAACATAATCTAAGCGTCCAAAAATGCTTGAGTGAAACAACCTTATAAAAAGCAATTATTTTTCCTCCAAGCTAGGCATCCAAGAAAATAATAGAAATACATTATAATTTTAACTTAAATATTTCTCCAACAGTCATCCACCATGCCTTAGCCAAATATTTCACTTAAAATATAAACTCAACCAAAGTATTGAATTTTTCCAAAATAAGCACCAAGAGTGAAGGATACCAATCCGATCAAACTGCTCAAACTAACCTACCCGATATAGCCACTGCACTGAACTGTTGATCTGCCACTAAAAATAGCACTTACTAAAAATAGTAAGTGACTCAAAACTCATTTTAAGCACAAACCGGGCAGCCGTCATAACTTACTAAAAATAGTAAGTCCAGAAAAGTTGCCTGATGCAGTTGCATGTCATACCACTGTGAAGCTCTCTGAAAACCAAGAAAGAATCCAAAAACTAAACTGCAAAATTCCAACATGCAAGCACTTGAATCCACAAAAGAAACCTCCAAGCAGCTAAAAACCCTAATTCTGCATCTGACTAGCCTTTGGGCATCCGAGGATAGGCTAACAATCACTGGAAAGCGTAGTGCTAGAAATGGGGAAATTACAGTCTGCCCTTCCCAAAATTACTTGTCCTCAAGCAATGCCACCACAACTCCAAAAAATTTAAACTAATCCATACCAAACCAAGTACGATCCCAGGGTCCCATGTCTGTCTCAGGAAGGACCCACAATGTAGATGTTGCACCCCTCTGATCACATTAGTGAAAACATCATGCCAAAACTACACTAACCTCACTTGTAACTCCAAAATGTTACCATCCATGATACTCAAACTAAAAAATCTTGAAGGACTGAAATCAATATCATGCAGCATCTCATGCCCAAGAAGCTTAAAGTCAACAATATCAACAATGCCACTGTCTATCACAAACCTAGACAATAGGAAAGATAGTCTACTCAACTCAAAATCAAACTCCTCAGCATATCTCCATATGGTATCTAACAGAGCCACGACTACAAATGTGACATCTCCAAATCTTCTTGCAAAGAGGAAAGCAATCCTTTGCAAGAGCTCAACAAACTCATACTCGTAACTCCACATGAATCTACTATGCCTCCGTTGAATTATTCTGGTACAATCATGAAGACTTCTAAAAACTCTTATAGTTCCCACTCTAAGAGCCTCAGAATGATGAACCAAGGCATGTGGAAGTTCGTTGTCATGAACCAATATTGTGAAGAAACTATCAAATTTTGCTTCACAAACCTCCATAAGTTGAACTCTGAGAATAGGATAGGTTTGAAGAAACAAATAATCATTGTTGTTCAAAGTTGGAATCAGCAAAGTACAATCTAATTTTAGTGCTCTACACAAGGAAAAACAGCAGCACCAATGGAATTCCCAAGTGTGAGTATGTGAGATGAGCATTGAGTTGCAAAATAACACCTCAAAAGTGGCTAGAAAACACATTGGGGCAACCTCCAACTGAAAACTACCACCTCTTTGACAAGAAGTGATGAACCAACTCTCCTGAACAAGAGTAACCCCCCATGTAAGGTTGGCCAGTCTACCTCCAACCAGCAAACTCATGTCTCAAAATCTGCCCTTGTCTTAGCCGAGGATCACTCCCCAAAGTGATCAACCATTCTTCTCTCCAACCCATACTCAAAAATTTTCTCCAATCCATTTGTTAATGCACAAACGGAACCATCAAATGGCTGGTAATGAAGGTAACAGCACCACTAATTCTGAAATTTTGATCCTTACCCCTCCAAAAATTCATCTTTCCACAAGTAATAAACTCCATCAACCCATGTTGAGGATCCCAAGCATGGATACCCAACTGAAAATGATTTCCAACACACCAGAAAGAGTACACAACACTCCTCCAAGTGCTAATCAAAACCAAATGCAAACTCAACAAATTAGTGTCTTCTTTGATAAACCTATGTAGCCCATCCATGAAGGCATCAACATCAATGGAGCATGGAACAAATGTTGTCTTCAATCCCCATCCCCAAAAAGGACTAGTATGAGCTAAAACATTACTCAACCAAAGGGATGGATTGTCAAGCATGTAATCACTATGTTTTGGTCCTTCTTTCCCCCCTACTTCATGAGCAACAAGTCTAGATTCTTCATGCCTTGCTGCTGTAATGAAACCTTGAGTAGCTACCAAACTGTGTTTGGACAACATCTTGATGTCAAGGACGTTGAAAACATCCTGATTCAACACTCTCCAAGTGGAGTCTTCATCCTCAACCCCACCTATACATTCAGTATCAAGCAGCCTCGAAAGATTTCTTATCACAAAACATGGCACATCCTCATGGTTTGATATCACATCATCCATATACTGGAAACCATACCCAGTCTCATGTTCGGTTACTTCACCACATGTTTTATCATCCATCACAAAGAGGGGGTTATCATAACTTTCCTCAATACCCACTTCAAAGAGAAGGTTATCAAGAACTTGGAAGTCATCCCTTTCATCTTGCACACTTCTATCTTGTTGATCCAAATCTGCACATGCAATTTCTGATTTTTGTGGAAAGTTCCCCAAGTCAAACTCTTCTTGAAGACAATCAATTTCTTCAATCACTTGCTCGATTTCTTCAGCTCTTTGTCCATTTTCTTGCTCTCTAGAAAATTTGAAATCAACAAACCGATCTTCTGCCTCCTTTAGTGCCAACAGAGTGTCTTCTAACATAGCTTTTGTTGATTCAAGCTCAAGAGTAAGCTCGTCCACCCTTCTCTCACTTCCTTGGAAAGCACTAAAGGTCTTCTTTGCAAATTCAATGGCATAATCTTGATCTTCAATCAAGTGTATGTACTTTGACTTCAATGTCTCCAAAGAGTCTTTGATAAGTTGCAGATTAGGGATAGCAACTTCATCCTTAACTCCTCTTCGTCTCTCTTCAAACCGAGACTTCCATTAAAGTTCTTCAAACAAACTGTGTGTGCAATCAAATTGGGATAGAGTTTGCACTTCCTTTTCAACAAACACCTTGAATTGACCTTCCCACTCATAAGAATGCAAAGATGATGAACTGCTGATAGGCTGCAAGAAAAAATCAGAACTTTGTTTCTTGCAATCACTGCCCCCATGGCTACTCCAAGACTCTTGTCTTTCTCCACCAACTAGCTGTAAATGTTCAATATCAAGAAGAGGATTGGACTCTACAAATTCCCCGAGCCTTTGCTTACAATCAGCTTCATCAATAAGTAAATCAGATTTGTGTTTAAGAAACTCTTTAAACCTTTCATCCTCAAGAGCCATGTGGTCTTCTAACTCTACTTTCTCCTCACTAACTCCTTGATCAAAGGTTATGTCAGCCCCAACTCGATCAATGAGTCATTATTGAACGTTATTCTGAAAATTTCAGTAGCAACATACTCCTTTTTAGTGGCTGCAACCACTTCAAAGGGTTCATTATGGAGCTTTGCCAAACAAACTTCTTCTTCGAAGACACCTTCTCCTCCCATGGCCACCTCGTAGCTTGCAATGCAATCTAAATTTTGAGCTTCATCAGGATCCAAGGGAAATTCATCCCACACAAGTTCCTTGTCATTGCTAAGTGCCTTCACACCCGAATCCCAAATGGTAAGGGGTTGATTGTTTTGATCAAAAGGAAAGGGCTCATCATACTCTTCTTGGGGTGTTGACTCTTTGAATAAACCACCTCCCAACTCACTTAAACAGATATCTTCATAAGTATCTCTCTCCAAAGGCTTGGTTTGAAGATCAAACCCAAAACCACCCTTGACACCATCACTGTAATGAAGTAAAGAATCTTCAATGCTAGTTGTTTAAGAAACTCTATCATTTTTATCTTCAATGAACCTATCATGAGTAGGTATGTTACTAATTTCATCATTAGCAGCCCCATGCATGCCAAAGAAGTCTTCGTGGTTATTTGTCATGAACTCTTCATGTGAAAACTCTTGGGGAGTTTGGACAGCAACAAAAGGGAAATTATCCATCACCAAATCTTCAACAAGAGGAGGTGCAAACACATCAGAATCACCACCAACAACATCACTATGATAATGATCATAAGTTGTTTCAATGTCGCCACCCAAATTATCCTTAACATGCTCTTCTTTAGCAAACTCAACCCACACAATGGTGCTACTGAAATCTTCTATGAAGTCATTTGTCTCAAGACCTTCATTGGATGAATCCTCATTAGGACTCAAGACTGCTATTATGTTTTTTTCACCAAATCAATCTTCATCACTTCCTATCACATGCAAGTCTAAGGGAGTATTTTGGGGCTCTACCTTAAACACCTCATTTGCCAAGGTATCTTCATCAAGCTCACGATCATTTTGAGATAACATGTGCACCTTACTTGTGCCATCTTCAATACTAGTTGACTGATTTTTCTCTTCAACTTGCTTACTTGTAGGCTGCAACCCACAAACAGGCATTTCTTCTTCCTTCCTTGACCCTTCAACCATGGCATGTTTTGCTTCCTTTTTAATCATTTTCTTGATGTAATTGACCATAGCCAACTTTCCAAGTTTCAAAACCACCACACAATTCAAGAAAGAGTCAAAAGAAACAACATTCTTAAACTCATTTGTCATACTCTAATAATCTTCATGGAGAATGGAAGCCTCATGTTCACATTGCCTTTTAAACTGTTCGGCAATTCTACTGTATTCCATTGTGGCAACTCAAATTTCTTTTTGTTCTCCCAACAGGATGGCAGGAATTTTGGCTCTAATACCACTGAAATATCCCCTCACAATTTTTTTCAATTTTTGTCACAACTTCACCCATTAGCATTAGCAAATCCAAATAACCAGTAGAAAGGAACCCTTTCACTTTCTGATCACCCAAATCCCAATGTGGGCAAGGTGAGAGCATAAGGTAGAAAGGGGATCATTAGCATATAAAACTAAAACTGTTGGAAAGTACAATGATGCAAATGCAACTCAACCACTTATTCAGTGGGAGTATATTGACAGGTTAGCCGATCAGCATGATGATGAATTATAAGTACTGAAAGTAAAGTATGGGCGGCTTGCCGACCCCTTCCACTTGTTCAGTGAGCAGTACAAAAAGTAAATGTTGAAAGTAAGTGGACGGTGAGGCTTGTCCCTTCCACTAGAAGTGGGAATTACAAAGTAAAGAGCAGAAATATAAAGTGACTGAATCAGTACTACTGATTTCAGCCTTACAATGAGAATAATCTGCAAGTTACAAAGAGATTTAGCTGTCCAATCCATTGCCAAATGATATTAGATGATCTCCCAACTTCACAGGCTTATCAACTATGAGAAACAAGCCAAAAATCAGAACTTCTAACAATTGGATATGAAAAACCAGCAAGCATGAATCACACCAAAATGCTCATAACTTGATGTAGACACCTCCGAATGACATGAAACCAAGTGCAAATGAAGCATAGGAGGTAGGCACCCAAGTCTAAAGCAAGAAACAGCAGCAAACACCTCTAAATATTTTATACACACTTTCCAAGGCACTTGCAGGCAAGGTACGACCTTCAAGGAGGGGCGACGAGCAAGAAGAAATTCATTTCACCATAATAAAATCTGAAACTCCGCAAAGAGATGCACCCAAGGAAGACTCAAACATGGGGTCAATACCCAGAATCATCAAAAATTCACCCAATGAGCTACAAGCAAAAACATGCTATAGCTAGCACAAAACCAGCAACACAAAAGGACTGAGAAACACACACAAACTTCAAAAAACGTCAACAAAAAACTTCTCCATTATGCTCAATCTGTTATTTAGTGTAAAGAACAGTCCAAGGCTTAGCTAGGTGCTATCTTGCAAGCACGAAACTAAGTTTTGCTAGGAGGTATACATTCCTCGAAGCGAGTGAGTAGCAATCTTGGCAACACTTCGTTATGATTTTCAATGGATGATAAAATGAAGAGGCAAGGCCTTGTATTTATAACTTCTCCAACCCAGAAATTCAAACTCGCTTTTCCCTCCAAAAGGGACACGAATGAAACTCATATTCACCTTTCATTTTACTGCATTTGAATGTCATTAGTCTCCTTCTCTAAATCGTCCAACATAAGAGAGAGGAATATCTTTATTAAAAATGCAAATAAAACATAATCGAGGCGTCCAAAAATGCTTAAGTGAAACAATATATAAAAAGCAATTATTTTTCCTCCAAACTAGGCATCCAAGAAAATAAGAGAAATACATTATAATTTTAACTTAAATATTTCTCCAACAGTCATCCACCATGCCTTAGCCAAATGTTTTTCGCTTAAAATATAAACTCAACCAAAGTATTGAATTTTTCCAAAATAAGCACCAAGAGTGAGGGATACCAATCCGATCAAACCGCTCAAACTTTCCTACCCGATATAGCCATTGCACTGAACTACTGATCTGCTGCTAAAAACAGCATTGCCAAAAATAGCACTTACTAAAAATAGCATATTGTTAAAAATAGTAAGTGACTCCAAACTCATTTTAAGCACAAACCGGGCAGCCATTGTAACTTACTAAAAATAGTAAGTCCGGAAAAGTTGCCTGATGGAGTTGCATGTCATACCACTACAAAGCTCTCTAAAAACCTAGAAAGAATCCAGAAACTAAACTGCAAAATTCCAACATGCAAGCCCCGGAATCCACAAAAGAAACCTCCAAGCAGTCGGAAACCCTAATTCTGCATCTGACTAGCCTTCGGGCATCCAGGGATAATCACTAGAAAGTGTAGTGCTAGAAATGGGGACATTACAGAAGTGCTCCTAGGTCAACCTGTTTCTCTTCTTGTGAATGATCTCAAATAGATTCCAAGCATTCACACCTAGAAGCACTACATGGCTGAAAAAAAACATGGATAGCTAGCCTTTGAAGATTTGGTGTGCCAACATTGTAAGTCTCACCACAAATCTACAAATAAAACATTTTTACAAATATAAGAATTAAGTACAAAAATTAGAACTTGTTCAAACTTTCAAGTTTATTGTTCTACTTTCTAGTATTAAGCTAAAAATTAAAGGATTGTTTATTTTACTTCGTTGTTAATTTCCACTCCTTCAAATAGCTTGAGCTAAAGAAAACAGTCTTCCATCTACAGCCTTGTAGACCTCCAACTCATCGAGAATTTTGTCTATGATCTCATCATATGATACCATCCTATCTATGCATGAAACAACCCCTATTATGATCTCCTCACCAGCACTAAATGTACCAAAGAAGTAGAACTTTGGGTTTAGGTAGTAGGCCAAGGAATGTATTGGTTAGTGGAGTTGGTTCATCCATCTACAAACAATGATAGGCCAAATGATCTCATTTTTTGTTTCTACCATAGTAATGCAAAATAACCTCTTTGGCCTTATCCATGGCCTCATAGAGGCAACACATCAACATGCCACCCCCATCCAGCAAAGGTTTTGTCAACAAAAAAAAATTGAAAATAAATTAAAAAATTAACTAAAAATCAAGCAAAAAAACGAAATGGATAAATCCCTATAATATTTGTAATTGTTACCTACCATAGGTAACCCTACATTTTTTATGAATAGCTCATTAAAAATATTTCTTGTGGTCTACCCCCTTTGCTATTTTTGGAATTTGGAGACTCCATCCAAGCATTGCTCAAAACCATTTGCTTGAGAGAGAATTGCAGCTACAATGCTTTATAAAGCGGGGAAGTGGGTGGCAAATTGTGTCAGCCCCAATCGCACAAGCTCCTTGCCATTCATGTGATCTCTCACCAAAGAAAGGACCCAAGTATGGTTGTAGATAAATTTGGTAATTTGTCTAGTGTCTTCAACCACACTTTTGACACATCCAATCTTCCCAATATCCTAGCATCAAATCCACACAATGTGCAACTTTGGGACTCCAACATGTCTCCATGTGGCTAAATATGCTATTGCATTGTCCATGACAATTTGGACAAGATTCTCAACCCTAACATCCCGAATCACCCCATCCAACAAAGTGCACAAAGTCTTAACATTTTTGACTTTGTGCAAGGCATCTATAGACTTCAAAAACAACAATGTGCCACATGAAGCCACTAAAATGTTGAGAGTCCTATTTTGGCCATATGTTCATCCATCTAATGAGAAGTTACAACCCTTTCTCTACCATACCTTCTTCCAATCATCAACCACAAGCCATGTATTTTTTACAACTTCCTCTAGGAATAGCCCACTCAAATCCTTAGCTGTTGGAATCTTAAACCCCTTAGCAAGAATTATCAATGCATTTTCCAACACTTCATAATATGGGCTATTTGTTACATTGAAGGGTAAATTATTGTAATACCAAAGTTTGTGGTTGCCATCCTAGCCTCAAGGCATTTCTCTTTGTTCCAAGTGGAACATTGCAAGGAATAAAGAAATTGGATGAAGGAAGATGGCTAGAACTCTAGGAATCTCATTTGAAGAGGAAAGTGAATGATGAATGTGTGGGGCAATAGAGGAATATGTAGATGAATGAGGATTGGCATTCATTACCTCTGCCATTGCTTCCCTCATTCTCTTCCTTTCTTTCTTTTTTTCAAATTAAAACTAGTAATTAGGCATCCATTTCTCTCATAACCTCATTGGACACCTGACCACACACCCTCACATCATGTCAAAGTATTTGAGCAAGGTGGCATTTTAGCCTATTGATTCCTCCTATCATAAGAAGTTGCAAACATTACAGCACCCTTGGCATCATCTAGCGTGCCATGCCTCCATGCAAAGTCTTTTCCCCCATTGCTTTGTGTTGAACTTGCCATTGCTGATTTTAACAGAGAAACAAAAATCAACAAGATTTAAAAAAAAAAATTGGTATGGCAAACATTTGTAAATGAAAATAAAACAAAAAAGTATGCTATAGGGTTGGGAAATGAGGAATAATAAAAAATTGGGCAACATAATGCCCTAGATTTTCAGCATTTGTCATTCAAATCAGAAAAAATATAAAATAGATGCATACCTTTGTAAAATCTACTCCAAACTCATTTGAAGCTTTAATAGACTTCAAATACACCTTCCAAAAGCATTCAAAACCCTTGTCTCAAACTAATTTGCAAATCTACAGCTCTATTGGTCAAAAAGAGAAAATAAATGAAAAAAAAACTCAAGCATGTCTATTTTATGTTTATGCTACGATAGTCCTATCTCAAAAATCATGAATTTGGGACAAACACGTGTGTATTTTGTGGATTTCAAAACCATAGACTAGACTCAACTTGTCAATCATGGCAATTCATGACCATAGTTACGAGACTCGGACTCGGCTCGGACTCGGCTAGGGTGACTCGACTCGGCGACTCGGCGACTCGGACTCGGACTCGGCGCAGACTCGGCAAAATGAAAAAAGTTGAAAAAACCTTAGAAAATTAGAGATTTTTAAAGATTTAAAACTTGTTTCAAGCACCCTTTATTGAATACAACACAAATAAAAGCAAATTTGATCACATACACAAATATACAATGATCACATAAGTATAAAGTACACAAATTGTAGTTGCGCTGCTGAAGGAAATAACATACTTTGATATATAAAATTAGTCAAATGTATACAAAACTCATGGAAAATGAAATCCATGACATCAAATGTTCCATACAAATATGAAATATCAAAAGATTCAAAACAATAGCTATAAGTCTATCACTCTATGCCTATGGCACAGTGGAGCCAGCATCCTTCCTACGAAGGCGTCTAAAGGTCCTGGATGATGTTGCAGTTGCAGCCATAGTCTCTGCCTGTGTCTGAGTCCCCATACCACTCTCACCACCAGTAGCTATGTCTCCTCGTGCTCTAGCCTCCTCCTCAGCCATGGCTACAACCTCAGCCTCTCTCTCTGCCTGGTCCACCCAATCAAGGTCCTCGTCACTAAAGACTGCGTCTGTAGCCTCAGTGATCCACTCAGACTGTGGATCAACCTCCTCTAAACAGATCGGGGTGTTGTCGTGGTCAAAAGCCTTCCTGTATCTGAGCCGAAGGTTGTAATGAACATATACCAGGTCATTCATCCTCTCCACTGTCAATCTATTGCGCTTCTTGGAGTGTATGTGCTCAAACATACTCCAATTGCGCTCACAACCGGATGAACTGCATGGCTGGCTCAATATTCGTATGGCAACATTTTGCAGGTTCGGTGTATCAGAACCAAACATCTCCCACCATCCATCTGAGATGAGAAAAAGAAACAAAATCAATCTCATTTCAAGTTTCAAGTTCAAGTTCAACATTTAATAATAAATTATAATATAAAAAGATGAAAATTATTGCCTTAAATATATTTTTACCTGGCATTAATTTTGTCCTACTATCTTTGCACATTTGACGTGCAAAGAAGTCTCCTCGTGCCTTAGTGAAGGCATCTATCTCCTGCACTATCTGTGTAGTAACAGAGGGCAACATTCTCTCTATCGTCGAGTAGAGCCCACTAAGAATTTCTCTATCTGCACGGAGATCACGGCGGAAGTGGAAGGCCGGATTTAGGAAACATGCGGCTGCATGGATGGGCCTATGGAGTTGGTTTTGCCATCTCCTATCAATGATCTCCCAAATGGGACGATACTTATCATCAACTCCACCATAGACTGATCTAATGGCCTCTTTGGCCCTATCCATGCCCTCATATATGTAGCCCATTGCGGGCTTCTCCCCATCTGCAACTCGTAGGAGAACTAGCAAGGGCTCAATAAACTGCAAAGTGCAAACATGTTTCACAAATAAGTAAGTGTGACTGTCAATGAAAATGAACAAATAAAAGTAAGATATGATTACAAATTAAAACATAATAAAGAATTAAATGTTACCTTCACAATCTCATCTGCTGGTGTCCAAAACCCTGCCTCATCAAATATGCAATCAGCCACAGCAATCCCTGCAGTGCTTGTAGAAAAGGATGAGGAAGACCACTCCTCACTAGCAAACATGCGCCTCAAAGGTGCCCTTGACCGAATCAAGGATTGCAACATGATAAAATTTGATGCAAACCGAGTGATGCCAGGACGAGACAACTCCCTCAACCCCGTGTATTGCCTCATAAGGTTAAGCACCCATGCATGATTGTAAACAAATTTGCAAATGTTTCTTGCTGATTCCATACATGTTTTTATCCATGGGAGCTTGCCAAGATCCTCCATCATGAGGTCAATGCAATGGGCGGCACATGGAGTCCAAAATATAGTTGGGTGCCTCTCCATCAATAATCTACCAGCAGCAACATAATTTGCTGCATTATCTGTCACCACTTGAACTACATTTTCTTCCCCCACATCGGCTATCACCTCCTCTATAGCCTCACATAAGTATGTGGCATTTTTGAATTGGGCGGAAGCATCAATGGACTTTATGAAGACAGTGTCACCTGAAAAAATAAGCAAAACCAAATTACCAATTATTCAATAAATTAAAAACATAAATCAGCCTTATTAAATTATTAATCACTAAATCAAATTCAAATATCAATGTATTAAGGTAAGTACAATTACCTCCAGAGGAAACTAGAAAGTTCAACAGCGTCCTATTTCTCCTATCGGTCCAACCATCAGTCATGATGGTGCAACCAATCCTCCTCCATTGCACACGCTGCTCCTCTAATTGTGCTTTCACATCCGCCACCTTTTGAGTCAAAAGTGGGCCCTTTAATTCATCTTCGCTGGGGGCTTTGAACCCCGCCCCACATATGGTTATTGCATCAACCATGTTTTGCCAAAAAGGAGACCTAAAACATGTCATAAAATGAAAAGATTTAAGTTTTTAACTTTAAATTTGAATTCGATAGTGAGATACATCTAAATTCTAAAACAATAAAATTTAAATATAAATTTTAAAACAATTAAACGAAAAAAGAATTACCTGGCTACATGGAAGGGAATGGTGCAGTAGTACCAAAAGTCTGCAATTGTTTTTTTTGCTGCATCGTGTGCATCCTTGTTCCAACCCATGCTCTCAAGCGACGGTTGGGAACCAGGAGTAGTGCGTGGTACAAAATATGAGTCCACCCTAGATTTACGAACTCTAGGGCCAATGCTAATACTGCCACTACCACTAGCAGTAGCAGCGCCACCAGCACTAGGAGTACGCATAGGAATAGATGGTGCAAAGCAGAAGCACTAGCACAAGCACTAGCACTAGGACGGTATGGAGGCATGGAAGAAGCATCTCCAACAGCACCAAGTCCCTGTCCAACTCCAACACCTGCCAACTCCTCCCTCTGTCTCTTTCTAATTTCTTTTTGCCTTTCAAAATTTTCTAATTGCACCTGCACTTCACGAACAGCCTCAATAGGTGCTAGGGTGCAGCCCACTGCATCATGGATGGGTATGCGTGCAAGGTGGTATTTCAATCTATTTATGCCTCCATGATATATTGTTTTGCAGTATTTACATTTTGCTTCTCCTCTTTTCATTCCGGGAAAGATTTCAGCATGTTTCCAAGCAGGGTCTTTTCTGACTGGGGTTTGAGACATTGTGAAAATAATAATATGGTTTGATTTGCAAATGAATGTGGCTGCAATAACAAGTAGGGTTTGTAAAATTATTTAAGTTGCAAGTAGGGTTTGTAAATAAAAATGCAAACTATAATAATTTAAAAACAATGATTTTACAAATTACAATGAATTATTTGTTAAAAAAACACAAAAAAAACCATTAAAATCAAACTTACCTCTTAGATTTGGCTTGGAATGCAATGCAAACTCCTCCCAATCACTAGCAATGAACTTTCAATGCACCTCCTTAGCAGTATGAAGCTTCCCAAATGATATATGACCTTGCTTTTGTTTTAAACAATTTGCTGGTTGCCCTCTCTTCTCCTCCTATTTTTCTTCACAACTCTCTCTTCTCCTCCTATTTTGCCAAAAGAGTGAAATGAAGTTGCTTTTAGGGTTGGAGAGAACATATAGAACAAAAAAAAAACTAACTTTAACTTTTAGTTTTATGTTTTTTTAGTGTTTTAACTTCTTGCTGCCGCGGCCGGGTCACAGGGTCGGGACTCTCCGAGTCTGGGCGAGTCTGGCGAGTCCGGCGAGTCCGGCGAGTCCGGCTGGACTCGGCGTGTCCGAGTCCGAGCTCCCCAGACTCGGCCAGGCTGGCTCGGCCCGGGACTCGCCGAGTCATGGCGAGTCTGGGCGAGTCTCGTTACAATGAATTCATCACGTTTCCTCATTCAACTCACAATTCACATCAAATTTCAGCAAGTCCACACAAGTCTTTGAAGTACAGATAGAACAATACCAAGCAATCCCTTCCATGTTGCACAATGTGTAAAGCTCATTCAAGATAGCAAAGTTGTCACAATACCAAGAGATTCATTCCAACCTCTCTTGGAGCATGCTAATTTAACCATTGATACATTCATGTCTACGCCAAAGAAGCCACCATACAATAAGATGGTGTTCTTTATGATGTATGCAAATCCTTTAAGAATTAACAAGAAAGAGAAAAAAAATGGTTATAACAAAACAAGAAAAAGATTGTATCAAATATGATTATCTCTAAGAGTACCATCACAATGGCACCAAAACAAAAGCTAAGTCCAAATCTAATAATGTATTAATCAAGGAACCACTTATCCAACAAACTACAATTGAAATGAAAGACAAAGTAAAAAACGTAGTGAAGGAAAAAGGAAATAAAAGCAAGTATGGGCACCAAAACCCAAATCAAAAATTGTTACTTTAGCACACATATTTGTTAAGGGGCCTCCTTTACATTATGATCCAAGTCCATCAATAAGAACAATCTCAAGTGGTTTTTGGTGATTTTGTGGTTGACAATTAGGAAGATGGTGACATATTGGATGATAGTGGATGCAATCATTACATATGTTGATCATCTTTTATTTACTTGTGCTCTAATATATTTCACATGTTTTACTTTTCCCCTTTCTCAATTTTCACCCTATTTTTCTTCATGTTCATAGCTAATACATGGATCACACAAAGTCACCTTTAATGGTGCAAGTCGACAAAAGTAGCCATGGACATTCTTTTTGTTTCATGACCTCTTTTTATTTTTTATACTCTTTTGTATTTTTCCCTATGGATTTGGGAGGATGTGAAGCAATGAAATATTCTAAACACACTTTCATTCATGTTGATCAAAAACATAGCTTTTTTTGCTTTTTGGTTTTATAATTGGCCTTTTCTATTGATCCATGATTGTTATACTCCTCCTTGATCATGTCTTGGCATTTTCACTTACACCTCCTATTGCAACTTACTCCTCCTATTGCACTTTCACAGTGCTTTTTGCTCTCTTACACTTATGACACTTGACATTCACACACACTACTCTAGTTGGCTTTCCCACTTGGGGACATCTATTGCATGTTATCTTCCAAGTCAAGTAATGCCTTACTCTCCCCTTTGAAAACATACTTACAACCTTTTATAATTATACCATACCTTTGCATGCTTACATCTTACATGGTATGTTTGCCATTACTATTATATGCTGCTATCACTTCTTAGTGCATCTCTCTTGCGATACTTCCATGCTATTACTTACATCACTATGTTTATGTCATCCTTACACACTCACATTATACACATGTCTAAATGCAATTACATGAATATACTTGGTATGAAGCTATCTTACTTACATCTATGTTTATCCTCACATTTGGGGGCAACAATGGGCACAACCTTTGACATGATTATGTCACCATGCTATTTTTTACACATGCTTGTTATGTCATTTTCACATGAACATACCCTACAAGACAAATTACATGCTATCTCATGATAGCATCTTATGCCATCTCTATTATGTTGTTACTACTTGAATCCATCTTTCACAACATCTATCATATTTATCTTTAACAATAACACTTAGCATGTGGCTACTTTACATTTCTCTCATTGTCCTCATACTTACATGCTTATATCATTGCCATATTACATCACTATGTTTATGTCATCTTTACACAATAACATTACACACAACATGTCTAAATGCAATTACAAGACTATACTTGGTATGAATTATGAAGCCATCTTACTTTTGTCTATGTTTGTCCTCGCATTTGGGGGCAACATTGGGCACACCCTTTCACATGATAATTGTAATGTCCCTTGTCCTACTTTACCCTAGAATTCACTTGTTGATTAGGTTTAGGGTTTCTTCTTTTCAAAGGGATGTTTTCTCTAATGGAGTAATCTTGGATTGAAATCTGCATTCACCATATTAACAACATTTCCACATACACATATGTCTGTTAGCATTAATATCTAGATATCCAAAATATAAACATAATCACAAAAGCAATAATAAAAACATAGGAGGAGTGGCATGGGTAGATCCGCCCGAGGTTCTTTGCCAAGCCCAAGAGGTTGTGTACCACAACTCTCTCTTCTCAGCGACTTGTACCTACTTTCTCTACCCATGTCATCACCTCCGAAGACACTTAACCTACTGGGGGAAGCCAGCGGAGTTTACAAGTGGTCTAGGCCTACCACCCCTCCATGGCCTCGGTGGATCTTGAGTGGGACCCCCACCTATCCATGGCCCACCCATGCCTTAGGACTGGGCAGATCTTAAGTGGAGCTTCCACTCATCCATGGCCTATCCTTGCCTTGAATTCCAGAGGCGGATCTTGAGTGGGGTTTCTAGGCACCACTTTTCTCAAGCCCTTCCTCCCTAGTAGGTTTGCAAACACTCAAAAGACAATCTTTAAGCAATCAAATACATTTGTATTCATCTTTGATTCTTTTAAGTTCATGTAAAAGTCATTGCCTAGAACCTTTATGATTATGATAATACCAAAGAGAGTATTGCACTACTAATCAGATCGGCAACATCTAGTATGTATGTTTAATTCTAAATAAATGGAGAAACAATATAAATATATATATATGCCTATGATCAGTCCTATCACATTTCATTCTACTGACATGTAAATAGCATCAAGAATATATATTGACTGAAAAGTCAATGCTTTGATCAATACAAAAGTCAGAATTTGCCATTTCATAAGTGCAGCAATCTTATTGGTCAGATTATGTTTGACTGTAAATAATATTTGCACACTCAGGTTCAGATTAATCTGTTAGAAGCATTTTAGGATTGGGCATAGCACAGAAACAATCGGGTCGGCTATGAAGAAAGTCTATTGGACTAGAAACTTATGCATCGGATATTCAGGCCTCTATTGTTTGAATGATTTTTCTGTTTCTTATATTCAAAATATGCTAAATATTATTGCTAAGTGAGTACATCACCTGATTTGCTGTATCTCTCCACGTATTCCTTGTTTCCTTACCCAATCGATACCTTTTGTTTTGGCAAGGTTCTCCTTTAATACCATCGAATAGGCAAGGGGTATGACTCTTCATTACATTCTTTACCAAGGGACATGATCCTTAATTACTAATCGCTACAGTAATTTATTTATTATTATCTCTTAGTTGAAATCGCTGTTTTAGATAGTATATGTTCATTTTTGTCCTCCTATTTTCTGCCACATTACTCAGAAATATTTCTTTTACCTGATGCCTTTATTCAGATATCTTACTGACTTCATCGATTCCTGCCTGCCCCATTTTACAGATGATTTGTTTTGTCTTATATACCTCTCCGATGGAAAGGTTCACACCTCTTCACTAATGTTATTGTTATCTTTTACTAATCGATGCCTTTTAATATATTAATTTCTGTTTCAATAAAAATCGTTGCTTTTCATTTCTGCATATTTTCTATAATATATATTATTATTTTATATTTATTATTTGTTTATTTTATTTTTTATATTTGTTTATTTTACATTTTATGTCTGGTCTATGAATTGGCTTGTTTATTTTATATTGGCTATTTATGGCATTTATATTATAATATCTATGGTAGTCACCTATATTTATATTCATAATTATAATATTATTTTGATAATCATAATTATAAATGAAACTGCCCATATTTATATCTCTTTTTCTATTTATTTGCATTTCATGGTTTTCTATATTTTAATGTCACAGCTTGGGGGTCATGACAATAATGTCATAATGCTATCTTTTACACATACTTGTTATGCCATTTTTACATGAGCATACCCTACAAGACACATTATATGCTATCTCATGATTATATCTTATGCCATCTCTATTATGTTGTTACTACTTGAATACATCTTTCACAACATCTATCATATTGCTCTTACACGATAACTCTTGGCATGTGGCCACTTTACATTTCTCACTTAATTGTCCTCATACTTACATGCTTATATCATTTAATTCACACACCAGGGGCGACACATCGTCACACCTTGTCCTCTTCTCAAATCAATTCCATAACAATGTAAGCACTCAATTTGAAGGGACCGTATCATACATGTTACACTTTCTCAAAATTCACCAGATTAATGTGTGCATAGGTAGTGGGGACCACACCAATTCTAATTCCACAACAACACTATGCACAGTGATCTCATTCACAGCTTTTACATGATCTTATGTTTGTGTAGATTGTGGGGCTACAACAGTTTCAACTCTATGACAACCCTGCACATCATGTTTTCATTTTTCAGGTCTTGCTTGAATAGATTGCGAGGGCCACACCAGTTCCAACTCCACAAGATCCTATACATCATGATTATTTTTTCTCGACTTTTACATGGTTTCAGGGGGCTGACTCAGTCCTATGACTCCATTACAAACTTAAACTTACGTACTGTTGCCCTTTTAATATTTTATACTTGAAAGATTTCATGCTTAGTAAAATGCAAATGTCGACAATAATATTTGTATATTGTTAATGCTATCTGAAGATTCTACTAATGATTTATATGTGCAAGTTTAGAGATGATGCCCTAATAAAACATAGAGAAACCATGGGGCATCATCCTACCACTTATCCATGAGTCTGTGAGCTTATTTCATTTATTGTTTTCACTCCCTTAGCAAACATAATTCATGTCACTCGTGCAAACCAAAGTAGGGGCAATATGTAGAGGATAAAAGTGTATACCTTGCCTTGTTAACCTATTGATATACACTCACTCTTAGTCCAGTCACAAATGCAACGTCCTAATGCTCAATCTGTCCTATTTTGGGCATAAGCTGACACAAACCTTAATCTTATTAGCCATCAACCTATCCCTGCCCCCAATGGTCTGGACCAGCTCCCTCTGTAATCATTCTCATGTCCTAGAGTTGATCGCAGTCCCTGAAAATGATAGTACCTCCGGCCTTGTCTTCCTAATCAAATCTCTTTCCCACTTTCTTGATTCAACCCTCTCATAAAAATGACCCTCAACTTGTTTACCAAATACTTCAAGTTGGGCATGATGGCTCTTGTATTCAAAGGCAAGTACTAGGTTATTAGCAATCATCAATGATCATCAATCAATCATATCTTATTGGCACCACATCATATAGAGACTAAAAGTGTTACATCAGAACTTGCATATGTAAGGCCCTAAATTAACTCATTGGGCAAGAACATAACTTACATCAGAAGTTGCATAAACAGATGCTAAACTATCAATTCATCATCTAGGCATCCTTCATTTCTTGTTGACATGTATTTGATCGTGTTCAACATTTTGGATTAATTAATTATTAAGAAACTTTCATATTTTATCTCTGCACAGTAAGAGTCTCCCAAGGTGCTATTCAACAATATTTATTTTCTGATAAACAAGCCCACAAATGATAAAGAACAGGAGAGCAGAGGACAAAACCATACTACAAGGACAGAACCACACAAGAAGGACCATAGCATGGACGTGGCCAAGTCCAAAAGTGGACAGTCTTGCCAGGTTTGTGACAGCATATGCAGTGCCGATCCATTTGCAGAAGTCAGATTTAACCAATCATAGCCTACATAAAATAACTCGAAGGATACAAAATAGAGCTCACTAAACTTATGGGTCTCAAATCTTAATTTAGGTCTGATTGCTTGTTAATTTGTTTATGTCAGTTAATCGGACTATAAATTAACATAGAGTGTATTTATTTCCTGAAATTCTGTTCAATAGAATGAACTCGCACAACATCCCGTTGTTGCCTGTTTAAAACGTACAAATGTTGAAAGTTGAATGGAATAATACCCAACCAAAGATCACCCCTTTCAAAGATATATAAACATATTCTTTTAAATCAAAAATTTAAAAAGTTATCATCATATAAATAACCAAAAACTTACATAGTAAGAAGCTCGCGCATCTGCGCCAGGTAATACTGGTTGTACCCTTTGGTGTCACCATAACCGGCCTCGTGACGGTCCCAGGGAGAAAGATATAGACCAAGCCCTATCCCTGCCTCCCTGGCGGCCACTGCCACCTCAGCAACCACATCACCATTACCCCCTTTCCAGGGGCTGCTCTTGACAGAGTAATTGGTGTAAGCGGAGGGCCAGAGGCAGAAGCCGTCATGATGCTTAGCTGTCAGGATGACGCGGCGGAAGCCCGCCTCTTTGGCAACCCTCACCCACTGCCTGGCATCCAGGTTGTGTGGATTGAAGAGCGAGGGGTCCGCGTCGCCCGTCCCCCACTCGCTGTCTGTGAAGGTGTTCATGCCGAAGTGGAAGAACATCGCCATGCCGCTCAACTGCCATCTCAACTGCTGCGCTGACGGAAGCGGCAGAACGGGCAGAGGGGGTGGAGTAATCGTTGCCCTCACTGACCACGCTGTGAACACGATCAACAATACTAATACAGATTCCATGGATTGTGGAAAAACGTATATATATGCTCACTCTGTATCTCTCTGGAGCTTCAAAAACCGTATATGATCACTGTCCCATCTCTCTGGTGCTTGCCTTATCAGTTTCTTTTGAGCTTCTCTTCAGTGGAGAATGGTAGATCTATGGTTTGCGTAAAACTCTGACAACGTAGAAAAAAATTTAGTTGTGATGATTTGGAAGGACGGGTAGGTGAACGAAAATCGTTTAAAATTTGATGCCAATTATTGGTACTCGCTTGTAATAAAAAAATAAAATCACGTATGAAACAAGAATTCAAGTAACTACCGGCTGCACACTCATATGATTCGTGGCCGAATCTTATTTCGTTTTCTTTACGCTTCGTTCCTCTCACTTTGGGCAGTCACTATCGGTTGCACACTCTAACGCTTGACTTTATATATGACCCGTGGTGTTTCCTTTTACAGTTCGTTCCTTTCATTTTCTGCAGTTACTATTGACTGCACACTCTAAAACACTTGACTTTGTATATAATCCGTGGTCCAGTCTTATTTTGTTTCTTTTATATTTTGTTCCTTTCACTTTTCGTAAACACTATGGATTGTACATTCTAATGCTTGACTTTGTATGTAATATGTAATTCAGTCTTATTTTGTTTCTTTTACATTTCGTTCCTTTCATTTTCCGCAATCATTATCAACTGCACATTCTAACTCTTGATTTTGTATATGATTCATGGTTCAATCTTATTTTGTTTCTTTTACATTTCGTTTATTTCATTTTTCGCAATTATTATCGACTGCACATTCTAACTCTTGATTTTGTATATGATTCATGGTTCAATCTTATTTTGTTTCTTTTACACTTCATTCCTCTATGACTCAATCTTATTTTGTTTCTTTTACATTTCATTCCTCACTTTCAGTAGGGGAGAAGCCCCAGTAGCCGTCAGGGCTAACTTCGCACATTCATGCAGAGTGCAAAATAGGTCCGATTTCTTTTCTTTTTTTTTGGGCTTCTTCGTAAGCGAGTTAGGACCTTAAAAAGAAAAATTTGGCTTCTGGGTATTTAAAATGTGCCTTGTGGAACCCGTAAAGCAAAAGGTGCTCAAAAAGGGTGTTTTTAAACCTCCGTCCCCTACATCTTCACTATTTCACCTATACCCGTTCATTACAAATCCAAAAAAAAATTAAAAATTGCCTATTACCAATTATCATTTCACCTATTTCAAGTCACATTTGTATGGGGGGCCCTTCAAAATATCACGTGGGTCCGTTAGGAGGTGGCCCCTTTACCATCAACCTCATCACATTAAAATGTTCTCCACGTGCCCCATATTCCTTCAGCAAACCATGCATATGAGTTAACCACATACCCCTTAAGCCTTCATCAAACCACGCGTACGTGTTAACTTAACTGCGGGTTGTTGGGCAGCTTTAAGCCCTAAAGTCTTCATCTCCTGCGGTTTCTTTCCAGAATGTTCCCCACCGCGACCATAGTTCCTCTCTCCCGCCACCGACTTTTGCTCAGCGACCACGGCGACGACCTTCGGCTACAGGTAACGTCTCCACCTCTCTTTACCTGCAAGATTGCTTGTTTAACAGTGGAATTTTGTTGGGTTGGACAATGTTTGAGTGCATTTTGGCGTCTTTTAAAATCATTTCTGTGTATGGCATGAAGGGTTTGAATGTAATCATTTTTTTTGACATGTGACTGCCGACTGGTAGAAAAATGGACCCTCGTGAATTATTCTGTCTACGTCATCGACTTTTGGACTGCTATGCCTTTTTTTGACATTATTCTATGAAGTAATCACATGTAATGTGATTTAAACAGGACATTGACGGAATTTTTACCAAGTATCATCATGAAATTTACTGGGTATATAATAGGATACTTAATCTTCAAAGATTTTTTCATTTTATCTTATATGGAGCTGCATAAAACGTCTCCACCTCTCTTCACCTGTAAGATTGCTTGTTTAACAGTGGAATTTTGTTGGGTTCGACGGTGTTTGAGTGCATTTTGGGTTTTTCAAACTCATTTCTCTGTATGCCATTAAGGGTTTGACTGTAATCATTTATATTTACATGTGACTGGCGACTGGTAGACAAGTGAACCCTCGTGAATTATTATATGAAATTTAAACATTTATTCAAAACCCACGTGAGTGCTACCAATTAATTTATATGGAGCTGCAGAAAACGTCTCCACCTCTCTTCACCTGCAAGATTGTTTTTTCAATAGTGGTTTTTCTGGGTGTCATCAATGTTTGAGCGCTATGATTTCTATTGACATTATTCCAAAATCCCCTCTCGCCAGTCTGGAAGCTCTTGACCGTCCTTAGACTACTCGGTTGTCCCTTCTCCAAACCGTTTACCTTCCCAAACTTTGCATAGGTCTCCATGTCAATGTCTCCTTTTGACCCTTTCATTAATTGCATTGTTTTTCCCATCCTTCCTCCATCCCACTATATAAGTGATAACGATGAGAAATCTCATGACTTGAGGTTTTGGTAGCACTCACTTGGGTTTTGATTAAATCTGGTCTAATTTGGTTGATTGGTAGGCATCATATTATTTGTTTCTCACTTACACAGTTACACTGCAACATCAGAACAGTCCACTTTATCCAAATATTTGTTTCTAATTTCATTTTGGATGGACCAGCAATGAGTCTGAGATCTATACAGAACAGTCCACAATTTCCCAGAAATTTGTATCTAAAATCATTGGTAAATATTTTAGAGAAAATTAAATAAAATATTCGACCAAACTCATGCTGCCACTTGGCAATAGTTTAATAGGTTAAGCAATGCACCAAGCTTTCAGATTTAGCCTTAATCAACACTAATTAATGTAATCTAGGTATACCTCCTTTGAGTAATCCACCAGATGAGAGGAGGGAAATAAACAATGTTAACATACCATTGTTTTCTAATGAAGTGGAGCATGTTAAAATTTCAAATGATCTTTTTCTTCATCAAATGAACCAGATAATTTTCATTGAAACTGCTTTAGTTTTTCTAGACCACTACATTGTTATCTAATAAAGAAGCTTCTATAAAAACAGATCTCTTCCTTACATAGACGAAACTAGCAATGCAGACTATGAGGACTCTATAACAAATGAATTTTCTCAGAAATTTCCACAAGTATAAATCCAAAATTCTGATGGTTGCTTGTTGAATTCTAAAACTTGGGTAATTTTTTATTTTGGTTTAACTGTGAAAAGTGTAGTAAACTATTATATGTTACTTTTCAATAGTTTCACATAATGGTTTAATTTATGCATATAATTGTATTCATAGCCATGTATATGAAATCTAAATCATATAATAGAAACAATTTGGAGAATTGAATTCTAAAATATGTATAATCTGATGGGTGGTATACCTATATCTATATAAGACTGTACATATGTAATTTGATATATATATATATCATATATATATAATCTGATATATATATATATATACATACATATATATATATATATGTATGTATATATATATATATGTATATATATAATTTGATATATATATATATATATATATCAGATTATATGTATATATATATATGTATAAATCTATATATATATATATATACATACATATATATATATATATGGTATATATATATATATGTATATATGTATATATATATATATATATATCAGATTATATGTATATATATATATGTATAATCTTATATGGATAATAATGGTGTAAATGAGGAAGGAAACCGCGGGAGATGAACACTTTAGGGCTTAAAGCTGCTCAGCAACCTGCGGTTAAGTTAACATGTACGCGTGGTTTGATGAAGGCTTAAGGGGTGCGTGGTTAACTCATATGCATGAATTGATGAAGGAATATGGGGCACATGGAGAACATTTTAATGTGATGAGGTTGATGGTAAAGGGACCACCTCCTAACGGATCCACGTGATATTTTGATGGGGCCCCCATACAAACGTAACTTGAAATAGGTGAAATGATAATTGGTAATAGGCAATTTTTCATTCAACACACAATTGTTTGGCAGGAAAATTCAAATGTGAATGTCAATCACCACAATTCAATGCATTCAATATACACATTGTAATGATTTTATAAGAGGCAATTTCTAGTGTCATTTTCACTACGAATTTGCATATGCTTTCACAGCATATCCTCTACAAAACTTAGGCATAGATGATCACTACAAAATGAAATGACAGATTGTTTTCCACAAAAATTCAAATTTGAAACTCATCCACCACATTTCCATTTACCCATTCGAATGATTTTTTAAGAGGGAATTCCCACTGTCATTTTCATTACGAATTCCCCCCTGCTTTCACTAAATATCCTCTGCAGACTTCAGAGCTTACTAAGGCAACTTCTGCACATTCCTCTTAAAAGGAAGCTTATTCATGTTGGTACACTCAGAATAAGTAAATTCATGTTTTTATTTATCAGTATACCGGATTTACATTTATGTTGTCTATTTCATTGTTCAATATACTCTTTTATATTTATGAACTCAGTGTCTACATTATTTTCAGCGATACATTATTTTCCACTTATTTTATGAGTTTCAATAATTAGATTACATATTTGTATATACATTTACATATACATGTACATGTATATGTATATACAAATATATATACACATGTATATGCATATGTATGTATGAATGTATATGTATACACATGTATATGTATATACATAGACATGTATATTTATATAGATATACATATATTTATTAAAAGTCGTGGCACGAAGTATTTGCACAATACACACTGTCAAATAAATTCGTGCAATGGTTGTCACTAAATATATGTATATTTATATAGATGTACATGTATATGCATATAGATATACATGTATACATATACATATATATGTATATATATGTCCATTCTATTGCACTCTGCCATATATGGTGCCATCATATGTAATACACACTATTATTTTCAGCTTCATACCAAGGATCAAAACATTGTGGATTTTAATGCTCCAATCAAAACTCTTAAATATTTGTACATTTGATTATTTTAATTCGTTATGAGTACCGGTACCACCCCGCTTATTACAATTATTTTGGCAGCAAGAGCCGGAGTGAAATAAGCATGGATTTCATCAACATAATTAACAAAGTCGTGGTTTTGTTAACACGAACAAACTCATAGGGATATTCTGCTCCCACCATTTTATTATGGTTGGAGCATTTTCTGCACATGAAACCTTAAATAATTACTTTTCTTATTAGATGCTTATTTCATTCCAGGAATATATTTATTGGCATTGGTCTCTTAATGGTAGGAATGTGAGGATTTATCCGCAATCAACAGAAGACATTCAACGTTAATGACAGGTAAAGTCTATGACTTTACTTTGGCAATGACCTAGTAATACTGAAAAAATGTGTATTTTTTTATACATGGCTGTAAGTTAGATGAAATGATGACAGGTAAAGTCTATGACTTTACTTTGGCAATGACCTAGTAATACTGAAAAAAATGTGTATTTTTTTATATATGGTTGTAAGTTAGATGAAATGAGCAATAGCGCGTATGAATTATGGAGATGAAAGCTGAGATGGATGGATGAGGAGTGGTGCCTATGGAAAGAGACATTATTATATATGGAGGAGGAGAGAGCAGGGCGGAGGAGGGAGAGTATAGTGGCGGAGGATAGATATATATCGATAGGTATATACGTACATACATATATATGGTTATGCATATATGTATGTACATATATAGCTATATATATGTGTGTGTGTGTATGTGTATATATATAATTAATCTGATAACAATCATATCATAAAACATAGAAGGCATACAAATTAGAGGTTCCAATAACAAACAACAGCAGCATTAGGACATTTTATAATCATATCATTAAACATAGAAGGCATACAAATTTGAGGTTCCAATAACAAACAACAACAGCATCAGGACATTTTATAATCATATCATAGTTATATTTTGATTCAAACTGCATTAATTGATTGGGTGGTGCGAGAGAAAAAACATTGCTCAAACATACTTGAAACATAACTACATCAGCATTATCATATCACAGTTATAATCATTATCATCAACTGTCCATATTTCTAGGAAAAGGTGGTGGCGTGATATATCCGCCAATAGCTGAGTTAGGTCCACTTGGAGGAGGTGATATTTGGTTAATACCTCCTTGAAGGAATGTTGCTATTTGAGCAAGTAATGTCTGGCTTGCATCAGTAGTCAATCCCATTTGTTGTGAGCCACTTCCAACCTGCATATTGTTGATGGCTGCAAAGGCTGGTGTCAAAATGCTCATCATATCAAGCAGGATAGGATGATGGGTGGGTATAGGATCCCCCACTATTGACTTACGTTTTCTCTTCTCTGCTTTTTTTGCTTTCTTTTCTGCTTCCTTTTGTAGACGTTCAGCCTTGGCCTACTCCTGTTGAATGGCTTTCTCTTGCATTCTTATCATTTTCTACTCATCTTCTATCACTTTCCTTGCTTGCTTCTCAGCCCTTGCTGCTTCCTTTATAATTGTTTCTGCTTCACGGTCTACCTTTCCCTGCAACATCTATTCCTTCTTACGTTGCTACAACTCCTCTTTCCTTTTCTTCTCTGCCTCTTGTTGGCTGAACAATTCAATGAAGGCTTCAGATGTTAGTACTTGGGACCCCCTACTAAGGCGAAGCACTCCCGAACGACCTCTCTATGATGTTCCTTGCACCCTCTGCACTGGAAGTTTCAAGAATTTGCTGATTGGTCTTGTTGTTTGTGATCCATCATGTGGGGTGCATGGCACAAAGTCAGCTTCTTCCTCACTAATAGCATTGTCATCTTCACTTTGACCATCACTATGCTCTTGCCAATTCCTTGCATTAGTGAAGTAATGTATTACTTCAGTTGGATCAACGTGTGGTGGGGAAGGCATAGAGAGGCTGACTTCTTCCTCAGTTGGATTTATTTGCACTCCAAGGTTTGTGGCTGCTTCATGCATCCATTCCGGTTGGCTAACTTGAGTTGGCAAACTCAGGCCTGTTGATGTAGTGGTTGTATCTTCAGTGAAGGGTGCAATATCTGATTGAACTTCTGGTTGGAAATCTGCTAAAACTTGTTGGACTTCTGGTTGAATGTGTGTTGTAGCTTCATCACCCCCATTGCATTCTGCTGCAACACCACTTGCCACTTCCCTTGCATCATACTCCCTCACAAAACCATCTATTACATCCTCATTGTAACCAAGAAGATGCAAGCATGTCTCTACTACCATAACATCGTCTTCAGTTTCCATTGTGACTGGTTCATCTTCAGTTGTAGGAGTTTGAACATCATCTTCAACAACATAGCCCTCACTTGGGCCCATGTCGTTGTCAAGGGTTGACCGATTAAGAGGCCATATTCCTGTTCTGCGAAACACATTGATAATGTTACTTGGTTTCAAGGCTTTTCTGAAAGCTTGGCTAGCAAGACTTGCCAACTCTTCACGTCCAATATCAATATGTGTGTTTGTAGCTTGCCAAATAGTTCTTTCCTCTCTAAAATATGCTTTGAATGGAGCAAAAATGTTGACATCCAATGGTTGTAGCTTGTGACTGGTATGAGCAAGCAGCGTTAGTAGGTCTATTCCTAATTATTGTGATTGCTCAATGGTCTTGAAAGCCACGTGGCTGCCATGACTATCAAAAATGAGAAGGGCCCAATTTGTCGGTGAAACGCCACTAGGGATATTTGCTGCAAAATGGTCTAACCATTTGAGAAATAGTTCCTTTGTCATCCACACATGTTCTTGGACTACCATCAATGCCCCAACCTCGCATTTAAAGATATAGTTTTGCATGTGCCTCTTTGATTTAAACAAGTAGAACCCGGGAATGCTTATCCCAGTTGCACTTACACAAGCCAGCACTATGATCCACTCTCTACTTTTTAAAACTAAATGTGGTACACATTTTGTACCCAATTTGGCAATAACTCTCATGCCACAGTTCCTTCCAGCCTGAATACCAGTCTCATCGTAGTTCCATATTCGACCTGGTCCATACTGGTTAAGTTTGATCAGGTTCTCGAGGTTGTCGTAGAATGCTTGCACAATAGAAGAATGAACCATAATTGCTCTATCATTGTCCACTCCTTCAGCTGTTCTGATTGTCAAATCTGGGTGCCTTCTTTGAAATCCTGCCCACCATGACCTCCCGGGGACCCCATTTGTGAAAGGATTGGGTCGACTTGCTATTATATGGGAAACAGTGGCTTGCAGTTGATTTACTTGCAGTCCATGGCCCAATCTTGCCATGTCCTTGCACCATTCGACAACTTTAGTCTCCTCCTCTTCAGTTAAAATTGTAGGTGGACCCCTCCGCTTTGTGGTGGTTTGTCCTAATAGCCATGCCCTCAAACTGCTAGGTGGCATACCCCACTTGATTGTTGCTGCCCTGATTGACATTTTGTTTCCTTCAACACTCTTAACTGCTCCTTCCATATCAGCATATGTCCACTACCTAATGGGTACAGGTACAGGTGAGGGCAGTTGCACAGCAGGTTGAACATCAGGTTGAACATTTGGCTGAACAGGAAGTTCAGCTTTTGTTGTGTTGGTGGCTTCATCTGCAGAGTCAAGAACATCTTGTGGGCTGGGATTTGCATGAACTTCTTCATCAAGCTGTGTTTCAACGAAGTGCACCCCACGAGTTACTCTAATTGCACGTTTTCCTCTTCCTACAACCCTTGTAGTTCTTCTAGTAGGTGCCATAATTTTCTAGTTAACCTGCACAGACAGTAAAAATTGAATAACTTGTTAGTGCAGCAAAGAATAACATGAGATTAGTTCATAGAATAATGTCAACATAAATCATAGTGCTCAAACATTATCGATGCCCAAAAAAATAATGTGTTAAAAAAGCAATCTTGCAGGTGAAGAGAGGTGGAGACTTAGTATATGAGAATTCACTCTTAAAAAATCATTGGAATGGGTAAATTGAATTGTGGTGGGTGAGTTTCAAATTTGAATTTTTTGTGGGAAACAATCTGTCATTTTAAATGACACTGGAAACTGCCTCTTATAAAATCATTACAATGTGTATATTGAATGCATTGAATTGTTGTGATTAACTTTCACATTTGTATTTTCCTGCCAAACAATGGTGTGTTGAATGAAAAAATGCTTATTCCAATTATCATTTCACCTATTTCAAGTTACGTTTGTATGTAGGAATTCCCCATCAAAATATCACGTGGGTCCGTTAGGAGGTGGTCCCTTTGCCATCAAGCTCATCACATTAAAATGTTCTCCACGTGCCCCATATTCCTTCATCAAACCATGCATATGAGTTAACCACGTACCCCTTAAGCCTTCATGAAACCATGCATACGTGTTAACTTAACCACGGGTTGTTGGGCAGCTTTAAGCCCTAAATTCTTCATCTCCCACGGTTTCCTTCCTCATTTACACCATTATTATCCATATAAGATCATACATATATATATATATGTATATATATATACATATATATATATATACATATGTATATATATACATATGTATATATATACATATGTATATATATACATATGTATATATATACACATATATATACATACATACATATACATATGTATATATATATATATATATGTATTGATATATATATATCAGATTACATATGTACAATATTATATAGATATATAACACCCATAAGATTACATATGTTAAGGTCCATGTCATTTGGATCAAGATTTCCATGATCCAAAATGTTGATGAAGAAAAATTGCACAATTTTATCCAGTAATCTTGATTAGTAATGTCATGGACTGTGGAAACAAAATGTTATTAAGAGGCGGAGACGTTTTCTGTAGCTCCATATAAGATTAAATGAAAAAATCTTTGAAGATTAAGTAGCTTATTATATACCCAATAAATTTCATGATGATAATTGGTGAAAATTTCGTCAATGTTCTGTTTAAATCACATTACATTTAATTACTTCATAGAATAATGTCAAAAAAAGGCATAGCAGTCAAAAAGTCGATGGCATAGACAGAATAAGACATAATAATTCACATTACATTTGATTACTTCATAGAATAATGTCAAAAAAATGCATAGCAGTCAAAAAGTCGATGGCATAGACAAAATACGACAGAATAATTCACGACACGACAGAATAAGACAGTCAAACCCTTCATGCCATACACATAAATGATTTTTAAAGATGCCAAATTGCAATCAAATGCCATCGAACCCAACAAAAATCCACTATTGAACAAACAATCTTGCAGGTGAGAGAGGTGGATCAAATTTGTACTGGTCACATGTAAACTCTACACGGCTTGATATGAGGAAACAATACATGGCATGACTATATGTATGTATGTATGTATATATGTATGTATGTACATATGTATGTATGTACATATGTATGTATGTACATATGTATGTATATATGTATGTATGTATGTATGTATGTATGTCTACAGTCTGATAAGAATATCACAGAATAAGACAGAATAATTCACGAGGGATCATTTTTCTACCAGTTGGCAGTCACATGTAAATAGAAATGATTACAATCAAAACCTTCATGCCATACACAGAAATGATTTTTAAAGATGCCAAAATGCAATCAAACACCAGATTCTTACCAGATTTATATATATATCTATACAATCTGGTATGATGAAACCCTACACATTCATATCAGATTATATATATATATAATCTACTATGATGATACCGTACACATTCTTATCAGATTATATATATATATATATACAATCTACTTTGATGAAACCCTACACATTCTTATCAGATTATATATATATACAATCTGCTATGATGAAACCCTAGCCATTATTAAAGACGGATCTAGAATATAACTGTGATATGATTAAAAAATGGTTGATGCTGATGTTATTATATTTGATGTATGGTATAATGTTGCTATTATAATCTTTGATTTATGATGAATGCAGGTGAAAAAAATGTAACTACGATATGATTAAATAATGGATAATGCTAAGTTGAACAACTGACTGAAAGCAAAATTATTGGTATGCTTGAAAATAATGTAAAAATTGAGTACATAAATATAAATATAATGCAACTATGATATGCTTAAAAAATGCTAAGTTGAATAGCTTTGTGAAAGCAAAAATATTTTTATGCCTGAAATTAATGTAAACATTGAGTACATAAATATGTCAGATTATATTGAACAATGAAACAGACAACATAAATGTAAACATTAAGCCTATTAATAATGTAAACACTGAATATATTGAATAAATAAGATATTATGCCTGATAAATATAAAAGAGTATATTGAATAATGAAACGAACAACAAAAATGTAGAATAGTATGGCTGAAAAAAATGTAACCAGTGAGTAGTTAAATAGAAACAGAATTAACCATGATTCTAGATTAACCACGAATATTGAAACAAACAACATAAATGTAAACAAAAACATGAATTAACTTATTCTGGGTGTACTGGCCTGAATAAGTTCCCTTTTAAGAGGAATGTTCAGAAGTTGCCTTAGTAAGCTCTGAAGTCTGCAGAGGATATTCAGTGAAAGCAGGGGAGAATTTGTAATGAAAATGACCGTGGAAATTCCCTCTTAAAACTTCATTCAAATTGGTAAATTGAATGCATTGAATTGTGGTGGGTGAGTTTCAAATTTGAATTTTTTGTGGGAAACAATCTGTCATTTCATTTTGCAGTGGCCATCTATGCCTGAGTTTTGTTGTGGCCTTTAGGAACTCAATTTTATATTTGGTTTAATTGTAAAAATAGGCGGCTCTATTAAATTCAGTCAGATATATGAATTATACTATGTTTTTTGGTATATTAGGGAGCCTTACACCATTAACTGTTTATGCAGGTACCAGAAGTTGATGGAGTTAATGCATGAAGATGTCAAGGGATGTGTGGGTGATTGTGCAACTGATAGCTTATAAAGTTGTTCAATGATTTGTATTCTGTCAGAATGTGGACCATTAACTGTTTATAATGTTTTAAATTATGTGACATTGTGCACCATTAAATGTTTATGTATACATGTAAATACAATGCACTAGAAGCTTTAAGCCACTTGCATGGAGTGGTTATTGTAAACATCAGTGTACCTTTTTTAATTCATAAATGACTTTATTTTGTGCAAGTTGACTTGTGTTGAAAACATAATTGTACCAATATATGTTTAAATTTGTTTTTTTTTGTTGGTTGGTTACATACTAAGTAGTGAACATATACTGGTGTAATGTCTAATTTTTTATTGGCATAACTATAACATTTTAATGACTAAAATGTAAACGGATATTGGGGGGACAGGTGAACGAGGAGTAAACGGCAATCAGATCATGAACGACAATCGAGGGTTTTCCCCTAGTCACTATTGGTTGCATATTTCATTTCCTTTACACTTGACTGCATATTTTGTTTCCATTACACTTGTTCCTTTTACTTTCTGCAATCATTAAGGGCAATGGTTAAAAACTTAACTTTAAGAAATAAGTGTCACATAATGACAAATACCTACCTTTTACAATATTGTAGTAATAATACGTGAACCACATAAAAAGACGTGATAAATAATACATATAGCATTAGTTTTTTGAACCATTGTGGGAATTTGATCGATATGTGGATATTGTGCAATTACAAAGGATATTTGGATATGTCATGATAGTGTGGAAGTTTTGGATTTATCAGGATAATCCTAATGTTTAATGGATCTTTGCAATGCATGAAGACCTCACAAGTGTTGAAGGATTATGTGCTATTGGCAGAAATTTGATCGATATGTGAACATTGCACAATTACAAAGGGTATTAGCATATGTTTGGATAGTGCAAAAGTTTTGGATCCATCAAGATATATTTGATGTAAAGATATTTGATACCCTCAATTAGCGAATGGTAGGGTTTGTTGCTATTTATTCAAGGGTTAGGGTTTTCAAAATAATTGACCTAAGTTATCCTGGATTAATTCTTAGATCGCATAAAACAATAAATTTATTTTATTTACTTAAAGAGAAGTTGCATAATTGAGATTTAAATTAGTTGTGAGAATATGTCTTTTTGATTGATTCCTAAATCGCAAAAACTTGGGATTTTGCTTCTATGAATCAAATGTCTATATTGACCAAGAAACTTCATGAATATGTTGCTTATCTTTCCTCAAGTTGTGTGAACAAATCTTTCTACAACTATTAATTCAAGAAAATATTGCTTGAAAATTATCACCTTAATCATTGTTATCTTGTTGTGAACTTGTTTGGAAATTGATTTATGATGAAATGTTTAAGTTAATTTGCCTAAATTCTTTGTACATCAAGCTCATTCAATGCCTGAGTAAGTATTTATTAAAATGGCAAGACTATGATTTTTTTTGAATTGCATTGGGATGCAAAAGAACATATGTGAATCAGAAGTATAATACTCCTTTATATTGGATTCAGATGAGATTCATTGTTTAGTTGATATAGGAAATGTATCTTAAATAATTTGAATAATAATATTGGATATCACATTTGGATAATGACATCATTAACGAGAAAATAATGTCATTATCTTACAAATCAATATAAAGTTGCTCTTTGGGATTGATGATGCACGCATGACACATTGATGATGTCAATAATGGGAAAACGAGAAAATTCTTATGTGAATTAGACAATAGCACTTGGATTCTCTTGTTTAAATGGAAATAAAATATCTATCATAGTTAGATGATGTCATGATGATAGAAACTTTGTATAGTTGCAGGCAAATTGAAGTGAACTGGACAAATTTTTAGACCAAGAGAGGGTAAGTTTAATAAGGAGCCAAACTTTTGTAGGGAATAGTTTAGGATTGGGTTCAGATGGGAAAGGTTTTCCCACAAGTGAAAAGATTGTTGAAGCTTGGTATGATTTCACAAGGATTTCACTTGTAAGTGGTCTTTACGGGAAAATCTTATTCAACCAATTAGGTAGGTGAAGACAAGTGAACTAGACATTTGAGCGGCACTTAGAAAAAGAAGTTTGGTAGGAAATAAAATTCCATAATGGATTAAATCAAAACTTATTGTGGAGAAAACCAAGTGAACCGGATGCAATTCTAACTACACAATTCAATAGTGGATGAAGTTTTTGCACAAGTTCAATATGCTTAAAAAAGGTGCAAACACAAATAAAGCTAAGTGAACTGATTAGCGGAGAAAAGTTAAGGAACTAGTTCTTTAAAGATTAAAAAGAGATTTGTAAAGCATGAGATGTGACAAAAGTGAAGATTTGTAGGAAAACACATGTGAACTAGGGTTGTAGGTAAAACCTAGTGAACTAGTTTTCAACATAATGGATTAGAAAAAACCCGCAAATGAATAACTTGCATATCTCAACAAATCTAGCAAAACTGTAAAGGACACTTGCTATGTTATTTTTCAATATCCTATTGATTTATGACATTAGTATTGTAGTTATAATATTAATAGTAGTTGTGATAGGGCAGATTTACTTGCTAGAATACGAGCAGCAAACAAAAAAAGTGCAAATAACAACTAAAAACACCCTACACCTCAAGATTAGCCTAATGATTAACTTAACGAAGCAAAATGAAAGATTTCACCTTGTTGAGTTGTCCATTGGTTGACCCTTCGATCTTTGATGTTGTATGCTCCTTGGATGGCAAGAGATGCAAGCTATAAGATGGGATGAGGATAAAAAGATGAGTGAAAATGGATGCAAGTATGAAAAAAATTGGCTAAGTATGGCTCAAGAGAAAAATTTGCAAGAGTTTGGTTAGCATAAATAATCTCCCCTAAAATGAGAGAAAATATGGGGTATTTATAGAGAATTTGAAGTTCTCTAGGGAAATGGATGGTCAAGATTGAACCACCAAGATCAAGATGTAGGGCCAAGGTGAGTTGAGAACTCGCAATCCCTCACATCTTGACATGTGGCATGTGAAGTGGCTTGTAAGAGATGATGTGTACATGAGGTGGAAGGAGAGTACATGACATGAAGGTACTATATAGTACCTTGGGATTGGACAAGATTTCCTCATAAATGAGGCCCTTGTTTCCATGTGGGTGAGATGACATGTGAGGAATTAAAAATTCCTCAAATATCCTCATGGGGATGAGAAAATGAATTTTAAATTTCAAGGGATGCATTGGGGGATTAAATGTGAATTAAAAATTCACATGGGGAATGGAGTGTCTTCTCCAAAATGAGAAAGTATTTAATAGGGTTGACTTAGGACACATTAGGTTGACCTAATTAAGTGATTAAGGTTGTGCAAGTACTTGATTAGACAAATTAATGACATATTAGAAGAGGGTTAGATTTCACATGTGACTTGATGTGACAAGTCAAAGATCACATGGGGAAGAGTAAATGGAATTTAATATTCCTTGGAAGGATAAAATGAATTAAAAATTCATTGAGAGGTTGATTAGGCTAGTTAATAAAGGATTAAAGGAGGGTTAGGTGGCTAAGAGAGATTAGAGGTCAATTTGCAAAAGTTGGAGGATGTGACACATCATAATCAAGGATTAGGCATGTGCACATCCTTAATGATGAGATAAGATGGATTAGGATTAGATAAAAATGATGGAGGATGTGACATATAAGGAATTAAATAAATGTCATATTTATTTAATTTATTTGATGAAAAAGGGAAGGTATTTAATTATTTAACTAGATACCTTAGGGATTAAAAGAATTTTAGAGGTATTAATTAAATAATAGTGATATTACTTAATTAATGAAAATAAGGGAATGCTTAGACGAAAGGGGATAATTTGGATAAATCAAGTGTCCAAATTTAGGTGTCTACAATAGTAATAATGTGCAATTTGCATAAAAGATCTAATAAATAACACATATACTATTATATTTTTTGAACCATTGTAGAAATTTGATCCATATGTGACATTGTGCAACTATGAAGGATATGTGGATATGTCCAAATAGTGTGTCTGAATTCCATCAAAATATGCTCTAGTGTTTAAGTGTTGATTCAAAAATTACAGTGAAAAATTGCTAGGTACTGATCTTTGTGGGAATGTGTTGATGGATGGATGCCAACTCCATGCATATTTGGTTGCTAGTAGATTGTCACATTATTTTTCACTCTAAACCTTTGTTCTTTAAGAACGAAAGGCTTCTCAAGATTCATAATAGAAAAATTGACATTGAAAAGAACTTAAAAATAGTTAAAGATTCAACTTTGGGTCTCATCAAATGATGAGAGATGCCTAATCAATTTGAACTTCCTTGAAGTTATCCTACTTTTCCCGTTCACTTCTGCATTTTCCCATGCCCCATTGTTGATGATTTCACGCTGACGTTATTCTTGATTGTTGATATAACTGCTTACGGACTTTGCCCACCCATCTGAATTATTGGCGAGAATTCGATCAATATGTGGATGATGTGAACCTACAAAGGGTATCCGAAAAATTATTGATAGTACAGAAATTTGGAACCCACAGAGATATGTGGCCCTTCCCCACTCGCTGTCTGTGAAGGTGTTCATGTTAACGTGGAAGAACATCGCCATGCCGCTCAACTGTTGCACTGACAAAAGCGGCAGAATGGGCAGAAGGGGTGGAGTATTTGTTTCCTTCGTTGACCACACTGTTAGCAGGATCAACAATACTAATACAGATTCCATGGATTGTCAGAAAACGTATATATATGCTCACTTTGTTTCTCTCTGGAGCTTCAAAAACTATATATGACCAAATCATTGTACATCTCTCAGGTGCTTGCCTTGTCAGTTTCTTTTGAGCTTCTCTTCAGCGTAAAATGGTAGATTTATGGTTTGTGTAAAACTCTACAACATAGAAAAAAATAGTTTGATGATTTGGAAGGATGGGTAGGTGAATGAAAATTGTTTATAATTTGATGCCAATTATTGGTGCTCACTTGAAATAAATAATAATAAAATGATGTATTTGGTTATCAAGTTGATTGTGAAAATGAGAACTCAAGTAGGGGAGAGGATCCAAGCATGTTCTAATAGTTATAGCATTTGTTCATTTAATGCTCAATATTTTAACAGTATTTGATCAATAGTTGTGACTTTAAATTTGTTAGTGTTGATGATGACTACCCATAATTGAATAGAATGTAACAAATCATGTGATACCACATCAGTGCACCAATTAAACATGATTTAGTGCACAACTATTAGTCTCACTTTTTTTTTGGCCTCTTTGGACACCTTGACAAAAAACATGCTAATGTGGCATCATATTTGATGATGTGGCCCTGAAACCTTAGTTATAAGCAAGGGACTTGCCAAATAAGTTGCTCTAAAAAAGGGAGTGAATTGAAATTTCCACATAGGATTTTGAGAAGCACAAAGTTAGGGTGCTCAACTACTAGGTCCTCTCCCCTAACTACCTCAAAGGCATTCCTTTTATGAGAAAGGGCTTGTTTTGTTTTGTTTTATATATGCTATATAAGTTTCTTTTGGTCAAACATCATTTTCTAGAATATTTTATATAGTATATTCACATTAGTAGTAGTTCATTAGAAGCACATATGATGTTTGTGGCAAGGGTAGTGGCAAAAAGGAGGTATTGTCAACAAATATCAAGCCTTTTTTAGGTTGGAGCATCAAGGGTCATAGTCTATGATGGCCAAGGATGTTCAAATTTAGCACTTTAATAATGCATGTTGGCTTTCCTACCAATTTAACAAGGGGCTAGCTAGATCTAGATAGAATAATGCAACCTTGTCCTTGACAGTCATTTGAGGAATTTTATTTTGTTTCTAATAGCATTCACTAAAGGAGCTTAAATCGCTAGATGTTTAAGTTGAATAATCATTCTAGGAGGTTTGAAGTGCACTCTAGAGAGCTTGGATTGCATATACATAGTGAAATTTGAGCATCTTTATGCAATTTTGTATCTAGTGTGCAAATGTATAGTTATACAAAGCACAACTTGTTCAACCCTTAACCAATCAAACACTATGTTTTATACCCTTCCTCATGCACCCAGTCATTGCTATACTTATGTCTAAGACTAATCATCATTTGCAAGTTAACCTCATTTATGTAGCTCTAACACTTTTCAAATGATCATTACCACTTAGAATCAATTCTCACTTTCTTCAAACAATTGCATATCCCTTTTCATTTTTATCTTGTTCCTTTATACTTCAATACTCCACATGGGGAAAAAAAGAAAGTTCTCTGTGTAAAAATTCAACTTTTAAACTCCCCTTTTTTCAATCAA